>VATF01000005.1:0-747987 GCA_008065175.1 Metschnikowia caudata
TTGGGCAGCCGGCATTTCCGCTCAATGCCAGATTAGACACCTGGCATGTTGGTGGTGAGGGGGTGGGTGTGAGGAAGTGGTCTACCGTGTTGGTGGTGAGGGGGTGGGTGTGAGGAAGTGGTTTACCGTGTTGGTGGTGAGGGGGTGGGTGCGAGGAAGTGGTCTACCGTGTTGGTGGTGTGAGGATGGTGTGGGAGATGACTAACTTTCAGGTAATTGGTTATTGGGGATCGATCAGAGACGTCAGCATGAGCACCTGACGGAAACGTGTCTAAAATTCCATTTTGAGGTGGTACTGATAAGGCGATGTCCTATCAGGCTAGGCCACGTCCTTCGGGGCGGGTGGTGGGAGGGGGCCTAGCAGATTCAACTGCTTCGTTCAGAAGCACTCCATGGGTAATTGATTAGGTTCTCAGGAAGCTAATCAAACGACGTCCTCAAAGGCGAGTGGCTGGGGATGGGCTGAAACTAGGAGTGATATCCGGAGTTTGATATCTCATTTATCTCAATGTGGGGTACATATATACAGTGTGTAAATATTGGTGTACGGGTCCTTTTGGGCTCGTGCCACAAGCGCAGCATTCAGTCCTTTATGGTGTACGGGTTTTATGAACCCTCTACAGATATACAATATACAGAGATTTTAGTGCTTCGCGGCGCAAAAAAGATTATGACATAATGTAGATGTATTATGTTTGGGCCAATTCACAACGGAGTTTCAAGGTCAGCGAAAAGCATATCAAGTTGCCTGCGAACATCTTTTATATAAAAGCCATATTATCAAAACAGACCTTTCTCGGCTCTCACGAATTCGCTGCAATACATCACTCCGAGTTGCGCGTTGAAACCTTGAATAGAGGATAGCTTGCCGCCATTATAGATTGTTACGAGGTAATGCTTTTGGTATTTTTGTTCTGCATTTACTAACGGATGTCATCTCAAACTTAGTTTGGAAATAGTAACAAGATAGAATTTGCATTACAATATTTTTCACGAGGTGAACAGCCCCCTTGAATCTGTCCAGACCCTCTTATTTGAGTGGCTTGTTTCATCGAAGTGTAGCAGCTAATTGGACTTGTCCTTCATTCCTTCCCATTCATGTTTCACTCGAAACTTCGTTCCGGATTCGTGGTCACGAGACAACCACCACTAAATGGAGTTAGTTTAGCGTAGCACTTCACAAAAATATTCCCTGTTTGCTCTGAATAAAATACTATAATATTGCCTTTGCACGACAAGGACCACTAGAAAAAAACACAGGGAAATAAGAACGAGGGAAGAAAAGCAGAAAGAAAAAAGAAAGAGAGAGAAGGAGGACCGAAGGCCCGTGATCGAGCATAGCTGCACGGCAAAAGTCCCAGCTTCGACAGTGGGGCATACCAAATGCGAACTCAAACCGTACCGAAACATCAAAACAAGACGTAATTGTTGCTCCGCAATTTTATGTTAGGTCTAAGGTGTTGACGAGACAAAGTGAGCAAAGGCTTATTCTGTGAGATTAACTGCTTGAGGTTATCAGCAATTTAAACGTGAAGGGGCGTGGCTTTCACCAACCTTCGGATGCTTACAGAGCTCAGGATTAGTCTGAGTTATTGCTCTGGCGCTTCTAAAGAATCCACTTCGCAAAATTTTGAACTAGCAGAGGAAAACAAGAAATGAGGTCTGAACTAAGCATCAACATCACACCTTGTATAGCAAAGCACCATGTTGTAGAAAACAATGAATTGAATGAAATATCATAAAAAACTCATTGCTACCTAACAGTTTCTCACTAATTCTTAAATCTCACTCACAAACCAATATTAAAGAGTAAGCTACGAAAGCGATTGATAAGTTCGTGGATTAAACCGATCATCTCAAACGAAAGTGTGGAGCAGCCACTTATTTTTCAGACTTGACGAGCCTAGTTTGCAACTTCAAGCAAGTGGCTTGATTGCACAATCATTGTCCGACAGAACATATATCCCTTACAATTAACGCACACCAATTTTAAAATACATAATATTGTGTTTCGAAATTTTCCCATAATTCTTCTTGCAATCAAACCCAGGGGATCTCATAAGGGAGCATCAGAATTTATGACTTAAAAGACAAATTGCAGACACAATATAGGTTATTTTAAGTCACACTGTTGGAGATAGATTTGGCCCGGCGACATCTTTTGCGTCGGAGTACCCTACTTGGGACCGTATCTTAGCATTCTTGATCTATTAAAGTAGGGAAATAATAGGTTGTGTAATGACCTCATGAATCACCTGCCAAGCGTTTGTAAGTAACAAATACATATTCCTTCCGGCCCTTTTCATGCATCCAATATATTACTTGAATAATCTCTCTTTTTGAACAATCCCAAGCGACACTTATTGGGTTTTAGATAATTTGGGATAGAAATGAAACAAAATTAATTTCAATATATCCAATAGCCCTGATCAAACGGGCGTGAGGCTTTGCCTGAGCGATATGTATAAACGCAACCCACTTGGGAGTTAAAATGGTCTATTAACATCAGCTTTGAAGGCATGATTATATCTGCCAGACATGGCTTGGACTATCCAAGGTCGCTTAGCTTAGTAGCTGCAGCAAAACTGAATTCATTAACACTACGAAGATAGATGACGACTGCAACTTTCTGAGCCAAAACTATTTTGAAAAAAGATGCGACAAGCGGTAGAGATGTGTGATCACTGGACTAGTAACTTTATATGAATTACAATTGAGTCAGAAAATTCATCAGAGACAGGATGTGTTGACAGAACCAGCCTTCCGGATAAAGGTCTCCAGAACAGTGATGTAATTAATGAGTAGGTCCGAAAAACCATAGTAAGCTGTAATGCACCTCTAATGGATTGAATGTGCATTCTGTAAGAAAATTAATGAAAGCGTTGCCTTGGGCGGATCGAAATCGATACAGCAGCTTTTTGCACTTGCAAAGGTGAAGGTTAATCACCTATGGAATTGGACGGCGAGAAACGAGGTTGTAAAATTAGAGCGTGAGATCTTGTACGAAAAATTGTTCACGTACCCGGAGAAGTTGGGTAGTTATTGATTCAAACGACAGGGTGAAATAAAAGTGACCGAACGAATCTGGTAAGTGGGCATTTAAAAGACGCATTTGAGAGAGATGATGAAACGCCTATTTTAATGTGCTCTCTTATATCTGCGGCATAAAGCCCGGGCAGAATAAGTTCACAATCTATAGAATTAGCACTACAAAAATCATAGACTGCCATTCTGCATATCACTAAATATATAACGGCTGGACGCTGTGTCGTTTGGAGTATTTAATATAGCCAGGAGCTGTTGTCAATCGATAGGTGGTATGAGGATCGGAAATTCGTAAAACCTACTCGGGTGTACTTTTGAAATTATGATTGCGTTACACAATAATCACGAAATCGCTTCTGGGAGTATACATCTTAGCAAGCAAGTCGCCTCATCAGAGTTTCTAACGAGTTCATCACAGTAATCAAAGAAGGTAAGTCAGTTCCCCTTAACCTGGTGCAAAGTTGATTGTCTAAAGAGTATGAAGTACAGATAAAAGACGGGAAGCTACTCAGAATATGGGGTGAAATGAAGAACACCTAAACACATTTAATCGAGAACGATGAAATTGATGAAAGTGAAGGGTTCATCTGAAGAGAATGGCGCTAGCAAGTTTCAGTCGAGATTTTACATAGTGATGCTGCCGCCATGCTCATTAGAATTTCTTGGCGTTGGTGAATATGAAGTATATTATAGTTGATATCCAAATGACTTTGGTCAACATTGGTGAGATGCTTCGCTCTGCCGGAAGACATCAACTGCGATTGTTGCATTTGCAGAAATGAGATAGAGGACGACTATCAAGTATGTTCAAAGGTGATATATTATGTTTTGATGTTTTCGTGAGTGCTGTAGTGCCGTTTTAAAAGACCTGAGATATTTGTAATCGGTCACCCGACACTGTCAAAGTGCAATTAGTCCTTGGAATCGTATTCAGAGTCTTCGTTCACTTTCTTTCCATGAAAATGGGAAGAGGAACCAATCTCAATTCGCCTCCCAAAAAAATCGATCTCGTTATCAGGATATTTCGGTGGGAGTTCATCTCCTTTGTCAAGAACCTTGTCTGTCAACAGAAGCAAGGTGCCATACTCAGGTAATGATGCTAAACCTCTTTGGCCGGCAAATTTTCTGTCATTTATGGAAAAAAAGCCGTATTTTCTAACATTGGCTTCAATCCAGACAAAGCCCATCTGGCCGATGTTGACTTGAAATTTGGCGTTCGTGGAGAAGCATCCGATGGCTGGATGAAGATCTAGGTAGCAGCCTTTCATGACATCCATCAATTTTTTGCCGTTTCGTGTTATGAAAATTGTCCCCGATGTGACAACATACCCAAAACCAACCACGTCAGACTGGCTCAAAGGAGGTAATACTTGAGCGTTATAGAGACTGTTTTCAGCGTTGTGTTGCTGTAAGGGGGTTGGAAACGGTTTGTTGATCTTCAAGTTTCCTGTGGATTCGTAAGCGATTGAGAACATGTTATAACCGGGTAGTCTGAACGATGAAGGGTATGGCTTTGTGACCAAACCAATCCCAAAATGAGCATTGAGGTTGTTCTCAACGTAGTCATAGACCTTCACCTCGAAGTAAATTGTCTCTGGCGTTCTGTGTTTTGTGGGGAGCGGATAGTTTAGAACAGCAGTGGCAGTGGAGTATGCTTGATCGTTATCGCAGAAGTTCAACTCAGTTCTGTCCTCTACTATGTATCGAGCGTTAAGTATGTCCGCCTCTTGAGTGAATTCAAACGCATTGATGCCGCGATCCCTTATGATTTGGTCATCTTCTCTTGTAAATGACCTACCCCTGACATGATCTATATCAGGAGGGTTCGATCTCAGAAACTCTTGTCCTTGTATAAAAGCTCGCTGTTCTTCCGGTGAAAGTGTTGTGAAATCGTATTCGTCAGCCAAATGAAGAAGGGATTCCTCATCGTTGAGGAAGTCATGATCCACATCTCCACCTCTAAAGAAATTCTGAAAGCGAAATTCTCTGTTGTTGAGGTTGTGGCGTCTAGAACAGGATCTCTGAATGAAGTATAAACCAGTGGACAATGAAAGTAGTACACTGATCCCTAGTATGCTTATCAAAAACATGAACTAGACGTTTAGCCTCCCCTTCATGTATCGCGTACATAATCATGAGGTTGCTACTGCATACGAGTTACAGTATCGAGAGCTTTGTTGACTTACTATATTATACCATAGACATGTAAGTAGATCAATGAAATTACAAGAAGCTGAGGGCTATTCTACTTATGAATGTGCCATGTTCTCACAGACGGTCGTTGCACTGTCAAAACGCTCGTAGGCGAGTGTATGATATCATATGCTTTGCTTTTTTCACTCAATTGTAAAATCCTTGAGTTTTCAAGTAGTCCACAACTTGTTGCAACAAGCCTTTAACATCCTCTGACAAGACAAAGTGGTTGGATTTTGATTCACCAGACGACAGAACTTCGATGACATTCTCGGCACCAATTAATTCTGCAAGAGATCTTGAGTCGTAGTCGTGAGGCAAAATCACACCAGAGCCAGCCTTGACAAGTTCGTTGACAACAAAGCTGTCATTGAAATTGGTGTTCAATTTTGTCACACGGCGTCCACCAGAAAACTGATTCAAAACAGACTGTAAAGCGAATGAAAATTGTTCACCCAAATTGGATGCATCCACCAAAACGGCAAAGCCTTGACTGTAGCGAGGTGGGTAGCTCTCGCGAAGGATCCTGACAACCTCGGGGTACGAAAACCATTCCGGAATGTCAGTGCCATCTCTCAAACGCTGTCTCAAATCAGTACCAGAGATGTTGGCCGTTTTGACCTTTGACGTATCAATGGTATCGATAGGCGCATACCTGTCCTCGTCTGGCAAATATGTAACCATTCTGAAAGGAACGATTTTGATTTTCAGTGACAACTCAGACTCCAACAGAGCCAACAACTCTTGGGCATCATAAGGGCCATAGAAATCAACGCCTTGCGAGTTCTTTCCCGGTCCAGCGTGGTCACGGCCGACAATAAAGTGATCGACACCGTAGTTCATTCTAATGAGTGCATGCCACAATGCCTCACGATCACCGGCCATTCTCATGGCCAAAGGTAACAAGGAAATGGTCGCCAAACCTGCTGGGTACTTCTTGAGAATTTGCTGATAGACTTTGACTCTTGTGTGGTGATCAATATCACCAGGCTTAGTCAAGCCTACAACAGGGTGGACCAAAATATGACCATCTTCACCAATGTCCTTTGCCGCTCTGACTGTCAACTCCCTGTGAGCTCTGTGCATGGGGTTTCTGGTTTGAAAAGCAACAATTTTTTGCTGGTCCCAACCCAAATTTTTAAACTCTTCTCTCAACTCTGTAGGTGACTTTCTGAGGGGAACATAATCATAGTGCACAGGATAGTTGATACCCTCAATCGAGCCACCGATGTAGTATTCACCAGCGGAATTCATCAAGTATCTGACTGCGGGATGTTCTGGGTCACCTCTAAAGACTTCCTTGGCTTCAACGGTTTTGTCTGGTTTGTAAATAGATTCCACAGTCAAAATAGCCAAGTTACTCTCATCCCTGGGGTCCTGCAAGGCGATTCTATCACCTACCGTGATTCCACTAGCAACCTCCTTCGAAACATCTAATGTAATTGGGATTGACCACAACAACCCCTTGCCGGTGTTGGAGTCTTGAACAGAAGACAAGCGCATGTCGGAAACGACAGACTTGTAGTCCTTTTCGTTCAAGAAACCTGTCAATGGTGAGAACCCACCGTTCAAAATCAATTCAAGGTCACATAATTGGCGATCAGTCAACTTGAGTGCACGCAAACCATTCTCTTTAATCTCATTGATCAAAGATTGCTTGATGCTGCTATCTCTAATGACAAGATCTTGCAAAACACCACCATGTGGTTCAGGAATCGGCATGTTGTTGATTCAGATGTATTCAGTCTAGTGTGAATTGAAGCGAACAGCTTGCTTTATCATTTTTCAGACTTTGTCCGGATCATACAATCACACGTGACTACTGCAAAGGCACATTATTTTCTAAGCACCAACGTGCCTACACACAGCAACAGAGCGCTCAGAGCGACTCCGCGCAGCCCCAGCGTGGGCTTGGGCTCTTCATTGATGAAAATAGTGTCATGGTCTGTTGCTGGAAGTAGATGTTTTCAGTTGTTTCTTATCGAGATATTTGAGTGTCTTACTACAATCTGTAAACGAAAGATTTACTATGTATAGTATCTTTGCAAATATTTTACAAAGATCCCGAAAAGTAAGAATTCATTCGAACGCTCAGGTTTTTGCAGCATGTAGCCAATTTTTTTTATGAGAGAAGCTGCTGCTTTAGCCGCAAACTCTGCCGAGTTCCAGAAAGCTTTGGCCGCTGCAATTTGCGAGCTGACTAAACCGAGCAAACTTTCAAATTGCGTCATGTACCGACTATGAGCTTTCTTCTTGAAGAGCACTTGAATTTCTCAAAAAGGAGCGATCAGCGGTATTACCGCCATTGAAAAAGGCTTCCAAAAAGACCAAAATTTACTCTTTGTGGTCGTGGCCAGTTTGATCTATCGAGCCGTTGACACATATTGTCTAGACTCACACAGTCGGACTTTTGTGTGCCAGAAATGCGAATTCGCAGTTGGAATAACTAATATCCTGCGTAATATATAAGGACAAGTATCTCCCGTACTGGTGAGCGCTTGAATTTTTTCCTTTCTTGCTACCTCAGATTTGAAAGAATTAGAACACGCATTATGTCTGCTCCAACGTATGTATTATAACATACCTCCGTCTACTGGCTAATTGATTGGGACGACAGCCGGTCCGACCCTTCTCTGGCTAGTTGTGGTCTTTTCATTCCAGAGGTTCGTGGTTTAGCGAACGCAAGTTTAGCAATCTACGTGGTGTCACCTGTGACGAGAAATCTCTTTCGTTTTCACGAAAAGAATATACTAACAATTGAAGTGGTGATATTGGTTTGATTGGTTTGGCCGTTATGGGCCAAAACTTGATTTTGAACGCTGCCGACCACGGTTTCACCGTTGTTGCTTACAACAGAACCGTCTCCAAGGTCGACGACTTCATGAACAACGAGGCCAAGGGCAAGTCAATCATTGGCGCTCGCTCAATTGAGGAACTCGTCGCCAACTTGAAGAGACCTAGAAGAATTATTCTTTTGGTCAAGGCCGGTAAGCCCGTTGACGCTTTCATTGAACAATTGTTGCCACACTTGGAGAAGGGTGACATCATTATCGATGGCGGTAACTCGCACTTCCCCGACTCGAACCGTCGTTTCGAAGAATTGAAGGAGCAAGGCATTCTTTTTGTCGGCTCCGGTGTTTCCGGTGGCGAGGAAGGCGCTCGCCACGGCCCCTCTTTGATGCCTGGTGGTCACCCAGATGCTTGGCCTCACATTAAAGAGATCTTCCAATCTATTTCCGCTAAGTCCGATGGCGAGCCATGCTGTGACTGGGTTGGTGATGCTGGAGCTGGTCACTATGTCAAGATGGTCCACAACGGTATCGAGTATGGTGACATGCAATTGATTTGTGAGGCTTACGACTTGATGAAGAGAGTCGGTAAGTTTACCAACAAGGAGATGGGTGACGTTTTCTCTAAATGGAACAAGGGTGTCTTGGACTCTTTCTTGATTGAAATCACGAGAGACATCATGTACTTTGATGACCCAACCGATGGCAAGCCTTTGGTTGAGAAGATTTTGGACTCTGCCGGTCAAAAGGGTACCGGAAAATGGACTGCCATCAACGCATTGGACTTGGGTATGCCAGTCACTTTGATTGGTGAAGCTGTGTTCTCCAGATGTTTGTCTGCTCTCAAGGGTGAGAGAGAAAGAGCTTCCGGCGTCTTGTCTGGCCCAGTTGTCGAAGACTCTCCTATCACTGACAAGCAAAAGTTTGTCGATGACTTGGAGCAAGCCTTGTACGCTTCGAAAATCATTTCGTATGCCCAAGGTTTCATGTTAATCAGAGAGGCTGCCAAGGAATATGGCTGGAAGTTGAACAACCCAGCCATTGCTTTGATGTGGAGAGGTGGATGCATCATTAGATCCGTTTTCTTGGGTGAGATCACTGCCGCTTACAGAGAAAACCCAGAGTTGGAGAACTTGTTGTTCCACCCATTCTTCCAAGACGCTGTTTCCAAGGCTCAAAAGGGATGGAGATCCACTATTGGCAAGGCTGTTGAATTTGGTGTCCCAGTCCCAGCTTTCACTACTGCTTTGTCGTTCTACGATGGTTACAGATCTGCCATGTTGCCTGCTAACTTGTTGCAAGCTCAGAGAGACTACTTTGGTGCACACACCTTCAAGGTCTTGCCAGGTCAAGAAAACGATTACTTGAAGGGTGACTGGATTCACGTCAACTGGACTGGTAGAGGTGGAAACATTTCTGCCTCCACCTACGATGCTTGAACGCCTGATAAATAGTCAAGATATATTGTGATCGAGATAATGTATACATAATTAGTGAGAGTCCCGCTTCACGCCTGCTAAGGGGTCTCTTCTCTCCATTTCCAAGAGTAAGTCATCTTTCGGGAAAATAGTGGCAAACACTTTGATCTTCTCAGACAATGGTGTGACATGATGCTTCAACTCGGCATTCATAAGGAACTTGCCCAACATTGCGGTGAAAGTCATCATGACGTACTTTTGTCCCAAGCAGACATGAGGGCCGGTGCCAAACACTAACCAACTTCTTTTGGTCATATCAGGAGATGGCGATTCCCAACGCTCCGGTTTGAAAGTGTCGGGGTCGGGGTACACTTCGGGATCATGCAAGGTGGGATACAATGTGGGGATGATCATGGAACCCTTGGGAGCAGTATATTCCTCAGTAACCGGGAACGCTTCCTTCACAACATATGGCACCATCAAAACAGGTGGTCTGTAACGCAATGTTTCGGTGACAACACTGTCAGTATAAGTCATCTTCTGTATCAAGTCGAGAGTCAATGGCACATTTGGATCGTTGTTTCTCACTGCCAATTGTTCTTCTCTGACTTTAGCTGCCACATCTGGCCTGTCTGCAACAATTTGAAACAACCAACAAGCTAAAGACGAAGACGCATCTTGTGAAGCAAATAGGAAAGTGAAGATGACTTCGGAAATTTCTTTGTTAGAGAATTCTCTGATGAGCAACTTCTGGTTAGGGTCTTCTGAGTGCGACTCTCTGGCTTGTTTCATCAAATAAATCCACTCGTCCATGACACAAGTTGGCGTGGCACCATCCTCAATCGCCTTTTTCGCCTCAGCTGCACATTTAGCGAAAATCTGCATGGTCTCATCCGCAAGCTTTTGACCATACCAAGTTTTGGTATAGGGGATAATGATCGGGAAGTTGACCAATTCCAAAGCTGCGGTGATTCTGTAATAGTTGTCAGCAATCATTTTGATTTGCTCTTCGGTGATGAAGCTACCACAGAAAGTTCTCAATGACAAAGCACACATGAGCTCTCTGAATTCGGGAAAGAATTCTCTGGGCCCGTCATAACTGCAGAATCTTTCAAGATACCTGTCCATATACTTCTCGAGCACTGGAAGGTAAATTCCCAAGGCTTTAGGAGTGAACAACCCGTTCAACGATCTACGATAATCACGGTGTGCTGTTCCATCCAAAAAAACCCAGTTAGTTGGTCTCAAAATTTTCACCGCAACGTCGACCACACATGGACGAACGTATTTAGAAGAAGAGAAGATCTTTCTGGCAAGATCTCTGCTCGATGCAATGATAACAAATTTGTGGAAGATGGAAACACAGGATAAAGGTCCCTCATTCCATTTTTGTAAATATTCCTCGAACTTGGGGTCCAAACTTTCCAAGAAAGGACCAATGATGGGCCAGAACTTGAAGCGAGGGCCAGCAATACTTCCTTTCCTAATTTGATACATCACTTGATCATATGTCAACACTCCGACCACAGCTGTGATAGTAATCTGTAACCATGTAACATTTTGCCAGAAGTTTAGGAACCTCGATAGAATGGCCACATTGACCGAGTTATCAGTTGTACCCAATATTTGGGTTGCGTTGAAGCTCATTATAGAAACAATTGTGTTTGGAGCGGAAGAGAGCGGGATCTGCGAATATTTTATACGATGGCCTAAACGATTCTATACGAGATTTTTTCTGCCGTCGCGCCAATACGAAGAAAGCATTTCATTAAGCGCGTACACAAAGCGTGTGGCTCGACTTTTCGTCGATATATTTGGTCTGCGATAGTTTTTCATCTTTTTCAAGGTGAGGCTTTCAGTGAAGATGATTACATTCGACAGTGAGAATCGCCTGAGAGCGCCCAAACTGGTGCAGCCGGTGAAAATAAGGGCCGAGAATTTCGGTAGGCTTATATACAGAGGTCTGTTTACTTGATTGTATGAACTAGAACACCTCAATGGGTAGCGCATTTGAGATCATTTTTCTTACCCGCAAAAAAGCTTTCAGAAATTCCAAAATATCGACTGATACTTTCCGTTCACCCATCCTGATAACAAATCGGACGTGTCACGCGATTTCGTTCTGCTCGGGCGTGCTGTGAGCGAAGAGACCAAGGTCACGTGATCGACGAAACCTCCGATGAGATGAAAATTGAGTAGCATCTTCTAGCCGTGAAATCAACATGGCTAAGAGGAAATCCGACCACGAAACAAACAATGCAAAGAAAGTCAAGGCTGACTTGGACAGCTCATTGAGCGAAAGCGTGTTCTCGAGCAAACTTGAGGTAGAAGACTGGGATAATATAGAGCAGTCATATGAGCTTACACCCAGAGCGAAGACCACGGAGGCTGAAGTTGAAACTTTACCAATCAAGAGAGGAGGCAAGGTAGAGAGAGTGGTAAGAAAAGCCGAAAACAACAATGAAACTAAGAACGGCTCAGATGAAAAGGATCTCGAGACCAAAGAAGAGGTGAAAAAGGAAGTTCCCAAGCCAGTGGCAGATACACGCTCTCCAATGGAAAAATTGCAGAGCATCAAGGAGGATGTGGCGAGCTTGGCTTCCAAATTACTTGAGGATCCAGAAGAGAACATCGAATGCCTTTCGAAGCTCAAGCAGTACGCCCGTTCGTCGAATGTTGTCAGCAGTCAATTAGCAATTTTGAGTTTGGTCCCAGTCTTCAAGTCTCTAGCTCCAGGGTATAACATCCGACCTCTCACAGATGTCGAAAAGCGAGAAAAAGTTGGAAAAGAAATTGCCCGTGCTAGACGATTCGAGCAAAATTTGATATCAAATTATCACGACTATCTCGATTTACTTTCAAAGTTGGCCAAGGTGCTGAGCCTGAACTCACAAAATTCGAAAAGCATCTCACGCCAGCAAATCAAACTCGGTGAAATCGCTTCCAAGGCTGCATGTGAGCTTTGTCTTTCGTCCTTGAGATTTTTCAACTACAGGGATGAGCTTTTCACAATTCCGATCAAGAGGCTCAACAAAAAGCCCTCTGACAAAGCCGACTTGGAAATTTTCACAAAGTGTTTGAGAACGTTGGAGACTTTACTCAAAGAGGACAAGGAGCATGGAAGTATCACTTCAGACATCACCAGAATCATGTGTAAGGTCATACGGGACAAAAAATTCCGTGTTGATGAAGCGGTCATCAATGTCTTTTTGAGTTTATCCCTTCTTGAGGACTACGATCCTCACCAAACGAAGAGCGAGAAACCTAAATTGCGGAAGAAAGACAGAGTGCATTTGTCTAAGACGCAAAAGAAGGCCAGAAAGGAGTTGAAAGGGATCGAAGAGGAAATAAGAAAAGCCGAGCAAACGATCACGGCTGAAGAGAGAGAGAGATTTCAGTCGCAAAGTTTGAAGTCTCTCTTGACTCTCTACTTAGAGATACTCAAGGCCGGCTCCATTGGTCTCGAGGAAAACACGAGTGCCAAGCAGTTGACTGCCGCAGTGATGGAAGGGTTGTCCCGGTTCGGGCAGATGGCCAACTTCGATCTTCTTGGAGACTTCATTGAAGTTTTGAAAGAGATTATGATGACGATTGTGGAAGAGCACTCTATTCAGACAGAAGAATTTGGTTTGAAGATTGACAACGAAGAGGCAGGAGGCATGTTCACTCCACAAGAGGTAAGAAAACTCCTCCTTTGTGTGACAGCTGCTTTTTCGCTCGTTCTCAACAATGGGGAGGTGGGCAGACTCCCAATATCCTTCGATCTTTCGAAGTTCATCTCGATCCTTTACGCAGTGATTGTCGATGTCGGCATCAGCTCTGACTTAGAGTTCTCCCATAAGTCTTTGAGGCTTGCGGACCCTCTCTCTACGGGTGAAGCACCGGAGAAACCTGCTGTCAATGTTTCTACGAACGCCGAACTATTGTTGAAATCCCTCGATTTGATCTTTTTCCGGTCTCGCAATGGCAGCGTGGCTAGAGCAATGCCCTTTACTAAGCGCTTGTACATCATGGCATTGCAAACGCCAGAGAAAACGACGACAGCAACTCTCAAGTTCATTGCGAAGCTCATCAACAAGTACGGAGATGGACTCAAGAGTTTATGGAGTACCGAAGAGACAATAGCAGGAGAAGGCAGCTATATCCTTGGTACGGAGAAAGAGGGAATGGAGGTTGACTTGGAAAGAAGCAACGCTGGTTCAGCAGTTTTGTGGGAGAATGCCTTGCTTGACAAACACTATTGTACTATCATCAAAGATGGCTCTCGAAGCTTGATGAAGAACAGCAAAATATCCAACTCGAAGTGAGGGCCTTTCATAGCTAATAGCATTATCATACAAGAAACTAAGAGAAACGCTTTTGGTTGAACTTCAGTTCATTTTGTATTCCCAACTATATAGTAGTTTGTTGATGCGATGGACGTTACCGGTAGATGTAAATTCACTTCACAAGGTCCAAGTTTTCGTAAACGGATCCGGAGTCTTTGTAAAGTTCGGAGGCCTTGATGCCTTGGCCAGAAGTTTCGTTAGCCTTCAATTGTTGAGACATGATTCTAGCCTTCTCTCTCTCTTTGAACCCATGCAAGCATTCGAAGTAGTCATCAAATTTCGGAGTGCACTCCTTTTTCGTGACAGTGTCCGCGGACGTATAGCATGCGACAAGAGTTTGGAATTCATAGAAACATTTTCTAGTACCTCCAGATCTAGAGTAAGGTTGCATTTTGATATTGAGAGCACTAGCTAGGAGCTTGAGATGATTTTGGGATCTTGCGATTGGCTCGCGCATTTAGTCTGGGAACGACTTTTCGGGGACTCGCCAAGGTGGTTTGAGCGAAATCACAAAGATTCAAACGAACGCCAACATCTCCGTGATGCATTTCTTCACTTCGTAGTAAAGCGGCCCAACTTGACCATCTATAATTATGTCACCAGTGTCGTCGCCGCCAAAATTGTCTTGGAACGTCTTTCGAACCGCGATCACGTTATTGACGACCAATGTCCCCTCGCCTTTAAACTCGGCGTTGTAGTTCAAGCTCAACAACTTCTTCTTTAAGTCAGGCAATCTCACATTACCGATAGCCAAACTCGGACCAAATGGAGAGTTCGTGGAAGCTTTTGTCGTTGGAGTTCGTACTGTAGAAGGGACAGTATTTGTTCTCGACTTAAGCACGAACTGAACCGTATTCAATCCACTTTCCTCATTCAACACTTCTGATTCATGAAAGCCAATCTCACCGGTGACCTTCGTCACTCTGTAATTTCCGTCGAGTTTTTCCCACGTAAGAGCTCCTGTTAAATCCTCGTCCAACTTCACCTCGAATTCGCTAAACTTTCCACGTCCATCACTCCCGATTGGGATTGTTTCGTTTGGCTGTACGAAAAATGTGTTCATCTCGCTTGCGACAGCCCTCGAGCTTTGTTTGCGAGTTGCTGCGAGAAGCTCAAGTCCGGAGCTTCTGGTAGGTTCGCCAGTTTTAAGCCTTTTTCTTTGAGCTTCTCTTTGTTTGTCAAAACTCATTTGGAGCTGCTTGCGACCATCGGAGTCATCTAGGCCCTCGAGACATGATGAGTTGGGAAGAAGGGCAAGATTGTGTGGGCGCAAGATCGAAACAATCATGTTGAAAGACCGCAGGTCAACAAGTCCAGCAAGGTCCACAAACGAAAGGCCACACCTGACACCCAATTCGAGAGAGCTTTGTCGGCTCAAAGACCTGATTGGAACTCTTTGGACGGGATTGAATAGTGTATCGAGATTTTTTTGGAGGATTTCGTTGTTCAAGGTTTCCTGAGGAGTGAGCTTGTTGGCTGTTTGTCTCTTATCACCGTCGCTCCTGCCCTCAAACTCGGCACCCCACCTTCCTTTGTCTGAGTTCTCGAACTTTCGCTTGCTATCACTAATGAGTTTGTTGTTGGCATTGTTCTCATCACTTTGCTGAAAATTCTTTATATCAATCACTTCTCCATAATCGTCAAATTTTGCCTTCCTGTCAGTGGCAACGAAGGGGAACATAGACTGCTTGGCACGGGATCTAGTGGTAACCCTGATGTCAATTGGCTTGTTATTTTCCAAGCTTTCGGAAATGTAATCGCTGACAAGAAAGTCGTGAGCGTTGAGTGCTGAAGAAGTCTTTTTCTGCGCTTGAGAAGTAGCCAGTACGCTGGAATTACCAGTCAGCGTCTTGGCGTCGACGTCCGAGTTGTCATGATTTTTGAGCGAGTTCGTGTCTTGCCCTTCGCTTTCCTTCCCGATCAAAGTGTGCTTACTTTCGTTGGGGAGCTCTTCGGAGCCATCGTCCACTTCTTCGTCTTCTTCGTCTTCGTCGTCGTCATCATCATCATCGTCTTCGTCGTCTTCATTAAGAATGTTTCTGTTCCTTTTATCACGAACTTTTTCGAGAAGCTTTTGCCTCCTCAGACTTTCGATTCTGTCTTTGAAAGCGGTCAACATTCTTCCGTGAAGATTCTCTTCGACTGTCCATCCACTAAGTGAAATTTTCTTCTCAAGCGGGACGGGAACACCATCTTCAGCCACTCCTCCACCTTTCTCCTTGGCCAACTTGTACCATTCGCGATACAAAGATGCCATCAAGTAGTCTTGGGACGCGAACGGTGATCTTTCTGTCAATATCAATGTGGTCTTCTCGTCTTTACAAAGAAGCTTCATAGCTTGGCTCGAAATATCGCCATCCCTGAAGTCAACTCCGGAAGCAAATACGATTTTTGGGCCTGGGAGTTGAATAAGTTCTTTGGGGTCCAGGATCAAATCAACTTTGGTAGGTTCGAACGGAACTCTACTATAAGCCCTGTCTTCTGCAGCGATTCCCTCATACTCTTTGATGAGCTGTGATGACATCCAGTCCAAAAGATTAGCAGCATAGCTCAAAACTTTGGTCCCTGAGTAAGAAAGGAAATAAACGGGAATTGCTGCACCTTGGAGATTGGCAAGGTGTTCATCAATGATATGGAGAAGCTCCAAGAAACGGCCTGATATAGAGACAGGTAAAAGAACAGCTCCACCATTTGCTAAGGTCGCGTCCACCAACTGAATGAATTTCTCAACGCGCTTCTTATGTGGAACAGGTGAGCCCAAATCGGTGCCTGTGATAAATGTCGTTGGCCGCACCAAAGATGAGATCGGTGCTCCTGTCGCTGAGGATAAAAAGCTGGCACTGTTCAAAAAAGAATCTTTCGAATGGTTCCATGTAGGTGCGTAAATGACTTTTTCTACTCTTTTCGTGATCAGCCAAAACGCACCACCCAACGTGTGGCCCGAGTTGAAAGCCGTCACCATGACCCGATTCTCAAGCATGGTCATGTTTTGAAAGAATTTCACCAGAGTTATTTTGTCAAACCACTCGTCGACGTCACTTACCTCTAACAAAGCTGTGTCCACCGGCCCAAGATATCCTCTGGAGCGATAAAATTCCACGATCGAAACTCGACCCAACTGACTCACGGCCAAGGTAGCATAGACCGGGATGGCAGACATGAGCATAGGAAATTTGATACAGAGCATCATAAAGCCTCCGATAAACTCGGGTGTCGAGTGTGACAAAAGTATCATGTCGACCTCACCTAGAATCTTTTCGAAGAACATGACATCCTCCGGATTTTCGCCCGTCCACCCAATATCGGCTAGAATCCGGACTTCATCATCGAAGTTCAAGTAAGTGGCTTTGAAGGAACTTCTTGATCCTTCAGGCGATAGTATAGTAAGTGATACCATACTAGTTACTTCCGATACTGCGAGAATTACAGTCTGATGCGAACCATATGGCGCGAATCAATGTATGTACAGTCTTGACTATATAAACTTGCGAATCTATCTATCAAACGAGATACTGTTTCTCGTGTGATAGGAGATGAGAGTTTCTGCCTGTGTTAAACCTGGAAGCCCGTGAGTAGTGGTGATCCTGTCGAGCGAGTTTCTACCTGCCGTTTTATACTCACCTCTTTGAATCATCTCTTGTCTGAGTTGGCTCAAGTCAATTGGTTTGTTGAGGAGCTCTTGGTTGTATCTGGAGTTATCTGATACAGTGTTTTTCCTGGATCTGCTGATAGTTGTTCTCCGTTTTATCGTTTTGAAGGCTTTTGTGAGAGCAGGTTCCTCTTTCGAGCTTTGAGAAGCATTGTCAACTTCAATTGCTTTCTCGACCTTTTCCAACAACGCAGTATCTCCTTCGTTTAGTCTTTGAAGAATTCGCTGTCTTTCAATGTCCTCCAAATTAGTAGGGTCGTAGCCCTGAGGATAGTCATTGTAGTCTCCAGCTGCAGCACGCTCGCGGATAATGTCAATATCTCTAGGGAAGAAATTCCGCTTGAGAAGATCGTATAAGAAGCGTGGAAGAATGCAAATGATGAACCCGACTAAGGCGCAGCACCAGAATCCCAACGATCCGAAAAGCTGAGCAGCTGCCTTGTAAAACTCTCCAACCCAGACACGAGAGGACCAAACCCCAGTCCAGAAGAATACCACCAAGATGGACAAAGCATTGATCAACAAAGTCAACCAGTCCCAGCGGTATTGCTGCAATAAAATGTAAATATCACAAGACATAACGGAGATGATACAGACCAAAACTCCGACCCAAAACCTATGGTCAATAGGCAATCCTTCGTGGTTTTGGAAAGTCACATAGTAAAACAAATAAGGGAAGAAAAATGAAATGACAGACTGGTACAATCCGTCGAACATGTACCACACGAACTTAAACTGTGACCATTCCAAACCAAGAATTCCGGATCTGTAAAGTTGTGGTACAATCAAAGAGACCGTGTCTGATACATCCTGGTCCAAAACTGCCAAGATAATAACAGGAAGGGAAGTGAAAGCCAAATTGTAGAACATCAAGTAGGTGTACTCGTAAAGGTACGAGCCATCAAAGTCACTGTAAATTCCGTACCAGAAGCAGGTAAAAGTGAACACAACGTTTTTGTAGAAAAAACATGGAACCATCTCTGCCAATCTTTTGTATGACCATCTTCCATGCACCAAAAGTAATCTGGTAAGAAACCGGAATTGACCGATGGCGTAGTCAGAAGACATCACTGCTTGACGGCCCTCTTCACCAGCAATACCGACACCGACATTTGCTGCTTGAATCATGGCCACATCATTGGCACCATCTCCGATTGCCAACGTCATAACTTCAAGATTATCTTTGACAACTTTCACAACTTCAGCCTTTTGAGATGGAGATACACGACAGCAAATCACCGAGTTGCATTGTTTTCCAAGAAGCAAAAACTTCTTTTTCAAAAGCGTATCTTCATGGAACACACTTGACAAAGCAGCGCCATCAATGATGAGTGCTGTATTCGATTCAGGAACCGAGTGATCTCTCTTAGCTTTTTTGATAGCATCGTCCACTTCTTTGGGATCAGTCACCAGAATGTCGAAGTTTTCCTTCAAATAAGTGGTGACCAAGTCATCAATATATTGCACATCAGATTCTTCACTTTCAGGACGAACAACAAGAAGCTTCATGTCATTTCCCAACAAATTACACGAAAATCCAATGTTGATGGCGGTCTCGATCCTGTCGCCAGTCAAAACCCAGAGTTTAATACCAGCATCACTCAAGATCGAGATTGAGTCCGGAACACCTTGTTGCAATCTGTCTTCGATGGCAGTTCCACCGAGAAGAGTCAACTCTCTCTCTATTTCATCGTTGAGTGAGTCGATTATGGCATCCTTTGAGTCGTCAATGGACGAATTAGCTTCCCTAAAACGTTCAAGCCACTGTTCAAATTCCATTGAGTCAAGCAGTCTTTGTGCTATGCAAAGAGTTCTCAAACCTTCCTTGGCGAAATCTTCCAAATGAAGGGCAGTCTTCTTCAATACTTCATCAGAACATTTGGAGGAGAGCCTTTGATAGATGACATTATCCGCACCTTTGGTGTACATGATGATTTCCCCATTAGGAGACCTCAAGACGCAGGTCATCCGCTTCCTTGCAGAAGAAAATGGAATAACATGGAGAAGTTGATATTCGCTATCATCTCCGTAGACATTTAACGTCACAGATTTCCGCATTCGATTCTTGAAAACGATTCCAACGTCTCGAGCAACAGCAACCAAAGCCGCTTCATCCGGTGACTCGGCCTTAAAGTCCCTGTATCCGACTTCAGTCGCGTTTTCCTCCGTCACGACTGTGTGACAAAGTGCCAACGCTTTCATAAACTCCTCATTTGCACTCTTTTGCTCGGAGTCTTTTGCGCCAGGAAGAATTGTGTCTTCCACGAAGCTATTTGAGACAAAAGTCAAGGAGTCCTCGCGAAACTGATCATTCTTAATGTACTGCAGTAAATTCAGTACCATGTTTTGCTGATCAACTCTTATGGCCTGTCTCCATTTTTCTGATTCCTTCAAAATGTCGACACCTGCCCTTTTGTCCATTCCTTGTTTTGCCTCTGTATACGCCAAACCATAGGATTTGCCATTGATCGAGCATTTCTTGAACTCCATGATGTTCTGAGTCAACGTTCCTGTCTTGTCACTGAAGATATACTCAATCTGTCCCAAATCATCAGAGATACTCCACGACTTGGGAGTGCAAGGAAAGTTAAGCCTCTCATAGTACATTTTCACGTCAGCATAAATGAAAAATGCCTGAGCTGTTTTGATGATCTCAATGGAAATGTACAATGAGATTGGCACGAGGGATTGGTAAATGATAAGGGCAACGAAAAAGGATAGAACACCGTTTCCAGCTGAAGTTGGGGAGTATGCGGCGAACTCGAAGAAAATCCTTGAAGTGTCCTTCTGATCATAAAAAATTCCATTTATAAGTCCAGACACGAAACACAAGACGAATAAAACGACGAAATTGATGATGACGGAAAGATTGAGCTCTCTTGATATCTTCGAAACCTTCACCGGGGTAAATCCGCTATTCAACATGATTTTGGATTCTAGGCCGGTGTAAACGACCACGCCCACGGCCCATTTGGTATTTCTCAATGTGCAACCTCTCAATAAAACATTGTCGTTGGTCACTGCTTCACGTTCATCTGCATTCACCAATTTGCCATTCAGGTCAAATTTTTCGTAGTGAATAGTACCTTTAAAGGAGTATAACTTGGTGTTTGGTGCGTCACACTCGACCCAAAACTTCACACTGTCAAGTTCATGTGAATGCTTCAAGCTGGTACCACAATGAGGCGCTGTTTTACTTTTCAAATTGGTCTCACCGTCCAAATTCTTAGTTTCAACGTAGCAGTTGCCTTCGGCATCGGAGGTGGAAATGATGATCATATCTGCTGGGATTTCTTCATTGGCACGAACCCGAATGATATCACCCACATTGATGTCTTTCCATTGCCTGTTCTTGAAAGTTGCTTTGTGGCCATTCTCGACGTTGAGCTTTCTTACCTCTGGGTTGAGAATACTGTCCGGGATAGGAGGATGATCCATGTGTTGCCTTTGCGGGTGATGAGACTTCAGGGCATCCCGCATGCCACTGAATCCTGAAAAATCGGAAACAATAGTGGAGATCCTTCTTAGCTCATTCTCCTCTTCATTTGCACGCTCTCTTGCGAAATCAGCTCTCTTCTTTTTTCCGCTGACGAAAAGTGCTGCGTTCTTCAAGCTTCGCCGAACTTTTCTGTTAGCTCTCGTGCATGCCTTTTTGAACCTTCTCCAGGCCCCAACATCGTCAAATTCAATGTTATGGTTTTTCAAACCTTCGAGCAAATGGATGGGTGTGTTGTTGAGCTCATCATCACTATAGGATCTTCTATAGTCTTCAATACCGTCTTTTATTGCAGTGATTACCACAATGACAATGAGGGGAACTGCAGCCAATCCAGGACTGGCGACTCCGAAGACCTGGAAAGCGCCCAAAATGACCAAGATCAAGAAATAGGTGTTCGCAACCTTCTGAAATTGCAACAATAGGTTCTTGGGCAAAAACGACAAAGGCGTATATTTTGTCGTTCTGATCTTATTTCTGGGATATTGGAGCATGTTGGAGTGATTGTGTTGGTTTATCATGTCCTTTGGCAACTCCTGGCCAACGTATATCCGACGGGAAGTTTTGTCATATATGCGTTGTAAATATTCCGGCCGACTTGCTAAACCCTTATCAAAGAAGAATGTTTGGACTTTCAGCTTGAAATCAGGGGGCTGAGCATTTGCGTATTCCTCCATGGTGTATTTGTTTTTCTGAACTGGCTGTGGGGACACTTCATTTTGAGAGGCTGATGCTTCGGCGTTTCCGGACCCACCCTCCGAAGAGACTGTTTTCGAGACTGAGTCTGTCATCTATGCTCCGCAATTATAAAACCTCAGTAGGTGGAATTGGGGTGCAGGGCTGACTGAGCGGAAAAGTCGAATGAAAGAAGTGGCGCTAAAATGGGAGCAGGAGGGAATAAAGCTTGGGTAATAACACACGGAAAAGCAGGAAGGAAGCGGATCAGTACATCTGAGATCGGCAACTTGACAGAGCATTGCCGACTTTTTCCTCGGAACGAGAAAAGTTGAAAAAAAAAAGGATGAGAGTGGTCCGGGTCTAGAGAGTGTCTGACTTTGTCTCGAAAGACTATAGATTTCTCACTCTTTCATCTTCGTTCCGTCGCCTCTGTGTGCTGTTAACTCCGGCCTTGGAACATGACGGCAAACATTATTTGCAGGACGCGGTAGTGGACAAAAAATTTTCGCATTTGGAAACCCGAACGTCCATATATCAAATACTATCAATCAAACAACATGTCTATCGAAGAAATTCCCCAAGGTGCTGAAGTCAACATCATCTCCAAGCACGAGAAGAAGGCCAGAGAATTGGTCAAGAAGTTCAACTTGAAGCAAGTTAAGGGTATCTCTAGAGTCACCTTCAAGCAAAGAGGTAACATTATCTACGCCATTGACCAACCAGATGTCTACAAGTCTGCTGCTGGCACTTACGTTGTCTTCGGTGAGGCCAAGGTTGACGACATGAACCAAAGATTGGCTGAGGCCCAAGCTGCTCAATCCGCTGCTGCTGCTGCGGGCGCCGACGGTGCCGAGGCTGCTGACAAGAGCCCAGAGTCCATCACCGCCGACCTTGAGAAGGCTTCTTTGAACCCTGCTCAAGAAGTTGAGGAGGACGAGGGTGAGGCCGACGAGTCTGGATTGGACGCCAACGACATCTCTATCATCGTTGAGCAAACCAAAGCTTCCAGAGCCAAGGCTGCCTCTGCTTTGAGAAAGCACAACGGTGACATGGTCAACGCCATCATGGAGTTGTCCTAGTTTACTTGAGAAATCTAGTTAATCACACGGATGCTTAAGCTTATCGTAGAAATACATTGCCTTATTTGATTGATGTGAGGTCAGGTTAAAACTTGCTAACAGTGACTCAAAAGAACATTTGCGGAAATGTTAATGGAGGACTATCATGTGGCTCAAGTGAACGAACTTTGTAACCAAGAGTTACTACAAACGAGTTATGGCTGAAGTTAACATCAACTTTCGAGAATATGGCCATGAAAGCTCCGGTGAATATCGAAGCCCATTTCTCTTGCTGCGTCTGTAATTTCCATTCAATTGTGAATCTTGCCTTTCTCGTAGTATATCATTGTGAAGGCCAGCCAGTGAATCGAGCGACCGTCAAGTTTCACATGAAAGCGAGGGATTTGCATTTCAAATTCACGCCACTCATCCTAGAAACAAAAAGTCAAAGGGTTTGTTTTATTTGGGGCTCATTATCCTTATGTTATGAGATCATTCGTTTTATCGGTGTACATTGGAAGGTGCGGTGGTGAGGTCTCAAACGGGCATCGCCAACATACATCAAACGCAATTTCAGACAGTAGCCAACTACATCACAACACGCACTGCACCCCAACATGGCATATCTAATAGGAGACAAAAGAATAGAAATATCAGGGAAGTTGACTCCAGAAGAGCAGCAGATTATCCTCTCCCACCCAGACATATTCAGATACTGTTTGAACTCCACCACTCACAAGTATCTTTTCAGCTTGAAACGAATCGTGCACCTCTTCACCGACATCATCACCATCTACAGCACTTTGCTGTCAAAGATAGCGCAATACGAGGATGTTCGTCAGATGACTTCGAAGGCTAGGTCAGGATTGGCCATGCTCGAGGAGGACATGAACAAAGTTTTTGGTAAGGGCTTGGAAGTATCCGGCGAGGGCTGGGAGGAAAAAAACTACGAGCAGCAGGTTAAGCACATGACTTCCATCCTTCTCAAGACGTGCTTGCAAAAGTTTTCGTTGGTGATCAAGGCGCTCAATTGCATCGAGTTGTTCTTCTCGTCATTCGAGAACCTAAAGAAACTTCTTATACCGTGCCTCATGGCCCACACGCGAATGGTGCATAAGCTGTTAACGGCAGCAATTTTCTTGTTTGGTCTCAGCACAATAGTGGATGATCCAGACACCATCGGAAAACTCGACGAGACAGCGGTGAAGGAACTTTCCAAGGTCGACTCCATCAGCCATGGAATCGGCCGAGAAACAAAACTTCTCGACATGGTTTACGGGTCCATAAACCCTTCGTTGCAGCAATACACTACTGTGCTTCTCGGCAAAGCGATTCTAAAAAGAAATATCGACGAGTCCGAGTGCCAGATCATACGCCGACGCGAAGTCTGCTATCAGGCTGCGGAGCACGTTGTGAGCATCCCCCTCACCGCAGCGCCAACGTCAAGTTATTTTTCCAGCGCATTACCGAAACATTTCGTTTACTTTGCATGCGCCGCCCTTGTTCTTTTCTTGGCCGTGCTATATAGACTCTATATCGTTGTCTTTTGTTGACGAATATACCCAGTTTTATCGCAATCATCTTCTGCTTGGTCACGTGATGCACATTCATCTCAAGTAAACACTCTGAGCCCCGAACCCGAGTCTCCACTCTAATCCAATTATACATTGTGCACACCAAACTGAATAATCCTTTGTGTACCCTGCCTATTGTCGTAAATCTCGAAAACAGACTAGATCTGATTCACGCGACTATATTCTTGTTCAGACACCACGATCGCATAAGCATTCTCGTTTTTTTGAAACTACCAGCAGATAATCAAGTCGCCATCACCATCACCAGCGCCAAAACAGCCCAAGCGCCATATTCCTTTACGAGATGGCGACCAATTCGGACCAAATATACTCAGCAACATACTCCAATGTGCCAGTATTCGAATTCGTCACGGAGGAGGGTCCCATTATGCGAAGAAAGTCAGACGGCTGGATCAATGCCACCCATATTTTGAAAATTGCCAAGTTCCCAAAGGCCAAACGAACCAGAATCTTGGAGAAGGACGTCCAAACAGGTATTCACGAGAAGGTTCAGGGCGGATATGGCAAATACCAAGGAACCTATGTTCCGTTGGATTTGGGTGTGGAAATCGCTAAAACTTTCGGCGCCTACGAAGTGTTGAAACCTATCTTTGATTTCGAGTATGTTGAAGGCAAGTCTGAGACTCCTCCTCCAGCCCCGAAGCATAACCATGCCTCTGCATCTAATGTCGCCCGCAGACTACAACAGCAAAAATCGAAACAAAACTCCTTTCTGGAGCAGTCATTGAAAGGGAAGCGTCCTTCTGATTTGATGGACGGCAAGGCTCAGGGAAAAATCAAGCGCGTTGCATTGACTGGAAGAGGGAAACCTGAAATGAACAAAAGCATTACCATGCCGCTTGAGTCTGGCCCAAGCATGGGAATATTCAATCCGAGTCAGCAGCACTCTTTCAACCACTCTATGCAAAAACTTCCACCATTGATGCGGCAGGATACAGAGCGTGATGCTCTTCTGATCATGGCAAGTAACATGAGTATGAACATGAAAAGAGACGATTTGGAGGTGGACGATGACAGCGATATGGATGATGACGATGAGAATAAGCCAATACGACATAACGAGGAAGCCTTCGTGCAGAGAGAGTCAGATGAAGATGACTTTATGTCTGGACGAGAGCTTTTTGGCCCTCGCGATTATGGCACCTCAAGAGAATCATTCGAAAAAGTTGTCCAGATGCATAACAAAAATTCAAGGCCTGGGCGTCCAACAAATATCCCGCGTCTTCTAAGCATCAATGGCAGCCTAACAGGCGACTCTTTTGGACAGATTCCTCATTTGCCGCTGCTACAATTCGGCTCGAATAGTCTTAGGGGCGATCCTGAGTCGATCGAGTATTTCAACACTCTCTTGAACTTTTTCCTCGATGATAGTCATCCAACGGGACAAAACACGAAGGCTCACACATTCGAGCTTCCTGACAAAATTCTCAATCCACCACAACCTTTGAGCAAAATCAATATTGATCAACCAATCGACAACAACGGAAACACGATATTCCACTGGGCCTGCTCAATGGGCAACGTCGCCATGATTGAGTTTCTCCTATCTATCTTTTCAAAATTCATCAACAGCGAAATCAAGAACTTTGACGGGGAAACTCCGCTCATGTTCATGGTGCAATTCAACAACAGCTATCAACTAGATAACTTCCCAGCCATTTTGGATCTTTTGTTCGACTCCGTTCTTTCAGTTGACAATATCGGGCGTACAATTTTGCATCATATCGCCCTTGCCGTCAGAGCTTCAAGAGACCACCAGTCACAGAGGGCTTACTCTGACGCAGAAATGATCAGAAACAAAGAGAAGTTTTCAAAGTACTATCTTGACGTTGTCTTTTCGAAAATCATCGAGTTTCCAGACTTCCAACTACAGCAAAGTGGGCAAAGCAACCAACTCGAAGACAAAAAGGAGGTGATTTCCAAATTTGTCAATCACCAGGATACAGAAGGGAATACCGCATTCCATATCATTGCTCATTTCATGTCTAAAAAGTGCATCAAAACTTTTATCAAATTCCACAAGTTCATCGATTTCGGCTTGAAGAATTCCGTGAATTACTCAGTCGAGGACTACTTGGCATCCCACAATTACGTACTCCGTCTTGAAGGCGAAGACGACAAGCTTCTACCAATTACTGACAGCGCCACTGTGTCCGTGAATGGATCTGAATACCCACTGAGGCATGAACACGAGTTCTTGAAAAGTAAAAGGCTTTTCAGCACAATTGCTTCCGCTTCAAATCAGGTCACAGAAAAATTGAGCGGCCTCAATTATTCCATCGAGAAGGAGGTCCGAGAGAAGGATGAAAAGTTACGAACCCTCCATAAATGCTTGAAGACTGCAGGCGCCATGAAGCTCCGGTCTCAACAAAGGGTTCTCCGATTGTTTGACCTAGACTTCTTGTTAGCAGAAGAAAAGGACGCTTCAGAAACTTCTGAGGATAACGACCTCGTTTACGATGCATCTAAAGACAAGTTGGTACAAGAGGAAATCAGTCGATTGAATAACGACATACAATTCCAGGTCATCACAGTGCAGGAGAAGCTTGACTCGACGGCTGCGAAGTTCAGGCTTGCGAAGCAAAAGGTGTTGCATTCAGAACTCGTCGCTCTCAGTGAAAAGATCATTGCCAATAATCAAAAGGCGAATGAGCTGAATGCCACCGACTCCACTAAATTTGCTGACGCCTTGAGATTGCAGCAAGCTATCCTCAAGGGAATGAATCTCATTTCCAAGCTTTGCGCGGAGGAAGGCAAAGTACCGGTCCTTGCTCCAACTGATCAAGAGGAGTTTAAAGAGAACGTCGCTATCCAGCCAAAACCAGAGGAAGTTGAGATCGATGGTGTCCACAGGGATGCTTCTGCAACTTCTCAGCCATTATGCATCGCGAACTTGCCGGCAAGCAACAAGCTTCATAAATATTGCAAGTTGATTGCTTTGAGTTGTGGAATGTCTTTCACAGAGGTGGAGAATTCTATCGAGCTTATCGAGCAGTCGCTTACAAAATCTGTATAGTACAAAATAGGACAAAGGACTCAGGGGACTAAAACTAATAGTTTCCAAGGATCAACAATCAAGCAGAAATAAAATATCGGCGCTGTTGAAAGAAAGAGCGTGCAAAGACGCTGTGAGCTAATCGATTACGCGTTCACTAAAAAAACACATATAACGTTCTGCACTCATTACCAAGACACGGAGTTCTCTGTGATTTTTAATTTATATAGCTTCCATAGCTATTAACAGGTCGAGTGACCCCAAAATCTTGTTGTACGCAATTCAGTATTTTATTTCTCGTTCTGAAATTATTCAATTTTACATGGTAGCTGTACTTAGGATGAAAAACTGCAAACTTTCCGGTGCTTTCATGTCACCGAGAGGTTTAAATTTTCAAATTTCAGCTGGAGGGAGCACAATCAAGATAACATCTCTCTGATTGACCTAGCTTGCTTATACTCCTCGCTTGATATTGGAACGCAGTATTATTCATTTGCAGTCACTCTGTGAAGAATGTCTTAGTGCGCGTGTCGCGTTCGGATCACTGCACTACCATGCCTACTACTTCGATTGATTATACCGCAGCACACCAAAGATTGAACGGCGAAGAGTCAAAGCTCGTCGACGGCCAGTGTGTTGTATCCACTCCTTTCGGGCTCTCCATATTGGAAATCCAGGGCGAGCTTAATTTTCCAAAGAGCGCACCTGTTGGCCCAGAGCAAGTGGACCCGGAGTACATGTCGAACTTTGCCAAGTTGGATGATATTTACGACGCCTTCAGATTCGGGAAAGTCGAGTTCGACGAGAAAGATCCCAACAAAGTTGTGCTCTACATAGGGAAATCGCAAAGGCTCCTAGGGCTGGTGAAAACGCTACAGGATCCACTTGGAGTTCTACGGGTGCCCAAAGACCCCACAGGCGAGCAAATGGAGATCATCGACGTCATTTACAAAAAGATCTTGTTTGAGCACAGACCGCTTCCTGTGATGTGAGCAAAGCGCTTTCTTACATTTCAATCATGCATTACTGCTATCAAAACTTGGCAGCCGGCAGCCCGAAATCTTTGTTCAACAAAGAACCAGGGCTGGCATCACAGACTATATTCTCGAAAATAGCTTTCACTTCGGAGTGGGAAAACTTCAAGTATTTCTCCATGTAGTTCAAAATACCCCCGTATTTCGTGTTCAAAAGGTCTATGGTAGCCAACATCGCCTCCGATCTCGAACTGAGAAGATTGTCAAAACCCTCTTTCTCGAGTGTCCAGCCTTCACGGCCCATAGCGACGAGATCGTTCAAGAACTCCATTGAAGTTGCATCTTTCATTTTTGCAAGTCCTGACATGAAGATTTGCTTGATCTTCTCGTGATCTGGCCTCAAACCATAAGTAGTCAATTCGTATTCTTTGGCAATGGTAAAGTCATCCACACCGGCCAAGAGGAGCACGAGCATTGCAAAAACGCCCGTTCTGTCTTTTCCCGCCGCGCAGTGGAACGCCATTGCTTTGTTGGGATTGTCACGGATCCACGCGAACATGGTCCGAAACAGCTCGAATCCATTCTCCAACATAAGATCGTAGGCATCAACATAAGTGTGCCAAGACTTTGTCAAATTGGAAAAGCGCAAAGCGATTGCCTGGGGCGAGTAATCCTCGTTTTTGAACACCGGGTTGTGTACTCTGGAAACGCCGATAGAGCCAAGGTTTTCAGGTACGCCATCTTTTTGGCACTCCTGGTCCGAGCGCAAATCAAAGAGGGTGGTAATTTTGAGCCGCTGGAGCTTGCTCATACCTTGTTTGTTGATTGCAGCGGTGTTTGCACAACGGAAGTAAAGATTCGGACGCACATACAACTGCTTGTCGCCAAAAATGTCAAAAGTCGGGGAATAAACGGGCCAGCCACCCAAGTCCCTGAAGTTGGAGATTCCACCCACGGTTTTCCACCTGTTAACGCTACCGATGTTCAAGCTCCTCGCATTGAAGCGAAGAAGTTCCTGGTCGGAGCGGAGATATTTGATGATGATGGCGCTGGCCACGGGATTGTAATTCACGAGCTTTTTCTTGTTCAATGGCAATCCCCGCGGATTCAAATCCTCTTGATCGCTTTCGTGCTCCACCGCCTCAACGCCATAAAAGTTGTGATCGGCATGGTCGATTATCTCCAAGTGGTGTGTGTAAGGGCCCCGGTTCAAAGCATTGGCGAAAAATGCACAATCCTCCTTTGGAATGATTTGATCGTTCACGCCGTATATGCTCAACACAGACCAGTATGGGTCGAGCTCCTTGATTGGCGATAAGTCTGCTTCGGCCAAAGATTGGAGCTCGCGCAAGGTGATCTTGACATTTTGGACTTTGCCGTAGCGAAGAGCTTTTTGCTCAATGTAGTCAACGTCCCAGTCGAATATGTGGTATCTGTCCAAAACGGTTTCCGAGCGGAATCTCAGCGAGCAGTTGATCAAGTTGGGCACGAGGATGGCCTGGGAAGCCTTTTGGGAATCCAACAGGAGTCGGTGCTGCTGGATTGCCCACAAAAACATAGCGACAGAGCCTCTGGAATGGGCAACGATGGCCAGAAGTACAAACTTCTGCCCGAGGTCGTTCACCCGATCCAAAACGTATTCGGCCGCAGCCTGAATGTCCACTACGTCCAGCTCGAGAATGCGGCCGACTTTGGGATCGTCGATTTCGGCCAGAGATCCGCAGCCTCTGAAGTCAATTCGAAAGGAATAGTAGCCGAGCTCGGCAGCCATCTTGTGGGCAAGATGCTTTTGGTAGCAGTAATTTCTGTGGCCGCCTTGGCCGTGCAAAATCAATGCCATCTTGTTTGTTGGAGGTGCATAACCCAGCTTCAAGAAGTCTTCGTCGTCTACCGAGTGGGGGATGGCGATGGTGCCCTTGACACCGTTTTTGAGCTCGACCTCCACCTCTCGCGGAGGCTGTACCGCGTCGAGCCCCGAAAATCTGTCTCTCGAGAGTTCCAAATCCATGGTTGTAGTAAGGTCCAAGCTCAACCGGGGCCAGATTTGAACCGCGGTCTCTCACAGTGCAGGAACGCATGTGGGGTTCACTGCGAGCTCACTTACAAAAGCTTCCGTTTACCTCTTCTTCGCCATTTAGGCCTCTAAACTATTTAAGCATTCGTTCCCTCACTCGCTTTCTGCTGCTGCTTTCTTTTCTGCTTCTCCTTGTGCCTGGCATTCACCGTGGCCACGTCGTCACCTACCTCACGTTTTGCAATCGGCAAGTAGTTTCTGTAATTGCGGCCGATGCCATCTCCGATGTTGACATAACCGTAGCCAGTGTTCTCATCTGTCCGCAAAGGAGCGTCGTTCTCAAGGTATACGTCTTTCACCATAGCAGCAATCTGAGCTTTGAGCTGGTAGTCAAGCAATGTGCCGTTGAAGCGAGAATACTCTTTCGTCAACTTCTGCCTCTGGGCACCCCCAAAGTCGTGCGCTGACGTGAGCCACTCCATTTCGGGGTACACACAGTCGTACAATACCAACGGAATGTCGTTGGCCATTCCGTAGACTGGCCGGCTTGGGTACTTGCTCATGTCTAGCAAGTCGTCAATGATGGCAGGCTGCTCGAGTTTCTGGCCCACAAGGAACAAGATCGCCACCATGCACCGCACCTGGTGCCAGAGAAATGCGGAGCCTTGAAGGTTGAACACATAGAAATCTTTGTCGTGGTGCTCGATTTTGGCAGAGTACACTTCACGGCAATGATTGGTGATTTGCTTGGACCCGTCGATCTTGCAGAAGTTGCGGAAGTCGTGCACGCCCTCGTACTTGCTGGCGGCTAGCTGCATCAACTCGATGTCCATGTCCTCCTTCTTGAAGAGATATTTGTAGTGTCTGTATTTGCAGCTGAACCGGGCGTCGAAGTTTGGCGGAGGCCGCAAGCACACGGCAGTGATGCGAATGTCTTCCGGAAGAATGGCGTTCAATATCGTCAAGTATGGAACCTCTTTTGCGTCGTTTTCGGGGTTCGACTGCTCCTCTTTCGAGAGACTCGAGCGAATGTCTAACGAGATCACCTGGTTCAATGCGCTGACACCCTTGTCTGTTCTGCCGCATCGGCTGAAGTTCGAGTTAGCTGGGTCGGTGTCGGGAACGAGCTTTGCTTTTGTCATGGCCTCAAGAATCTCGCCCTCAACGGTCGGAAGTGGGGTCGGGTCATACTGATAATTTAAGCCATTGTAGTTCCAGCCCATGTACGCGAAGCGAAATGCGACGAAACGAGTGTTTACCTTTGAGAAGTCAAACTTCCTCTTCTTTTGGGCCGGAGATACAGCGGTGGGGGTAGCGTTATCTTCGGTGGGCGTCAAATGTCCACTCTCGAGTTCTTGGATTCTCTTGATGAGATTTTTCTTCGACCACTTGTCGTACTGCGTAGCAAGACCTGCCAGGGCTTTTTCGAGAGACATTATCGGGTTTGGGAGTCGTCTGAGCATCCACCTTTAGGCCTGGTAATAGCGGTCTTTGCCAGAATTTCGTGCGCCTACGCTGCAAAAAATCACGGTGCGCATACGCTGCTCATCGCTTTGAAAATCACAAGTCTACCTCGAACTACTTTTCACTAACGGCACTTATTGACCGCTCTTTAATTTCAACCAGACCTTTTCACGCTACCAATGTCGTCTTTGCAGTGGGAATCGCTCCAATCGCTCCTTCATCCTTGGCTCTATGAGGCCATCATCTCGCTAGGGTATCCTACCATGACCCCAGTCCAAGCATCGACGATCCCGCTTTTCAGCAAAAATAAAGACGTGGTTGTGGAGTCCGTCACCGGATCAGGAAAGACGCTCTCTTTCGTCATTCCGATCCTACAGCATGTCTCCAACAGACTCTATGGAGTAGCCGAAGGTGAAAACCCCGAAGAGTTGAGAAAAGGCCACATGCTTTCCGTGGTTGTCACGCCTACGAGGGAGTTGGCCAACCAAATCCAGGAAGTCTTCGACAAAGTCCTCGAATACCTCCCCGAGACCAAGAAGAAAATCAATACCCAGCTTGTGGTGGGGTCGCTTTCCTCTGTGAGAGAAGACATCGAAACTTTGCTTTTGCAAAGAACCCACATCATCATTGCCACACCCGGAAGACTCTTGGAGGTTCTTCAATCGCCCAAGGTGTTCACGTCAGCGGTAGAGGTGGCGGTGCTCGACGAGGCAGACAAGCTTTTGGATTTGTCGTTCGAGACCGATGTTCTCTCCATTTTGAAGCTTTTGCCCAACCAGCGCAGAACCGGCCTCTACTCGGCGACGCTCTCGGCAGCGGGTGACAAGGTCTTCCGTACCGGTATGAACAACCCGGTCAGAATCGCCGTCAACTCCAAGTCGTCGTCGCGAGCAGCTCCATCCTCGCTCAAGATTCAATATGCGCTTGTGGACGCGGAATCGAAGCTTACGACGTTGTTGAGCCTCGCCGAAAAATATCGGTTCCAAAAGTGCATTGTGTACTTTCCCACGTGCGCGTCCGTGAAGCATTTCAACAACATTGTGAGAGAGATCTACCCGTCTGACACGCTTGAGTTCCACTCGCTCCACGGGCAGCTCCCAACAAACACAAGATTGAGGATCCTTCAAAACTTCTCCGGCGCACCGTTGTCAGAGAAGAAGCACATTTTGATGACGACAGATGTTGCAGCCAGAGGAATCGACATTCCGGGCGTGGATCTCGTCATTCAACTCGACCCACCCACAGACCCAGATAACTTCTTGCACAGATGTGGCAGAACTGGCCGGGCAAACAAAAAGGGCCACGCCATTGTTTTCCTCAACCGGAACACCCGTGAGGAGAACTACATTGATTTGTTGGAGGTTAAAAACGTTGTCATGAGCGAAATGGAAATCACTCCGGACGAAGAGTTGCACGCCGACTTTCAGAAGAAGCTCTTGAAATACATTCTTGCCGACAGAGCCCGCCACGAATTTGGCGTCAAATCTTACGTCGGATTCGTGCGCTACTACCAAAAGCACATTGCATCGTCCATCTTCAGAATGCAGAACCTCGACTATATCGGCGTCGCCAGAATGTACGGCTTGCTCAGACTCCCCAAGATGCCCGAATCGAAATACATCAATTTTGACTCGATTTCGGAAAATGGGTGGTTGATTCCGGAAGAGCTTGACATGGACAAATACGCTTATGCGGACGCGGTCAAGGAGCAGGAGAGATTGGAGAATTTGGAGGCGGTCAAAAAGCAAAGAGTTATAGACGCAAAGGCCCGCAAGGCTTTGAAGAAGAAGAACGAGTCGTGGTCGGTTAAAGTGGAGGACAAGGAGTCCAAGACTGTGCGCCGGGAAAAGAACAAGCGGAAAAGAGAAGCCATCGAGAAGCAAATCATGGAAGAATCATCCGAGGACGAAACCGCGCAGGTGGACTGGAAGGACATGGTGAAGCAGAACAAGAAAAAGTCTAAGACCGACTCGAACATGCAGGGCTCTTTCGATGATATGTAAGGTGAATAGATATTGACGAGCTATACTTTCCATTTTGAACTGGTAGATTGGACGCCGTTGAAAATGTACAAATCATCAAGCGGAATGTACTGCGAGGTGGTGATTTTCAATGCCTCTTGGCTCGCCACGCCACCTATTAGGCTGCAAATATTGTGGTAGTTATTGACCTGATGGCGAAAGATCTCGGTTAAAATGTCTCGTGTCAGAGAAGAAAACTCAGCAGCAGGTACAGTTGTGAGTGCGGAGAAAGCGGCGAAGAATGATTCGATGGAGTCGCCGTCGTCAGACTCCGCTAACTTGTGAAGTGCTAATATACCAAAGTATATGCACAAATCTGTGGCTTCTGTGTCCGTTTTGGAGGAGTTTGCGAGGTGAAGCTGCTTTTTCAAAGCTTCAGATGCCAAAAGTGGCGTGCCCTCAGCGAGGTATAAAAATGCTGAGTTCTTGCAGAAGGTCGACACGACATCATCTCCGATCTCGCTCGGATCTTTTCCCACACTTATACAGACATTTTTGAGCTCCGTCGAAAAGTTCTCCTTGTCTTTCAATGCTTTTCGATGGTAAATCTGCTGCAATTGAATATAGTTTGCTGTCGTGGATGCCATGTCAGGTAAATTTCCAGGGAGTGGAAGCTTCCCGTTTTTCTCCACAAACTTCTTGAGCGCTCTCACCAACAACCAGAAAATGCTTAGCTCGCCGTCATCAGCAGCCTCGGGTCGATGCATAAGCAAACGGGTGGATTGCGGGATTGTCGTTTTCTGAAGTGCACGGTGGACTGACTGGGCCGCTTCAATGAAATTGGTTTCAACGGAGATGTCTCGTGACATTTGCTCCACGTAATGCAGACGAAACAAACGCTTCTCTGTGTATGACACCGGGCCGTTTCCGTTGTGGTCGTATTTCCATTTCTCCAAGGCCTTGATGTAAATGACGATATAAGGCACATGCGCATGCTCTGTGTCATCAAGCTCCTCCATGCAGAAAGAAGCGGAGTATGCCTCAAGCTCATCCCAAGGGCAGTCGATTCTCAAATCAAATGTTTTGGAAGGATCGTGTGTTTCGATGATGGTGGTCTGTTTGGCCATGACCCGCAAAGTGCCATAAAACCCAATAGACGAAACACAAAGAAGCGGAATATTGGCATCCCACAAAAGCTCGCTCAACATCAGAAAGTCACGGGTGCTGATGAAGCCGCTGACAACGACGAGAGTGTAAGTACTCCACACTTCACGCTGTGCCAAAAGCGCTGCAAGTGGTTCATCTAGGTAATTTCCCTCGACGTCTGGATTCAACTCCTGCAAGTTTCTGCAAAGCGCAGCCGCAGCACCAGTGCCAACGTCTTCATCTGCCAAAAAGAAATTGCCGCTCAAGTCATCCGCCGTGACGATTGTGTTGTCGATGATGGTGTATGCTCCAATGCCGGGAAGCACAAGGTTTTTGAGAATCTCTGCGCCAGTGGCGTTAGCATTGATGAGGCAAATGTGCGACTGCTCCAAGCGACTCTGTCCGTCCTGCGCCCAAAGCCGTAGTTGGCGGTCGTATTTGGTCGATTTGTCTATGACGGCGGCCATGGGTAAGTGCGTATGTCTGAAGCGCGATTAGAGACGTGCTTACATTGGTGCGTGGATGTAGTGATGTGACAACAGCTTGCAACACTCCCGATCGCTTGATTTTGTATTCTTGAATTTCAATCATCACGAGACGTCAGTACCGGATATGTTGCAGGGTTACAGGAGCTGTGCCCAACAAATTTTTCGCTTCAATGCTGCTGAGAACTTCGTACCTGTCACATTTCTTGGGCTTTGTCATCTTTCCAGACTCACTCAACTACTCAGTTTCCAATTAGTTTGTATATTATTTATCATTATTATGTTTTCATTCAAATTAGTATCGTAGCTCATACAATTGTGCAGTCTTTGGGCCCCACAGTCTCTTCGTATCTCTCTTTGTTAACTTCCCGGAGCTTCTCCTTCACCTCTAACGGGAAGAATTTCTTTATTAGCGCCATTGCTTCGTGGTCCAAATTTCCAGAGTCTGCAAGCAAAATGGCGTTTCGATAGCGGCAGATCGGACAGTCGTTCTTCTTTCTCTGCTTCAGTTTCACAAGACACCTGACGCAGAAAATGTGACCGCAGTCTAACCGGATGGGCTTGAATGCAACCGACATGCAAATAGGGCACGTGTAGTCGTCAAGTTGCGGCACAAGAGTTAATAGCTTGTTTTGCAAAACAAAGCAGATGGATTGCGCGACAGAGGAGCCGTTGATGAAGATGTGGTCCTGCGATATGAGCTGCGGGAATTTGTCGGAGACATTGAGCGACGTCTGCTTGTCGAACTTTTTGAGAATTTTCCGCAACGCGGTGGTGTTGATGGCCTGGAAATGGATGATCTTCAAAAGCTGCGAATTCATGTCCATGAAGCTATCATACACCTTCACCGCTTTCTTGCTCTTAAACTTGTCAAGGAGCTGGGCCTTCTGTACCCTGAGCGAAAAGTCATCCAAGTTCTTCTTGACCTGGTCGGCTGTACGCTCCAGAAGAGTCAGCGAGGTCTCATTGTAGCGAAAGTACACCTCCGAGTCAAGATAGATTCTGAAGAGTTCCCGCCACAAGTAAAGCCCGTTGTTTTTTTGTGTTTGTGATAGCACGCCGTCGCTGAGCGTCTCAATCTTGTCTATGAGTCTCTGCTCCTCGGTTTTCCGGATAGCGTCGAGCAACGCCAACTCTGAGTTGAGCATCTTGAAGAACTTCGTGTCGGAGTTGAGCTTGATGATGATCTCGTTGCTGTTTTCGACCTTCACCACGTTCTCCTCGTCTTCCGGGATCCGCAGCGTTGTTGGCGAAAGCACGAAGCTATCTTTGTCCTCTCTGAGCTCGATAATCTGCGGCTCTTCTTCATCGGTGGTCATCACGGCATGGAGCTTAGCTCTGATCTCGTCCGCCAATGCATTAACGCGGTCTTGCGTATCCTTCTGGTTGTCCGAGTTGCTGATGACTATCTTGAGGTATGGCACGACCTGTTTGTCCGACTTCTTTAACGTGTAGTGTGCCACTATGGGGTTCGTTGGAAGAGCATCGTCTGCAGACACCTCCACCGTCAGCGATTCTTCCTGCAAGAGAATCTTCAAGTCAGATTTCGAGAGGCCCAAGAACTCGAGCTCCTTCACAACTTTGCCAATGTATTTCTTCAAGACTTTGTACTGGATGGCAGCCTCCACCCACTCCTGCGGGAGGTCTTCCTCGACTAGCGTTTGCTGTAGAACTTTTGCAAACTTCATGCTATGACATAACCTTGGCGAGAGACTTCGTCAGCACCTGCCGAATAGGGATGGCTTCTCAATGGTAGTTTTAAATGACTCTATAATGGGGCTTGCTCACTATGCACTACGCTGGCGATGGGGCTGTCAACGTGCCTCGCATAGAAGACGCACGTCACCAGTCACGTGTTGCCGTAAACAGATACGAGCCAGCCTATTTCATCCGAGTCGGCTTTAAAATAACGATGGCTGCAATGTGTGATTGCGTTAGAACTGAATATAGAGTAGGATAGAAGGTAGCGTTGCGGCTGCGATACTGGCTCTTTGGCAACATATGAGCCTGTACTTGCCTTGCCAGATGGGTATAGCCCTCTAGGACAACAGAAGAAGTCGAGCGACGGACCGCAAGACTCTGTGTCTTTTGAATGAGCTCTTTGAATCACCGTAGTTGAAAGCGTGAGATACAGGCTGCAAAATGTGGTGTTTTTTTTCGGTATGGACTTGTTACTTTCTCGTCATACATGGAAAGTTCTGAGCCGAGTTTCTCTTCAAGAAGTCAATGCTTTTGACCACATCTTTGCTTGTCGTTTTCTTCATTCCTCATGCACGAGCTTTCGGGCCGCTTTCCAAGTTGTCACTGCTCTTGAAATCGCCGGACGCGGCGTCTCCAAGGGTTGACTTTGACGTCCAGCGTATCACGCAGCAGAGCTGCGCCAGCTTCACGCTTTCAGATGTCAGTCAGGTTCTAGAATATTACCCAAAAGTGCAAGTTACGTGCGTCCTGGAGGGGAGTGTTCTCGTTCCCAAAGCGCTCTGGGATTACGACAGCCAAATTGGAGGCAACGCCACTTGCGTCGAACAGCCAACTGTGCCCGGGGATTTTCAATTTGTGGAGATCAAATCTCGCCTGGTGTCTAACTCCACCCGGTACCGCTTCCCGATAGCAGCCTGTGTCCGCCCTGGTAGCGAAGGCGGTTCTGGGCAGTTTGAAGTGGCTATCTCTTTGGGCACAGTGCTTCGGCTCACGGGCGAGATCCGAGGCACCTTGGGGTATTTCTTGGATCTGGGCTCGCTTCTGCGCACACTGAGCCTGGACACCGAGTTTGCCCACTCGTTGGTCTGTTCCTATCTGGATAAGGCTGTGCGGCCCATGGTGGAGGCCTCGGCAGTGGAGGTTTTGGAGCAGACGCGGCTGTGGGGAATCAGTCTGGGGAAAACGTTGAAGCTCGAGACCGGGCCTTGGACGGCGAAACTGCGGGCCCGGCTTCAGGAAAACTCACTAATGCTAGCGTGCGTGAGCGAACGGCACGAGCCCGATATCTGCCACGCCTACAAAAGCAAGGCCCTCGGGCGGCTCGACCAGTACATCATCAGTCTGCCGGAAGAGAAATAAAGCAGCTTTTTTTTGAAGTTGCGATAGCCAAAGTTTCAGTTTGTGAAAGTTCACCCGGCTAAATTGCAAAGTTGCCCGGCTTTCGCACCCAAATCGACCGGCGTGGAACCGGATCGAAGGCGCACAAGTCGGCGAGCGCACAGAAGTCACTACTCCCCACACTTTCACGAAAAACATGGATATCGAACTAGAACCAACCCTCCAGTCTGTGATTGACCAAGACTCGCTCAAGTGGATCTTTGTCGGCGGCAAGGGCGGAGTCGGCAAAACCACCACGTCGTCCTCCATTGCCGTCCAGTTGGCCTTGGCGTACCCCAAGGAGGAGTTTTTGCTCATTTCCACGGACCCGGCACATAACTTGTCGGACGCCTTCTGCCAGAAGTTTGGCAAGGACGCCAGAAAGGTCGAGGGCTTGGACAACCTCTCGTGTATGGAGATTGACCCGAGCGCCGCCATGACCGACTTGCAGAACCAGGCCCAGCAGTACAACAACGACCCGAACGACCCCTTGAAGAGCATGATGGGCGACATGACCGGCTCGATTCCGGGCATCGACGAGGCGTTGTCGTTCATGGAGGTTTTGAAGCACATCAAAAACCAGAAGTCGGGCACCGACGAGAACGGCGAACAGGCCGTGTCCTACAAAACCATCATCTTTGACACCGCGCCCACGGGCCACACGTTGCGTTTCTTGCAGCTCCCCTCCACGTTGGAGAAGTTGTTGAGCAAGTTCCAGGCGTTGTCCGGGAAGTTGGGCCCCATGTTGAACATGCTTGGCGGCGGCGGACAGCAGCAGGACATTTTCGGCAAGTTGAGCGAGATCCAGCAGAGCGTTGCCGAGGTTAACGAGCAGTTCACCAACCCGGACTTGACCACGTTTGTGTGCGTGTGCATCTCCGAGTTTTTGTCGCTCTACGAGACGGAGAGAATGATCCAGGAGTTGATGAGCTACAACATGGACGTCAACTCCATTGTGGTGAACCAGTTGTTGTTTGCCGAGGACGACGACTGCAAGCGGTGCCAGTCGCGCTGGAAGATGCAGAGAAAGTACTTGGACCAGATGGCCGAGTTGTACGAGGACTACCACTTGGTGAAGATGCCATTGCTCGGCCAGGAAATCAGAGGCGTGGCCAACTTGAAGAAGTTCTCGCAGCTTCTCTTGAACCCGTACGACCCGAAAACGGGCGGCCAGATTGTCTTCGACTTGGAGGAGGCCCGCCCCGCAGCTTAGTTTGTAATATAAAAGAAAATGGAGGTGGCAAGAGGTGGGAGTAGAGGTGATGGTGGGGTGAGAACGGCCGGTCGCGGATTTCAAAAAACACACCACAGCCACATGGCAAGAGGCAACCAAAGAGATTTGGCGCGGGCCAAGAACCAGAAGAAGCAGCAGGATATCGCCAAGGCCAAGAAGAGAGATGGCGATCCGAAAAAGCGCATGGAGCTGGACGCAGAGAAAATGCGCCAGAAGCAGGCAATGGGTATGTAACGGCAGGACGGAAGAAAAAAAAAAAACTGGACAGCGAACGAAAAGCGAACGGCCGCAGAACGGGCCTAGCTACTTCGGGGATAAGGGACAGAGATACTAACAGCAGCCGATGCCAAGAAGGCGGAGCAGAAGTGAGCGGCTGAGCTGGCCCAGAATAGTGAAGCCGATTGGTGGGACCAGTAGCGCTCACCAACGAGCCTTAGTTTACGCAAATGGACATTCTCTGTAGCCATAAAATTGTAGAAAGCATCTGGGCAGCCGCCAGCAAACCTTGTGGCTAACCAAGACTTCCGAAGTGATTTTGGGCGTGGCCCAACTCTGGCCATTTGCCCGCACTGATCCGACCTCCCATTCCCCACACTCCACTACCACTGCCTCCTCTCCCACACCGAGATGTTGATCAAGGAATCCTACCACGACGTCAAGACCTCGTACGGCACCACCATGCGTCTCTTTGTGTACCACCCGGTGGTGCCCAACTTCCCCAAAGCCAGATTTCCAGGCGTCATCGTGTACTCTGAAATCTACCAGGTGACCGGCCCCGTTTCCCGGTTTGCCAAGGACATTGCCACGCAGGGCTACATTGTGGTGGCGCCCTCGATCTACCACAACTTCGAGACATTCGAGCCCTTGGCCTACGACGCAGAGGGCACCGACAAGGGAAATCTCTACAAGATCGAAAAAGAGCTCCGGTCGTACGACGAGGACAACTCCTTGGCCATTGAGTACTTGTTGGGGTTGGGCACGTGCACGGGCAAGATCGGCGCCACAGGCATGTGCTTGGGCGGCCACTTGGCGTTCCGGGCCGCCTTGGACGCTCGTGTCAGCGCTGCCTTTTGTTTCTTCGCCACGGACATCCACAACCACGCGCTCGGCAAGGGCCAGAACGACGACTCGTTGAGCCGCAGCAGCGAGATCAAGGGCGAGTTGGTGATGGCGTTTGGCGATAAAGATAACCACGTGCCGTTGGAGGGAAGAGACTTGATCCGGGCCACGTTGAGAAAGAACGGCGTGCTGCTCACGTTCATCGAGATCAACGAGGCACAGCACGCGTTTATTAGAGACGAGAACTCGAAGGACCGCTACGACGGCGCCATCACGAAGGCATGCTTTGAGTGGCTTCTTGAGTTGTTCCACCGCCGTCTTTCCTTGGATTTGGGCGACCACGATGGAAAGGAGGTTGAAATTGAGAATGTGTGCTAGGTTGCCGGCCATTTGCATCCACCTTCTTCGTAGTCCCGGATGGCGAGCGACTGCAAAATGAACCATACGCGATGGAGTCACTAGGTCGAAATTGACGACGAGAGTTCAAGGAAGCGAGCTGCTGTAATTACCGCGATTCTTCTTTTTTTTTTTTTTTAGCGGGAAGACCGGTTGAAGCGGATCGTCTCGATTTGCCATAACGGTGTTGACTGAGTGTCTACGTAGAGTGATGAAGCTCGTGATTGAGAATCATCACACTATGCGAGCTTCGTGTTTTTAATCAATGGAGGAGAGCATGGTGCATTGGGAAAGTAACTCAAACTTCCAACGACTTTTGTCATTAGTTGCAAAAATATCTGCGGCAGAGTGTCATCTCGTCTCATGGTGGATATGAGATGCATGAAGCACACCAACAAATACATCTTGAGCAAGCAGAATGAAGGTTTGAAAGTATGTCTTCAGAGAATAGAAGCAGATGGAGAAGATACGCTTTAAGGTCATTCTATATAACTTAGTACACTGGGAACAACAAAATCAGTGACTTTGTCGATAGAGGTCGCCGAGAGTGCAACCAAAACTAACTCTCTGAAGGTTCCAAAGTTCATCCAACGTTACAAGGTGATTCCAATGAGAAAGCAGAATCAAGCAAAGACAAAATATCCAGCGTTTGTGGTAGTCTAGCACCTCTATTGTGGCCATTTGCACCCAACAGAGAAGGGCGCCACAAACGGCACGAAGGAACGGACGAAATTGTCGAGTTTGGAAGTAACCAAGGCCAAAACCGAAGTGAGTCTTATAGAGTGGCAAATCACGACCAAAGATGTCGCGTCAGGCCGTTCACTTCTCAGTTCAAGTCTCACATCTCGTAGAACAATGCCCGAGACGGCTGCACTGAAGAGGCCGATTCGCCAGATCTGATTGCGCCGACGAAAAGAAAGCCAGTCGGCGAATCCGCCCCTCCTTTCCTTCCACCACTTTAGTTCTACTCTGCCTGCCTGTTAGGGCCCGGTGTTCGCTCCTGCTCGTTGCTCAGCGGCCAGCCAGGCCCAGCCCACAGCACCAAAAACCCCAAAAACGCAAATAAAAGCGCCCGGCCAATCGAAGTCTTCCACAGCCGGCGCCCCGAAAACCGACCCCAGCTCTGGCTCCTCCCATCTAGCAGGGTGTTCCGGTGTGCGCACGCTCAGGTATTAAAAAACTTTTCTCACGCATTGTCACCACCAGCCATCATGAGACCGATAAAATTGATGGGACACGAGCGTTCGCTCACGCAAGTCAAATTCAACAAGGAGGGCGACATTCTCTTCTCCGTGGCCAAGGACAGCTCGGCGTCCATCTGGTACGCCTCCAACGGCGAGAGATTGGGCACCTTGGAGGGCCACAAGGGTACCATCTGGTCGATCGACGTGGACTCCAAGACCGTCTTGTGCGCCACGGGCAGTGCCGACCTCAGCATCCGGTTGTGGAAGGTCGAGACCGGCGAGTGTGTGTTCAAGTGGGACGCCGCGTCGCCCGTCAGAAGAGTGGCGTTTTCGCCCGACAACTCCAAGTTGTTGGCGGTCAACGACAAGGTCATGGGCAGCAAGGGTGCCATCTCCGTGTACGACATCAACTACGACAACATCACCGCGCAGCAGGTGGAGCCCAGCCTTGTGATTGAAACCCGCGCCGACGCCACCAAGGTCACGGTCGCCGAATGGTCTGCCGAAGGCACATACATCATCGCAGGTCACGAGGATGGCCACGTGTCCAAGTACGACGGCAAGAGCGGCGAGTTCCTCCAGACGGTGCGTGCGCACGGCATCCACAACGAGGAGAAGGTTGTGTCGGTGACCGACATCCAGCTTGCGCCCCACGACAAGCTGTACTTCATTACTGCATCCAAGGACAAGAACGCCACGTTGATCGACGTGGAGACGCTCGACATCTTGAAGGTGTACAAGGCCGACGCGCCCATGAACACCGCCGCCATCACCGCCAAGAAGAACTTTGTCATTTTGGGCGGAGGCCAGGAGGCACGCAATGTCACCACCACATCCGAGGCCCAGGGCAAGTTCGAGGCCAGATTCTACCACAAGATCTTCATGGACGAGATCGGCAGAGTCAAGGGCCACTTCGGTCCCTTGAACACCGTGGCCGTGCACCCGGACGACACCGGGTACGTTTCCGGCGGAGAGGACGGTTTCATCAGAGTGCATTACTACGACAAGTCGTACTTTGACTTTGAGTTCGACGCCGAGAGAACAGAGAGAGTGATGGCCGAGTCCCAGGCAAAGGCTCAGGCTGGCAACTAGCTTGTATAGTAAATGGACGTGGCTACAATGTATTTTTCTTTTTGGCTTTCGTGTCGTATCATCATCATTATCATCTATGTGCTGCTCACCGGTTGGCCACCTTCAACGAGAGGAGGCTCTGGATGCATTGTGTGTCTTTGGAGCTGTTGCCGCGCGGCGTGTGGAGCGTATTGGTGTCCACCGCACCCAATGGCTTTCTCTCTTTGGGCGTGAGCTTGAACGTCATCACTAGCGTGGAAACAGACGACAGCCGCGCAAACTCGGGCTGCTTTTTGTTTGTGAGGTTCATCACGAGCTCGGGCGACTCCTTCTTCTCGTCCTTGGTGGCCAAGATCTTCGACAACAACGAACCCTTGCTGCCTGTGTCTTTGGCCCGGCCGACCAGGTGCACGTCCGGCGTGGAGTACAGGCGAATTGGAGACAGTTGTGCAATCATTGGTGCGTCGCATGCCACCTGGGACTGCGACTTGACCAAGGAAGGTCTGATGGGCGTAGATTCAATGATGGGCGTTGTGGTGGCATCCGTGGAGACGCGCGATGGCACCGCCGACGAGTCGGGCGTTGGCGGCAACTCTGTGATCTCCTTATCCGTGCACTTGAGTCTGCGAAGCGATTGTCTTTTGTTTTGGAACCAGATCTGGACGGCCTTTTCCGTCATGTTGACCTTCTTGGCAATGTCCACTCTTCTATTCTTGTCTGGCGTGGAGCCCAAAACAAACTCCTGGTTCAAGACCGCGAGCTCGTTGGGCGACGTTCTTCTTCTTTTTCTTCTCGCTAACGAAGCGTTGTCAATGGACGGCTCCTGCGAAGGATACGTAGCGGGTGAGTGGCTGATGAAGGCAAAGTCTCTCGTGGGAGAGACGGCGGCCTTTCTTTTGGTTGCCGGCTTGATCATTGAATCATTGATGGCAGATGTGTCGGCGTCCGAGTCGACGGATGTGTTCCCGGCAGAGGCTCTGCGAGACATTCCATCCGTGGCGATTGAGTGTCTCTGGAACGTCTGCGCACCTGTGCTAGAGCCCGTGCTGGGTCCCGAAAAGGAAGGGAACATGTATCTTGGAGTCAGAGGCGTTGCCATCGTGTTGATGGCAGGCAAGTGTGGCCTAAACGGCGTGTCCTGGTCCTTGAGCAAAGACGCCAAGGGAGGAAGCTGCATGCCTTTGGATGCGGATGGGAGAATTCTGTCCACGTAGGGCAAAGTGGCTCTCTCAGGCGTGGAAGTAAACATGCTAATATGCGTAGGGTCTTGTTGTAAGGCTCTGTTTACAGAGTTTAATTTTTGCGTTGGTGTGAGAGTCTTAGCAATGATAGACAGCTAGACACGATGGGTAATGAACGTGTACCTTTGAGGAAATGAATGGGTGGTGAAAGGAAAGCACCAGAAGCAAAGGAGCGTTTGTGTGAAGAAAGTTCTGAATCAGCGGAAAAGAAAGTATAAGTACGCGGCCCGGATCAAAAGCCACTTTTCCTGTTTGATGTAATTACAGGCACCATGCAAGTAATTACCGTTTCGTCGTGGCCGGCAGCAGGTTTTCGCATTGTTTTTGTTTATGTTTCGCGCTTGTATGCGTGTCGTGCGTCGCGGTCTGGATCGCTAGGCGACAAAGAGATGATTAAAGTGTTGAAGGGGTGTCTTGTTTTCGAAGGGTTCTTCATAGCTGTGTTTTGGTCACCTTTTTCACTTCACGGCTGAGGATAAATCGAGCTGGGCTGAAAAGAACGTGCGCGAGGCTTATGATTCGCGGTGGCAGCAGGCACAGACAAGGTGCGCAGCGAAAAGCGAGCGTGGCTTTAGGAATTGCCCCATGCGGAAGTGAGATTCAAGAAAAGCGAGAATTCTCGGAATAAACAAACACCCGAAGAGAGTTCACGATCCCGTCGGGTAGAGAAGAGAAATCCGTGTCGAATGGTCTTATTTCAGTACGATTACAGCACAAATCCGGACCCTACCTTCTATTCTCGGTTCACGAAATGACGTGCTTAGAATTCGTGTTCGCGAGGGACGCATGCGCCTGTTAATAGTGCGTTCCTTAGCACGCTAAATTGGGACAAAGCGAGAATGCACGGGAACGCACCTAGATTGGCGGATCTGAAAAAGTGAAACTGCGGCGGTCTCAAATCTCTATTTTAGCTTTGCTTGTGATTGTCTGCTCTATTCGCCGATCTTGTAATTCATTTTCGACAGCCGGACAATGGTGCCCGAGATTCCTGTCCGCGCTGATTTTGCACCCACTTGCCAAATTCCGGGAGTAGCGGGAAGCTGGCAGAAAGATGATGTCAAAAACGGTTGCAACTCAATTGCCACCCAATTAAACACGGCATTTCTCTTGTAGGGTTTCTTCGCCCCTCCGAGTTTATCACTGCATTGTGTTGCTAATACAAGCTTTGATGGAAGGAACATCGGAAACCGGCCGAGGTAACTCGAGAGTTAGAGTGTAATTTAAAGTGAAAGCTGTTTTGCTTCAGAAGAGGGACTACAAAGGCCCGAACATAGCACCCAAAAAATAAATGCACCTCGTGTGGCCGGCCCACCGAGCGAATTCTTGGCCCACGAAAATGACCCGATTCAAGCCCACAACCTTGCGGAAAAAAGACAGGGAAAGCCGGCGGCAGCCGCCAGTAAGCCGGGACTGCAGTGGCCTTTACAGCATCGGGCAACTGCAAAAAAACAGCCGGGAAAAGCGGAACAATGGTGGAGTGGACCAAACCCCGGGTCATTGTTGCACGTGACCACAACCGCAGTGGTCTTCCTGGCCCGGCCATTTCTACCGCCACACCAGCCATGGCTACAACCTCGAAAACACCCGGCGTGTTTCTCGTGGCGGCGCTTCTTGCCCTTCTATACTACGGCCTGGTTTTCTGGCCGCATTGGACGGAGAGGGAGCGCTCCACGTTTCACATTGTGTCCCAGCAGCTGCTCTCACAGGATGAGAGAGCGTCACTCGAGCAACTTGGACTCACGCCCAAGGACAAGGTGGTGGTGACCAACTCGGTCACGGGCAAAAAGACACACATCACCGGCCGCTTTCTCCACATCACCGACTTCCACCCGGACCCGCACTACAAAGAGGGCTCCAAAATCGGGCACATGTGCCACGGCGGAGAGGGCAAGGCCAGCAAGTACGGCGACGCCCTTTTGGGCTGCGACTCGCCGATGGCGTTGGTGCAGAGCACAATCGACTGGATAGACGAGAACTTGAAGGACAAGATCGACTTCATTGTGTGGACGGGCGACAATGTCCGCCACGACAACGACAGACGGTTTCCGAGACTGGAGACGGACATTTTCGACTTGAACCAGCAGATCTCGGACACCATGTTCGAGAAGTTTGGCATGATGCCCATCCCCAGCGTCGGGAACAACGATGTGTACCCACACAACTTGATTGCGCCGGGGCCCACGCTCCAGACCAGGGAGTTTTTCAAGATCTGGAGACCGTTCATTCCACAGCTGCAGATGCACGTGTTCGAACGGGGCGTGTACTTTTTCCAGGAGGTGATCCCCAACCAGTTGGCGGTGCTCTCCATCAACACCCTCTACTGGTTCCAGTCGAATCCGTTGGTGGACTCCTGCGACAGAGTGAAGGACCCGGGCCACAAACTCTTCTTGTGGTTGGGCTACGTGTTGAAGGAAATGAGAAAACGGAACATGAAGGTGTGGTTGACGGGCCATGTGCCGCCCACCCCGAAAAACTACGACGTCACGTGTCTCCGGAAGTACATTGCTTGGAGCCACGAGTACAGAGACGTCATCATCGGCGGCCTCTACGGGCACATGAACATTGACCACTTCTTCCCGCACGACTCGGCCGAGGCCTACAAGTCGATCCAGAAAAAATACGAGAGCATGGGATTCCAGTACGACAATCCGTTCGGGGAAGACCCGTACCAGGCCGACGAGGCCAAGCCGTTCAGTTTTGAAGACAAAGTCGACATCCAAGGCGGAGTGCCCACGAAAAAGGTCAAGTACATGGAAGACATCCGGGACGACGTATACTCGCAAATCAAAAGCGAGGAGAAGTCGGGAGAGCATGGCGAGCGGTACTCGGTGGTGCACGTGGCCGCCAGTATCGTGCCCACGTTCAACCCCGGCATGCGGGTGTGGGAGTACAACATTACGGATTTGTACGACCAGAACACCAAGGAGGTTCTTGAGTGGGACGTGTTTTTCAAGGGCATCGACCACTACTTGGAGGAAAACTCCAAGGAACCGCTTGACTTTGGCGTGTTCAAATCGCCACATGTTTTGAAGAGAGACAAGTCGTTCCCACTCCCGATGCCGGCAGACAAGCCGTTGGGCCCTGCCTACGTGCCCCAGCTATTTACTCCCGAAAGGTACGTTCAGTACTACCTCGACCTAGAAGCGGTCAACAAGGGCAAAAAGGAGTTTGCGTACGAGCTCGAGTATACCACTGACGACAAGACGTACAACATGAAAGACTTGACCGTTTCGTCATGGTTGGATTTGGGCAGGAGGCTCGCAGAGAAGAAAAATTCCAAGAGCCTCTGGAAGACTTTCCTCTCGCACAACTTCATCAGCTCCGACTACGAGAACGCCGGCTACGGCTAGTGAATTGTATTTGCTACACATATAATACACCGATAGACAAGGCAGTGTAGAGTCGGTCGAGAAGTGTAAGTTGGTGATTTCGTTGGAGGACAATGTAGTTGTATTTTCGCATCCATGCAACTTCAACTCCACGCAAACACAACACAATTGAGTATCTCAAATTTGTAATTACGGCCGTTGCCCACTGCTCGAAAATGGAATACCAGGTAATGGTCAGCCATGGCTCGCAACTTGCGAGACTCAGCTCTTGCAACTAGTGACAAAATTCGCAGCAATTGGTTTCGAGTGATATGTTTGAGCAAATCAGTTTTGGTGCAAGAAGTAAGAGTGCTGCAACTACTATGAAGGTGGACCACGATTTTCTACCAAAACACTTTTTTTTTAGTTTCACTGACCAGCAGTTGGCCGATTTGGTAATTGCAATCAAGACCCAACCCACATGTGGTCTAGAACACAAACCACGCCAGAAGTGGACAACTCACATTCGGTCCGAGACCGTCAATCTCAGAACTGATCGAGCAACGTGAGCACTTTTGAAAAGGCAAACAAGACCCGCGCCCGCTTTCGTTCTGGCCCGGACAAGAGTCAAAAGCTTTTAGTTTCCCGCTGATCTTTTTCTAGGGCTTGCGCCCGCACGGCCAAGCGCTCGCACATGAGGGCGCACACGTGCGTGCGTGCACGTGCGCGGCCGCACCACCCGCCTTCTCAGCAAAAATTTTCCACCCACTCACTCACCATCTTTATTTGAGGACCATTAAATACTCCTAACGAATAACATAATCGCAATGGGTGGAACTCGTGACAAGAAAGTTCAGTACTTCGCTAAGTTGAAGGAGTTGTTGACCGAATACAAGTCGATCTTCGTCGTCGGTGTTGACAATGTCTCCTCTCAGCAAATGCACGAGGTCAGAAAGTCCTTGAGAGGCGAGGCCGTCGTGTTGATGGGTAAGAACACCATGGTCAGAAGAGCCATCAGAGGCTTCTTGTCTGAGTTGCCTGAGTTTGAGAACTTGTTGCCTTTCGTCAAGGGCAACGTCGGTTTCATCTTCACCAACAAGGACTTGAAGACCATCAGAGACGTTGTTGTCTCCAACGTTGTTGCCGCTCCCGCCAGAGCCGGTGCCGTTGCTCCAAAGGACGTCTACGTGCCTGCCGGTAACACCGGTATGGAGCCAGGTAAGACCTCTTTCTTCCAGGCTTTGGGTGTCCCAACCAAGATTGCCAGAGGTTTTATCGAGATTGTCTCTGACGTCAAGGTTGTCGAGGCCGGCAACAAGGTCGGTCCATCCGAGGCCTCCTTGTTGAACTTGTTGAACATCTCCCCTTTCACCTACGGTTTGACTGTGGTGCAGGTGTACGACAACGGCCAGGTTTTCCCAGCCTCTGTCTTGGACATCACCGACGACGAGTTGGTTGCTCACTTTGTGTCTGCCATCGCCACCATCGCCTCTGTGTCCTTGGCCGTCGGCTACCCAACCTTGCCTTCTGTTGGCCACTCGGTCATCAACCACTACAAGAACGTGTTGGCTTTGTCGATTGCCACTGACTACACCTTCGAGGGTTCCGAGGCCATCAAGGACAGATTGGCCAACCCTGAGGCCTACGCCGCCGCTGCCCCTGCTGCTGGTGCCGCTGCTTCTTCCACCGAGGAGGCTGCCACCGAGGAGGCTGCTGCTGACGAGGAGGAGTCGGACGACGACATGGGCTTCGGTCTCTTTGACTAAACTAGTTATCAAACTAACCTAGTTAATGTATCTCTCCGATAAACACTGTAGAAGACAGCACAGCATGAGAATCCATAGATGCTTTTTGCCGACGAAAGGGAAGGCATGAAATGTTGGTCTCGCTTGATGCTAGTACTGGAATGTGGTGAGCGCCTTGCATTCTTGAACGGGCGACTCCCACAAAAGGGATACTTTCGGCACGTCGCGAGTGACAGGACCTTGTTGTTGAGAATGGGTGAAAACGGCACTTTTTTGATTCATTTTAGGTTTAGGAGCGGGAAATTTTGAATCATTCCAATTGACTGACCGGGAAAAGAAACAAGCGTGATTTTGCTTTTTTTGGCGGTCTTGATAATGATGGCTTTGTATAATTCAATTGTTTCAAAGGTTTTGATAAGTTTGGTTTTGAAGGTTGATAGCTGAAATGGGCTGATGGTCCTGATGGGGTTGGTAGTTTTGATGATTTCAGGTTTTGAGTCATGGTGATCATGAATCCCAAGGTGGCTCTTTTTTTGTTGTTGGGACCGCATCGACTCACCCCCAATGGCTGCCGCTTGTTTGAGTTCAGCAAAAGTCGAAAGACATCGTCACCCGTTGAAGCCATTGAAGCCATGGTGAACCTTTACCATCGAATTCAGTGCAAATATTAGAACTAAGCATCGCCCGCCTAGGCTGCGGTTTCAAATCATGGAGATCATCGTGATTTGTTTGTATCAGGTTTCAGAATCACTGCCTCCGAAGTCGGGCCACAAGGCGTGTTTTGACCCGGAATTACCAGGTGTTTGCCAATCGGCATGTGTAAAGTAATGAACGATACGTTATGAGCTATCAGATTTGGCCCAACGACGGACAGCTGTAGGAAATTAAGGAATTCGGAGAATTTGCCATTTTTTGAGTCCAAGGCTGGCGGACTAGAAACTCGGAAAGAAGCCTATGGCGGCAGATATTTCGGGTAGTTTGTGGATGGAGAACATCAAGAGTCCAGAGATCCCAGCTTATGATGAGTCTCTTCTTTAACAAAGTTCACCTCTGTGAGGTATGTACCGGGTAATGTAGTATATGGCTCATATCGCTAATTTGCCTTCAATTCAGAGATGATAAAAAAACAAGAAAACAAGAAAAAAAAAACAAGAAGCAGATAGACATGTGCAATCTTATCTGTGAGAGTATTCTTTTTCGCAGGCGGGCCTTGTTCCTCGATGGCCATTCGCGCGTCGCTTTTTGCACCCAAATAAAGGCCAGCTTCTCCCTGCCCAAGTGCCCAATTTCGATTCTCCTAGCATATGTCCTCGTCCAGCACGTTTTCAAGCTGCCTGACCAAAGTGCCAGCCTCGTGCTACGAGAGTGCGGAGCAGGCCGAGTCGATGTTGGCCACCACCTTGGCCGCCATTTCGGGCATCTGCTTCGACGGCGTCACGGGCCTAGAACAGGCCCAGCAGTCGCTTTTGAAGCTCAACAGCGTGATCCGGGGCCTGTGGGTGTACAGCCTCCGCGTGCCGCCGCGGCAGTACGGCAACTTCCGGCTCTCGCTCCAGCGAAAGGCCGACCAGTACTTGGGCAAAATCGTGTACGAAGCGCTTCTCTTGTTCCATCCCGAACCGTACAATCTTTTTCTCTGCTTCCAGCTCCTCAAAGCGGTCCACGAGACGTTGGACCTCACGTTCCAGTACGTGGCGCCGCCCAACGCCACCCAAGGCGAGGGGCCCAAGTTCAAGTTCGAGGGCATTTTCGCCCAGACAAAACACATCCATAACGCCCTTTCGTCGTGCCGAATCGTCCGCGACACCACGGCGGCGGCGGCGGTGCCCAGCACGGCAGAAGAAGGGTCGGAGCCGCCGCAGAACAGCACACCTCGGCAGCTTCTTCGCAAAGAGGTGGCGGAAAACATGGTGCTCCTCACGGAGATCAACTTGTTGGTGCTCCGGAGCTGCGTCCCGAGCCACTCAATGTTTGCCTACTTCGCCCGGTTGGCCCAGAAGCCGGACTTTACGTTGGTGGACCTCGAGTACTTTGAGGAAATGCTCTCCCGGCTAGCGTCGGGGTCCAGGTTTGCCCAAGCCACGTTCTCCGCCGAGAAGAAGCAAATCAAAAACGACTACCTCGCCATGCTAGACGACGTGCTGCTCCGAAACTGGCCGTGGTGCACGGCGGCGCAGATGGTGGACTATCTCCAGATCTTGGTGGACCACTTCCACGACATCTACGGCGACCTGTTGATGATCGAGCGCACGTACGACTCCAACACCGGCGCGGAGGGCACGGTGGTCCGCCGGGCGTCCAAGGACGCCGAGGCCGGGGCGTTCTGCGGGCGGGCGCCCGGGTTCGTCGGTCTTTTCAGCCAAAACACAGACGTGGGCGTTTTGGCGCCCGCCCGGCGCCGGTGCAGCGAAGGCGGGCGCGTGGGGACCGCCGGCACAGGCTTACCGCCGCTGGACCCGCTCCAGCTGGTGATTTTCGGCTTGAACGAGGCCGTGGCGTCGGAGGTGAGTGCGCTCCGCGCCGACGCCGAGGCCCAGTCGCCCGGGCGCATCGGGTTCAAGCCGACGGCGAAAGCACGGCTTCTACAGTGGATCCGGCGCGGGCGGGGGTGGCCGCCGCGGAGGAGCCCGTTGGTGTGATTCGTTGGTTTGGCGTATGTACATGCAATGAGACCTAGTCCCGGGGCCGGATGAAGTCTTGCTTCTCCTCGATCTCCGTCTTGGGCGCCGCGGTGACGGGCCGCTCCACCCGCTGCGTCAAGCGGTCCGGCTTGGGCCACAGCTCCGGAAGAAGCCCTGCTCTCTTGAACAAGAACGTGACGCGATCGCTGACGGTGGCGCCCACGCCCAACCAGTACTTGGCTCTGTGGAAGTCCAACTCGATGTGCTTGTACGGGTGGACGTTGGCGGCCTTTTCCTCGGGCAGCAAGGGCACGGGGACCGGGTTGTAGGTGCCGAGCACCTCGATGGGCAACGAGTCGCGGGCGCTCTTTCTGTTGGCCACGACGATGTTGTACACCGGCTGGTGCTTTCTGCCGAATCTGGCCAACCGGATGTTGATCGGGCTGCGGGGAGGCATTTTGGGCTGGGGCTTGTGGAGGGAGGGGTGTTGGCGGGTGGTGATTTTTTCGCTGCAGACGCACGACCGGGCGCATCTGCGGTTGCACCTGGTGGAGAATTGTGAAGAATGGCGGGTGCCTGCAGCGGGGTTTTTTCTGTGAGGAGAGCTTATTGGGGGGTTTTGGGGAGTTGTGTTTCGGGGATTTTTGCGGTTATTTTGTGGGAATATGATATGTGATGGCTTTTTTGGTGGTGGTTCATTTGTGAAGGCTCACTATGGGATGGCTCACTATGGGATGGCTTACTATGAGAACGCTCACTATGAAAAGACTCATTTGGTGAGTGGCTCGTTATAAGAAGGCACATTTGTTTGGAGGCTGCTTGGAAAAAAGCGATTTTTGAAGGAAGCCCGTTTTATCGGGCACCCGGTTTTTTTTTGGCGGTGGCCAAGCGAAATGAGTCAGGATGAAGTTGGCTACTTTGGCAGTTCGCCGCCAGGCCGCAACTGCTCAACGAAAACTCCTTTTGAGGGCGAAATTTTGGAAGGAAGATTTGCGGCGCCGGCGTCGAGCTCTATTTCCCAGACAACCTTATTGTGATGCCGAGAGGTGGAATACAATTGCCTTTGGCTACAGCAACAGGGCCTGATGAGTATACAGACTACCTGTGGCTACAGCTGTCGTGGCCCAATGGATATCTCACTTTGCTGCAAAAGCTGCCGGCGCTGGGCCATTGAAAACACTCGCCAGCTCCACCTTTACCCCAAAATCACCGTCTACACCGCCACTCCAAACTGTATGGTAATGCTAAATAAACCTGGGGTGCGCTCAGAGCTTCCGTCTGGCCTTGAACTTCTGCTTCGGCTTGGCCACGCGGGCCTTGTTGGCGACCTTGGGCCGCGCGTCTTGCTTGCGGGGCTCGGCCGGCTCGTCGTCGTCGGACCACACGCCGTCGTCCTTTGTTTTCTTGAACTTCAACTTGTTCTTTTGGCCACGCACAGGCGCCTGTTTGACCGCGTCGAGGTACGCGTCGATGCCGGAGCCGGCGGCCAACGGGTCGGCCTTGACCATCTCCTTGAACACGATCTTGCCGTTCTTGGTCTCCACGTTGTGCTTCTCCACGTCGGCCTTGGTGAACTTCTTGGGCTTCGACGACGAAATGTGCGAGAGCGTCTGGCGGTCCAACAAGTTCAACGGCTCGTCGCCGGTGTCCAAGATGTACTTGTCGCCGGCCTTGGCGCGGGTGTCGTCCTCGTCGGCAGAGCCGTCCGAGTCCGAGTCGTACACGGCCTCCTCGTAGGCGGACATGAACTTGCGCAGCTCCTTGCCGTCGGCGCCGTCGGACGCCGCCTCGCGTCTCTTGGCGCGCGCACGGCTCTTCCTGATGTTCACCACCAACTTGCGGTCGTCCTCGGGAATGGCCTGCTCCACCGCGTCGGCGCCGAACTTGCGGATGAGGCGCTCCACAATGTGCTTCACCTTCAGCTTGAAGTGGCCCTTGTGCTCGTGCGACCACCGCATGAGCTTGGCCAACATCTCGCCCAAGTTGGCGCGGATGAGCTCCTCGGGGAGCGCCAACACCTCCACCTTGACGAAGCCGATGGCGGACTTGGCCACCTCGCGCGAGTTGCTGGTCAAGAACAACTCCACCGTGGCCGCGAGCTCCACGAGCACGTCCTGCGGGAGCTCGTCCTTGAACTCGTACACGATGCACGAGAGCGCGGTGATGGCGGCCGAGATCATGTGCTGCGACTGCGCCGCCAAGCCCGCGCTCACCATGGTGAAGAAGTGCGTCAAGGTGGCGTCGGTGGGCGCGGCGTCCGCAGGGAAGCCCGCGAGCTTGCTGTTGTCGATGCGCCCGCCGGCGGCCATCTTGCGGCCCATCTGGATCAAGAGGCTGTACGCGCTCTCGCGCGAGCGCTCGTTGACGTCCTTGGTGGACATGATCACCTCCTGCACCGCCATCGGGATGAAGTGCAAGTCCGACGCCGGCAACAACTCCACGAGGTGCAGCATGGCGGCCAAGCGCGCGGCGCGCGCGGACGTGTGCGTGGACTTGGTGGTGTCGACAAACACGCGCTCAATGTCGGCGACGAAGCCGGCGATGGCGGCGGCGCCCTCGGCGGCCTCGCTCAACTTGGTGAGGATGCGGTACGCGCGCTTCTGCATCAACGCGTTGTTGGGCATCGCCACCGTCTGCGAGAAGATGGCAAAGAGCGCCGTGTGCGACGTGCGCGGCACGTACTTGGCCATGGCCACCACGAGGTCCATCATGGTGACGCTGAGGCGCGGCGGCTCGGGCTTCTTGTCGGCGCGGGGCGCGGCGGCGGCGGCCTCGTCGTCCAACGCCTGCTTCAACAAGCCGCACACCTTGTCGAACGTCACCTCCAAGTCGCCCGCGGGGATGATCTGGAGGTAGGTGTCGATGGTGTCGAGCACGAAGCCGCGCGCGTCGGGCACCGTGGACGAGAACACGTTGAACAACACGGACAACATGTTGGAGGCCTTGGCGGCCAAGAAAGCCAAGTTCAGCTGCGCGGCCTCGACGGGGAACTCCTGCGCCATGAGCAAGTCGTCGGCCAACACGCCGCGGCTGTAGGCCAAGTTGGACTCCACCACCAAGCGGAGCGCGTGGCAGATGGTCACGCGCACGTCCACGTTGGAGTAGAGCAAGTCCGCCAACTTGGCGGCGAAGTCGTCGGTGAAGGCCGTCTGCAAGTCGCGCGGCAAGTCGCAAAAGTGCGGGAGCAACGCCCACACCTGGTCCACGATGGTGGCAAACACCTTGACGTGCATGGACTCCTTGCTGGGCGCGGCGGCGATCTTGGCGCCAAACACGTCCACCAAGGGGAGCACGTTCTGCTGGAAGTAGGCCAAGCTGGCGAAGCGCACGTGGTCGCGCAAGAGCGGCAACATCCACGCGCGGCCGGGCCCGCTGCCGCCGGCCAAGTTGAGCGGGAGCGTGGCCAACACGACCTCGGGGCCCATGGCGGAGATGCACGCGGCAATCACGTCCTCGGCCTCCTTGTTGTGCGGGAAGCTGTCGACCTCGTTGGTGCGCCACTGGCCCACCACGTCCAAGATGGCGACGAAGTCGGGGTTGGCGCGGGCGCGGAACTTGTACACGGCGGCGGCCACCACCTCCAAGATCTCCTTAGTGGCGTGCTGGAAGCGGATGGAGAGCAACTCGCGCTCAATGTGGCCGGCCACGTACGCCACCACGTCGTCGACCTGGTCGTAGACGTCGGCGGAGACGCCCGGCGCGCCGGGCTGCAAGAGCCAGCGGTCGGGCACGCACTCGGCCACCACCGCCATCAAGCACTGCGCGGCGGACACGTAGATGTCGCGCGCGTCGGCGGCCAAAAAGTCCGTCACCGCGGGCACCACCGCCGGCACCTTGGCCATGGCCAGCGCCGGCAGCAAGCGCGCGTACGCCTGGAAGCCGTTGGCAATGACCGCGAGCCACGCCGCGGCCAAGTGCGCGTCGTCCGTGGGCGGCTTCAAGTCAAAGAGCACGTCCAACACGTGCGCGAAGCGGTCCACGTCGAACTCGTGCAGCATCGACGAGAACAAGCCGTCGAAGGCGGCGAACGCGGACGACACGAGGTACTGGTCCAGCGTGCGCGACACCGCGAGCAACATGTCGCAGAGCGCGTCCACCTGAGCGGGCGGCCACAGGTTCGCGGCCGTGATGGCGGAGATGAGCTGCAACGTGTGGATGGTGGCGGACGCCGGCTCCTTGCCCTGCGCCTTTTTCCGGCCCTTGGCCTTGGGCGCGCCGTCCATGAGCGCGGCCAACTTCTGCAACGCCAACTCCGCGCAGAGCGCGGCCGCGCTGTGGATGGGCAGCGGCGACGGCGGCGGGTGCGCCAAGATGGTGCGCACCGCCTCCTGCGCGCGCTTGCGCACCTTGGGCCGCGGGTCAAACAGCATCTCCAACATGCCCACCAACGCCCGCCGCGGCGACACGTTGCCCGCCAGCAGCCACTGCTGGTTGTCCTGCGCCAACAACAACGTCTCCAACGCGCCCGTGGACGAGCGCACGAGCGACGCCTCCGCGGCCGCGTCCGTCAACACGGGCGCCAACTTGGTCAACACCACGCCGAACTTCTGCTTCAAGAGCGCCTTGGGCGCGAACGGGAGCACCATGTCCAAGAAGTACGCGGCCGCGCCGGCCAACTGCGGCTCCGTGACGCGGTCCTCCGCCACCGCCTGCTCGAGCAACGCGAGGAACGACACCACGTACGACACCGCGCTCTTGTCGTTGTTCTGCTCCTCCATGTTCTCCTCCACCGCCGACAAGATGAGCGCGAGGTTTTTCTGGTTGTCGAGCTTGGAGTGCACCTGCGTGCGGATCTTGGCGAGCCTGTCCTCCAAGAGGGCGCTGTCGGGCGTCAATCCGCCGTCCGGGTTGATGTCGGACATTGTACTGGGAAGAGATGAGATTTCCGCGGGAAATCTTTTTGAGATGGCCGCCACGTGACCGCACGGCTTGCACCCGCCGCCGCTGCACCGCCGCCGGCGGCCCCGGTTTTTTTTGGGGGGAGGTGCTTGCCAACGGTGCCGGGGCCCGCCTGCCGCTGCTCTGGGCGTTTTTTCCCGTCTTTCTCGGGCTGGCCCCGAGGCGCCGGCGAGAAGCGCAGAACCCACTCTCCGACACCACAATGCGCCCTCCGGCACCCGACGGTGCCCGCATCCTGGCGAGCGCCATAACAACCCGCAACCGCCCGTTTGGCCCGCCGGGCTTCGCGGCCCCGCCGGCCGCCTTGGGCGGCGCAGACTGGCGCCGTGGGGCCTGGTTGCAGCCCACGTCACGTGCGCGCCCGCGCACGACCCGCTCGCCCAGTCAAATCCACGCCATTGTGACCCTCCGCCCTGTAACTATGTCATCCAAGTTCGTCGTGTCCGCCGCCTTGAGAGAGTTGAGATTCCACTTGTCGCAGACCGGCGAGGCCTCGGTGCCCTTGCGCAACTTCTTGGTGAAAAACTACCCCAGCATCAAGTCGGCCACCAACGCCAAATTGCCTGTTTTGATCAGAGAGTCTTTTGGTGTCCCGCCCAGCATAACCGCCAGATTCGAGAAGGGCAGAGAGGTGAAGAACAACTTGGAGGGCATGGACGAGAAGGCCATTGAAGCCGCCGTCAAGGCCTTGTTGAAGTGATGCATAGACCGCATATAATAATGCAAATTACATTTGAGTAACTGTAGCCCAGGTTGGGGTTGGGGTGGTGCTTCGAGGGAAACAGGCCTGTCTCAACGGCACGGCCAATGTCCCTGGCCTCGATGTACGACCCCTGCTCTCAAGACAAGAGGTCTTCCAAGCATGCGATCACAAGTGATCGAATATTGAGTAAACGGGAATCCTGAGGGCAGAACCGGTAATCAGATGTATGAAAAAATGTTTGTTTGTTGGAATTCTGCAACGCTACTTAACAATCTCCAGCGGCGTGGGCCGAAATCCGGCACTCACGCACTCTTCTCGAACTGGTAGATTCCCCACCCCAACGACCACTGGTCGTCATTGTACAACTCCTCCACCCTCTCGTTCTCCCTGTGCGTGCCTGCGGCCACCACCAACGGCAAGAAGTGCTCCAACGTGGGGTGTGCTTTTACAACCAAGTCCGGGTGCTTCTTTTTCAAGTCGTTGAACAGCTTCAACATGTCCGGCTTCTGCAAGAGATCCGTGACAAGTTTGCTGAAGGCACCGACATAGGGATAGGACTTGAGGCCCAGCTCTCTGCCCTTCCACATGTCCCGGAGATTGTGCACCGACATGCCGGAGCAAATGAGCATTCCCTTGAGGTGTTTCTGTTGCACCGGGTCCCAGATCTTGTTTCTGGTGAAGTGGTCCAACGCCTTTCCGAGCTCGAAATGGGTGTCGAAGTCATTGTCGACGCCGGTCAACGAAACCTGCACCAAAGGCACGTCCGGAGACTCGGCCTCGACTCCGGTTTCGTTGAATGCAACTTTGAGCGGCACCCACACGCCGTGGTCGATGCCGCGCTCCGTGAGCTTTGACGCGAAGCCCTTCTGCTGGAGATGCTGCTGGAGAGCAGCCGCCACCACAGGCGAGTTCTCGCTGCGAAATTGGAGCTTGTACATCTCATCTGGGAATCCGTAGAAGTCGTAGATCAACGGGTTTTCCCGCTGGTTTTGCGGCGCGCTCGGCAGGAACGCGTTTGGCGCCTTTGGCGGGACGGCCACCTCGATTAACCGAGAGCCGCCCAGCTGCCAGTGGGCGGAAACAACCACGATGTAGTCTGGCTTCCACACCTGCTTGATTTTCTTGCCCAAGGCGTTGACTGTTTTCCACGCCCCCTTGTTTCCCGACTCCTCTTCTTCGTAGACAAACGTCGGGCCGCCATGGGAAAGAAAAAGCGTGGGGAGAGGGCTGGGGTCGGGAACGTCTGAGTTCAAAACGGGCTTTTCGGGGTTGGAGACGGTCATTCGGAATAGTATGTAGGCGACAAGTAACGGGAGGATCACTTTGTAGAGCATGAAACTGGTGCGGTTCCGCCTGCTTCTTGATTACTGGTGTCTATCGCGGCGGCAGCGCTTATATATGGAGTTTGCATCGGGGCTGATGTCGCGGTGCGGCTTGACTAATGCTTATAAAGCACCACCGCGACCATGACAGGTCCAAGCCACGACCCCACTTATCTGGGGAAAAAAAGCGGGCTTTTGGGAAAATTACGAGGCGAAGCCGTAATTGACTGTCCAGCGACAAAAAAAGAGGTCAACACGCCAGGTAGTCTGTAGATGATGACGCCCAGCAATCACCCAAATCAAGGCTTATCACCACATCTATGATTAGGACTGCCAGACCAAATGGCTGGTACTGATGTTATGCTGGACCACCGCGGGCGAAAGTCCGTTGACTGCAACAATTTGCGTGAAACGCAAGTCCCAACACATGCAACTCGTTTTGTCATTTGCAAGTGTTTTTTTTTTGTTGATCTTGGTATAGTAGTCCCGCAAGTGCACACCTTCTCAGTACAGCCTCTGGAAGTTTAGATATGGGCGCTGTGTGCAGTACGCACCTAAGAAGGGTTTACACGGATGCAAATTGCCCGGGCGACGAGCCGGTTGCGTGTTGCTGCGCCCGAAAAAGCGGGCCTCGCGCCCCGTCCAAAGGGCCCCACCGCTTTGCCACAGGCCGCGGCGGCCAAATTCACGCTCGCCTCAAAAGCCGCGGTTTTGGCTATTTGGTGATCTTTTGCGCAGTTGCGGTTCCGGCCCATGCAGCGCCCGGTGGCGCCCGCACGCAGACGCCCTGCCCGGCCAAAAACCCGTGCCCTGTCCACAGCCACAGGAAAAATCCCCTCCTCCTTTCAAAACGCCCGGGAGCATGTCAATGCACATTCTGTTTCGGTGCATGCGCGGCTGCAGCGCTTGCTCCATCCAGGCTGGTCTGCCGGCACGTGACAACGCACATATTCTTGCTACTCGCAACCATTGATTGAGCCTGACAACAACCACCGCCGTTTTCCCCCGAATCGTCGTTTCTGCGCCACCGCCCCAGCCCACGCCCAAAATGGTGAATCTCTTTTCGCGGAGGAAAGCCCCCGCGTACAACGGCTTCGCCAAGTACACCGACGAGTACAACCGCCACCAGCTAAATCAGCCCTCTCCCGAATTGAAGCGGGCGCAGTCGCTCACCAGCGCCAGCCAGGCGGCAATGGCGGCGCTCCAGAAACACGGCCAGGCGCCGGCCGCCGGAGCGCCGAAAAGGCAGCCCAGCCGGGCCAATTCCTTGTCGTACGCCAGCGGCTACCGCCAGACGCCCGGCAACCCTCGGCCGACCCCGGGCGGCTACAGCCGCACAAACTCCTTGCAGTCGTACACGTACACGCCCAAGGCGTCGTACGCCACGGGCCCCGAGCGGTCGTACAGCTTGCGCTCGAACTCGCTCACGGGGTCCGTGCGTGGGAGCCGAAGACAGGCGCCGCCGATCCAGGCGTTTGCGGAGGAGCCCGAGTACGAGGACGACGGCGAGGGCGACGTCGTGATCACAACGAAAACCACAAAGGTGGTGGACTCGTGCGGCCGCACGCGCTCAATCACCACAGAGACTATCCGGGCGCTCCCGGACGGCTCCAACATCATCGAGACGAGAACAACCAACATCTCGCGGCCCGTGTCGCGCACCAACTCCTTCCAGGGCTCCGTGGTGAACCAGCAACAGGCGAACTACAACTTGCGCAAGATCGAAGAGGACCTTCTGGACTTCGACTACACGTATTTGGACCAGCTGCCCACCCGCCAGCAACAGCCGCAGATCCACTCGCCTTTGCAGACGTTGCAGTCCCCAATGCAGTCCCAATTGCACTCTCCCTTGCACTCTCCGCAGTTGCAGCCGCAAACTCAAGTGTCTCTGCAAATGCCGCCTCCGCAACCAACGCAGCCTAAGCTGCAACCACAGCACCAGCAGCCCCCGCCACCTCTCCCAGCGCAGGAAGTTCGCCCGGAGCACGTGGAGAGCCCTCGGAAGTCGGCCGATCACGACCAGCTCGCCGCCCAGGACATCGCAAAGGACAGAACAAACTCCCTTGCCAGCACGCAATCCAAACGCCTCAAGTCCATCCTCAAGAACTCGGCAAGCCCACAAAACTTGCTCCCTGACGCTCTCCCTTCGCCGCAGAAACGCGCCGAATCCGCTGACTTTCTGCCCAAACCGAGAGATGTTTCGATGAGTCCTCCCAGACTTGCACCTGCGCCATACCTCAAGCCCAATGCGCAAAGTCAGGCATCAGCACATTCTGGCGGAAACTCGATCAAGTTTTCCGAGAAGGTGGAGAAGATTCCTCCGGGAGAGCATGACAGTTACAACTTTGAGGAGATTGAGAGGGGCGAGGAGGCAAGAAAACGTCAAGAGTTGCAAACCAACGTGGAACTTTACAACAAGGCCATGGAGGTTGCCATGAAGAAAGTATACGGTGACGGCGGCGGCGTTGCAAGCACTCCGCCGACCGCACAAAGCCCAAAAGAAGCGAGTGACTTCACGGAAAAGAAGTCTGAGAAGAAGCTCAAGAATGACGAGCAGCTTGCGAAGACCGAAGCTGCCGGCCTCCCCCGGAATTATGTTTACGAGAATCACCACAAGGACTTCAAGATCCGGTCTATGAGACATACTTCAGGCGAGGTTCCAACTTCCAGAAAAGACAGAGCCAAAGAGGAAAAAAAGCAGATGAAGGCTGAGAAAAAGCGATACGAAGATGCGCTCAAGGCAGAGGAGAAGCAGAAGAAGAAGGAAAAGAAGAAGGACTGGAGCTTCTCGCCTTTCAAGCTGCACCGCAAACTGAGCAGTGCTACAGAGAGTTTGCCTATTTCAGAGCCAACGGAAGCGAGAAAATTGGAGACTCTTCCTGCAATCTCTCATGAGCCTTCTACTGTTCAAGAGGCCACCACCTCCCAAAAGCATGTTTCTTCCCAATTGCCCACTACTACCAAGGAACCCTCGGTTTCTCAGGAAACTGTGGTTTCTCGTGCGCCTTCGGTTTTTCAAGAGCCTTCAACGGGCAGTCAGAGGCGGTCACTCCAAAGACTCGTGAGTGCGTCTTCGCAAGATGACGACGAGTTCGTGGATGTTCCGGAATACATTGACCCAGCGGCTCCAGCACGGCCTGCCGAAATTCCGGTTGTTGACAATGCCGAGGGATTTTCATCCGATGGCTTTTTTAACGGCGTGGAAGGTTATTCCGAGGGCAGCGCTGACGGCACGCCGAATTTGACACCTGCAGCTGGCGCACGCGGGGGGCCGGACGCACCTAATTCCGGTGCGCCAATATCCGGCGCGCCGGACTTGACACCGGTCGCGGAGGCCACTGTTACAGAAACGCCCAAATACGACTTCCCAACGTTGATTGGCGGGGCCGACGGGCCTGTTGTCTTGACTTCTAGCACGGGCGACTTGACGGCAATTGAGGCAGCGAATTTTGAGGCTATGAACTCTGAGGCTGTGAACTCCGGGGCTGTGGACACTGAGGCTTTCAATTCCGCGTCTGTAATTACCGAGCCGAAAGTCGACCCCATGCTCGACCCCAGATCCGAACCGCGACCCGAAGTGACCAATGCAGAAATCAATGGGCCGATTGACGCGAAAGTCATGGCAGGAGAGCGGCCTGCCGGAGAAACGTTGCAGAAAGACGTGCAGGAAGAAGCGTCTGCCAACGGCAGTTCAGCGATTAACATTGCCACTCCGCAGGCGAGCCAGAACCCTGTGGGCAACGAGGCGGCCGAGAAGCCGCAAAAGAAGAAGAAGATTAACAAGTTCAAGAGAGTCGTCGAGAAGTACTTTCTTACAACCTACTCGAAATAACCCTGGAGAACGGAAAGCGCGTGCTTCCCCTTTTTTCTTTCAATTTCACTGAGTCTTGCTGGCGGGCCCAGATATGAAATCGAGATAAGCGAGACGCTGTATGGCGGACCGAAGCACCTCGCACATATGGATACATTTACACATTATGGAAAGAAAACGCACGGATTCGCGAATACAGACGAAACAGTAACATGTAACGGCCAGCGTGCAGCCGAAAACCAGCCCCTAAACCCGGGCTCGCTTGCCCGGCCCCCCACGGAAAAACCGTGCGTTATCGCGATAACGTCGGGGACCCCCGAGCTTAGCCGCGTCCTGCATGCGACCGGTCCGGCCGCCCGGTCCCGCGCAATATATTGGGTGCAAATCCCACCCTTTAACTACAGCTTCAGTTCAATTTCACTTCTGCAATGAGCGCCACACCCGATTACGACGCCAAAGACTTGGAGGCCGGCCACTACGCGCCCTTTGAGTACCGCGCACCTGCCAAAGTGCCCGTGTTCAGAAAGGTCGCCTATGTCTTCTCGGCCGTTTTGGTCGTTTTGGCGTTGGCCAAGATCGCCTTCAGCCCCGCCGCCTTGGCCGCCTGCACCGCCATTTTTGCCGTGTTCGCCCCCGTGGCTCCCGTGATCGACGTGTTTGAGGTCGCGGCCCCCGTGGCCGTGCCTGCCGCCGCCTACGCCGTGTCTTCGCTTTTGTTCAACAACTCCGCCATTGCCGGCGGCTACTCTGCCCCCTACGTGGCCCCTGAGACGTTCAACTTCACCAACGCGATTTTCTCATTGAACTTGACGCTCGACGCCGCGTTGGAGTCTGCCGCGGGCCCCGTGGTGGAGATTTCCGTCGGCTCAAGCCCCATCTGGAGACTTGCGGTTCCCGCCGCGCAACCAGGTGCCGCCGTGCTCGCCACCACCGCCAAAGACGTTTCGGAGTATTTGAGTTTGTTTGAGTCCGACGCGGAGGTCTCCGTCTCCGTTTTGGAGACCGGCGCCGCCGTCAACGCCTCGTTGGAATTGACCTTGTTTTCGCAGCCGGCGAAGCCCGTTGCGCCAACTGTGGAGGCCATCTTCTCTGCGTCCGGACCCGCCTCCGCTGTGGTGGCCCTCCAGAAAGAGCCCGTTGAGCTTTCGGGCTCGTCGTTCTCCGTGGCTTTGCCGCAGGTTGCCTCGAACGTCACAGCCGCCAAGATCTCGCTTTTCGCGTCCGCCACCAAAGACGAAATCGAGTTCTACAAGAGCAGCCTTGCCGGCCTTGCTGAGGCCGTGACCGTCAACGGCCCACAGCGCCAGTTTAACGTGTTCGTGGGCGCCGTTTTCGTGGGCTCTTTCTCGCCTAAGCCCATTTTGTTCCACGCCGACAAAGTCGCCACCGGCGGCGAGCGCCTTTGGAGCCCCGTCGTCGACTCTGGCTCCTTGACCGGCTTGGCTTACGAGATCGATCTCGTGTCTGTCTTGCCCTTGCTCTGGGAAAGTCTGCAGGACCTCGAGATTGTGGTGGTTTCGCCAATTGACCAGGCCAACAAGGTGGCCGGTGTGCCTGCCGTCGCCCACCCAGTGAGCAGAGTTTCGAACTTGATCTCGGGCTCGTGGTTGGTTTCCGGCAACTTGCTTGTTTGGGAATCGCCTTTGGTCTCCGGCTCCGTTGGTGCCGTGCTCGCGGCCAACTCTTCCCAAATGGACTCCGGCAGCGTGATCGAGCCACCTGCTGTCTCGCCATGGCAGCCAAAGATCAAGACCGAGAAAATCACCTCGGACTTGGACTCCTCCGTGGTCACTCAGTTCAACTTCTCCATGGCCGACAACACCACTGCCTCGTACAATGTCGTCACCAACTACACCATGGGCTACATTCTGACCAAGCAGCAAAGAAGCTCGAAGATCCCCGTGGGCCCCCCAGGCTCCGGCGCGGATGTTTCGAAGGAGTTTTCCAACCACTTCTCCATCAGATTGTCTGAGTTGCACTTGGCCGTGACGGACTCGTTCACAGGCGTTGCAGCTTTCAAGAAATCGACCAAGTACGCTTTCCCTCTCACTGTCACTAGCACCACTGAGACCGGCGCCGCCCCCAGCAACAAGCTTTCGCTCAGCATTGGCGCAGACATCAAAACCAAAATCAACCTGGTCACCAAGTCATCGCTCATGATTGACGAAAGGGTGAAGGTGGACGATGTCACGGGCACGTCCTCGGACTTCAAGTACAAGGCCTCTGCCGGCGGCATTCCTTTCTCTAGAAGTGTGAAGGTTGCCAACGGAAAGGTGATTAGCGACATGGCCTAATTGCAAAACGATAGATATGACTGTTTAGAAACGATAAAACGATAAAAGAGATTAGAAAGAAAGAGAGGGTAGTGTGACTGAGGGGGTCAGGAAAGCGAATTTGAGAGAAAGCGGGTCTCTTTTAAGGCTGCCTTTGGGGACAGGTGTGGAAGTGGTAATGAACTTGACGAAACGACTCGTGTCTTGGTTAAGTGGCAACTATGGCCACGGAGAGGGTATTAGAATGTTGAAGGGAAGTCTTGTTTCTTTTTTGTTTTCTGGTTCGTGATTTTTCTGTGGTTTTTATGGACTTTTGTGAGGATTTACAGCCTGTATATTTTCGAGACTCTGACGTTATGCTGCAAATTCTCACCCGCGGTGGACTTTGTCCACTGAAAAGTGCAAAACTTCCACCCAAAATTTTTGACAGTCCAACCTCGATTGCTTTGAAAGTTCCCGATCGACATTACTTTTTACCCCAAGCTACACCTGCCCATTTGGAACAGCTTCAGAATCCATTTTGGCCGCACCCAAAATCTGAGCGATTAGCCATTGCATCATCGTTGCCTTTGAGCAATTTCTCCATAACACAGAATCGCTTTCAGTATCGATCAGTTGATTCCGCTAGTTTAAGCCTTCAACTCTATTTTGATTGCGCAGATTGCGTTCTGCCCTGAAGTTCTGAGTCTCAGCCTCTTAAACGGTGGTATCCGGTAGGATCATCAGCTGTATCGCAGTCACCCGATTGAAGATAGAGGTCTGAAAGCTACATGTGAATTTGCTGTAGATTAATGAAAGCTAAAGTATGTTCATTGTAGATATTCGAAATGTAAAGGTATATCAACTGTAGATGTTTGAAAGAAGAGAGCAGAAGTCGACTATAGAGTTTCAGAAGCTAAGCGCATATTATTCGTATATTGTCTCCAGATATCCAAAAGCTCAATTTAAACCAACGGTATTGATCAAGGAAGTCGGATGTCTATCAATTGTAGATGTTCGAAAGCTCAATGAAATCCAATTCTGGGTGTCTTCGAATGTTCTTCAGCGAGCTGTAGTTGGAAGTCAAATGCACATCAACTATTCAGTCAAGTGTCAACTTCTGTTCATGGGTCAGGCCTCAGTTTTTTGCAGCTCACAAGCTTCATCAATTGAATGGCCCAAAGAGCCCAGATCTCTGCCAGGACGAGGGCCGCACGCTTCAGAAGCCAAAACCGGCCTTTTCGAAAAGGTAAAAGTCGTAAGGTCAATAGGTGTACCTGCGGGGGAACCAAACAAGAAGACTGCAGTGACAGGGCCACGCACCCGGCGCGGCAGGACTCTGGTTTGGCCCAAAAATATGTAGCAACTCAGTCATCAGCCGTTCGACCTTTCCAAAAATCCACCGCTTCGTAGGCAACAAAAACCACCACTGCGTAGGCACAGAACAATTTCCACCAAACAAATCCCGTCGATTCTCGCGTTGCCGCCCAGTTTAGGCCCTGGGCTGTTTTCTGGGGCCGCCGCGGCCCGCCGGCGCGCACCAACATGGCCCTGGTGCATCTTTTGGTGGACAAGTTCCGCCCCACGCAGGTCCTCCGGACCGACACGCAGACCAAGTCGCTCGCGCTTCTCGGCGACATCGATGGGCAGCAGGCCATCGTCACGTTGGAAAAAACCGCCTTCGCGGCGCCCGCACTCGGCGATTTCCGCCTCGCCGAGCTCGTCGAGCAGATGCGCCCGCTCGACAGCAACGACGTCTACTTCTGGAACGTGGCGCGGCTCGCCCAGGATCTCGACACCCACGCGGGCGCCAAGGTCAACGTGATCTTCCCCGCCACGGACACGCACGTCCGCAAGTACGCCGCGCAGAAACACCACATGGTGGAGGAGACGCCCGAGGTGTACGAGCGCGTGGTGCGGCCGTACATCGCCACGCAGCGCGGCAGCCGCATCCAGTGGGTGCACAACATCTTGTTCGAGGGCAAGGAGGCTGACGCGGTGGTGCACCACGACGAGGACCCGGCCGCCGGGTTCGTGCTTCTCCCGGACATGAAGTGGGACCGCGTGTCCACGGACGCGCTCTACTTGGTGGCCATCGTCAAGCGCACGGACCTCGCCAGCGTGCGCGACCTCACGGGCGCCCACCGCCCGTTCCTCGTGGCGTTGCGCGACAAGATCCGCGCCGCGACCGCCGCCGCCTACCTGGTGGCGCCCGACACGCTCCGCATGTTCGTGCACTACCAGCCGTCGTACTACCACCTCCACGTGCACGTGGTCAACGTGGCGCACCCGGGGCTCGGCGACGGGCTCGCCGCGGGCAAGGCCATCTTGCTCGACGACGTCATCGACAACATCGCCTTGGTGCCCGACTACTACCAGAAGCGCACCATGTACTACCTGTTGGGGGAGAACCACGCGCTCTGGGCTAAGCTCCAGGAGTAGGAGCGGAGGGGCTTGAGTCTAAGCGGCGGCATTTGTGGCTGCGCAACAAGCGATAGGCTCAGAAGCGGAATGCAGACTTTGACGTGCGTTTGCACCGCGGAGACGCGGCTTTTTGCGGGGGAGGGCAGAGAAGATTTATGGTTTGTGGCAGCTGGGCCTGCAGCTGCCTCAACAGCTTCTTTCGGGTCGCCTGGGGGGGTATTCATGGGCTGCCGGTATTGGGCGTCTTTGCTCTACAAAGGTTTTGGTCGACTTGCGTGTATTCAGCGAGTTGGAACCATTTCCTGACTTGCGCCGCTTTCAATAAATGTTTGAACATTGACCCAATCAAGTCACACCAATGCCATTGACTTGCATCAACTCAAAGGACCTGCACCAACTCTGTATGCATCAACTCTGTATGCATCAACTTTGTATACATCAACTCAGCTGACTTGTATCAGCTCGAGAGTTACTACCTACTTGATGCATAATGTCTATCGAATCACACTACTTCCGTCGACGACCTTCATCCTATCGTTTGCACCCCTTCAGTTGCACCACTTCTTCTCATTTCATCTTTTCTATAGCCTAAAACGTATTCCAGTAATTGCTCCCTCTATTGATTTGCGCATTTTTGTTTCTAACATGATGTTGTTGCTTTCATGCTTAGGTGCGTGGACACTCGCCACGGCTAGTAGTTGAACTCCAGCGAACGGGCCTTCTCGGTCATGCGGGCCACGCGCAACATCTTCTTGCGCGGGTCCTCCTTCTTGGACTCTGCGTTGGCGCCGCTGCTGCGGCCAAGCTTCTTGGGCGTCTCGCGCAAGCCAAACGCCTTGGCCAAGTGCCCCAAGTGCAACGTCTTGACGTTGAAGTACAGGCGCTCCGCGGACAAGTGGGTGGCGTACGCGCGCACATGGGAGATGAAGGCGTTCAGCGCCTTTTCGAGCGCCGCCAGGTCCTCCAAGAGCCAGCGCTCCACGTCCAAGTGCCACGTGGTGGCGTGGATGTCCCACTTGCCCTCGCGGTGGCGCGCGTCCTTCTTGGCATCCTTCTCGCGCCTGGCGTCCTTCGGCTTGGCGTCCTTCTCGTCCGCCGCCTCCGCGAACGCGCCGGCGAGAACAGTCTCGTAGTTCACCACGCGCAAGTTGCTCGTCTTTGGGTGCACGGCGCGCATCTTGCCCTCCACGTAGCCCTCCTCGGGGCCCGGAAGCAAAAAGAGCGACGCCTCGCCGCGGTTGCCCACGCGCGCGGAACGGCCGATGCGGTGCAAGTGGTCGTCGAGCGAGAACGGCGGGTCGTACTCCACCACGGTGGCGATGTTGGGCAAGTCCAAGCCGCGCGATGCCACGTCGGTGCACAAGAGCACGAGGTGCTTGCCCTTGTTGCGGCCGTCGTTCTGCACGAACTGCAGGAGCGTGGCCGTGCGCAACTGCTGCGTGAGCGAGCCGTGCAAGCGGAACACGAGGGTGTCGGCGTCAATGCGCGGCGCGGTGGACGCGCACGTCTGCGGCGCCTTGGGCTCGCGGCCGTCGGCGTCGTCGGCGGCGCGGCGCTCGGCCTCCACCTTCTTCTCGGCGTCGGCGCGGCGCTTGATCGGGAGGCCGCCGCGCGAGAAGATGTCGTAGTGGTAGTCCACCGAGTCCGCGCACAGGAAGAACACCATGGTACGCGACTCGGGCGCGTCGCGGTGGGTGCTGGCGCGGCGGAGCGTGGCGGCCAACGTCACGAGGCGCAACTTGGGCGGCACCACCAACACGTTCTGCACCAACTGGTCCGGCGCCACGGCGATGCGCTCGACGCCGGCGCCGCCCACGGACACCATCTTCGGGCTCTCCAACACGGTGCTGCCCAACTTCTCCACGTCCTCGGGCATGGTGGCCGAGCACAAGACGTTGACGCGGCGCGTGGGCAAGTGCGGGTGGGCGCCGAAGCGCGCGGTGCGCGCCAAGTGGTCTGTGACGGCGGAGATGGTCTCCTGGAAGCCGAGCTCGACCAAGCGGTCGCCCTCGTCCAACACGAGCCAGCGCACCTGCGAGGTGTCGAGCGACTCTGTGTTCTGCAAGTGGTCGGCCAAGCGGCCCGGCGTGGCCACCAACACGTTGACGCCCTTGCGGATGCGCGCCTTCTCGGACTTCTTCTTCTCGCCGCCCACCACGATGCCCGGCACGAGGTGGTGGTGGCACCGGAGCACGGCCTCGAGCACCGCGTAGATCTGCTGCGCCAACTCACGCGTGGGCGTCAAGATCACCGCGAACAAGCCGCTGCCGCGCACCACCGCGGTCTCCTGCGCCAAGCGGCTGATGATGGGGAGCGCGAACGCGAGCGTCTTGCCCGAGCCGGTCTGCGCCTTGACAAACACGTCGTTCTGCGACGCGAGCATCTCGGGCACCACCGCGCGCTGCACCTGCGTGGGCGCCGCGTAGCGCATGCCGCCGGCCAAGTGCGCCACGAGCTTGGCGTCGAGCCCCATGCCGCCGAACGTGGACGTGTCCTGGAGCGGCGCGTTGGACGGCTGGTGCACGGTGTCGTCGGCCGCGGACGCCACGAGCGTGGCCTCGGCCTTGGCCGTGAAGAGCGACGACACGTACGACGCGTTCTTGCCGCCGCGCTCGCCCGCGGCCTCGCCGAAGCGCGCGCGTTTGGGGGCCGCGGCGGCGGCGGGTTCGGGCGCCTGGGGGCGGGCGGCCCGCTTGCGCGGCGGGAACGCCTCCTTCATCATTTTGTCGGCCTGCTCGCGCAAGCCGGTCAACTCGTCGTAGCGGGCGCTTTTCTTGGGCACGGCGATGCTGTTGACGCCGGTGCCGGGCTTGCGCTCGCGGCCCTGGAGCTTGTGTTTCATGTCCATGCGCTCGCGCCACGTGCCGCCCGTGATTTTCTGAACGCGGGCGGGCCGGGGGGCGCCCTCGGGCGGCGTGGCGAAGTTGAGGATCAAGTCGTCGTCGTCCATGGTGTGGTGTGGCGTGGCGTGGAGGGAAGAGTAGCGGTTGTGGAGAGAAGTGCGCTTGTGGAGGCGCGCATGGTGGGGCGCAGAGATTTGCGATGAGATGGGGCGGCCGAGCACGCACTTTGGGGGATGCGCTTTTTGGCGGGGCAGGGGCGGTGGTTTTTCTTGGGGGCGGCAAGTTTTGGGCGGCGTGTTTCGGCGGTGTTTCAGGCGTGTTTCAGGCGTGTTTCGGCCGTGTTTCGGCCGTGTTTCGGCCGTTTCAGCGCCGTTGCGGTGTTTGGCCCAGCCATAGCTGCGAAAAATAAAGAAGAAACCTAAACAAAGAGACAAAAGAAGGTTGTGGAGTGATGGATAAAGTCTATGAAGAGATGGAGAGAAAAGCGGAGATGGAGACAAGCGGTGCAAAATTGGAGCTGCAGAGTGCAGAGTTGCAAATCACAGAATTCAGTCGCAGGGCACATGAAGCAGACATCAAGACCAAAGGTTGCAAACCCACAGCTCAAGTGAAAAAAGTCTTTGTGCCGCTTCGCCCCGGCCGCCCACCACACTCCCGCCGCCTCTTCACCAGGCCGTAACAATTTTTCTTGAGCGACTTCTACATTACCGACTTCTTCATCACCGACTTCTTCATTATCGACTTCTCCATTATCGACTTCTCCCTTATCGACTTCTTAATCATCGGCTTCTTTAAAATCAAACTACTTCGTCATCCGTCGTAATTATACTGCTTCTCCTTTGTCATACTACTTCTTCATTGTAGCGTTTCTTCATCACACCACTTATTGACTGTGCCGTTTCTGTACTATATCACTACTTTATCGTACTACTTCTCGATCACACTGCTTCTTTCTCGACTGCTTCTTTCTTGTGCTGCTTCTAGATCGTACTGTTATTGTACCACTTTTCCTCCGTCGTACCACTTCTCCATTCGTACAACTTTATTGTACTTTGATCGTACCACTTCTTCATCATACTATTTCTGCGTTATCTTACGAATTCTTCGTGATTACACCACTGCCTCGTCATAATTCTTCTTCGTTGTCACACTACTTTCACGTCATCAAGCTACTTCTCCGTTATCGTGCTGGCTCTAACTACTTCTTTGTCGTACTACTACTCTATTGTACTGCTCATCCGTCACGCAATGCTTCTTCGATATCGAACTACTTCTCCATTATTCTAATATTCTTCCTCAACAGACTATTTCTTGGTTCCTTCTCCGTCAACGTAAAGATTCTTGATTGTAATACTTCGTTGTATTGAACTACACTTAAGTACTACTTCTTTATCGCACTACTTCTTTAGCGTACTACTTCTTTGGCGTGCAACATCATCATTGTACTGCTTCCATATCGGACGTTTTCTTGATCATACTGCTTCTTCGATATCACACAATTCTCCGTCATCGTACTACTTCTCCCTCATCAGACTACATCTTCGCTACTTCTCGGCCATCGTACTACTTCTCGATCTCACAGCCTCTTCATCGTACCACATCCTTATTGTACTACTTCTTCATTATACCACTTCTTCATCATGCTACTTTCGCATCATAATGATATTTCATCTTACCACTTCCCATAGTAATACTCCTTCTTATACCATTATTTCATCAAACTACTTCTTCATTGTACTACTTCCCATCGTCCTACTTCTTCACTGGAATGCTTCCCATCGTACTACTTCGAACTACTTCCCATCAGACTACTTCCCATCGTACTGCTTCTTCATTGCACCACTTCATCGCACCACTTCTTCATTACACCACTTCATCGCACTAGCTCTTCATAATACCACTCATCGCACTGCTTCCGTCTCCGCCAGCGCTCACACATTCACCACGCTCGACACCTCGGTGGTGGCCGCCACCGGGCGCGGGTCCGGGTGGTCCATCGCCGTCCGCAAGCGCACCGTCAGGCTGTCGTCCTCGTCGCGCCAGCTGAGCGCCGCCCAGTCCTCCTCGTTGAACTTCTTGACGTGGCGCAAGCACGAGCCCATGCCGCCCGCGGGCTGCCCGTCCGTGCTGATCAACGTGCTGGGCTTGGACGCCGTCTGGAGCACGTGCACCGCGCTCGGCTTCTGCGGGTCCGCCACCGCGTCCTGCCGCAGCTGGCTCATGCGCGCCTCGTCCAAGTCGTCAATGTACTTGAACAGCGGGCGGAGCTGCGCGCTGCTGTCGAGCGGCGTGAGCACAATGTGCTCGTGCTCGCCGCCCACCACGCGCCCGACGTAGAGGCTGCCGCCGGTGTCCGTGAGCACGCCGTTGAGCAGCACGTGCTCCACCTTGGTGCCGAGCTCCTCCACGCGGCTCTCGTCGTAGAACCGGCCCGTGTCCATGGGCGTCTTCAACTGCACCACGCGGCTGTCCACCTTGACCGACGCCTTCAACTGCTGCGCGGCGAACGTGCGCTGCTGCGGCCGCCCGGCGAACTGGAGAAGGTGGAGCGACTGCGACTCCGGGCTGGGCACACACCCGTGGAGCAACGGGATGCGCCGCACCACCGGGTCGCTGTCGTGCGCGGGCGCCTCGTAGCGCGGGCTGTCCGGCGCGTCGTCTTCCTCGGCCACGAAGAGATCTTGTTTGTCCATTGCAGTTTGAGTAGGCGAGCGGGTGCGACTTAATGCACCCGCAGGACGCACATGCGCAGCTCATCGCCACAGGCGCGCCGCCTTCCGCCGGCACCAACCAGAGGAAATGAACCGTCACCAACCAGAGGAAATGAATCGTCACTTCCGTGATTCCGGCTGTGCTGTGGAAGCGCTGCCGGCGCGCCTGCCTACTGCTTCTGGGTAATATGTCCATTGCATATATGAAGAAAAATATTGAGAAATCAATAAAAAAGAAACGAAACGAAGCGTGCTGTGGCCGAAGCCCAGCCTGGCCGGCGGCGGCCGCCTAGAAAATAGGCTGGCCCCACTTCAATCTGATCCAGTGGAACCCGGCGTCCGCCTCGGCGTCGGCCTCCGCGCTTCTCTTGAAGATGGGCTGGCCCCACTTCAATCTGATCCAGTGGAACCCGGCGTCCGCCTCGGCGTCGGCCTCCGCGCTTCTCTTGAAGATGGGCTGGCCCCACTTCAATCTAATCCAGTGGAATCCGGCGTCAGCCTCGGCGTCGGCGCTGGCCTCGGCGTCAGCCTCTCTTTTGAAAATAGGCTGGCCCCACTTCAATCTGATCCAGTGGAACCCGGCGTCCGCCTCGGCATCGGCCTCCGCGCTTCTCTTGAAGATGGGCTGGCCCCACTTCAATCTGATCCAGTGGAACCCGGCGTCCGCCTCGGCATCGGCCTCCGCGCTTCTCTTGAAGATGGGCTGGCCCCACTTCAATCTGATCCAGTGGAACTTAGCGTCCGCGTTGGCGTCTCTCTTGGCCACTTCAGGAACGTTGCTTTGAACAGACTCCAAAATAGTGGTGTTCAAGAAAACAAGGCTGGAGGTGCCGTTGGTGTCCATGACAAACGGAGTGGCGTCCTCGGGGATCACCAAGCCAGCAATAATGGCCTCGGTGGGAACATCACCGTTGGCGAGAGAGTACTCCTGGGTGAGGTTGGCGGGGGCTGCAAGAGCCATGGAGGCCATGCCGGCGGCGATCAAGGGAGTGAAGAATCTCATTGCTGGGGAGTTGCTTGGCTGAGAGAGTGTTGGTTGATGGAGAAGGAATCCAGTGCCATGGCTGCTGCTTTATATACTCTGGAAGCCTTGGTCCACCTCTCAGCTCCACGCCTCAGAGCTCGCCCCTGTTTTCCCAATCGGTCGAGAGTGGGTTTCCGCAGGGGTCCACTTGGTATGCTTTTCCCTTTGCTCAAGCCTCTTGAATGTGTCCTTGCATGGTGGTGATTCAGAGCGACGTTAAGTATGGCCTTTGAAGTCCCGAAACGGCAATAATCACTCCACTGAATAGCGGGAGAGAGACGCACCTCTACATTGCATGCATGCTCAAGACTCAGTCAGAGAGATAAAACTTGAGTTGGCATGTGCGTGGTACCTGCTGCGTGCTTGAGATCAATGCATTGACGACTGATGTAGACCCTCGGAACTCAGACCGACAACCAAATGAGGACGAACCCAAAAAAAAAAACAACGAAGTAACCGTACCCCAACATTGTTTGTCGAAGTGGGTAAAATCTTGTCATCGAAATGAGCCCACCATACAGCTTGAAGCAGCAAGGTGGACACTTATGTAGGTATATTTGCTCGCGGCTCATGAATCTTTATCTACATCCGATATAGTGTAACGGCTATCACGGTTCGCTTTCACCGAGCAAACCCGGGTTCGACTCCCGGTATCGGAGTTTCATTTTTACTCGCAGCCAGCAAGCAATCCTGCACACACCGCCACATGTACCACATGTTTTCATGACCATTATTGAATCCACGTTGTGGCAAAAGCAACATGGGGTGCAGGGAGTGACGTTGTCACGATTTCTGTGCCTGGCGAAAACACATGTTTGGGCTTCCAGCTCTGGCAAACTTCGGCCTCAGGGTTTTGTCTGTTCGCGGCAGATAAGAGAGCTTATCGGTGAAACACGTAAACAAAGAAGGAATAAATTAGCTATAAAGGCACGGCCCCTGGACACGTGTCGGCGAGAAAGCGAGAAGCAGGTCAAATCAAACGTGACTTTTATTTTAAACGTGGCAGATCATCATTGACAAGCGCCAAAACAAGCACCATCGAGACCAGCACAAGACAAGCACAAGGCAAGTACAAGACAAGCACCAAGATCCAACAGGATCGAGATCGAACGAGAACAGCAGAGGCAGCCGGCAGATCAGCAGACACGGCGCAAGGAGAAATGTAGAAAGAGGCGGGCGTCGGAAGAACCGGTCTTCCGCGGCGCCCGTCAGCGGTGGTTCTTGGTCCTGGCCGCAAGCTTGCTCTGCTTGAACAACTTGTTCTTGGTGTAGTAGTTGTTGATCTTGAGCTTCTCCTGGAGAAGGTCCTCGGCCGAGTCCTCCAAAGTCTCCCGGGGCTGGCGGGCGGGCGCAACCGGTCTGGGGCCGGCGGCAGCGGCGGGTTTGCGGGCAGACTGCTTCTTGTTCTTGGACAACGACGCGGCCTCGGCGTAGGAGAGTTTCTTGTAGTCGATGTCGACAAAGTCCGAGTAAGTGTCGTTCATGGAGACCTTGTACACGGTGTTTTCGGCGGGCATGGTGAAGCACTTGGGAACGTCCTCCAACGGCTTGGAGGCCTTGGGCTTAGAGAACCAGGCGAGCGACTTGAACATGAGCGATTGTGGGGTTGGGAAACGGGAGTCGAGATTCGGAGAACCGCAGGGAAGAAAAAGAGTGGGTGTTGCGGCGGTGATTACAAACACGAAGCGTGCGCAGCCATCCACGCGGTGGAACACATGGCGTTGCTAAGATTAGAGCAAATTAAAAACAGACCCCGAACGGGCGGCGCTGGCCGTTGGTTTCTGCGTCGTGTTTTTTATTTTTTTCTTGTTGTTGGCACCCGAAGCCAAGTTCTTGGGAGGCATTGGGTCGGGAAGCGGGTTACGTGGGTTGCCGGCCGTGGTTATCCTGGCAACAGACGTGCATAACCGTCTCACTCGGTTCCGAGGCCGTGTTTACGCGGTGCGTCAGTGACGTGCGGGTGGGGAAGATAAGGCGCGGGGGCACAGGGGCATCGCCAAGACAGGAAAAAAAACGGCAAACGGCCACGGAAAGACGGCGGAGGGGCAGGGTTGGTGGGCGGCAAGAAAACGGGGCGGCGCCTGTGACGCCTGTGCCAGGGGGCAACCCCGCCGGGCCGTCAGCAGCAGCCGGGCGCCACACCCGTACACCACCACCATTACCACCAAGACAGCACACCCGTGCCTCCCTGCGGCCACTCTGCGGTGCGTCGTTCTGAGTAGTCTCTGAGCCGGTCGGCTCAGCCGAAGCTTTGCCTGCTCCCGACGCGCCGTCTGTCCTTCAGCCCTGCGCCAAAAACGCAATCGCGGTCAGTAAGCCAAGCACTCAATGCCACTTCTGGCAACGCTCTCACTCTCACCCACTTTCTCACCCACCCACTTTCTCACCCACCCACTTTCTCACTCTCACACTCACTCTGGCCAACTCCTCACACTCAGACCAGCTCCTCACTCTCTCTCAATTCCCTCTCTCCTCTCCCCGCCCACTCTCAAACCCCCCTCGCCGCGCCCAAATTGCCCACCCGCCTCGCGCCCTAGCACCTCTTCTCGCCCTGCGCACTTCGCACCCTCAACATCAACACTACCCACAACTATGGATGGTTGGGGCGAAGTACGTACACCCACACCCCGGCCCCGGCAAACGCCGCCGGCCACGCGCAATGCCGCCGCCAGCGCACCGCGGCGCCCGCAGGCGGCAATTCCGCGGCGGCGGCGCGCCGTTTCCCGCAAAACGCCCACCACGCCTTAGCCGCCCGCACCTCCCGCCCAGGCCGCCCGCCCCCGCCCCGTACTAACCGCAGGTTTCACGCATCCCCGCCACCGCGCGGTCCGCACCCGGCCCGCCCGGCGCCGAGCCGCCGCAGATCTCGGCGCTCGCGTTCGACAACACCACCAACCTCGTGTGGTGCGGCGACACGCTGGGCTACACCGCCTCCTTCACGCCGCAGGCGCGCGACACCGCGGCGTACGCGGGCGGCGGCACCGCGCTCTACCGCTACACCAAGTTCCGCGCGCTGCCGCGGCGCACGCCCGTGGTGCAGCTCTTGAACCACCAGAAGGGCATCTTGTCGCTCTCGGCCGACTCGGTGGCGTTCCACCGGCGGCGCGGCGTGTGCACCGCGGTGGTGGCGGCGCCGCTAATCGCGGACCCGGCGCACGCGTTCCGCAACCTCACGTGCATGGCGTTGGCGTACGCCAGCTCCTCGGAGCTCATTCTCGGCGGCTACGACTCGCTCCTCAAGGTGGACCTCAACAAGCCCACGGCCGCGCACGCGTTCGCGCACGCGGGCGACGTGGCGTTCGTCAACTACTCGTCCAAGCTCCTCACGCTCGGGCGCACGTACGGCGCGTTGGAGATCTTCGACCCGGTGGCCAACCAGCTGGTCAAGTCCTTCGCCGGCCACAGCGGCTTGCTCTCCGCGCTCGACGTCAAGGGCAACTACGTGGCCACGTGCGGCTACTCCGCGCGCTCCAAACGCTACGGCGCCGCCGCCGCGGCGCCCGACTACATGGTCGACCCGCTCGTCAACGTCTACGACTTGCGCATGATGCGCCCGCTCTCGCCGGTGCCGTTCCTGGCCGGCGCGTCCTTCGTGCGCTTCCACCCGAAGCTCCCCAACATCCTCGTGGTGGCGTCCGCCACAGGCCAGATCCAGTTTGTCGACTTGTACAACCAGCTGGAGGTGCACTTGTACCAGGCGGACGTCTCCGGCGGCGCCATGGACGCCGCGCTGCCTGCGGCGTCGTACTTGGCCAACCTCGACGTCAGCGAGAACGGCGAGTTCCTCTGCTTCAGCGACGGCCACCGCAACATGCACCTCTGGTCCGTCAACAGCGCCACGTCCACCAACTTCACCAACTTCCCCGCCGCGCTCGCGCGCCCGGACGCCGCGGACCCTGCCGCCGCCGCGGCGCCGCCCGTGCTGCTCGACGACAAGGTGCCGTTGAACGCCGTGGGCATGCCCTACTACAAGGAGTACTTGCTCCTGAACTTCCCCGCCGAGGCCGTGTACATCAAGGAGTCCGCGCGCGTGCCGGCCAAGCCGGAGCTCGCGCTCGTGCTGCCCGCGGCCACCGCCGTGCCGTACGACCCGCACACGCACGGCCCGCGCTACGCGGTGGAGCCGTACGCCAGCTTGAAAACAGGCACGCACACCAAGCCGGGCAAGCCGGGGCGCCCCGCGATGATCCCGCGGTTCCTCAGCGAGCGCAGCGCCGCGGTGGCGGGCGCGGTGGCGCAGCTGCCGGCGGCCACGCTCTCCAGCGCGTCCAGCCGCGGCGATGCCGAGTCGCCGTCGTTGGCGTACAGCGCCGCGTTCGCCGAGCCCGAGCACGAGCACGAGCCGCGCGCCGGCGCCGACAGCGAGCCCGTGTTCCAGCTCCGCGCGGCGGCCGGCGCCGCGGTGCCCGCGTGCTACGCGCAGCTCGAGATCCACTACTCGCGGTTCGGCGTGGACGACTTCGACTTCAGCTACTACAACCGGTCCGGGTTCGTGGCCGGGCTAGAGAACCACATGGACAACCTGTACACCAACTCGCTCCTCCAGGTGTACCGGCACATCCCCGTGTTCTACAACACGGTGACGCACAGCTTGTTGCGCGAGTACCTCCCCAACGACACGGACACGGTGTGCGCGCAGGGCAACGCGCAGGGCTCGCTGGTGTTGAACGAGTTGGCGTACCTCTTCGACATGATGCACCACGCGGGCGCCCGCAACGTCAGCAGCCTGAACTTCCTGCTCCTCTTGGGCGAGAGCCGCGTGGCGCAGGCGCACGGCCTCGTCAACAAGGACGACGGCAAGCTGCTCACGGCCGCCGAGCAGCAGCTGCTCGTGGTGACTTTCCACAAGTTCTTGGTCGAGTCCGTGGCCAACGACTTTGCCGCGCAGTTCCGCACCAACATGCTGCACTTGACCGCGCTGCACTACGAGTTGCAGTTCGTGGCGCCCGACGGCGCCGTGCTCGACACGCGCGCCGGCAGCCAGGCCACCGTGGACTTGGCCACGCCGCCGTCCGTGCTCGGCCGCGCCGCGCCGGGCGCCGCGCCCGCCGCCCGCCCGCACGCGCCGCAGCTCGCCAAGCGCAACCACAACGTGCTCACGTACTTGGACCACCTGCTCAACCAGAGCAAGCGGCTCGCGCCGAGCGCGGCCACGCCGCACGAGGTGTGCGTGCGCCAGACGCTCACCGCGCTCGGCCCCGTGTTGCCGGTCAACTTGCCCTTCTCCGACGCCGAGCTCGCCGCGGTCAAGCACTGCAAGCACTGGCTCGTGCCCGAGTTCTACGCGGTCGCCGGCGCCGCCAAGAAGCTCGCGTTCCGCGCGGTGGTGGCGCACGCCGCGCACGCCGCCCACAAGTACGAGCTCCGCGGCTACGTGTGCCAGGTCAGCCACGGCCCGCCCGCGGCGCGAGGCAAGCACAACCTCGTGTCGTACGCCAAGGTGCGCGCGCCGCTGGGCCGCGACCAGTGGTTCTTGTTCAACGATTTTTTGGTGATGCCCGTGCCCGACGCCGAGGTGTTCGACTTGGCGCCCGCGTGGAAGCGCCCCGTGGTGCTCGTGTACGCGGACGTGGACGCGCCGCGCAACCGCGCCTTCGACTACTTTGACGCCGCGTCGTTCCGCCGCCTCGCGGCGCTCGACGCGCTGGTCTTGTACAAGGACCACTTTGCCTGCGGCATCCGCCGCGGCCATCGCGCGGAGTACGAGTTGCTCACGCGCCTGGAGGCGCCCGCGGCCGGCGCGTTGGTGGCGCTCGACGCCGAGTTCGTGTCGTCGCGGCCCGAGGTTGCCGAGGTGCGCTACACCGGCCTGCGCAACCTCGTGCGCCCGAAAACGCTCTCGCTCGCCCGCATCTCCGCGTTGCGTGGCGACGCGGGCCCGCGCCACGGCGTGCCCTTCATCGACGACTACATTGTGCACACGCGGCCCATCTACGACTACCTCACCACGTTCTCGGGCATCGAGGACGGCGACTTGGACCCCGCGCGCTCGAAAAAGACCCTCGTCACGTTGCAGACCGCGTACCGCCGCCTCTGGCTCCTCCTCAACCTCGGCTGCGTGTTTGTCGGCCACGGCCTCAAGTCAGACTTCCGCTGCATCAACTTGCAGGTGCCGCGCCTGCAGATCAGAGACACCATCGAGTTCTACTACTTGCCCGACTTCCGTCGCCGCTTGTCCTTGAAGTTCTTGGCCCACGTGGTGTTGCGCGAGCAGGTGCAGACAAACAACCACGACTCCATCGAGGACGCCCGCACCGCCTTGTTGCTCTACGAGAAGTACATGGAGTGGAAGCGCGCCGGCGACTTCGAGAACGCGTTGCGCCGCATCTACAGCGAGGGCCAGCAGATCCGCTTCCGCGTGCCCGAGTAGCGGCGCACCCAGCAAGAACGACGGAAACGAAGGAACAAAAAAAAAAGGAAGAACGAAAAAAAAAACCGAATAAATGCTAGAATTCTGCCCCGCCTGGCTCCCGTAGCACGCACACCCGTGCACCACGCGCGCCCTGCTCTCCACATCAAAAGTGCGCCGCCAGCGTCCCGCCTCCAACACTCTACCTCCGCATCCCCGCCCCAGCACACCCCGCGGGCGCCCCAAATCCACCGCCACCCGAACCGCAGCCCCGCATTTACCCGGCTGCCCCTTTTTTCCGCGCGCAAATTGCCACTCTGGCGCTAAAAGGCTCCAAACACCTTGCCGCCCGCCTCCCGCTCCACCATGGCTCCGCCCACCGGCCCCACGGGCCCCGAAAAAAGCAACGCGCCGCCCGCGAGCCACGAGCTACATCACGCGCTGCCCCTCCGCCCCGAAAACCCGGAACCCAGCGGCGCCGCCGCCGCAAAATGCGGCTCCCACGAAAAGCAGCCCGGCCCTGAAACGCACCCCAGGGCGCCCGTCTCGCGCCTCAGCTCGCAGGACTCGGTCGACAAGGCTGCGCGCCCCGAGCGCCCGCCCAGCAGAAACCACAAGAGCGTGCCTGGCGCGGCGAAGAGACCGCCGGCGAAACGCAACTTGCACGCGCGCTCGCAGTCGCACAACAAGGTGCCCACGCGGCTCTCGACGTCGGCCACCGCGGCCAAGCCGAACTTGAGCCGGTCCAAGTCCACGGACGGCATCGTGCGCACGCTCCGGCCGGGCGTCAAGCGCAACAACCGCTCCTACACAAAACTCTCGTCGCTCCAGCCGCTCACCAAGACGCTTCTGAACAGCTCCATGACGCGCCCGTTGCAGCCGTTGACGCGGAACCTCCTGCGCGAGTCGCTTAAGCTCGACGCGCTCCGCAAGACGACCCTGAACAACTCCGTGCATCTCCAGAAACTGGACCTGAATCCATCCATCAAGTCCTGCAAGTCCAACAGCTCCCTCAAGGGCTTGGGCGGCGCCCACACGGGGCTCAAGACCAGCGCCAAGCGCGGGCGTGCCATCTTGAGCTTGAACGAGGACCCCGGCGGAGACTTTGAGGACACCAGTGACTCCGACGACAACGAGCGGCGCTTTGTGGAGCCGCAGGAGCTCACCATCAAGGCCGCGCCCGACGGCCGTGACGCGTCTCCCCACAGGGCTCCCTCCGAACACACCATCTCGGAATCTAGAGCCGTGTCGGAAAACATCGGCCGCTTCACGGAAGAGGTGGATTCAGAGCCCCACGAACACCAGCCCGGCGACTACCACGCGGCCCAGAGCTTGAGCCAGGCGGCGAACCAAAACCTGCTCCAACACTTGAGCCGCAGTTTGAGCCAGGCCGTCAACGAGAACCTGGTCCAGGAACTAAGCCGCACTTTGGACCAAAAGTTGGCCAACTTGCCCAACTTGGCCGACCCGCATCGGAACTCGGCCCAGCTGGACTTTGACGACGTGGCCAACCTCTACGGGGGCTCATTCCTCCTCTCGCAATCCACAGGAATGACTCGCAAAATCGAGCCCTCGAACGAGTCTCTGAGCTACGTTTCCACCGACGACAGAGAAAACGTGGGCTCGGACAAACTGGGCATTGTGTTCAAGCCGCGTGCCAAGGAAGGGCAAGACCCGGAGCCGGCGGCCGCCAAAACCGCCGTTTCGCAGGGCTCGTACCAGCCCCACCAAACGATCTTCAGCAATCTCCAACGCAACGATTCGCAGTATCTTTCCACCATCAAGCTGCAGCGGCAGCAGCCCAACGCGCCGAAAAACTTCTCCGGCTACCTTTCCGGCAGCCAGAACGGCAGCAACAACATCGAGACGCGCACGCAGCAGCGGCTCTGGTTGCAGCGAGAAAACTCGTTTTTCCAGCGGGAAAACACCTACATGGACGCGGACCCCAAGTCCGCCAACTTCTCCAACTTGTCGCTCAACAAGCTTATGTTTGCGCACAACTACAACAACAGCACCACCAACATGCGCGACGTCGCCGGGTCGCAGGGCAAGGACGGGCCCGAGATCGACAGCTTGATGGCCAGCAGCTCCGTCGGAAACATCATGTACCTTGTGCAGGGCGGGCAGCAGTCGATCGAGTCCCGCACCGAGTTCGAGCGGCTCAACCGCGAGTACGTCAACGTGCGGCGGCACGTCAACCCGGTGGCGTCATCATTGGGCCGCGTGCAGCGGGCCTCGGGCAAAACGGCGGCGCCGAAAGCGGCGCCCAAGTCGAGCTTCAACGGCAACGCCAACTCATTCCAGGAGTTTGCCGGGGCCCGCGACGAGGAGGCCCATGGCGTCGTCAACAGGCTCTGGCACGAGGCGTTGGTGCAGAGCTCGGCGGTGTCGGCAAAACTACACGACGACGGCAGGCGCCAGGCCACCACGCCTACACGGGCCGAACTTCGGGGAAGATGATTGGTTATTATGTACAGCGCCGCTGGGCCCTGATGCTTGCGACCACCGCCGAGACATGCGTGCGGGCGGTGGAAGTGGCCCAGAGACTGAAATGACTGGATGGGGCGTGTTCTGGGGCTGGCCCGGACGCCTGGGCTTGCAACGGCCTCGAGCCTCGCTCTGGACCGGCCCGGCCGGCATCCGCCGCCGGGACCCTTACCCTTGTCTCTGCTTGTGCTTGGGATTGGACTTGCAGTACACGTACACGCGGCCCTTTCTTCTGACCATGTAGCAGTCTTTGCAGAACTTTTTCACCGAGGTTCTGACCTTGAACGTGCGGATCGGGAGAAACTGGGCGGCGGCAAAGACGCTGTTTTTGAGTGGCATGGGCGCAAGCGCCGGGCGCATTCCGCTCAAGGCGCGGGCCAACGTGTTGGTCAAGCGAAACATGGTGGATGTGGTGAGAAGTTGAGAGGTGAGAAGAGTGTATAGTGAGAAAAATTGGTGAGGTGGTGAGCACTGTGACTTTGTTCCTCTCAAATGCATCATTTTAGTTAAATCTGATTAATTGGATCACTGTAATTTGGGGGCTTTCTCTGTATTTGCCTTTCTTTTTTTCGTTTACGGTCTGTGTATCATTTGTTCTGGCTATGGTAGTGAGACGAAGAGATCGCTTTCGCCATTTCGGGTGATGCAAATTACGATATGATTTGATGTTATCTTTGTTCATTTTCCGTAAAATTGACTGCTGTGTTCTGCTGTTTTCACATTATGACACTTGTTTCGACTTCGACGCCCGAAAAGTCTTAGCCGATTGCCGCCGTTTGGTGAAGTTTGACAATTTGGAGATTCTGATGAATAGCTGATGAATTTGGAGTATCGAAAACGAAAATAAGTGGGGAATTACTATTGGTGGCAAACATGAAGTGCTGAAAAGAATTTATTCCAGTGAATATTCGGTGGAGCGTGACATTTCAGTGAAATACTTGGTGGGGCTCACAAACGAAGAGATGTGTGTCCTTTGACTCTTGAATTTGTTCGAACGGAAAAGACCGTTCCTGCAAAAGGTGATAACTAGCGACAGCCAGTGAAACTTCTGACAGCGAGTGAAACTAGCGACAGCCAGTCAAAACTACTGACAACAAGTGATACTATATAATTGTAACGACCAAGTATCAGCTACAGACTCAAAATTAGCAAGTACCAAGTCAAACGAAACCCGCAAGCAACTATTGAATGAGCCATCGAGCTACGCTTTAGTAGCAGCTATCACTTTATAGTGGCAACTGACAATTAGTGGCAACTGGAAACTATAGCGAAAACTGTAGTAACAATTGTAATGACAACTGAAGATATAGTGGCGATTTGAGAGGCGCTGATTCGGTTTTCAGGTCACAAGCTAGAGGACCAAAAGGAGCTGTCGTGAAGAAGTGACAGTTATCGAGTGGCAATTACTTGGTGGCATTAATTGGACTAATAGCTAGACAACTACTCACTCAAATGCTTAGACAACCACTGAGACAACTACCTAGAGAAATCCAGACAACTCCTGAAACAAATACTAGACTCTATGATGAACACTAAAACAAATCATTGCAACTTTTTCAAACAAGTTAAGCACATGACAAACTCAAGTGGACCGTTGGTGACGACTCCAGTGAATCATGAACGACTAGTATAAATTATCAGTGCTACTAGCAGGTGCTCCTTTTGTTGAATTGTTGAATGAAGCTTGGTATGGACTTGAAAGAGAGTAAAGAGAAATTTAAGGTGAATCAAGGCTTTTGAGTGAACTGGTGAAAAGCACCTTGTGAAGCAGTAATCATTGACTGGGTGGCTAAAAGCATGAGTGAAGCATGAGTGACTGTTGGTGTTGTCGATAAAAGGGCACTCTATGTGACAATCAGTGACAGCGATCCAAAAGAAACTAACAATAATCAAACCCTCCGTCACTGACCACCAAGTTACTCATGACAACGTGAAATGGCCCAAGTAGACAAACTTGCAGTCAAACATTTGGCAGGTAACGACACCTCCTTCCAATGATCAAATATTTAATGGAGAAACAAGAAGATTCAGCAAAAACTGACATGCACTTGAATGTGAACTTTGTCTTGATCTAGCGAAAATCACTCGATGAAAATTGAGTTGGTAGAGCCTGACCAAGCCTCATCTCACCAGGTGACAATCCGAGTGGTTTGAGCACCACTTCAAGTGAATCAGCGAACACCGAGTTTGTTCAATTGTTCAACGGACCATTTCGTTATCTTTGCTATAATGTATTGAGCCGTGAACACTCGAGCACTTCAATCAGCAAAGACAACTAAAGCGCTGAGACGCTTCAACCGGTACCATCAATACCCGGTCCACCGACAAATCAGCGAATTCGGCATCAGTGATGATACTTGCCAAGAGTGATCCACAGTAACATAGTGGTGCCTTCCTTCACTTCGGTCTTCCATCTGCCTCTGGTCTACACCTGGTTACTCGATTAGCATTACTATATGAATATGACAAAACGCCTAGTGTCTTCTGGACTCAGCAATGATACGGGTCATCTCGTCAACCTTCTTCAAGGCTCTCTTGTGGGTACCCAATCTCTTCTTGGCCAACTTCTTGGCTCTCTTCTCGCTGGCGTTTCTGATCAACTCAATCAATCTTCTCTCGTATGGGGCCAAGCCGGAAACCTCAGAGACAATGCTCTTGACGAAAGCGGCTCTCTTGGAAACAAGTTCCTTCTTGGCCTTTGGTGCAACAACCTTGGGGGTGGTCTTGTGGCCCTTGTTCAAACCGACAGCAATACCTGATGTTAGTAGTGTTCAACGTGGAAAGACGAGGAGCGGGACAGATGCGGCGGGCGCCGTTGGCGGTGGCACTGGCGCCGGCGTGGCGGGTGCACATGGCCCGTGGCGGGTCCGGGGATTGGGAGATGGCCGGGCGGCTAAAAGGTGCAACTTCGCCAGGTGATGGGTCTTCCTGTGGAGCCGTCGCATGGACGGGTGCGTTGCCGGAGGGCTGTTTGTCTCGTCCGCGTGCTCGTGTTGTGGGTTCCGGGCGACATACCAGATCTAGCCATTTTTGTCTATGTGAGGAAGAAACTGAGTTCTGGAGATGGGAAAATTTTTCTGTGCGAGGGTGCACCGCCTGCAGAGATGGCGGCGGCCGCGGCGTGCACATAGGTGCCTGGCGGAGGCCCTGGCCCTAGCGCCCGCGCGCAGACCCGCCATCGCGCATCACGTGCCGCCGTGACTGCTGGCGGTCCCCGGCCTGGCGTTTGTGGGGAGCGGTCCGGGGGCCGGTTTTGGCAACTGGCTGCCTGGCCAGGGCGGGTGTGGCGGCAAGCACGGCACCGCCGTGTAGCGGTACGGGTGTGGAGGTTGGGTGTGGCGCTGGGGCTCGGCAAAATCCACTCGGAGGTTGGTGGTTGCAAACGCGCCAGAAACCGGCTCGGTCTGAGACGTCTCGGCTGCAACACGGACATGTGGGTTGCACGGCTGTTGTGTGCTTATGCATCGTGGCTTGTTGCTTTCTTTGCAGAACCTGCGGCCGGGCGGCTTCTGACTCGCTGTTGCTGGGGCTTCCAGTACTATTTGGCACACATCACTTTGAAGTTCTCATTTCTCTTACTATTGTCATTACCCTGGAATTCTCCATACTCTAGAATTTTCTTTACTCTAAATTCTCATTACTCTAAATTCTCATTACTCTGAATTCTTATTACTCTAGCATTCTCATTACTCTTACTATTCTGACCACCCTAGAATTCTCAATACTCTAGAATTCTCATTACTCTTACAGTTCTCATTACTCTTACTATTCTCATTACACTTAGCTTCTAATAACTCGTAGGAATCTCATTACTCAAGAATTCTCATTACTCAAGAATTCTTATTACTCTTGTTTTCTCATTACTCTAGAATTCACATTACTCTAGAATTCACATTACTCCAGAATTCACATTACTATAGAATTCACATTACTCTAGAATTCTCATTACTCTAGAATTCTCATTACTCTAGAATCCTCATTACTCTACAATTCTCATTACTCTGAATTCTCAGTGTTCTTTCAACATCTCTTGATCTTATTTGACATGTGATATTCAAAATCCCATGGTCTTTTTCGGGACTATCGTCTTCTGCTTTGCCATCATGGACTCAATCCAGCTGCCCGAACCAATCATCGCCACCTCCTCTCTCATCACCACCGCTCAAAGGAGCCTCTACGCCGACATGTGCCCTGCTGTCGTCATTTTCGTTAGCTATTTACACGGTGATGGACGAAAAATCAAAGTTGTAGTGCTCCAACTTCTCCACCAATTCCTCGGAGGTCAACACAGAGTGGCTTCTCAAGTACTTCTCCCACGAAACAGGCTCGTAGTTGTCCCGGTACACAAACGGGTACAAGAGCTCCAAGAGCCCGTCCTTGGGGACCGTGATGCGCTTGCCGGACTTCAGCACGTGGTACACGGTGGCGTCCGCGCCGCGGCTGTTCTCCATAATCTCCTTCCGCTTCATAATGTCGTACTTCAACTTCCAACCCTTCAACCCCATGGTCTTCTCCCGCGCCGGCTTGTCCTTCATCAAGTAGTTGTCCAACCCACCCTCCTTGGTGATGGTGCGCAACACCCTCGTGGACGCGCGCGTGGCAATGCGCCGGTTCAAGGTCTCGGACCATAGCTTGGTTTTCTGGATGTTGGGCAAGTGCACTCGGAGGTTCTTGTTCCCGCTCTCGGAGCACGTCTTGGCTCTTTTGCGCTGCAAGCCGCCGTACAAGCCCCTGTTCTGTCTCTTGAAAAACATCGTCTCGTACTTGTACTCCGGGTACTCTGGCAACTGCGCTGGAATGGATTTCTTCTTGGGGAGGGGGTCGCCCGCTTTGTAAATGGTCTCGTCAATGGGCTTGGCGTACTTGGTGATTTTGTAGTACTTTTCGCCGAGCAGTGCTGACGAGGTGAGCGGCCGGAGGCCGCTGCGAAGGCCCATGAGTGGGGCGCCCGTGAGCGTTCTGAAGAAGTTCATGAAGACTGGCGGATGGAAAAAACCTGTGAAGTTTTTGTGTGAGACATGTGAGTGTCACGTGGCCAGTCACGTGGCGCACTCTCCCCGCCAACGCCGCCACGCTGCAGCCACTCAGGTCGGAGTTTTTAGTGATTGGCAGGCAAGAGCTTCATAGAAGCTGTAGTTTTTGAAAAAAACAGCCGTCTGCTGCTTCATACGGGCCTTCAATGGCTGTCCTGTATGTAACGGTATGGTCGGTGGGTGAAATCCGGGCAACAGTCACGGAATCTAGCCCGGATATCGCTCGTGGGGCGTTGTTTATCTTGCCGTCAAGAAATCGTTTCAAAGTGCCAACCAGTCGCCAAAGGCACCCCGGAATTGACCGAAGTGGACAGGTAAACTTGCAGCCTGCATATACAGCATTCTTTAATTGGCATGGGGATGTGGGGATGGCCGGAATTGTCAATTGGCTCGAATCTCGGGCGTTCCATTCCTCGGCGCCCGAGTCTTGTCAGTTCCCAGTTTCCATTGCAGCGACGACGCGGCTGAATCTTGTAGACGACGAATCCGCATCACAGCCAGCACAGCGAACCAACGCCGTTGGGGGTTTTTTTATTCACCCCATTCTTGCCGTGCCTCTGCGTCCCCGTTGGTCATTTTGGTGGGATGCTCTTTGCGTTGTGTTGTTTTTCTGTTCTGTTTCCGCCCGTTTTTCCGTTCCCCTTTTTCGCCGTTTTTCCTTGCGTTTCGCTTCGCCAGCCGAGGTGCATGCTTATCAGTCGGCATCCCGAGCCCGATATAATTCGCCACAAAAAGAAAAAGAACAGAGCGGGCAAAACGAGCGGAAATAGGAGAAAAAACGCAAAGGCGGGAAAACAAGAACGACGCACAACCGCCAAGTTAGTCCATCCATAAAGCCATCGGTCTCGTCGCCTGGGTCGCATTTCCTGGACAGAACCGATCTCATTCTTTTCCCCCTCGCTCTTCTCTACCCTCCCTCCCTTCACATGAGCGACTTTGCCAAGTCGATTCTTGGATTCGGCCCCTTCAGCAAGCGGCCTGCCCTGCCCAGCACCGAAGCGCTGCCCTCGCCAGAAGCCAGCCAGAGACCTGCAATGGCGTCCAACCCCTCGGTTAAGTTCTTGTCAAAGCGGGTGTCCCACCCGACGACAGCGGTGTCGAGCCAGTCGCTCGCCTACGGCACAACCACCATCTGCAGCGAGACCGGCGCGGACTCGCACGCCCCGGGCAACTTCTTGGACGAGTTGCAGCCGTACTACTCGACGGAGGCGCAAAGCGAACATCACCAGAACCACAACCTAGGCCAACACAACCAACAACACCAACACCAAAACCAACAGCAACAACAACACCAAAACCACCAACAACAGCAGCAGCAGAGCCAAAACCATGATCATCAGCCACAGCATAACCACGCAGCGCACCAAAGTAATAGTGTGGATGCCATGGAAACGGGGCTGCATTCGTCCGGGTCGCTGGCGCACCCCGTGATCATCGCCACCGACGAAAAGGGAAAACGCACCAACGCACACGTGGCGTCACACCCGAAAGGCAAGTTGAAGGTGAGCATCATTGGCGCCAAGGGGTTGCTTGTTTCAGAGTGCTCGCAGCCGTACGTGGTGTCCACATACGAAAGCTCCGAGTGCGTCAACAATGCCACACCGGGCAAGTCCGTGCCGCGGCTCGGCGTGCCTATGGCGCCCCCTGACAAGCGCCCCGCGTTGTACCAGCGGCAGCTGTCGCAGCTCCGTTTCAGCGAGGAAAACACCAGCCCGACGTGGAACCACGAGGCCGTGTTTGACGTGGTGGGCACGCGGTCCGAGTTGGAGATCTCCGTGTACGACGCGGCCAAGGACGACGCGTTTTTGGGCCAGATCCGCATCTCGCCCGACACCGACTCCCAGGGCTCCAGCGTGTCCAGCGATGCGCAGTGGTTCCCCTTGCGGGCGCGCATTGTGGGCGAGCGCGTCACGGGCTCGTTGCAGGTGCGCTGGGAGTTCTCCTACCACGACGCCAAGCAGGCGTATGGGCCTGACGACTTTGAGGTGTTGCGTCTTTTGGGCAAGGGCACGTTTGGCCAGGTGTACCAGGTGCGCAAGAAGGACAATGGGCGCATCTATGCCATGAAGATCTTATCGAAGAAGCTCATTGTCAAGAAGAAGGAAATCGCACACACGATTGGCGAGCGCAACATCTTGGTGAGAACCTCCGCGGCCGCATCGCCCTTCATTGTCGGGCTCAAGTTCTCGTTCCAGACGCCGGCAGATTTGTACTTGGTGACGGATTACATGTCGGGCGGCGAGTTGTTTTGGCACTTGCAGAAGGAGGGCCGTTTCGGCGAGGACCGGGCAAAATTCTACATTGCCGAGTTGGTGCTCGCCTTGGAGCACTTGCATGACAACGACATTGTGTACCGCGACTTGAAGCCTGAAAACATTCTCTTGGACGCCAATGGCCACATTGCATTGTGTGACTTTGGCTTGTCCAAGGCGAACTTGCACAACGACGGCACCACCAACACGTTTTGCGGCACCACCGAGTACTTGGCGCCCGAGGTGTTGCTCGACGAGTCCGGGTACACGAAAATGGTGGACTTTTGGTCCTTGGGCGTGTTGATCTTCGAGATGTGCTGCGGCTGGTCGCCCTTCTACGCGGACAACACTCAGCAGATGTACAAGAACATTGCTTTTGGTAAGGTGCGTTTCCCCAAGGAGGTGCTCTCGCCCGAGGGCCGCTCGTTTGTCAAGGGCTTGTTGAACCGCAACCCGAAGCACCGTCTTGGTGCGCTCAATGATGCACGCGAGTTGAAGGAGCACCCATTCTTCCAGGACGTGGACTGGAAATTGTTGCGGGCCAAAAACATTCCGCCGCCGTTCAAGCCACACATCGCGTCGGAAACGGACACCTCCAACTTCGACCCCGAGTTCACCAACGAGCTGACATCTGTGCTCAAGAAAAACATCGACTTTGGCTCCACGCCGTTGTCGCCGGGCATGCAGGCCAACTTCAAGGGATTCACGTACGTGGACGCGTCGACGATGGACGACCACTTCAGCAAGCTGCACCGCCACAACACGTTCAAAGGCCCCGGCTCGTTTATTCCCGGGAACCCGGATCTTCCGCCCGATGACGAGGTGATTGAGGAGGAGATGGACGAAGACGAGATGGACATTGACCACCATAGCGAGGAGTTTGTGAACGGGCGCTTTGACCTATAAGCGCAACGGCGCCGCGGAATCGCCCACCGCACGATAATCAGTCATGTGGCGGTGTGGCACATGCTCGTGGCAAGGTGGCGGTGCGCAGCACTTGTGGCTGTGGCGAATTTGTGGCAATAATGGCAACCCACCAGCATTTGGACCGCACCGGTTATAGACACTGACCTAATATGTATTTTATTGCTGAGCCGGGTAAAGACTGACGTAATATATTTGGACATTGATACGAGTAGCCTGGCCTCAAACCTTTGCGTGACTTGCTTGTGGCCGGTGAGTTGTGACTGTGACTTGTGATTGACTTGTAGCTTTTGTGCTATGTGATGTGTGAGTGTTGGCGTATTTGGATAAGCCGACCAAAAACGCCGATCCCGAGAATCCGAAGTGTCTCACGATATTGAGTCAAGCTGATGTAATTTAATTGAGATAGGAGTTCAGTGAGTAATTTTGTAATACATCCGCCGAGTCTGTGTTTGCAGATTTCTTCCGCTGGGCGTTTTTCGGTGCTAATGCTATTTATTCGAACAAATGTCTTTTGTAGCATCATCCCCGTGAACTGATGAAACTTGGCGTTTATAATTCTTGTCCAGTATGCAAGAAATGAACATATTGCTTCCACCCATCTGATTCTTAATTCTGATCCTGTTTTTTTTTTTTTCTTGATCCAATTTGTTCCAATCTTTCCCCCGTTTGGTTGAGTTCGTCACCCACAGCGCTTTCTTTCCGGTGCAGAGACCTAACTCGTCGGCGTGGTTTGTTATACAGTGTTGACAGCGAGTTCTGGGTTCCCCAACGTTGGCGAATTTTTTTTGAAACACTTAATCGCGCCAACACCCGGTGGCCATAGGCACCCCGAACACTTTGCAAAAGCGCCGAGTTTGATTGCCTCGAATTGCCAGTCCGCCAAAGAAACACCGATCCGCAGTGGAGGTTGCAACCCGCGGAGCGCGCATCAACACATCCACACCACACGCACGGTTGTTTCACTGTTGTTTCGCATTGTTTCACCAGCACCGAGCGGCCAACACACCTGAGACATGAGCGCCCGCAGAAGAACCAAGCCCCGCGGGTCCGTGCCCGGCCACGGCAACCCGCTCCGCAAGCGAAAGGAGGAAAACGTGCTTCTCCACGACGAGGCCGACTTGGTCAACTTCCGCTCCGACGCCCTCAGCCGCTTCGTCAGCAACCAGGAGTACTTGGAAAACGTGGCGCTGAAGCCCGTGCACACGGCCAACATTGTGCCGCCGTTCTCGTTCCCGCGGCACGGCAAGCGCAGGTACGCCGAGCACGCGTCCGACGCCGAGCTCGTGGAGCTTGTCAAGGGGCTAAAACCGGACGAGTTATTTACCGGCGACCGGCGGCTAATGCGCGCGAAGTTGCAGCAGTTGCAGCAGGAGACGGCGGCGTTGGAGCAGGAGCGCGCCGCCATCGCCCGCGACAGCATCTTCTCCGAGGAGATGCGGTTTCAAAGCGACGCGGTGCGGCGGCTCGCGGCCGCGCAGGCGAGCGGCATGGGCCGCGAGTCCACGGAGCAGCTTGCCGCATTGTTGGCGGAGGTTGTGAAGGAGCAGAGCGGCAAGCACGGCAGATCCGAGGGCGCGCGCCGGGGCTACGTGCGGCGCCTGGTGCCGCTCCTGGAGTTGGCGCCCGGCGTGGCGGTGGAGGAGGCACCGGCGCACTACAATCCGCGGCTGATCATGTCGTTCATCGAGATGAAGGCGCTGCCGGGCGGGCCCATGGAGACGGACTTCGACCGGCTCCAGTTCCGGCCGCCGGGCAGCGACTTCCGGCCGCCGCCGGGCGGCGACTTCCGGCCAGACGCCGACCAGTACAAGTACGAGAAGGACAAGGACGTCAACATGGACGAGCTCAACCAGTTTTTGGCGGAGCCCACGGAGAACATCGACGACATGGACGCGTTGATGAACTTCGACGACAACGACGACAACATGGACGACTTCAACGTGGAGTTTCTCTCGCAGATGGACAACGACCTCGGCCGCGGGTGAAGGCGCGGCTGCAAACGAGGGCCTGACGCCGGGCGGGCGCGGTGCACAGCGCGACCAACGGACGCGGCAAACGTGCAGACCGCGCGCTTGGCTGGAGCGGCAAAGTGGCGATGCGGGCTTGTGCGCGATGGGGTCAGGTACTTCTGTGCAACATGGGCATGCGTGGCTGGAGTGAATTGAACGGGGATTCGGGTTCAGAACAGAGCGCCACTTCATTGTGCCTTGCACAGGGCGCTGCTCAGGGCAGGAGGCCAAGACAAGCACAGCGCAATTGCAGCAGTTGGCAGCTGTGTCCAGAATCCAGTGTGGTATTGTGGTTTGTAACTTTTGGGTGCAAAACCATGGACCGCAGAGCAGACTAGAAGCTGCAAAGGCCGTACACAAAATCAAACAAAGAAAGGAAAAGATCAAGAAAAGAAAGGAAAAGATGCCACAGAGTAAAAGAAACGAGGCCAGAAAACTGAGTAAAGAAGAGAGCGAAGAGAAACCAGGACATCAAACCGCGGTGTGGTTTTTTGGATAAGTACAAAGCGTCGTTCGTCTATTGGCCAGTGGCTTGCTGTTTGTGAGTTTTAGCTCTCGGTCCCTCTCCAGAAAACGGATCGGTGATTGTTTTACTGCTTACCTCGGCAAAGATTGTGGTATCAAGAAGGTGAACTTCCACATTTTGTAAAACGTGGAAGGATCTTCACGGCTTCTAGGTGTAATGAAAAAAGTGGTGAAGGGCCAATCCTAGAATAAAGAGGCCTTCTTAATTTGGTGGAGATAAAAAGATTGACTTTAACCACACAAAATGTAGAGACTCTTCATGAGTAGAGTGGGAAAGGACAGTCACAGAAAGTATTGAGTAGTTAGGGAAGGCAAAGGATGTCACTGGTTTGTGAAAGCCACAAGGACTGCCTCAAAACAAAGAGCTGGATCTTTTCTTTTCCAGAGCAATAAGACCTTTCCGACTTCATGGAAAGTTCAAAGTCGGCCTTCACCAATATGACTTGCCGTTGGAGCGAACCCTCACAGCTAGAATAGAAGGAATAGAGGATCCAGCTAGAAAGTAAAAGACCTTTCAACGCTCAGAATAAAAATTTCTTTACGTTTCTATGAATGGTCTGTCAGAAGCAAAATGGACGGAGGTGGACAGCTTTCATCTTCACGATCCAAAAGGACCTTCATGTTGTGAAAAGTGACGGGATCTTTCCGTTATTTTAGTGACAAAGACCTTTTGAGCTGAAGTCATGAAGCACTCTTGACTTTTGACAGCACCTTATATAGCATGAATGATGGAAGGGACCACCACCCGATTCAGTTCTTGAGTTCTTCAGTTCTTCAGTTCTTCAGTTCTTCAGTTCTTCAGTTCTTCAGTTCTTGAGTTCTTCAGTTCTTCAGTTCTTGAGTTCTTCAGTTCTTCAGCAAAGTATAGTAGGACTTTTCCAATGAAAGAAAAGTATTGGGGCCGATCATTTTCAGGTAAATTGATAAAGAGCTTAAGACGGTGAAGTGTAGTATGGACTTTTCAATAATGAGAAGTTTCTTATATTCAGTGAGAAGCACCTACAGAACCTTGCAATCCAGTAAAGATAATCAGGCCTTTCCATTGTTGGGTAGTAACAATATCCTACTTCGAATCGCTAACGGATCTTTTCGTTGATTGTAAAACGGACCTCCCGATGAATGGTGAACACAACTTCGTAAAAGGCAGTATAAGCACGTTGTGAAAAAGCACCACCACTTCGTGAAAGTAAGTATGAAGTAAAACCGCGTGATATGCCAAGTCTATGAAGAATTCTTTCCTAAGTGGGTGAATCGGGCGACAACAAAAATTCACTTTGCCGTTTTGCAAAGTCACCGACTGCAAAGTAAAGCACCCAGAGTAGCCCAACCCAAAGTAAAGCACCCAGAGAGCCCAACCCAAAGCCAATATTCGAAGTAAAGCACCCAGAAAAAGACCAAGGAAGGTGTCAATAGTGAGGTACTCAAAGAAAATCACTCAAAGTAAAATTCTCAAAGTAAAGCACCAAAAGTAGCCATCCGAAGTAAAAGACCCAAAGCACCACCCAAAGTAAAGCACCAAAAGTAGCCATCCAAAGTAAAAGACCCAAAGTAAAAGACCCTAGTACCACCCAAAGTACCTCCCAAAGTACCTCCCAAAGTACCTCCCAAAGTACCTCCCAAAGCACCACCCAAAGTAACCATACAAGGACAATCACCAAAGCAAAACACCAAGAGTAAATCATCCAAAGTAGACACCCGAAGTAAAAGACCCCAACCAAAAACCCAACCAAAAACCCAACCAAAAACCCAACCAAAAACCCAACCAAAAACCCAACCAAACACCCACACTAAAAGACCCAAAGCAAACCACAGTAAAGCCTCTTTTGCACCCGGCCCGGCTCGTTTCCCACCGGCAGCGGCAGCCCCATTCGGCCAAAAGCCTACGTTCCGCCCACCGCCAACTTCCCGCCCGCGAGGCCCGAGCCCAACGCCGGGCGCTCGGCCAAGCGCACGCCGGCGCCACCACCACCGCACCCGAGACACCCGCACTGCGCTGCAGTGCAATTTCGAGCAGGCGCCAGCGGAAGGTTTGGCCAATTGGCGGGGCGGAAAACGGCGCCAAAACAGTCGCCGCAAAAGCGCCCGGGCGCCCGCGCCGCGCACCCGCCCGCCAACCGCCGCCGGCGTAGTTCCCGCCCGGGCGCTTCGCACTCGCATCAACAACTACTACTATGGACGGAAAAGCAACCCCGGCGCTGCGCAGCCGCGCGCGGCAAAGCAAGCTCCGGCACGCGCTCGGCGGGTACGTCGGCGTGTTGGCGTTCCTCGCCGTGCTCCAGGCGCTCGGCGTGGCGCTCTTTGCCAAAGGGTTTCTCCTTTCCCGCACGGTGATTGGCGACATTGCCGAGTGCACGGGCCCCGGCGGCGACGCGCGGTGCATGGCGCCCGCGTTCGACCGCGCCGTGGTGCTCGTCATCGACGCGTGGCGCTTCGACTTTGCCGTGCCCGTGGCCCGCCTGGACCCCGCCTGGAACGCCAACTACCACAACCACATGCCGCTCCTCCACGCGTTGACGCAGCGCGAGCCGCAGCACGCGGTGCTCCTCAAGTTCCTCGCGGACCCGCCCACCACCACGCTCCAGCGGCTCAAGGGGCTCACCACGGGGTCGTTGCCCACGTTCATCGACGCGGGGCTGAACTTCGCGGGCGACGCCATCGACGAGGACAACTGGGTGCTGCAGGCGCGCCGCGCCAACAGGACCGTGGCCTTCATGGGCGACGACACGTGGCAGGCGCTCTTCCGCTGCCAGCTCGACCCGCAGCTCAACTTCCCCTACGACTCGCTCAACGTGTGGGACTTGCACACCGTCGACGACGGCGTCACCGAGCACCTCTTCCCGCTCTTGGACGCGCCGCACCGCTGGGACGTGTTGATCGCCCACTTCTTGGGCGCGGACCACGTGGGCCACCGCCACGGGCCCGACCACCACGCCATGCGCGACAAGCTCGCCCAGATGGACGCCGTCGTCGCCCAGACCATCGCCAAGTTGGACGACCGCACCTTGCTCGTGGTCATGGGCGACCACGGCATGGACCGCACGGGCAACCACGGCGGCGACAGCGCCGACGAGCTCGAGAGCACCCTCTTGTTGTACTCCAAGAGCAAGGACTTTGTCGCCAACCGCCGCCCCGCCGCCGCCTACGACCCGCGCGACCGCGACGCCTACCGCGCCGTGCACCAGATCGACTTGGTGCCCACGCTCTCGCTCTTGCTCGGCTTGCCCGTGCCCCACAACAACTTGGGCTTCCCCATCGACGAGATGTTCCTGCCCGCGGCGTTGCCGCGCGCCGCGCGCCTCACCGTGGACCAGATCATGCGCTTCCGCGCGCTGTCCAAGGAGGTGCAGCTGGACGCCGCGCTCGCGGACCGCTACGCCGCGCTCGCGGGCAAAGACGCCGCCCCGGAGTTCGTGGAGGATCTCCGAGACATCCAGCGCACCTTCTTGCGCCACTGCAAGCTGCTCTGGGCGCGCTTCGACGTGCTCCTCATCGCGTTGGGCATCGCCGTGATGATCTTCTCGCTCCTGGTGTTCGTCACCTACTCCAGATCCATCCCGTCCGTGCGCGTGCTGACCATGTCTTTTGAGTTCATCGGCTCCATCGTCGCCATGTCGCTCCTCGGCACCGTGCTCAGCTTCCTGGTCTACCTCGTGCTCCGCCCGCCCGTGCAGATGCAGGCGTGCCTTCTTTTCGGCGCCGCCTGCGGCATCACCATCGGCTTCTGGGCGCCCATCATGGACCGCTTCTCCGTGCAGTGGCTCTGCCACCAGATGCTGGACTTCTTTGTGTTCAACTTGAACCTGTGGTCGTTGTTGGCGTTGCTCTACGTGGTGGTGCACAGCGGCATATTCGCCTCCAACTCGTACGTGGTGTGGGAGGACAAACTCGTCAACTTCTTCGTGGCGACGTTCGGCTTCTGCTGCTTGTACGGCGCACTCGCCGCCGCCAAGCCGCGCCAGCAGAAGATCTTGGCCGCGGCGCACGCAATCACGTTCATTGTGCTTTCTCGCTTGGTGGCCATGATCAACTTGTGCAGAGAAGAGCAGATGCCGAGCTGCGTGCCCACGTTCAAGACCACGCGCTGGGCCGTGGCGCTCTTGTACGTGGCGGCGCTCTTGCTCCCCAAGATCATCAAGTCTTTCTACAGACTCCTGTCGAGTTACCACGCTGCGGCGCCTCTTTGGATCGAGTCCGGCATGGCGCTGTTGATGTTGATGAACGCGGTGTACTGGACGATGGAGCTCCTCGAGAACGACGACTACATGCGGCTGTTTGTGGCGGCGTGGGTCGAGACGAGTCTTTTCAAGTCGTTCAAGTTGGCCATTGCCCGGATCGTGTTGTTCGTGGCGCTTGTGTTAGCGACCTACAGCTGGTCGCGCGGCCCACTTTGCGTCAAGATCGAGGCGTCCGAGGCCCTGGAGCCGCCCGTGATCTTGGGCTACCACAACATCTACGGCTCGCTGTACTTCTTGCTCATCATCAACGTGGCAGTGGCCGTTCTTCTCGTGTCCAAGCCCACCGGCGCGCTCTCCATATGCATTCTCCTCGTTCAGGTGTTGCTGTTGCTCGAGCTCTACGAGACTCTCGAGCTTCGGCGCAACTTGATTGCGCCCATAATGTTGGGGCTTCTAGGGTTTCAGCATTTTTTCAGCACAGGGCACCAGGCCACGATCCCGTCGATCCAGTGGGACGTCGGGTTCATGACCACGCAGACCATTGTCATGCCGTTCACGCACTTGAACATTGCGCTCAACACGTTTGGGTCGTTCATTCTAGTTTGCTTGGCGGTTCCGCTCATTACGTTGTGGCGCATCCCGCCATCAACGAAGCCGATCACGGTGCTCTCGCAGGTAGTCACCAATGTGACCACGTTGATCACGTACCAGACGATGTTGAGCATTCTGAGTTTCATTTTCGCGGCCAACTTCAGAAGACACTTGATGGTGTGGAAGGTGTTTGCGCCGCGATTCATGCTCAGCGCGCTTCTATTAATTGTGTTCAACGTGACGCTCACGGTGGTCACGGTGTGGTTTGGCACCGGCCGCGTGTTGAAGCAGGTGAGCCGCATTTTCGGCAAGTGAGGGTGCACGAGCGCGCACGGTGGATGTGATGATGTCTCGTGACTGTGCGCACACCTTACACACACTCCGCGCACACCCTCACACCCTCACACCCTCACACATCCTCGCGATAAGAGTCACCAAAACGAAATCAACGCTAACCAACAATGTGCCGCTTCATGATATACAAGGGCAAGCAGCCGATGATGCTCTCAGACCTATTAACGCGGCCCGCTCACTCCATCATCAACCAGTCGTTCGACTCCCGATTGAGACTCGACATGAGAAACCCAATCAACGGCGACGGGTTTGGCGTCGGGTACTACTCGGAGAACAAGGAGCCGTGCGTGTTCAAGGCCATCACCCCCGCGTGGAACAACGTTAATCTCAACTCGCTTTCCAACTGCACGGAGCTGAGCCTCGTTTTCGGCCACGTCAGAGCATCCACGCAGGGCGTGTTGGCGGAGACGAACTGCCACCCGTTCCAGTACGGCAAGATTCTCTTCATGCACAACGGCGGCATCCTGGCATTTGACCGCATCAAGCGCAAACTCATCAACCACTTGAGCGATCCGTTTTTCTTGTTCATCCAGGGCGCCACCGACAGCGAGTGCTGCTGCGCGTTGTTCTTGGACACGTTGTCCAAAATGGGCTACGACCCGGCGCAGGAGACGACCGAGTTCTGCCACAAGGTGCTTCGTGAAGCGCTTCTTACCACGATCGAGTTGGTGAAGACATGGCAGTTGGAGGTCACCACCGAGCCGTCGCTCCTCAACTTTGCCGTCACGGACGGCCACTCGGTGGTGGTATCGCGGTACATCACGTCGAAGACGGACGAGGCGGCATCGTTGCACTTTTCCACCGGGCTGCGCTTCTTCGAGTACGAGCCTGGCTTGTTCAAGATGGAGCGGCTCAACCGGTCGCAGGACGTGATCTTTGTCGCCAGCGAGCCGCTCACGTTCGAGCGCGGCGATTGGACGTGCGTGCCGACCAACACGGTGATCTCCATCACCAAGAACAACACGGTGTTGATGCATCCAATCGAGGACGAATTCTACGACGACCTGCTGCGCGAGCGTTCGTCCGGGTTTGCCATGAGCAAGGGCCTCATTGGCGGCGTGCCGCAGAAGGCCGCGGTATTGAAGTTGCCGCCATTGGCGCGCGAGAGCCGCGTGGCGGAGGCGTAGCGTTCGGTATATAGTGTATATAAAGCGTTAGCTCTTGCTAGCGGCGCGTGTGAGCTGGTTACTCTGCAGCTCCGCCGCCAAGTCTTCGTCGCGGTTATCGTCATCGCTGTCCGAGCTCAGGGAGTCGCTCTTGTCGTAGTCGTGGAGCAGCTCGTTCACGAGCATTCCCTGTGCGTCGTACAACGGGTGCTCCTTTTTGTAAGACATGCCGTCGTCGTTGGGGTCGATGTAGTCGTCGTCGTCGTCGCCCAAATGCAAGTAGCTCTCAAACCGCCCGTCCTGGCCAAACTCCTTGGCCTTGTTGTGGAGCGAGCTGGCGAAGCCGCTCAGACCGGGACTTGCCACCTGCTGCGAGATGTAGCTCAGAAAGTGGTCGTCGTCGTCCTCCTCGGACTCCGAGTCGCTGGACGGCGCCTTATCGCTTTTTTCGATGTCCTCTGTGAACTCCTCGTCCTTGGCGTAGTCCTGGTACTCGAGGTCGTGGTCGAGCGTCGCATCGAGCGACCCGAGTGCGTCGTCCATCAACTCGCCGGCACTCTCGTCAAATGTGTTGGAACCCTCGTCGTCGTCGTCAATGTCGCTGCCGCCGAGAATCGAGTTGTACTTTTTGCGTGTGTCGTACAACACCTTGCTGACGTAGTCGTCCCAGCGGCGGTCCTCGATTTTCTCGTCAATGAGCTCGCTGACGGTGCCGAGCGGGTAGAGCTGTACAAACTTCACCACCTCCTCGGCAATCAACGTCAAGTGGCCCATGTAGCCCAAGCGCAAGCCGCCGTGGGCAGCCTCGTGGTCGCTGCAGAGCGTCTGCCCGGCGGTGATTTTGGCGGTGATGTCGCCAGAATGGAAAATGTCAATGGCCAAAAACCGGTTGAAACCAATGTCCATAGAGCCATTCAACACCTGCTGCACAATGTCAAACACCACGTTGTGCAAGAAGTTGTTCCAGGGGAACTTGAAGAACATCGATAGTATGTTGGACACAATCTGCGTGTCGTAGAGCTGGATCTTGAGGAAGTCGCCCACCACGGGGTTTTCACGCATCTGCTCCTCAGTCAAGTTAGCGTTGGCGTGCACCTCCTCCTCCTTGTCGGACCCGTCCTTGCCGTTGAACGAGTCGATTGTGTCGTTGAAGTCGTCGTCGCTTTTGCGCTTGTACTCGTGCTCAAACTTTTTCGCCACCGCCTGCTCGGCGTCGAGGCTCGCACTCAACGTCTCCGCGGGCAACTCAATCACCTCGTTGTATTTGAACCCGTCCGGGTCGAACTGCTTCATTTTTTGGCGGAGCTCGTCGCGGATCTGAACCACGTCGAAGCCCTTGTTGTCGTTGAGCAACGCCATGTTGGAGCAGTGTAGAAGCTCGGCAATCAACTCGCAGATCTTGAAGCGCTCGAAGCCCAAGGGCTCAATTTCGCCGAAGGTGGTCTTCAACCGGCCCTCGGGGTTTTCACGCGTCACCAAGGCGTTGAAGTCGCTGATGCGCGCACCGAACACGCGGAGCAAATGGCCGAGGTAGATCGGGTCGCGGCTCGTGGGCGGGTGGCTCTCGAGCGTGATGTAGAGCACCGGGAGCACGTCGTAGTCGGAATTGTTTTTGCGGATGATTTCGATGATGATGCCCACGCCGTTGCCCAACGCGTAGCCGCCCTCCAACATCACGTCGCAGAGCTGTGCCATGATGTCGTGCGACACCAACTCGCGCGTCAACTCGTTGGGCCCGATGGTGGAGTTGTCAGTGGTGGAGTTGGCGGAAATGGTGATGAGCGCCTTCAAGAAGTCCGCGGCGGACGCCTGCCGGGCTAGCAGCGCGTCTGTGGTTCGGAGCGCGTGCACGAGGCTGACAATCAAGCGCTGCTCCTGGAGAAAGTCGATGATGCCCGTGGAGTTGTCGGGCTTGTCCGTGGAAATGAGCTTCAACAAAAAGTCCATCAACGGCGGGTTGTCCAAGTGGCGCGTGAACTTGGCCACCAACGCGGGCTGGTTCTCGATCAAGTACGTCACCATCTCCTCGCACTTCATGTCCAACAAGTGCTCCATGATCTTCATGAAGTACGTGGCCAAGTTGATCGACAACGGCGGCTCAAAGTCGAGAATCAGCCACAACTTGTTGAGGTTGCCCGTGGACTCCATCACGGTGTCTGTGAGCGACCACACGTCGGCGCTCAAGATCTCGGCGGCTAGCGTGGCGTACCGCGTTCTTCGCTGGTCAAACGACTCGTCGGCCTCCGGATCTATCTCCGCCGCCTCCGTCTCCGTCTCCTCGGTGTCGCGGTCGTTTTTGTCGTTTTCGTCGGCGTCCTCCGCGCCGTTTTTCTCGGCTGCTGCGTCGGCGTCTGTGTTCTCGGGCTCCTTCTTCTCGTCCAAGCTCAAGCGCTTCAAGCTCTCCTCGAGCTCGTCGCCGGACAAGGACTCCAGAATCAACAAGTCCACGAGCAAGCCAATGACGGCGTCGTCGCGCAAAAACTCGAGCAACAGCGAGTTGTTGGACATCAACTCCTGGAGCAAGTCCGTTTCGTCCAAGAGCTCGACGAGCGTCTCGGCGGCGGCCCGCGGCTGCTCGCCTGTGCTGTGGTTTTCGAGAATCGTCGACACGTTCGACAACGACGTGAACCCGTTGCTGAGTTTCCAGAACGAGCCGGACATCGGGGGCTGGCGGCTTAATATGCAAGTGGGGAGGGGCGCTTTTATACGGTGCGGCTGTTTCAGCGGGGTTTCGGCTGAGGAACGCACACAGGCCTCAGGGATATGGCAGGCACGGGAGGTGTCGGGGCCGAGAAGTGGTGGATCGGTGGCAGAAAAAAACTGAGCGTTTCTGAGCACTGAGGAGGTGCGGGATCACGAGACCTCAACGCCTGGTGCACGGGTCTTTCTTCCCCCAAGCCCGGTTTCCGTGTCCCCGGGGTGTTCCTGCTTCGGCCTGGCTGTGCCCGCGGCCGCTGCTGGATTTTCGCTGCTGGTTTGGCCATTTGATTGCAACTGGCGGGGCCCTGCTGCGCGAGAATAGAGTGTTTGGAACCTAAAACGGCGGCTTTCGATTCTGAGCACTGCCAATCGATAAGGTACGCTGTTTTTTGGCTTTTACGTTCTACGGCTTTGGGGACGCTGCCCTCCGCTGCGTTTGGCGTTCCTGGGCGGCTTTCCACAAGCGGCCCGGATGCGGCGTCTCAACGAGTTGCGCAAAACTCAGGCACCACGGACGGCAGGCAAGGATTCGCGTCTGAGTAGCACTGGCCGCAAATTAAAGACGTTGCCGTTTCCGGGAACACGCCTGCTTCGGCCGTGGACCAGGCACGCTTCGGCCGTGGAATGAAAGCGATTTCGCTATTTTTGTGCAATGCCGTCGAATGCCCTACTTTTGTGCAACGCCGTCCATTTTGCTGCTTTTGTGCAAAGCGGCCCATCTCGCTCCCTCGGGTCCTTTGGTATGCTGGCCGCCAAACCCGAATCTGCTTTTTTCGGTATGCTCGAATACCACAACCGGGGCTCCAGCATACCAGGAATTGCGACTCGAGGCCCAATTTGACTGCTTTGAAAAATAGCAGTTTTAGCGTCAGAGATAACTCGGTCGAAACACGTCCGAATGAGGCAAGCAGAGGGTCAAACTGACGGGCGAAGCGGCCGCATCTGATGAGCTTAATTTCAGAATTTTCCAATTGATTTTCGAATTTTGCGGAGTGCTTTCCCGTCCCGCGAGCCATTTCGACACACTTTCGTGGTTTTCCAGCACAAGAACACGCTGCAAAATTCTGGCTTTTTTTACTAGGGTACTCCTACCCGAGGCAAAGATCGTCAGCCACTTTCCAGAGCTGTCGGAGGCTTCTTGGTCGAGGAATGGGGCATTCCGTGTGTTCTGCATACAGCTTCAATCGATTTTGGTCATTTTGGCCATTTGGTATGCCAGGAGATCACAATCAGAAGTGCTTTTTTCGGTATGCTGGAATACCACAATCGCGTTTTTCGATATGCGGAAATACCAGAATTGTTTTTTTGTATGCCAACATACTACGATCCGAAGTTTGATATGCTGAAGGGGTCATCGAAAACACTATGAAGCGCTAAGCTTTGGAGAATCAAGGGCAAATGAAGAGTGAATTCGAACGTATATGGTCTTAAATGACAGGCGAAGCAGCGGGAACCAAGTGGCGAGAATTGAGGAGAAACCCGGCAAGTTTTCAGCTCACACTGACGGCTTTACAGTCGCCTATGACCTTCTGACCCAAATGTGTGGTTTTGCAGCATCAAAAGTCGCTGAAAAAATCTGATTTTCACAAGCTAGGTACATAAGCTCACGACGATTGCAGCTAGCCTGTTTTCGAGCAATTTGGCCGCTCCCATAACGAGTTATTGGCCATTGTATGTATTCTGCATATACTTTCAATCGATTTCGGTCATTTTGGCCATTCGGTATGCCAGAATACCAGAATAAAAAGGCTTTTTTCGGTCTGCCAGCAGACCACATTAGTCGTTTTCAGTATGCCAGCATGTCACAATGCGTTTTTCTTGTACCCCAGTATACCACAATCGCGTTTTTGGTATCTCTGCATAGCAGAATTGCGTTTTGTGATATGGTGGCATAGCAAAACTCGTCGAAACATACCAGAATATCAGCCTTTGAAGTATGCTGGCAGACCGGAATCGCGACCTCGCTTACCGATCTGCAGGTCGAGGTGCGGCTACATTGCGGGGCCATGCGCACAGGCCCCTCCCCTACGTCACGTGACCCGCGGACACGTGCCAGTGCCGGAGCCGCCAGAACACCCCCGTCAGGGGCGGCCCGGCGCTCCGCCGGCGACGAGTCCCGCAGGACCCGCCACCGGACAGAGTCCGACACTACGGCGGCGGGCTTCCCGCGAGACTCTCCCCAGAGGCCAGCCAAGGAGTCACCCCGGACCGAGCCGCAAAGACCCGTGCACCGGGGTGGCCCCAGGCTACTCTGGGGAAAGTCCCACAAGACTATCCCGCCCTACAACTCAACACATATACACCTATACCAGCCAGGCGGGGCACGGCTTTCACAATTTTGCCCGAACTCGTGATTCCGCCTTCCCGCCAGTGTCCAAGGCCACAGCCTCTGTCGGAATCCACGGCAGAGACTGTTCCTCCGTGATCATCAGGATGGTCAGGCCTGACGATTACGTGGGCACCGCTCCAAAAGGGGGCCAGGTTGGTAATCAGGCATCAAAAGCTTGCCGAGTCACTAACTCTGCCAGATTGGTCAGGCCAGACAGAGTTTGTGCACCCAGTTAGCTGTTTCCGCCAGACACCTGACTTCACTCACCACAACAGTCGGGTTACTAAACTCCGAAAATTGTGGTGTTTCCCAGGGTCCATACTGCCAGAGGCGTCCACTCTGACAGATCTTGTGGATCCCTCACATATCACCGGAGCCTCGACAATGGGCCATATGTGGTTCCGCATTTTCGCAGCCAATAACCAAACTCCAGTTTTTAGGATCCCCGACTTCACGGTCGCCGCCAGATTCATCGAGTCTGACGAATCCTGGATCCCCGGATTTCTTGGTCAGAGTGTCGGCCTGGCTGCGACTTCCGTATCTCATAATCGTCAGGTTACTAAACTCTGAGGATTATGGATTTTGCACCCATCAAATCTTCGGCCGAGTTCGATGCATCACCGGGGTCACACATCCAGCCAGGCTCATCAATTTTGACCTTTGATTTCAGCCCAGCTGTTCACCTCCCTCTCGATCCGAAGCCTGATCTTCATCAGCTCACATAATTGTCAGGTTACTAAACTCTGAGGATTATGGAAGTTCGTTGTAGCCATCTGTTCCCTTTGTTCCCTCTGTACCCTTTTCCCTCTGTACCCAATTCCCCCAGTTCCCAATTCCCTCTGTACCCAATTCCCTCTGTACCCATATCCCCCAGTTCCCATATCCCCCAGTTCCCATTTCCCTCTGTACCCATATCCCCCAGTTCCCTTCTTTCAGGTGCCCAATCTGACATTTTGAAGCAAACCAAGCTTTTTGCCGCTGCCAGGGTGATCAATCCCGACTCCAGCAGTCCACCTGGCTCTCCATCTTAGCCTGTTCAATTCGGCTTTTGTGTATCCCCCAGTACGCAAAGCTTCAATCGCAACCGTGATGGTTCCAAGGTCCCATTCATCACCAGGTTAACCAAGCCCGGCGAGTCATGAAACCTCAGCTCCATCTCTGCCAGGCTCATCAAGTCTGGCAGATGTTGCAAATCTCTGCTGCACATAATTGTCAGGTTACTAAACTCTGAAGATTATGTGTTTCCGTCGTCGCCCGTTGTTGCCAGATGACCAGTCTGACAATGCTTGATCCCCCAGTTCCCACTTTTGTCTGGCGACTACCCCGACAATCCCATCAGTTTCCTCATATAAGTCTCCAGGCTGCCAATTCAACAAGAGCGGGGATCCCCAGGTCCACAATCAAAGCCAGATTCATCAAGTCTGTCAAATCATGTTTTTCCGGCGCCAAACACGGCCGGGTTCATCACTCCCAACAGCGTTTGTGGATCCACGCACCATTGTCAGGTCACAAAGTCTGGGACTATGTGTTTTGCACCCATCCATGTCGAACAACATGAAACCATCGATTGTTTGCCAAGCTTACAATCCCTTCCAGGTTCATCATTCCTGTCAGATCATGCTCTCTCGGCGCCCAATCTCGGTCTCTTCTGTTGATTTCGACAGATTTCGTACACCCACAAGTCCCGTGTTTGTGAACAAGCACCCAGATAAACTCAGTGAGTCCCAAGCTCACAATCCCTTTCAGGCTCATCATTCCTTTCAGATCATGTTTGCTCGGTGCTCATTTGTTTATTGGGTGGCCTTGACATCTCTACAAGGTTGCCGATTCTACCATTTCACTTCTTTGTGTAATGGATTTTGGAAAAGGCCAATTCTTCAAATTCGAATTTTTCGAGGGAAATTCTTCTTGGAGTCTGATCGATGAGATTGCTGGGTATCTTTGGCAGTTCCGGTGTCTTCAACATTGAGGCTGATCACTTTGTACCAAGACGGATTGCACAATATGGAAGGGCAAGTGTCATTGTTCTGGCCATGTCGAAGCACGTTTGTTTGCTGCCTGATAGTGGATTGATAGTTGGCTCTTGAGTGTGGAATTTTTCTTCTTTGTGTTGGAGTGGAAGGAAGAAGAGTGGTTTGTATTTGCGAAAGTGAGCGGTTGCGAGAAATACATTTGGGTGCAAACGCTGCAGACCGCAAAAGCACGCCGCTCGCCATGCACGATCTCAATGGCACATGACCCTGGTACAATGAGCGTTGGAGCAGAAAGAGCTGCAGGGGCATGCAGCAAGAACTTGCATATTCTGCGTGGTTGATGCGGCAACTTGATGGTGTCGCTTGTCCCTTTGTGTTGCAGTTATGGCACGTGAATGCCATTCGAGACCTCGATCTAAAACAACTTTGACACTGTAACTTCAAACTCAGAATGTTTTCTACGGGCTGCTTTGCTGAACATCTTAAAGTTTGCACAAAGAATCAAGGTGTATGAATGGCTCAAGGTCGTCAGCAGTATATCAGGATATTGAGAGAGGGAGATCTGGCTCTTGGTCTTGACGAAGAAACAAACGAAGAAGCTTATGAAGTCCCGTGCTTGCCGCTTTCTAAATCTGCTTCTTAGAGTGATCAATTGACGAAGACATAATTGCGGGTTTTAGAATGAGGGTTTCAACTTGAGAGAGCACGAACATGATGAAAATACCATTCTCATCTCAAGCCCAAGGTCGAGAACCAATGCACCTTGATCATATTTAGGATTTTTGCTAGATCTCTTCAAAAGATTTCGTTCCGAACACAAACTCCAGAATTTACCCGAGGGAAGCGCATACATTGAAAAGAGCCAAAACAGCATCATTGCGCACCCTCTACAAAGAGGGCTAAACACAAGAGACCTTTGAGACGGTATATTTATTCGAGAAAAAGTCGTGTATTCATTTTCAGGAGTTTTGATACCAAAATCCTGAAAAAAAGTGTTGTTGTTGTTGTTGTGTGCTTCTTTGTTGATCTGAAGGTGTGTGAAATATCTCATCACTGCCACAATATCGCGAAAAAGAGAAACAATTAAACATGCTGAGTGGCTTCAAAAATCCAACTTTCGACGTATTCGAAAGAGAGCTCCACATTAGCAAAAGCCCCACTTGAGGAATAGTTGACGTGAAAATCAGCCTCGATTCATGTCCTTGCAGCGAGTTATCCGTTCCAGCATAATTTGCAACTCACCGCTCACTAGTTTTGGCATCTGCGAAAAAAACGGTACCGTAGTCAGTGCGCTACTGCAAAAGCTTTGAATACAACCTCGAGTTTTTCTTAACAGGTGGATGACTTTCCAAGGAAATTCAACATACTGGCCTTATTCAAAGACAGGCCAGTCTGTACAATCGTTTGCTCCAACGGCGTCGTTTGCACAAATTTTCCACCTACATCTGTGAACTGACGACAAACTCACCGAGTGTGCAGTGATTCGACACCGGCAACCTGTGCTGTTATAACACGAAATCTTTTGATAAGTAGACCGCTTCGTAAAGCAGCACAACTTGTTTCTCATATGATTACAAAATTCGTTTGCAGCCGTGTGGCTCTGATCTTAGTTCACTTCAAGACCTGGGTGTAGCAGAATCAACGGTTTACACTTTTTAGCTCACCAATTAATCTCGAACCGCAGCTCCAGGAGCAGCTTTCCGAAGTTTACAATTTGAAAGTGGCAGCCTGATCATCTGCTATCAAATCCTCAATTGGCCACCACCACAAAGCGGCGTAACAGGTCAAAACCTTCATCAGCAAACAAACAAAAAAGAACGCGAGGATGCCGGATTCTTGAAATACACAAATTACCAATAAGTCTTTCAATGTCTTCATCCTATTTACAGAAGCGACCATCCTGCGCAGCCAACCGCAGGTGCAGAGGTACGGGTGCGCACTTAAGCCAAAAAATCTTCAACATCACCCACCACCATGTTCTCATCTCTCCTCAAAACCCCGGCGCGCCAGTTGTCGCTGGCGGCGCTCCGGACGGGGACCACGGCCACCGCCAGGACCGTGCCCAACTTGGCGGCCATGAAGTTCGACTCCAACGGGTCGCAGGACTTGTACGCCATCTGCAAAATCAACAACATGCCGTACTTGGTCACCAAGGGCGACCGGGTGGTGCTCCCCTACAAGGTCCGCAACCACCAGGTCGGCGACGTGTTGCAGTTGAACAACGTGGTGACGCTCGGGTCGCGCAACTTCACGTTCAACGACGACGCCGGTATCCCGGAGGAAACGTACCAGTTGACGGCCACGCTAGCCGAAATCACCAAGGAGCCCAAGTACCAAGTGTACAAGAAGAAGCCGCGGTGCCGGCGGTTGAAGACCATCGATGTGGAGCCGTTCCAGACCCACTTGGTGATCAACGAGTTGAAGTTGAAGTAGCATGTAAATACACGAAATTCACGCGTCCCGTAGCATGCTCTTGCGGCTGTTGAACTTGATGGCGTCGCTGAGGCGCGTCTGGCTGAAGCTGAAGTCGGCGTCGGTCTGCATGAAGGCGTGGCGCAACAAGTCCGCCGCCGTGGGCCGCCGCTCGGAATCGATGATGAAGCACTGGTGCAAGAAGTCCTTGGCCTCGGCGCTGACCTCGTCCGGGATCGGCGGCGCCAACTTGGTCTTGCCGATCTTGTAGATGGCGCTGATCACGGCCTCGTTGGACCACGGCCGCTGCCCGGCAAACATCTCCAACAAAACGCACCCCAACGACCAGATGTCCACCTTGGCGCTGTAGCCCTGCTTCTTGTCCTCCACCATGCTGTGGATGACCTCCGGCGCCATCCAGAACACCGTGCCCTGCATGGACATCTCGGCGTTGTTGCTGTAGATGTCCTTGGACCGCTTCGAGATACCAAAGTCCGAGATCTTGCACGTGCCGTCGATCTCGAGGAGCAAGTTGTCCGCCTTCAAGTCGCGGTGGAGAATGCCGTTCTCGTGCAAGTAGCGGAGGCCCTCCAACACCTGCCGCGTGATGAAGCGCACGAGCGGCTCGTCGAACTTGCCGTACAGCTTGAGACACGACGCCACGGACCCGCCGCCGACGTACTCCAAGAACAAGCTGTACACGCGGTTGTTCTTCTCGAACCCCAAGTACTGCACGATGTTCAAGTGGTCCAAGTCCTTCATCGTCTCCACCTCCTTGTAGAGCGCGTCGAGCCCCTCGGAGTTCTTGGTGGCGCTCTGCGACACCTCCACCTGCTTCACCGCCAACATCTCGCCCGTGGTCACGTTGAGCGCCAACGACACGGACCCGAACGAGCCGCGGCCAATGAGCTCACCCTTGACCCACGCAAACTCGTCGTACGACCCGTTGGCGATGTTCTTGATCTTGCTCACGAAGCCGTTCTCAATCTCCGCCGTCGTCACCTCCACCACCTTCTGGCCCCACAACTTGGTGTTGGCGCGCCGGAGCGACGGCAGCGCGGCCTCGGACCGCTTCACCGACTTCTGCTTGGCGGCCTTGATGCTGGCGAGCCGCTTGCGCCGCGCCTCGTTGGCGACGTTGCGGATGGTCTTCATGCGGCTGAGGTTGGGGCCCTCGCCGTAGAACACCTCCTCCTCGGGGCCCGGCGCCACGAGCGGCAGCAAGTTGGCGCTGGAGAACGTGCGCGAGATGGACACCTTGCGCGACGCGGGCGCGGACTCGGCGCGGCGGCCCCGGCCGTCCGCCCGCGGGTTCTCCGGCGACGCGTCGATGATGGGCTTGTCCAAGATGGTGTTGGGGAAGTACTTCTCGAGGTTGTTGTACACCTCGTCCACGGGCGGGCGGATGGTCATCTTCTCGAGCGGCTTCACGAAGAAGTCTGCCTCGGAGAAGTGCGGCTTGGCCGCGGCGGCCCTGATGGGCTTGGCGAAGAAGTCGTCGCTGTCGCTGTCGCTGACGCTGAGGTCCAACGCCGGCGCGTCGCCAAAGTCGAACGCGCGCGGCTGCAGCCGGCTGCTGATCTGCGAGCTGCGGAACGAGTCGAGGCTGTCGGAGGAGCGGCTGCCGGCGTGGGACGCGGCCCTGCGCGCGCCCGGGTCCGGCCCCCTGGCGCCCAGCTCCCGGCGCCTGGCGCGCGCCTTGGGCGGCGGCGGCGCCTTGCGGCGCGCAATGAAGTTGGCGGCCGCGGGCTCGGGCTCCAGCTCCAACGACGGCGCGCGCGAGCGCAGGCGGCCCGGCGCGGCGGACGCCAGGTCCGCGTCGTTGAGCGCGTGGATCGTGGACGCGGAGATGGGCAGGATGGCCAGGTCCGTGACCGACGACGAGTAGATGTTGGGGATGTGGCGCGGCGCCTTGTCGCCCAGGGTGAGGCGGCGCTTGTCAAAGTCGATTTCGTTGGCGCCGCTGCGCACCACGGAGAACGACGGCGACTCGGTGCGAATGGCCGGCACCGCGGCGGAGAGCGCGCGCTTGGTGGCGAGCGCGTGCGCGTTGAGGTTGATGAGGCGGCCCATGTGCGGCATCGCGAGCTTGGCCTTGTCCTTCTTGGCGTCCTTGGCGTGGTCCTTGAAGTTGAGGTAGTCCACGCTCTTGTCGCGCGACTCCTGCAACATGTACTGCGGCGTGGACGGGTAGAGCTTGCCGTTGTTTTCGGTGCTCATGTCGAACGACTTGGAGTCCGAGGACGCGCTCGAGTGGGTGTCGGTGCCCAGCCGCGACACGGCCTGCTGCACGTGGAGCTTCACCACGAGCTCCTGCGACAAGGCGAGCCGCATCAAGTCGTCGGTGAGCGCGGCGCCCGCGCGCGCGTCAAAGTCCGTGAGGTGGAACGACGTGTGGCCAATGTCGAGGAGCCCGAGCGCGTCCATGAGCGCGCGCTGCAACGCCGCCACGTCCGCCACGTCCTCGGCCGCGAACGCCACGGGCACAAACGACACGTTGTCGCGCGTGGCCAACACGTGCCGCCGGCCCGGCGCCTCCGCCACGGGCAAGTACTTGGGCTCGAAAAGCTCGCGGATGCCCAACAGCAGCTTGGAGCTCGACCCGCCGTGGCCCACGTACTCGTCCAGCCCCAACGCGCTCATGCTCTTGGCCAGCTTGGGCGAGTCCGTGGTCTCCTCGAGGTAACTGAAGGACGTCAACAGCGAGTGCGGGCGGTGCGCGGCGGTGAAACGCGCCTCGGGCTCTGCCCGCGCGCCGAAACGGCCCTCCGCGTGCTCCGGGCGCCGCTGCTCGCCGCTTTTTTTCGCCGCGCCGGGCTTCTGCGACGGCGCGCTCTGCACCTGTTTCACAATGCCCGCGGCCTTGTCGCCGCCGTACTTGCGGAGCGTGCTGAAGAGCCCGCTCTTGCGGTTGTTGCCGCTCCACTGGTCGCCCGCGGCCTTGCTGCTGCTGCTGCTGCCGCTGCCGCTACTACCGCCGCCGCTGCCGCCGCCGCTCGCCGCTGACGCTGACGCTGCTGCTGCCGCCGCGTCGCGCACAAACTCAGACGACCCGGCGCGCGTGTGCTTGCGGAAAAACTTGTGCGAGTGTTCCTTGGGTGTTTTGGCCGAGCCGGGGTCCACGTACGAAAACGGCCGCGGCTTGGCTGCGGGCGCGGGCGACTGCGCCCAGAGCGTGGACGACGACTTGCGGTTCTCGGCCTTTTGCGCGTCCAGCTCCGCGGCGCCGGGCGGCGCGCACGCGTGCTCCGCCTTTAGTAGCGAGATGAAGCGGTCCACGGCGCCGCTGTGGCCCTCGGGGCCCAACGTCTGCGCCAACTGCCGCCACACGGCGGAGGACGAGTCGTAGTTGGCGAGCTCGAGGAAGCGGTTGCCCGAGATTTCGTTGCGGCGAAACACCTCTTTCCACGCGGCGAAGCCGCGGAGCTCGAGCCACGCCAAGACGTTGGCCATCAGCCAGCGCCGCGACGTGTGGCCGGAGTTGGACTGGTTCATGGCGTAGCGCACGAACCGCTCCTGGTTGTTTGGCGCGGCGCCGGGCAGCTCGTTGCGGCCGTCGGCGGGCGGCGACGGCGCGCTCGGGGCCAGAGAGCTGTTCTGGGCCAGAGAGCTGTTCTGAAACGCCAGAGAGCTGTTCTGAAACACCAGAGACCCACTCTGAAACGCCAGAGACCCATTCTGAAACGCCGCAGACCCACTCGGATACGCAGACCCGTTCTGAAACAGCGGCTGCGACAACGGCGCGTGCGGCTGCGGGCTCTGCACCGGCGGACCCGTGTACGTTTGCCCCGGCGTTTGCCCCTGCGAGCCGAAAGAGCCGTGCGACTTGTGCGACCTGTGCGACCCGCCCGAGCCGTGTGTCTGGGCCTGGGGCCGGCTCGGCGAGATCTGGAGCACCAGGTCGTCGGCACAGAAACTGAAGTGGGGCTCCGGCTTTCTCTCGTTTTCAGCCAGCAGGCCGCCGCCGGCGGCCGGCTCGCCCGCCGGCTCGCGGCCCAGCGGGTCGCTGCTGTGGCGCCTGGCGGTGAAGTCCCGCGGCGGGAGCGGCGGCGCCCGAAACACCGCGTCCGTTTCAGGCTCGCGCGCTGAAACAAGCGGGAAGTACGGGTGCGACTCGGCGTGCGTGCTTGCGCCGTGCGCCGCGTGGGGCGGCCGCGTCACGGGAAGCGGCGGTTTCTCCGCGTGGTCGAAGTTGTCTGCCAACAGCTGGCGGCTCGGGCTGGGCGCCTCTTCCAGCGCCGTTTTCGGGAACGAGTGCACGCGCCGCGCGTCCTGGCTCCACCGGTCGGAGGGCGTGGCCATGGTGTCGGAACTGGGGTGGTGCGGTGTGCAAATGCGGTTGTGCGAGTGTGGTGCGAGTGCGGTGATGCGGTGTAGGAATGCGGTGGTGCGGTGTGAGAGTGCGGTGGTGATGGCGAGTGGGGGATTCAAGAGCTGCAAGAATTTGCCGAAAAAGGCGTTTCCTCAGCAGCCGTGCCAACAATGTGAGAGAGCTGTTTTTTTGTTTGCCGTGGGAATTTGTGGTTCGTTTAGAAGACGGGGCACTTCCTTTGCCATCTCGTGTGAGCATGCGCCTGATAAGCAGTGCAATTGGTCAGTACGGGCAGCGAAAGTTGGGATTGGGAGAGAAGGACCGAGGCGAGGCTTTTCACTTACACAAGTTTGGTGCAGCTTGTCACTTGAGTAAGTTCGGCGCAGCTTTCACTCGAAATTGTTCATCGAAGCTGTGCTGCTTGCAACTTTGGCTGAGTTTGCAGAGTGGTGGACATCACTGACGACAAGATGATTCTGGTTTGGCCACACCTTAGGCCTTTGGCAGTGGCCGGGCCGTCGAGACGAATCGAGCCGGAGCTTTAGAGAATTTGTTGGGGCGCTCGAGTCTTGGCAGGTCAAAACTTCAGATTGATGGAGCGGGCCGTTTTGCACCCATTACCTGGACTCGAAAGGACAAAGGTATCTGAGGCACAGCCGGCGAGGCCCCGAGCAAACATCTAAACCATAAAGAAAGATTCACAAACCGATCTCCAGGCCAATCTCGGAGCAATTATTTGGACCCACGACTTGGCAAGTTTTCGGGTCCAGCACCCAATGAGCATTGGCTGGTCGGCCAGGCTCCACTGCAAATTTACCTTCGCCACAATGAATCGCTGCAACTTTAGCAGCAGCCATTCGAAACGTCTCGAAACGGAACGAGCCCGATCTCCAAACCTGGCCGATGTGCCGTTGGCTCAAAGCCTCGTTTTTCGGCAGACCCAGTGCCACCACCAAAATCTCATACTCCACCGTCACTTCCTCCAAAAACCTCTACCAAATATTCCCCCACGATATCCTCCACACCCCTGGCCATCTACCCCGTCAATTGGCCCCATCAACTTTTCAACCTCTCAACTTTTTAGCCTCTTAACTTTCGAACCTTTTAACTTCTCAAAAAAAACTCTCGACTTTCACCTCTATGCTACCGGTTTTGCATCAACTCCGCGCACCGTAAACACCATGAGCGTTTCTCTCCAGGAAACCGTTTCGGCGCTCGAGGCGCTCCACCGATGCCGCGACCCGGCGGTTTTTGTCCCGCTTCTACGACAGGCCCACGCCCGCGTGTCCGGGCTCCTTTTCCCGGCGCCCGCCGCCCAAAAACTCTCCGTTGGCACCACATACTTCCCCACCATCTGTGCGTTTTGCCGCTCCGCAACGCCGGCAACGCCTGCCCGAGACGCATTGGCCGAGTCGGCCGATGCCACCTACGCCAACATCTTCCACCACCTCCGATCAGGCCCGGCGCCGGGCGCGTCCGCCTATTCTCAGCTACTACAACTTTTGGCGGCCGAGCCCTTTCGAGCGGGGCCACCCGGAGAAGCGGCCAGGCGCAGTTCTGTGACGGCCGAGCTCGCACGCCTCCTCCAGCGCCTCGACTCCGACTTCGAGGCGGCGCAACGCGCTCTTGTGGAGTACCTCGCAGAGTGCTTCTCGTACGAGCTTTCGTACTTTGCGGCGCTCCGCGCGGGCCCGGAAACAGCGCCACATGACAGCACCGACGAGTTGCTCCGAGCACTCCACACATATGTGCAGAGCCAGCCGCCGAGGGGCGGGGACCCCGGGTTCAGCCACAACCCTGCAGGTCCCTTGTCGCTCGAAGCACTGGACCCGGACTTTGCGAAAGCGTACAACATCTTGCTCCAGCTTGCGTTGTACAAGACCCCGCGGCCGCTGGTGCCAGAAACGTGGTCATATGCGGAGGTGGTTATGAACTACTTCAAGAGCGCACGCGGCTTGCTTTACATGAGCATCGGCTCTGACCAATCGGCAGACGCGGTGGCGTGCTTCTTTCGCCAGATTGTGCCACAACAGTTCAAGGGGCTGGTCGCAGCCGAGCTTGGAGGCCACCAGCGGCAGGGCCAGATGCCTTGTGGCCGAACCACCCCACATAACCCTTCTCGGTCCCACAACAAAGACAACAACAACAACAACAACAACAACAACAACAACAACAACAACAACAACAACAACAACAAGAACAACATCTCCTGCTCCTACAACAACGTGAGCTCCAGCTCCTTGCCATACAGCGACACCCTGATGTCCAAGACTTTCAGCGCAGAAGATCTCGCGGAGCTTCTCTCACAGCTCAAGACGCTCGTCTCGCTTTTCAGCGGCTTTGACGCCACGTTCGACGAGTCGCTCGCCTACACTTTCCGCTACTACGTCCACTTGGTCTACGAAAAGGACCGGCAGTTGTCCACGAGCGCCGACTTTGAGTTCATCGACAGAATCGTGGAAGTGATACGATCGGTGGTGGAGCTCGAAATCACGGGCCGCGACTCGGACCTCGAGCTGCTCCAGGGGGCCATTGCTAAACTCCGCTGGCTCCAAAATGAGCTTTCGGATGCTCGGAAGGCGCCCTCGCTTCTTCTCAGATCGGCCATTTTGGACTGGGCCCGCATCTCTGCCACGAGGAGAAGAGTGCTCCGCCAGTGGAACTACCGCACGCTCGAGTTGAAGCAGCTTGCGTTGTACGGCGAAAACGCTTTTTTCTCCGGCTCGGGAAGGTCAAAATTCGCCAACTGGTACAACAAGACTGCGACCTATCGCCACTTGCATTCGCAGGCGGCGCAGTATAGCGACAAAAAAGTCGTTTTGGGCGCCTTCAACAAATTCTGGATCCGGAAAATGATCAGAAATATAGACATGAAGCATCAGGCCGAGCTTTTTGCTGCAAAACGAGTGTTTTCGATCTGGAGGCGGAAACGGCTCCATTTGCTACAGCTCGAGGAACAGCTGAAAAAGCACTATGACGCTGCAACGTTAGCAAGGGCTTTCGACTCACTTTTGAGCGAGAAGAACAGGTTCAGCGACTTGGACAGAGAGTCGCTTGCATTCTTGAGCAGATCCCGCGAGCAGCAGAACCAAAAATTACTCGCAGACGGATTTGGTTTGTGGAGATCAAAGCTCGAAGAGTCAAGCGAGCACGACGTGTCAAAATTCCATCGTTTGGATGCAGCGTCTCGCCGTTTTACCATGAAGAAGTTTTTCGCCATTTTGCACCAAAGAAGTGTGAGCTCCAGAAACAGGGGCATTTTTCAAAACTTGAAGGAAAGAGAGACCAAAAGGAGGGCTTTCCACTTTTGGGAGGGCAGGTTACGTCTTCGCCAGAAAGAGTCGGAATTTCGTGCTGGCGCAGACTTGGGCTTGAAAAAAGCGGCGTTTTCGTTTTGGATTCACAGGGCAAAGAGCAGGTCTCTTGCAGACGCTGCCAGGCGAAAATCGCTCCTTTCGAAACACTTCAAATTATTCAAGCTTCAACAAAGAGCTAATTTGGGAGAGGAAAGATACAAGGCGAAGCTTCTTCACCGAACCGTTCAAAACTGGCAAAATCAGCAAAAGGCCGTTAGCTTACACGACGCAAGCACGCTCCGCTTGGCGCAAGTGCACTTGCACGAGTGGCTGAGAAAAGCAGGGCTATTGGAGACGTTGGCCGCTGAGGCGGACACAACATATTGTGCCAACCTTAAACAACGTTTCTTCGCGGTCTGGCTGGAGAAGTTGGAGCTCAACGGATTCTCATCTGCCATGGCGGACTTGAACGTTCAAAGAAACTTCTGGAACAAATACAGGGCGCAGATTTTTCACAACAAGGGCTTGCGGCTCAAGGCTGAAAGGTTTCCCGACAACAAGATTCAACTCCAACAAAAAGTGACTCTCAAAGCGAGCTTGAACCAATGGCAAAACGTCTACATGGAGCGATATGAACGAGGTGCCGATGCAGCCGTCAACAGTTTCCGAAAAAGCTTCCAAACAAGGAGAACGGGGATTCTTTTCCAACACTGGAGAAAGAGAAGCGCTGTTTCGAAAGAGCGGAAGCTCATTCTTGAGGAAACGCTTCTTGAATTCAACAAAAGCAGCAGCGTTATATCCGAAGCTTTTCTGAGGTGGGCGGCCAAAGCACGCAACTACCTGGAATTGAGCGAGGAGGGCGTCGCTTTCCACAGAAACGTTCTCCAAAAGCGGGCGCTCTTGGTTTGGTTTGATAGATTCTACCAGACAGCCACGCTCAACGAACTCGCAGACGAGCAGGCCAACAGCAGAGACTACCAGCAATTAGTGCGGGTGTTGAAAAGATGGAAATTCGTGTACAACAAAAACGTCAAGTCGAAAATCCGGGCTTGTGAGGATTACATCGAGAGCCGGGACAAGGCGAGCGTCCGGGCGTTGTTTGAGCTCTGGAGATACAAACAGCAGAAAAACGAGGAGCTTTTTGAGGCCCAGTCTTTCACCAGCAACACTTCGCCGCTTGCGCGGAAGTACACATCCACAAAACCCAGCGAGAGTTATTTGCACACTCCCGTCAAAAAGCAGGTGGAGCGGTCGCCGTTTACGCCGTTCAGGTCCGGGCCAAGTCCCACGCGGTTGCAGGAAACGACGCAGAAGCTCAAACACTCGAAGATGGAGGCCATGACGACTCGTTACAGAAAAGCCGTGGCCAGAAAACAGCCCCGGTTGCGAACAACGGAGCAAACCAGTCTTCCGCCACCCAAGAAGCCAGAGCGGGTGGCCATCCGGCCGCCGCCAGCGCCGCGTTTCGGGAGCTACGAAACACTTCCAGACGCAACGTCGTCTCCGGAGACACTTCATTTTTCCAGCAGACAGTCTGAAACAACCACGTTCCAAAACGGCTTCACCAGCCCCGAGAGCGACGTCTACGAAACAGCGAAGGAAATGCAGCGGATCGCGCCGGTCGTGATTCCCAGCGACGAGGAAAGTTTTGTGTACCTGCCGGTGAGCAAGTTGAGAGAGCGCATGCTTGCCAAGCGGGGGTCTCCGCGTCGGTCTCCGGAATACCAAGATGCTTAGCTGAAGTATAATACTACTGCAATTCGGGCATCTGTTCGACGTAGTCGATCTGCGAGTTGAGCGAGTCCGCGATGTCTTGCGGGTCGACCTCCAATGCCTGCAAATCGTGACTAGCCTCGTTGTAGCCCTCCACTGGGACGTCCTGTGAACCCTCCAGAACACCATCGAGTATAGTCGGCATGACATCTGGAGCTGTTCTTTTGTAGACGTGCAAGTAGTCACGCAAAACCAAGGCGTTTCTCAAGAAGGCCTCCAACGTGGCGAACTTGCCGTGCTTCAACTCGCCCGCAATCGCGGCCAAGAACTGAGTCCTGTAGTCCTTTTCAGCCAACAACTTCTGCACAGTTTGGATCACGCCCACGGCGTTGACCCCGCTGAAAACGGGCACCAGCTTAAGGTGATTCCAATGGCTTGCATCGTAAGCCACCAAGTCGTGCGCCAAGGGCTGGCTCATATCCTTGTCGGTGATCAAGTAATCCACGGTGTTCCAGATTTTTGCCAAGTCGTGTTCCAGTTCGGTCTTGTCGAACGTGAATCTCGGGTCATGCAACTCCGTGAACTTTGTCACACCGGTCATGCACGCCGGAACGTCCATGTGAATCACAACGTCTTGCTCGGCGAAACGGGCGCTTGACTCGGAAATGACAGAGTTCACGTAATCAATTGCCACGCCGCCCGGGTAGTTGTAGCTCGAGGCGAACGCCATGAACGACGAAATGGCGAGCGATACCACGGTGCTGGCGAGCATCAAGAAGAACAACGCCCGGTGCGCCCACAGCGTCGCTCTTTTCCACCAAAGTTGCGCCAACCCGTGGGCGGCGCAGAGCGTGATCACGGGCACGACGTAGACAATAAAGCGCCACTCCTTGTGCGGCTGGCATGACAAGATAAGCACAAAAAGGCCCAGGCCCGCAGCCAAAATTCGCAACGAGTTGCGGGCTGGGTGCAAAATGTCCAGTTTTGAGAACCTGGGCGAGCCCGGCCGGCGCGCCGGGTCGGCGGCAAGGCCAAAAGCGGCCAACACGAGCACGTGCGGCGGGCGGAAGAAGTTGCCCACGTACTTTGTGAAGTACGCCTGAAACGGCTCCACGCCCCACTGCACCGAGTTGCCTGCCACCACGTTGAAGTAGAAAGCCTGGAGTTCCGGGAGCGTGCAGGCGCGCCAGAAGTACAGGTCCACGGCCACGGACAACACCGTGCCCACAGCGGCGCCGGCAGCCACCATCACCGCGCAGTGGGACACCCTGGCGCCAAAAAGCACCGACGCCGCAGCGAGGCAAGTGGCGAACACACCTACCTCCACGCGGAACACAACGCCGCAGAACGCCAACCACGACAAGCCGGCCAAGTCGCCTTGCAAGAGCTTGCTCAAGCCGACGTTGACGACGGGCAAGGCGACGAAGTTGGGCAAGGTGCGGGACGCGTAGAACAACACGTGGAACTGGCCCGCGAGCAACAACACAAAGCCGCGGCCGACGGCGCGCAGGCGCGCGCGGCCGCGCAGCACGACGCGGTCGGCGCTGTTGCGGAGCGCCAACAACGCGGCCACGTTGGCGGCCGCCACAACCGCCCGCACCAACAACTGCACGTGCAACTGGCCGTGGCGGCCGTGGTCGGCGACGAGCGAGCGGCCGGTGGCGAGCGCGTACGGCACGTCGAGCGCGCGGACGACGCCCGCGACCGCCAAGCTGCCCACGAACGTCCGGGGCACGGCGCCGGGAAAAGAAACATGGTCGAATTGCGGGAGGGCGGCGGGGGAAATGCCGTGGTTAAGTATGTCGTGCACGGCCTGCATGGTGAAAGACTCCTCGACCTTTGTGTACGGCGCGAGAAGGAGGTGGGCTGCCACCACGGCCACGAGAAGGAGTTCTGGCGTCATGGTGAGAGCGCGACAGATGCGAAATGAGAGCGTGCGAGGGAGCAGACGGGAGGTGCAGAGCTGGGCACTGGGATTTGTGATTTCGGGGACAGTAGCGGAGCCGGCGCTGTTGCTGGTTTTGCGAATTTCTGTGTGTGGTGTGTTGTTTGGGGTGAATGTAGTTTCGAGCTGCGGGTGTGTTGGATGTTGGCGCTGGGTGCAAAGTGCGGAATGGATGCAGGGTGAGACCCGGTGTGCGGATCTGGAGCTGGAACACGGCGAAAATGACGGGTAGAAGTGGGAGGGTGACAGAGAAAGTGGGGTTGTGAAAAATGAAAGTGGGAAGGTGACAGAGAAAAGCGAGAAATGGACGGTAAAAGTGGAAAAAGGACGAGGAGGACAGGAAGAAGAATGGAAGGTAATAGGCCACAGACGGCTTCATTTGGCAAAAGTGGCAAGTATGAAAGAGTGAAAGATTGCGAAGCAGAACAGAGACGGGATCTGATGTTGCTAATGTGGGCATTGTTTTACGTTACCTGAAAACTGAAACTTTTGACCGATTCGTAAATTATCACCGAAATGAAGCATTGAGAGCAGAAAGTTGGCGGTGAGAAAAGTGAGTATCAACTGATGAAAAGAATGGCAGTTTCGTATTTCTTTCGATGATCCAATACTTTGGCGATTTGATAACGAAGTCAACTACAGATTGTGCTTCTGTGTTGGGTCCTCGATAAACTGAATGGGTGGATGACGAATGTGCTATATATGCGGCAGACTCGCGGCGGTGAATAAAAAGAGACACTAGCTACAGATTTACTCGAAAAGTTGAGCCAAGTTAACATTTGAAGTTCAGTGGAGAGTATTCATCAAAAGAGTCTCGAGAAAACGCCAACTAGCTGGAATTGGGTCTCAATGTTTGGCCACTGTCCACATCTGGAATCCTCCGCGAGAAGTATTTAGAGGTGGTATTTTGCAGCCAAATCGAACTTGGAGCAACAGAGTGGCCTAGAGCGGGCGAAAGCCTCAAAATCTATACTGAAAGAGCCATTCAGTTCTGGCAAGCTATATCCTCTTTTTTGATTTGTGGGGAAGTTTCATTAGATCTGATACTTCACTCATCTGTAGAAAACACCTATCCGCTTCCTCCGACGAGATGAATCAGTGTAGGGTGAAAAGCACGACAGCAACGGCCGTCACTGCTGAATGCCCAAAGACTGCAGGTATTTTGCAGATGAATGAGTGGTTCCAGATCAACTCTGGAAAGTAATCGAGGATGTGGAAGTCAGAAGGTGCGATAGTTGATCAGAGCGATGAAGGCACAAAGGCGGAAGAGCAGGGATGAAAGTATAATAGAGGAAAGATGAATAAAGATTCAGGGCAGGAGCACGAAGTTTGGAGATACAGAACAACAACACGAAGTTTAGAGGGAACAGAAAGAATAACCAGCGAAGAGAAAGAGAGACATAACAGAGGAAGAGTCAGAGATCAGAGAAGAAAAGGTAGAGAGATTAGAGAAGGAGAAACGAAGGTAGAGAAAACAGAGAAGCAAAGACAGAAAGGTAGAGAAATGAGAGAAATAGAGAATAAAAGGGAGAGACATGAGAGAAACAGAGAATAAAAGTAAAAGCTTGAGAGAGTTTGAGAATGAAAGGTGGAGAAAGCAGAGGAGAAAGGGAGGTAGAGAAAACAGATAAGCAAAGACAGAAAGGCAGAGAAAATAAGAGAAATAAGAGAAATAGAAAGGCAGAGAAATCAGAGAATTTGAGAAGGAAAGGCAGAAAAATGAGAGAATATGGGAATGAAAGGTGTAAATTAAGAGAACAAGAGAGGTAGAGAAATCAGAGACACAGAGAAAACGAGAGAAATGAGAGAAACAGAAAGGCAGAGAAATCAGAGAATTTGAGAGTGAAATAGAAAAATAAAAGATTTGAGAATGAAAAGTGGAGAAAGAGAATGAGAAAGAGAGGTAGATGTATGGGAGATGCAGAAGATGGTATTACAGGACAAGACAGAAACAGAAACACAAAAGACAGAACAAGACGAGAACAGCAGAGAATTGAATACCAACACAAACAACACAACAGAAACGAAACTACGGGGCCAAAGGGGAGAAGTTGGTGGAATAGTGGGCATTACCTCCAAATAGAAGGCCGAGAGACCATATTCTACTGCCTCGCTGGGGCCAGGCAGACCACTACTTGGCCTCGCTCGCTCCGCTGCCGAAGCCTCTTGGCCTGATGAAAACCATCAGAACAGACATTTGCCATGCCAGCACCTGTGCATCAAAGACCAAGCGTTCACTGAAGGCCGTGCCCAGCCAAGCGGCACAAGCCACCGAACTAGAACGAATCCCGTCCCGATCCCACGAGCCACAACAACAAAAAAACAAAAGAACAAAAAAAAAAACAAAAGAACAAAAAAAACAAAAAACAAAAAAGTCCGCCTTTTATCCACACTTCAAGTGCCGCAGCGCCCATTTCGCACCCGGCGCCCATTTCGCACCCGCCGCACTACTCGCAACTACTCCAATGGACATCCCCGACCTCGTGGAGGAGCTCCCGGCGGACTTCGCCGTGCAGGCGCAGCACTTGGCCACCGTGGACACGCGCGGCGGCAGCGCCGAGCCGCCCGCCTCCAAAATCCCCGTCACCATCATCACCGGCTACCTCGGACTGGGCAAGTCCACGTTGCTCGAGCGCATCGGGCGGCTCAGCAACAAGCGGCTCGCCATCATCTTGAACGAGTTCGGCGACAGCGCGGCCATCGAGAAGTCGGTGACGATCCAGGACGGCAAGGCCGCGGTCGAGGAGTGGTTGGACTTGGGCAACGGGTGCCTCTGCTGCACGGTCAAGGACAACGGCGTGGTGGCGATCGAGAACTTGGTGGCCACGGCCAAGGACCGCATCGACTACATCTTGCTCGAGACCACGGGCGTGGCCGACCCGGCGCCCATCGCCAAGATGTTCTGGCTCGACGACGCGCTCGCCTCCAGCGTGTACATCGACGGCGTGGTCACGGTGGTGGACGCGGCCAACATCGCCGCGTGCCTCGACGACGTGGGCGGCCACTGGCACCGCGCGCACGGCCACGGCGACGCGGCCGCCGCGCCGGTGGCCGACGGCATCACCACCGCGCACCTCCAGATCGCGTTGGCCGACTGCCTCGTGCTCAACAAGTGCGACCGCGTGGACGCGGCCGCGGCGGCGCGGCTCGAGGCGCGCCTCCGCGAGATCAACTCGCTGGCGCCGCTCCACCGCGCCGCGTACGGCGACGTGCCGTTGGACCGCATCCTCGACTTGCACGCGTTCGAGGCCACCTCCGCCAAGGTAGCGCTGCTGATCAGCGTGGCCACGGACCTGCGCTACCACGACGACCGCGTGCGCACCGCGGCGCTCGAGTTCCCGTTCTTCGTCGCGCCCGACGGCTTTGCCCGTGTGGAGCGCTTTCTCCAGACCGTGCTCTGGGAGAACACCGCGGGCGGCAAGCCCGTGGACATCCACCGCGTCAAGGGCGTGTTGGTGCACGGCTCCGACGTGCGCGTGGTGCAAGGCGTGCGCGACACCTACGACGTGATTGAGAACGGCACCTTGCACGAGAGCATCCACTGCAACAAGATGGTGTTTATCGGCAAGGGCTTCGAGAAGGCGGACTTGGAGGCGGAGTTGCAGAAGTTCTTGTGAGCGCGGCTGCACGCGGCGATGTCCTGGACCGGCTGACTCTCTGGGCCTGACGCCGACTGACTAGAGGCGGCGGTGGTCTGTGGGTGAGACAAAAAGCGGTCGTCTAATTACTACAGAGCTTGGGGTTGGACTGAGACATCTTGTGATCTGCACCCTGATGAGATCTTGACGGACGCTTTAGACCAGAGGGCACGGAGAATATGAGTGCGTCTGTGAATCACTCGACACCCAAGAGTGCTTGGCTCGGAGTACGATTCCTTGATCACGAAGCTCGTGCGGGAACTGCCGTGGAACTAGCGCCGACTCGACTTGACTTCACGCCAGCTTCCCAAGTCGTCGTTTTCCCCTGAGCTCTTTTGTCTGCTCAACGGCGACAAGAACTATGACTGAACGAAGAACCAAAGACTAAAGATACAGAAAACAGATTTGAAACATAATGAAGAGATGAGAAAAGAAGAAACGAAGTGTGACTGAACGAAACGGATGATGTAAGAAACGGAGTAAAATTGAGCAGAGATATATTTATAAAATTAGGACGGAAAGAGTCAAGGTATCCGGGTGAGATAATGTGGGAGAACTGGAGATGTATGAATGAGAGTAAAGAAGAATGAGCCAGAAGAAAGACAGAAAATATGAAGAGCTTGAAATAAAAGGAAGGACGGAGAGAAAACGACTGAGCAGAAATAGGAAGGAATAGAGAGAAGTTATACCAGGAAAGAAGCGAAAAGGCGTCATAGAAGTGATTTGAGTCAAAACGAAGAGAAGAAACGGGACGCAAATTAATAGAGTTAAAGAAATGGAAGGAAGCGAATGAGTAAAAGACATCATTCGACTACGCAACGACTTGAACGAGAAAAATCACTGAATCGAACGAGAAAACTATTCATACAAGGGAAGAACCACTTCACTGACCAGAACGAGTGGGACCAGGGAGCGCCCATATAAAGCGAACCCCCCAGAAAAGCTCCAGTATCACGTTCAAAAAGTTTGCAATTGACCGTATAACGATTTTCGTCTTTCTACGAAGCCCACATATTCACCAGATGCACGGTTCCAGCACAAGTTGGACCACCGAGACCAGCCTCAAAAATACAATAATGAAAAAACCACGGCAACATTGCGAAATCCCAACAACCTCTCGGCTTTCCAAAAACATATTTTCGGCCTAGTGTCTTCAAGTAAAATACACCACGTCATATTTACCAGGGCCTTTCACCGTGTCCCACTCAACATGTCGCAAAATGTAGGAAACGCTCTGCGATGGCTCGTTTCCCACGCCCAAACCCGCTTTCGACCCCCGCCAAAACGCCCATCGCTGCACCGGCCGCAAAGCCACCAAAATCGCCTTTTCCCCGAAAAAAAAAACCCCCCCGTAGCCGTGGGCGGCCTCCACAGTCAAAGTGCGCCATCTGGCGGATTTCGCGCGCTGCGAATTTTACTCTCCATACTCCACATGTCAGAAGCGGAGAAAAAACCGGCCGAGGCGCCGCCCACGAAAGCGGCCGCGGCGGCCAAGAAAAGCTGGTCCAACCCGGCGCTCCGCGCCATGGGCATCCCCCGCGTGTCGCTCCCGTCGCGCAACTGGCTCATTTTCTGGACCGTGCTCTCCTCCGTCGGCGGCGGCATCTACTACGACAAGCAGCAGCAGAAAAAAGTGCGTGAAACACACATGAAACAGGTGGAGGCGCTCGGGCAGGAGGCGTACGCCGCGGACCGGCTCCCGCGCAAGCTCTCGGTGTTCGTTGCGCCGCCGCCGGACGACTTTCTCGAGGAGTCCATGCGCCACTTCCGCAAGCACATCAAGCCCATTTTGAACGCCGCCGCCATCGACTTCGAGGTGTACACGGCCAACCGGCAGGGCGACATCCGCGCCGACATTGCCGAGAAGATCCGCCAGATGCGGCGCGCCAAGATCGCCGAGAACGAGGCCCGCGAGCAGGCGGCCCGCGACGCGGCCTACAACCGGCTGTGGCGCAAGTTCCTCACGCACGACCTCGTGCTGGCGTTCCGCAGACGGCCCGCGGAGCCCGAGCCGCACGTGTCGCGCCACCAGCTCTACGAGGCCACCGATGTGCTCGGGGTGTTCCGCGTGGTGGACCCGCCCACGCCTGCGCGGGACGACGCCGACGACGCGGCCAAGTGCGGCGGCGTGATTTGCATAGGCCGCGGCGCCTACAAGGAGTACATGGCCGGCGTCCACGAGGGCCTCTTGGGGCCGTTGGAGGCGCCTGCCCCGGCCACGGGAGGCACGGGTGTGGAAGGAGGCACGGGTGCTAGCGAAGGCACCGGTGTCAAGCAGTTGGCCGACTTCGACAAGAAGGACGAGCCCGCCGCGGAGAGCGCCGACCTCGAGGACGCCGCCGACAAGGCGGACCCCGTGCCCAAGCCGTACATCCGCATGGACGAGTACGCGAGCGGCACGTTGGCGCCCGAGCTCGACTTCTCGTCCGTGGTGCGCAACAGCAGCAACGTGCCGGTGATTTTCGAGCAGCCCGTGTACGTGTTCCCCGTGCCCAAGTTGAGCGGGTTTGTCAACTTCCCGCGCAAGATCTACCGCTACTTCACGCAGCGGGAGTTGGCGCAGGAGGTGTCGGAGAAGACCATGGCCGTGGTGTACGGGCGTAGCCGGGCGTTCGAGTTCAAGGACAAGTACTTGGCCAAGGAGGAGGAGTTGGACTGGCCGAAGAAGTGGGTGGAGAAGGGCCGCGCCAAGAACAGCGAGTGGGTGCAAGAGCTCGACGTGGACGAGCGCGTGGTGTCGCGCATGCGTGTTTTTTGCAGCAACTAGTGTACATAGACAGAGCGGATGCAAGTGGCGATGTAGTTGGAGACGTGGAGGCCACCGCCCCGAGCGTGTGGAGAGTGGGTGGATGGAAAGAGTGTTTGGCCTGGAAAACAGTCCAGGCACCTGGCTGGTTGCGAAATTCTCCGGCTCCCAGGGGAAGTCTCAAAGTGACCGCATGTGTGCAGGTCACGGCTTTGATGCAGCACACCTGAAGCTTCGTTGAACGGCAAAAGCCAACCAAATAGTCTTTTGCCTTCTCTGGCCTCCGCCGCACACCATGCCAAACACTCAAAACCAGCCAAGTGGTGCCGTGTGGCGCTGTAGCAAGGTGGTTTCACATTGTGGACATGGATCGATTTTGGTGTTGGGAACAGGACAGTTTGCACCGCCCGAAACATTCAGTTGCAACACCCTAGAGACGCCATCCTGTGCTCTACAAAGATCCAAAGTCAACGCGGGGATCTTTGAGAGGGAGATGTAGCCCGCGGCGGCAAAGTGGCTCAATTGAGCACCACCCGGCTGCCGCAACCACTCGGCAGAAACCGGCCGCCAGTTTGCAGCAGATGTTGCACCCAACAGCACGGGCCCGCTAAATCCTGCTCCAAACGGCCGCGGAATAGGAGAGAAAAGGAGGCCCGCGGAACAATAACCACGCCCGGCGTGACGCCATTGTCCGGGTGTGAGCCCACGGCGCCCCGAAGCCGCCCTACTCTCGTCCAGCTGCAGCAACTCAGGCCCCAGGGGCCGGGCGCAGCTTATCGGAAACATCGCGAGCGCAGCGCGGGCCAATCTCGCGCCAATGCGGGCGGAACGTCTCTATCGCGAGCCCGTTCCATCTCTCGGCGGTCTCCACGACTCCGAAGTCGGCCTGCCGGGCAGGCCAATCTGCCGGCTTGATTTGCTACTGATAAAGCCAGAGGCGAATGCGTCCGGCAGCGTGGCGGCCCGCGCGCAGACAGCGCGATCCGGGCGCGTGATTGGCCAGAGATTCAGCGCGCGGCGCCGGTGCAGGCCCGGCGTCACGTGAATTGCTGCAAAGTGCACCGTTATATAACCCGGGGCCGCTTCGTCGCTTTTTCGGCAGCCGATTTTTGCACAATGGTCTTGCCCCACGAACCCGAATTCCAACAAGCCTACAACGAGTTGTTGTCCGCCCTCGAGGACTCCACGCTCTTCACCGAGAAGCCCGAGTACAAGAAGGTGATCCCCGTGGTGCTGGTGCCCGAGAGAATCATCCAGTTCAGAGTCGCGTGGGAGAACGACAAGGGCGACATCGAGGTCAACAACGGCTTCAGAGTGCAGTTCAACTCGGCGTTGGGCCCCTACAAGGGCGGCTTGAGATTCCACCCCTCGGTCAACTTGTCCATCTTGAAGTTCTTGGGCTACGAGCAGATCTTCAAGAACGCCTTGACCGGCTTGTCCATGGGCGGCGGCAAGGGCGGCTGCGACTTCAACCCCAAGAACAGATCCGACGCCGAGATCAGAAGATTCTGCGTCGCCTTCATGAGACAGTTGGCCAGATACATTGGCGCCGACACCGACGTGCCCGCGGGCGACATTGGCGTGGGCGGCCGCGAGATCGGCTTCCTCTTCGGCGCGTACAAGCAGATGCAGAACAACTGGTCCGGCGTGTTGACCGGCAAGGGCTTGTCCTGGGGCGGCTCGTTGATCAGACCCGAGGCCACCGGCTACGGCACGGTCTACTACGTGGAGAAGATGATCGAGAAGGCCACCGGCGGCAAGGAGACCTTCCAGGGCAAGAGAGTGTCCATCTCCGGCTCCGGCAACGTCGCCCAGTACGCGGCCTTGAAGGTCATCGAGTTGGGCGGCACCGTGGTGTCGTTGTCCGACTCCAAGGGCTGCATCATCGTGCAGGAGGGCGTCACCCCCGAGCAGGTCTACGAGATCATGGACGCCAAGGTCAAGTTCAAGTCCTTGGAGGAGATCATCTCCGCCTCCGCCTTCTCTGGTAAGAAGGTCGAGTACATTGCCGGCGCCCGCCCCTGGACCCACGTGGGCCAGGTCGACGTCGCTTTGCCCTGCGCCACCCAGAACGAGGTTTCCGGCGAGGAGGCCAAGGCCTTGGTCGAGAACAACTGCTTGTACGTGGCCGAGGGCTCCAACATGGGCTCCACCAAGGAGGCCATCGACGTGTTCGAGGCCAACAGAAGCAAGGGCGTGTGGTACGCGCCCGGCAAGGCCGCCAACTGTGGCGGTGTCGCCGTGTCCGGCTTGGAGATGGCCCAGAACTCCCAGAGAGTGTCGTGGACCGCCGAGGAGGTGGACGCCAAGTTGAAGGACATCATGTACACGTGCTTCGACAACTGTTACGAGACCGCCGTCAAGTACTCTGTGGACAAGGACGCCGGCTTGCCTTCGTTGTTGAAGGGCGCCAACATTGCCGGTTTCATCAAGGTGGCCGACGCCATGTTCAACCACGGAGACGTCTTTTAGGATAATGAATAAAAATAATGCAGCGACAACGGCCCACCTAGACCGGCACCCGTGCTTCCCATAGAGCTCCTTCACTCCACCTGCTCTACACCCGAAGTGCTTTTTTTTGCTGCCGCACCCGTGCATCCCGCCCGACATCAGCTGCGCACATCCACCATACTGCAGCATCCACCGTTTCCCATGGACGACTTCTCCCTCCCCGACTTCGCCGCGTTCCCGCAGTACCTACCGGTGCACCTGTCGCTCCGCGTCAACACCGACTTCACGCACAACCTGGTGGTTGCCCAGATCGACGCCAAGCTCCTCGCGGCCAAAAAAACAGCAGAGCAGTTTCTCGCCTTCATCGCCAGCAACCCGCATCTCCTCCACGAGCAGCAGACCGGCACGTTTCTAGCGACGCAGCTCGCCGCCGTGGAGCAGCTCCTGCGGGCCAAGCACAAGCTCCAGATGTTGCAGAGCACGTTGAAAACCGCCCACCGCGGGTTTGTCGAGAGCCGCCGCCAGGAGCAGGACTTGTCCCTCGCAAACTACTTTGCGTACCAGGAGCTCGACAAGCCCAACTTCGGCGACTCCATCGCCGTCGCGCTAGACGCGTGCGCCGCGGACAACCACTCGTTTGCAGCCATTTTGGACGCCGACTCCACGTACCAGTACCTCAAAAACGCCGCGTTTGTGATTGAGAACCCGGAGGACCCGCTCCCGGACGAGAAGCTGGACGAGGACGTGGCGGTGGCCGGCGGCAAGATCTCGCTCAAGGACCCGCTCTCGCTCAACTACTTCGTGGACCCCGTGCTTTCCCGCAAGTGTGGCCATGTCTACGAGCGCGAGCACATTTCCCGGCTGCTCCAGACGCAGCCGCGGGTCAACTGCCCGGTGACGGGCTGCGAGGCGCAAATCACAAACGCCGATTTGCGCGAGGACAAGCTCATGGCCTTGAGGGTCAAGGTGTATTTGGCACAGGAGAAGAAGAGGGAGGTGGTGAGAATCTAGCTGCAGCCGCCAGGCTGTGCCCGGCATTTTTCATGAGAAAAAGGAAGAAAAACATGGCGAAATGCGAGCGTTTGCATCGGTGGTATTGGGCAAACTGGCACGAGCAATATCTCTGCGAGTACGCGGGGAACACAGCTCAAACTCAAAGTGTGGGCTCTCTGAAGATGCCTCAGGCGAACGCCGCTCTTTTTTTCTACGAGCTAGCACATTTCAAAGAAATCGCTACCCTCCTATTCTTTCGAACTAACGGGAGGTACGGGTGCGGCGTGGCACCGATGCCTCCCGCTAATTACTACAACCACTAATATCGGCACCCGGGTCAAAACATCATTTCTCGTAAATATAGCCTCTCTCTTTTCATTTCGCCAATCTCGAAAGCCTTTCTCGCCAAACGCCAGCGCCGCTTGCATCTGGTGCCGCCCCTTTTTCCCCCATTGTATTTCTCGATGTTTCCCTGATACGCGGTTATCTCGCACACCTACATGTCTTTTCCTGTGGACGTCCCAGTGGTCGATCTCGACGAGCAAGACGACACGTTCTCGTTCCGGGACTCGCCGGGCGAGCCCCGGCACGAGCCCCCCTTCTTGGACCCGCTCGACTATAAAAACCCCTCGCGCCCCGGCGTCTTTTCCCGTGTCAGGGACTACTTTGTCCCCAGCTACACGCTGGTCCCGGACTCGGACGACCAGGCGGACCACGCGTTCTTCAGCGTGGACGACGACTCGGACTCGGACTCGGCCGCCGGTCCGGAGCCGGGCTTGCGCAACTACAAAATCAAGCGCCTCAACCAAAAGCTCAACAGAACCATCTTGGCGTTTGCGTGCTCGCTCGTCTTCGTGTTCGGGTTGTTCTTCCTCAGACGGGACGCGCAGGCCGGGTCTGGCGCCAAGCGCGTGCTCTCCAATGGCACCCACAACTTCAACCCGACCACAATTGTCGTTTCCCTCGACGGGTTCCACCCGCACTACATCTCGAGCGATTTGACGCCGGCGCTCCACAAGATGCTCGTGGAGGACTACGGCCCGCCATACATGACGCCGTCGTTCCCCTCGTCCACGTTCCCCAACCACTGGACGCTCGTGACGGGTCTCTACCCTGCAGAACACGGCATTGTTGGAAACACGTTTTTCGACCCGGAGTTGCAGAAGCAGTTCATCAACACCGACCCGGCGTACGGGCTCGACCCGGACTTTTGGCGTGGCGGGGAGCCGCTCTGGACTACGGCCTCTCGCCAAGGAGTCAAGTCCGCAATCCACATGTGGCCTGGCAGTGAGGTTCCCACCATCGGCGACAACGGACCCATGGAAATTGACCGCTACAACGGAAGCGAGCTCCTCTCGGCCAAGGTGGACCGCGTGATGCGGTGGCTCGACGTGGAGGACATTGAGCAGCGCCCCGAGTTGGTTTTGACATATGTCCCGACCATCGACCAATACGGCCACAAGTACGGCGTGGCCGGCCAGAACTTGTCCTCGGCGTTGCAGTACGTGGACGACTTTGTGGCGTTGATGCGGCGCTCGTTGCTGGAGAGGAACCTCGATAAAGTCGCAAACTTGGTGTTTCTCAGCGACCACGGCATGGCGGCAACGTCCAACGACAGGCTTTTGTTTCTCGACGACGTGGTTTCCTTGGACAAGATCGAACACATTGATGGCTGGCCATTGTTCGGCTTGCGTCCGCACGCACAGTATTCCGTGGACGAAATCTACAACGAGATTTTGAAAAGTCTTGCGCAGATGGAGGACAAGATCAAAAACAACTTCAACGTGTACAAGGTCGAGGACATTCCTCCCGAGTGGAACTTTGGCGGGCAGCTCGATGCTCACAGGTTCAACTACCGCCTCGCGCCCGTCTGGATTGTTCCAAATGTGGGGTACTCGGTCACGACACACGTCAAGTTCAGGGAAGCCAACAACCAGTATTACCCACGAGGCGTGCATGGCTACAACAACACACATTTGTTGATGCGGGCGCTCTTCGTGGGCAGCGGGCCATACTTTGAGAAGAAACTCCGCGGAAGCAAGAAAGTGTTGCCGTTCACAAACGTCAATGTGTACAACATTGTTTGTGACTCGTTGGATTTGCGGCCAAGCCCAAACAACGGGACCGCTGCTGGGAAACAAGGGTATTCCGTTTCCTCGCTGAACCAGTTGCCTGCAAACTGGCAGGACACTTTGGTGTACCCTGATTTGCCGTACGAGATTGACCATTTGGTCAAGAATGCCACGTACGATCTCTTGTGGCGGCTGGCGGATGCCATCAAAGTTGCAGAGGCGAACGAGAATCCACATGCTCTCCTCATCTCGGAAGAAGCGACGATGCTGTCGATTTCAGTTGCCTTGCCAAAGGCCAGTGACTTCATGGTGGAACCAGAAAAGGTGAACGAGCAGGAGGAGATCGAGAAGGAGATTGAGGAGGAGGAGGAGGAAGAGATTGAGAAGGAGATCGAAGAGGAGGAGGAGGAAATTGAAAAGGAGGTTGAAGAGCAGGAGGAAGAGATCGAAAAGGAAATTGAAGAGGGGGAAGAGGAGATTGAAGCGGAGCTCGAAGACGAGGCGATGGGCGAAGGAGAAGAGGGACTCGACCAGGAGCACGCGGGAGAGAACGCCGAGGAGAACCCCGAGGAGAGTCTTTTGGATAGCATATTGGACGGGCTTGAAGACACCGTGGACGCCATCGGCGAGACGTACGATGAAATGGTCGACAGCGTGGAAGAGATGGCCGAATCCATTTTCGGCGACGAAAGTGATTAATAGAGAAATGGAATAAGTAAACAGAGACCCTGCCCGAGGCGAAACCCTGCACGAGGCGACGGAGTGGGGGGAATTGATTTTGGGTTGAATGTACATGTATGGTGAAGGAGTGCGGCCGAGGGACGTTCGGAGGCGGCACGTCGCGCCTACCACGTCAGGAACGGGTCCTTGTCCTCGGCGCTGATCAAGATCTCCGCGTCCGGAAGCTCCTCCTGCAACTGGCGCTTCAACACGGGCAAGAAGCCGCGCTCGGTGTTGGAGTGGCCGCAGGCCACCACCGCGGCGCCCAGCTCGGCAAAGAAAAGCGCCTCGTGGTGGGACAACTCGCCGGTCAAGTACAAGTCCGCCTCCACGCCGCGGAACACCAGGCCGCCGGAGCCCGCGCAGATGGCCACGGTGCGGATCACGGCGGGCCCGTTGGCCGCGGGCGCCACCTGCACGTGCAGCAAGCCGAGGTGGGCCTTGATGGCGGCCACCACCTGCGGGAGCGTCGGCGCGCGCAGGAGCGTGAGCAAGCGGCCCATGCCGCAGCCGGGCGCGGCCGCGTCGGGCTGGATCACGGAGCGGGCGGTCTCGGCGAACGCCGCGGCCAAGCCGTCGGCCAAGAAGTCGTTGACGCCGCCGCGCGCGCTGTCCACCGCGGTGTGCGGCGAGTACACGCTGACGGAGTGCTTGACGAGCAGGAGGAGCGACCGCTGCTGCGGGTCCGCGGACGTGATGGCCTTCAAGCCGCGGAAGATGAACGGGTGGTAGGCAATCACCACGTTGGCGCGCGCGGCCACGGCCTCGGCGGCCACGGCCTGCGTCAAGTCGATGGCGAGAACGATTCTACACGCGGGGCTGCTGTCGGCGGCGTCGGAGGCGTCCACCAAAAGCCCCGTGTTGTCCCACGACTTGTCCGCCAAGTGCGGCGGGTACAACTTTTGGACTGGCGTTAGCAGGGGCGGGCGGCGGGCGGGGAGGACGTACTGGCGGCGGTCACGCGCTGGACGGTGCGGGAGGGCGGCATCGTGGCGGGAACAAGAGTTGTGGAAGAAAAGTAGTGGTGACTAGTTGTGGAGGAAAAGTAGTGGTGACTAGTTGTGGTGTGGGTGTGCGAGGCGCGAGGTGGCCGGCAAAAAGCATGCCCCCTGCCAGAATTGAACTAGCGACCTTTGCATTACAAGTGCAACGCTCTACCACTAAGCTAAGGAGGCGCTTTCGCAGAAAAAGCCGCGCCCCACACACACCCCGCGCCGCGGCGCGCGCACCTCAAACGCGGGGGCCCCCGTTCGCCACCCCACAATGGACTCTTTTCCCGGACCTGCGCCGTCACGCGCCGGCTCGCCGCCGCCGGCCGCGGACTTTGCGCGGCTCGCGCTCGCGCCCCCCAGCGACGCCTACACGGTGCGGTTCGAGGGCGCCGCCGTGCGCGTGGACTCGCTGGACTGGCGCAACAGCAGGCTCCTCCGCACGCAGATTGCCGCCGCGTACGTCAACTTCACGCTCTTTGGGCTCGCGGACCAGTGCATCGGCACCATCATCCCGCGGCTCCAGGCGCACTACGGCGTGGACGACGGGCACGTCGGGTGGATCTTCTTGGCCAGCACCGCGGGGTACTTCCTCATGGCGTTGGTGCTGGAGCTGTTCCACCGGCGGCTCGGCGTGCGCGGCGTGGGCGTGTTTGGCGCCATGTGCATGGCGGTGGCGTTTTTGACGTGCTACCAGCGGCCGCCGTACGCGGTTTTCGTGGCGGCGTACTTTTTCCTGGGGCTCGGCTTCGGCCTGCTCGACGCGTGCTTCAACGGCTGGATGGGGCTGCTCCGCGACCTGAACCAGCTCTTGGGCATTCTCCACGGCTTCTACGGCGTCGGCTGCATGTTGTCGCCGCCGGTGGTGACGTACTTCATGGAGCGGGCCCGCAGCCCGTGGGCCTGGAACGACTACTACTTGGTGTTGAGCTGCGTGGCGGCGCTGGTGCTCGTGTTTTTCGCGGTGGTGTTTCGCCACGAGACCCCGGCAAAGTACAAGTTCTCCATGATGTTGAAGGAGGCCCGCCGCCACGCCGCCGACGAGGTGGGTCTCCAGGAGTTTGGCGAGCGCGCCGAGGCGCCGGCGAAGCGCCCAGACGACGAGCTGGCCTTGCCCGGCGACGGCCATGGTGAGTTGCTGAGACACGATGCGGACCTGACTCTGAGACACGGTACAGACCTGACTCTGAAACACAGTGACGAAACCACCCTGAAACACCCTAACGAAACCACCCCGAAACACCCTGACGAAACCACCCCGAAACACGGCGCAGACAAAATCGGAGCGTCTCCAAACCCCGCCGCCGCAGTCCTGCCCCACTCGCCAGACGCGCCGAGAGTCACCGTCGACTACGGCGTGCAAGACGCGCTGAAAGTCACCGTCGACTACGGCGTGCAAGACGCGCCCGACTTGGACGCGGCATCGGACGAGGCAGAGCTCCCCTTCACCGGCACCGCCAACCTCTCCGGCCCCGCCGCCCCGCCCGACCCGCCCTTCTCCCACACGCTCCGCTCCGGCCTCGTGTGGGCCTTCTCCGTCCTCATGCTCCTCTACGTGGGCGCCGAGGTTGGCTTTGGCACCTGGCTCGTGTCCTACATGACCCGCATCCAGAAAAAGTCGCCACACTACGCCTCCTACATGGCCACCGTGTTCTGGTTGGGACTCACCGGCGGCCGCATGCTGGGCGGCTTCATCACCACACATTACTTCTCAAACGAGCTCGACGCAAACATGGGATACATCTTTGGCTCGTTCTTTTTCCAGCTGATGTTCTGCGTGTTCGCCCTCACCCCGCTCACCTGGCTCTTGTTCCCGGCGCTGTTGTTGCTGGGCTTCATGGTCGGGCCCATCTTCCCGACCCTCATCGTGGCGGCCATCCGCGTGTTGCCGGTCAAATACCATGCGGGCGGCGTGGGCTTCATCTGCGCATTTGGAGGCGGCGGCGCAGCCTTGGTGCCGTTCTTGATTGGTGCGGTGGCCCAGATGCTGCCGCACGGCTTGAGCTTCTACCCGTACATTGTGGCGCTATTCTACTTGATGTTGTTTGTGCTGTGGTGGGTGTTGAGAAACAAGCAGCAGTCGAAGATTGTGTAACCGAGCGGTCGCCCGGCAACAGCCACACCCACAAGTCAACGCATCAAACTCACTTTTCAGCATAAGACAATTTTTCATACGGACGTTGGTGGCTGCAGGCAAGGTCCTGCGGCCCGCTATTAGCCAACATCAATGTCTGCAGCGACAGAGTTCATGACTCTGTGCACTTTCGACGGCATCAAGTGGAGCACATTCTTAGCTTCCAAGCAACGTAATACGAGCCACTATTCCGATAAAATGATCAAGGATCGGGACGCGGTGGCAAATATCTAGCATCATGATTTGCAACTAGCGCGGTTTGTACCGGTGCCCCGTAGACGCAAACATAGACGTTTGTTGGTGTACTTTATTGCAATTAGCAAGCCAATTACTTTGATTTCTGAAACATATGTGTCTGAAGTATGCCCTCTGGAAAACTCACCTGTGATTCAAGCTGAAACGGCTCTTCCAAACAACCAATGAATGTATCTAATAATGAAAGTTTGAATCGTGTGACCAACTTGAAACGAGGCAAGATACAGCCCGAGAATTTGGGATCTATATTATGCGGCAAGTCCCCAAAATAAGAAACGGCATGACTGTGCCGTATTTACCAAGAGATTTCCGACTGTATCAATTCTGCTGGTTTCGTAGTCGAGAATCGAAATTTTCGTCTCCACCAAATCCACGCATCTGTAACCAGCTGGGCCGACGCCAACGGCTCTAGCTGACCGCTTGAATTCCGGCCCAAAATTCTGGATTTTGGGCGGTTTTGGCCCTTCGGGTCCGGTATCTGGCTCGTTTTGATCCCGGAATTTGGCTCGTCTTGATCCCGGAATTTCGCCCGCCTGTCGTTCTGTCCAGCCCTAGAGATTCCCGCCCTGGTCCGTCCACTCCTCGGGCGTGAAGCCCTTCTGTGTGAATGCATGGATGGAGGCGATTTCCTCCTTCAACGCCGAATTCACCAACCGGTGCCTCATGAGCTTGTTCTTCCCCTGGAAAAGAGGTGACACAATCACCACCGCAAAGGCCTGGCCGCAGCCGCCCGACATGTCCTCGACCTGCACAAGCGGCGCCTGGAGCCGGTCCTGGATGATTTGCTGGAGCGTCTCGTTTGTCAACGTCATGTTCGATGGTGCAGATTACCGCGGATTCGCTTTGGTGCGAAAAACGAGCCAGGCTCGCCTAATTACGATTATTCATTATTATACACACAGCTGCCGGAAACCGATCAGCCCTGATTTCTGGACCGGGCCAGATGAAGCTTTCTTTTTCTCCTCACTCGCATTCGTAAAACACTGGGTTGGGTTTGCAGTTATCCAATGGCACTGAAGCTCCCAACCATAGCCTTGTGCTGCCTATTATAGAGATTCTCGCCCTAATTCTCTCCTCCGTGGACTGTGGCTTGTCCTCGTTTGATGGTGTTTTGCTGGCTCGGCGCAGGGTTCTCTTGCGCAACGAACTCGCTGAAAAATCTGGGGTTTTCTTTCGACGTCTTCTGGATCCGCTGGAGCGTTTCTTTGGACACCATGTCGTCAGCTCTGGACGCTTGGCTCTCCACCTGGCACCTCTTGTAGAAATCCCAAATGTCTCCCGGAATAACCGCGAGGTCTTCATGCAATTCAATCAACTGATTCACAACCTCGATGGCCAAAAAGTGGGCATCACTTGATTGGCCTTCGCCGTTATCTCCGGCAGAACTCTTGGAAAGAAGAATGTTGGGCGCAATCACCGTCGCCAAATTGTGCGTGTCCATTTTCGACCCGCTTTCTTCATCGATCTCCGCGAAGGATGCCACCCAGCTGAAGAAGTAAAGCAACACCTCGAGAAGGTTGCGGTGGCTCCGAGGAAGCATGCAGTAGGCCAATTGTAGGATGCGTTTTGCTTTAGTCGGGTTTTGCTCTCTTCGGGATGCAATCCAAATCTCGTACAACTTGAAAGTCAAGAGCGGATCTGGCAACTCCCGAAGCCATTTCTTCAACAAAGCGGCTAATTGCACGGCAGAGTAGTTATCAAACTGCGGCGATTTGGATGGCGAGGCGTTGATCTGTTCCGTGAGTTCTCTCAAGTTCTTGATGTTACCATTCAAACGGAAGATCCCCTCCACAGACATGTCTTTTTGCCGCAAGGTCTGAACAACATCATCCACAACGATGGGAATTCGAAGTTGTGATGGGCCAACACCAAGACTCGAGTCGACTCCGTATTTGCAGGTTACCGCTTTAAGATCAGACCCAAAAACACTCATGGGCTTCTTCTTGTCGCCACCTCCAAATTTGAACTTGTCCCAAAAATTGTTTTGCTTCTTGAAATGCACAATGCTCAAAAGCTCTTCTCGGCTGAATTGATTGCTGATTTCAAGGAGTGCCTCGACGGCAATGTACCGCAAAACAGAATGTTCGTGCTTCGTGAGTTCAGAAAAGTATTTGTTCGAGAGCTGAGGCGTACTCTTGATATCTCCCTCAACTGCAGGTGCCTTTTCTTTCGCGGTTGCCGTTCCTGGACGCGAGACGCTTTTGATGTTCAGCGGTTTCTTTTGGTACAACGAATTATGGTGCTTGAACGCATTAGGTCTTTGCTCTCTCGCTTGCTCGGCAGCCACAATTCTCGGGATATCGTCAAGAGTCAAGGACTTCTCGTTTTTCAATAAATCAGACGTGCGGTTCAAGCTGCTGGTGTTGCCTCTTTGCGAAGGCGGGTCTTCTCGGATTTTGAGCGTGTTGGCTTGGATTTCAAATTGATCTGTGTCATAGCCCAGTGTGACGTAAGAGCGTGAACTGGAGGAGCTGAAGTTTCTCGAAGGACCCTCGTTCTCGTTGGCTGTGTTGTCAGCTTTTGCAGTAGCTGCCTCGGGCGCCTCGAGGACGACAGACTTACGGGCGTTCTTTTTGACAGAATTGTAGAGCGTTTGACTCTCTCTCTTTGTCCTCAAGGCTGTGACCTCGTCGAGCGTTCGCGAGAAGCTGGCTTCACTGTCAAGTGGCTCTTCGTCGATATTGCTCATTTGCGTAATGCTCGTCTCCAGATCATTGGCTGCCTTGGAGATGCTATCCTTCTTGATGGCAGACTTGGATCTGAAGATGGCAATTTTCAACAAGTAAATCAATTGCGAAAGGTCTGAGACCCGAGTGAAACCGGAAGAATAGCCGATACCAGATCGTGCTCCGCTCCGGGCACACTCTGTACAGAGAATCAGATCGTCGGGCCCAATCAAGAACGATTCCACCATGAAATCATTGGAAGGCTTCCTCTCGCAGCTAGAGCACTCAAAACACTTGGGGTGCCACCGCATATCACTGAATCGAACACAGTTCTTTTCAATGCTCTTGTTGCATTTTTTGCAAGCATCAGTGGCGCTGAGAGGAACTGAAAGGCGGGAATTAAGGGAGACTTTAGCATCGCCAGCGAGCAGATCTGCCGCGTCAACCTCTTCGAACGTCTTGATTTGTTTCAAAAAGTCATCCAAGGCTACCGTGTCTCCGCGCACTTTGTTCAACTTTAAAGCGTTGTTCAACCCAATTCGGATCAAAAGCTTCAAATAATGTGCACATCCTGTAATAACTGATAGGAGACCAGCAGATAAGCTTCCCGACTCACCGAGTCGCTTTGACTTTCGTAAGATAGCAAGATAGCTCATGAGTTTCCCGGACAAATTTCGCGGCTCTTTTCGGAGAGACTGAAACTTGTCAAATGCGTCCACAGAGTAGACGCCCTCTTCTAGCAATGCAATTTTGGAGTCATTGACATGCGGACGATCCGCCTTGTAATTATGGCACATGATTTGCACTTGATCCAAGGCGCCAAACAAAATTTCAAGAAACACGACCAATTTGCCTGCGACCTCCAAGCCTGTGGCTTTTTTGGCGGTGCAAGCAGAAAGAAGCATCTCTGAGATGCATGCAGCAGACGCTTCTTCGAAACTGGAGAGCGTCATCCATGAGCTGATGACGGTGTTTTCGATTTTTAGTTCAACTGCCGCGAGATCGTCAGCGCCCAAGGTATTAGGTATGCCGTTGCTGTCTTGCACAAGGTGGGTAGGTAGGCCGACGGCATCAGCCGTAAACGTGACATTCCAGAATTTAAACACCATGTAGCACTCAGGGTGCCACTGCTGCGTTTTTCCCGATTTGAATAACTCGACAAACTGCTTCACAATGGAAGATTCACAACCCTCGCATTTCGTGGCATATAGTTTAGAGTAGTGGTAGTGACAGTAAATGCTGTTTTGGTGCTCGTAGTAACTCTCGTCAGACTCAAACACCTTGTCACATGCAGAGCACTTGAAGTGCTCTAAATGATACTTGTTGCCCAAAGCCGTGATGTAGGGTCCACGCAAAGCACTGTCGCAACTGAAACAGATCAAATCCAATTTTTTGAAGTAGTCGTACTCGCAAAGAGGGACCTTGATGGTGTTGCCCTGCTTGTCCTGAATTTCGTGAGCGAAAAACTTGGCAGAACAGGGAACGCCACACTGATAGCATTTGAAGCAGCTTATGTGATACGCATTGTTCAAAGCACGGATAAACTGGCCGTTGATGACTTCACCACAAGCATGACACGTTTTGCGCTTCTTGCTGCTCACTTTCAGCGGCTGCTGCTCGGACTGCTGGTTTGTAAATTTGGGAGTTGGATGCGCCAGGACGCCCTGTTGTGGCAGTTGAAGAGGCTTTTGCGAGACCAGCTGCTTATTCTGAGGGGTGATCCTCAGTTGTCCGTGAGTCAGGTGCTGAATGTCACGCGATGTGGGCACGACATTTGCAGACTGGGAATGCGGTTGTGCAGAAGCCGGAGGCTTTGGAATAGCAGGGCTAGTTTGCGATCTCAGGAGGTCTGGGGCCGGTTTGTGGTCGGAGCGGTACTCAAGAGGCCTGAAATCAGCAGATGGTTTAAAGTCAACAGACGGCTTGAAGTCAGCAGACGGCTTGAAGTCAGCGGAGGGGTTTTTCATATGTGCTTTTTGGGGAAACTCATGATCCGTGTTGTTTTTCAGGTAGTAATTCAGGGGACTCGATTTAGACGGATGGTGGGTTTGATATTGCTGCCTGGAAGCTGCCGATTTGGGAGTTGGGGAGGCCACTGTCGGCTGCGAATTTGTGGGTCTGTGCGAGTGGGGAGGGTGCTGAGCGCTGCGGAAACCCCTCGGCAGCATTTTACCGTTCTGAGGGCCCTGCATCTTCGACTTCATGGCTCTCGGGTCTGAGCCTGTGTTTTGGGAGCTGCGCTGAGACGGGCCTGACAGGACGTGCAGCGGGCTGGGCGACAGCGGCGCCGTGTGGGGGTGCATCGGCGCAAACACGAAATCGTTTTGCGGCGGGAAGTTGAATGGCGTCAGCGACGGCGAGCCTTTGTTCTGGCGCCGGAGAACAAACGCCTGTTCTTGCGACGGGTCCGCCAGGGGCTGTAGCATATCGGGAAACGGGGCGCCGGCGACGCTGGGGGAAAGGGCGATGGTGTGCCTGTTGTGTGGGTTCTGCGGCGTGGCGGGCGACTTGGACTCGGGGATGGGCGGGATGAGGCTCGTCCAGTTGGTCAGGCCCAGGCTGGCCACGGAGTCGTGGCTGTCGCTCCGCGAGTGCCCCGTGGCGGGCGCCGGGCTGTGGCGGAAGGAGCGCAAGAACTTCTTCGGGCTGGAGGAGCGGGATGTGTGGGAGGACTCTGGCATTTTTGCGGGTTTTGCGGCGGGTTTTGCGGCGGGGAAAAGAAAAGAGTGACTAGGGTTGGAGGAGGCGGCTGGTGGAAGCGGCCGGCGGCGGGGCGAGCGGGGGCTGGTGGGCGGTGGATGCGCTGGCGGGAGAATGTGAGGTGGTGGGAGAAGGGGCAGGTTTCAACTGTGGCGGGGGAAATATGCGTGGGGGCCCGGAGTCGAAAGGTGGGGGCGCGGGGAGACTTTTTGCCGAGAAAAGGACCGGGGGAGCGGGCGGCGGGGGCGTGTGGAGGAGCGTGTTTTGGTGCCGTGGTGTTGTTGACAGGCGATGTTTTCACGACAAAACGAGCGCACCGCGAGCGGTACGGGTGACGCGGCGGGTGTGGGCGGTGGTGCAGGAAAAATACGGGGCTGCGGCTACGGCGGCGGCGGCTTTATATAGCGCGGGCGGGTGCTGAAACCGATGGCTGCAATTTACACGTTTCAGGTTCGGGCCGCCCTGGCGGAGGAGGGATGCAGACGCCAACGGCGCGAAGACGGCGCTGCGAGGCGCGGCTGGCGCCTGGGGCGGGACACCCGTGCACCGCGGAAGACAGACTAAAGCTTTGCAGACCTTGTGGCACAGCCCGGCGGCGCTGGTCGGGGAGCCCACCCGGCGGCGCTGATTTGCTGTGCCGGGTGCTTGCTTTCCTTGGTGCGTTGCCAAACGCTAAATTTGGCATCCGGCTCGAGGCGTTCGGGCGGGGGGCCCTCGCAATAGTGTAATGTCACGCTACTTGGGAACGCAAAGCCAGTGCTGCAAGAGAAGCAGGGCGAGAAAGGCGCCTCTGGCGACGCTAAAGTGTTCTATTTATAATTTAGCCGCCGGCGCTGCACTTTAGCTACTCGCTGGGAGTTGTTCCGGCTGCGAGCCGACTTCCGCCGGTTTGCGCGCCCGACCCTGCGCCAGGGCCCGGATACACCTTTTCCTCGAATTGCACAGCCTGCAATTGCTCGTAGGTGGGTTTCGGGGGCCTCGCAGGCCTGCCGCCGGGAGAGGCCGCCACGGACGCGGAAAAACCCAAATTTCGCCGATTCTCGAAATGTGGCTCGACTTCGCTGCTCCATGCCGTCCGGTGGTGTCACTTTTGCTTGACTCCTCAGACCAGACCCGGATATATAAGACGCCATCGTCGGGCACTGTGTTTGGCACCAAACCTTTTGCTTTGCCGGCAAGTTTCCCAGGTAATCTTCCAACACAACTCTCATGCCCTTGACACCCAAACCGCAACTTTCCAAGCTAGTGTGCGGTGTGGCCTCCTACATGGTTGCAAGCTTGCTGGTGGCGGCCTTGGCCGAAAAAAAGAAATTCACCCATGTCTTTGGCCAGTTGGGCCAGTGACTTGGCGCGAGTTCTGATTTGTCCCAGCGGCTCAAACGTCAGCCCCGACCCACCTCTGCCTGCCTTCGGCCATCCCGTTGTTCATTATAGAAATACATTCAGCAGTCTGCTCACCTTCGTAACACCACCGCAGAGATTGGTAAGCCTCCTGCCTCCATTGGCAACAAACTTTCTCCCAGTGACTGCTAGATTCTGCGAGTAAATCTGTCCAGCAAATTTTGAGTCTTTCCAGCAAATTTTGAGTCTTTCCAGCAACTTTTAGGTCTTTCCGGGAAAGTTTGAATTTTCGTTACACATTCCCAGAGAGCCGCACGGCCGTCCAAGCAGTCACTCGAGATGCATCACCTCGCGGAGACCGTGGCCCGGCACATGGCGGTAGTGCCTGCGGTTGGTGCCGTACAACATCTGGCGGCTCAGTTTCCAGGCCTGGAGCAAAATCTCCTTCCGCGGAAGGAAGTTGGGGAATATGACCTTCACGCCGTTGCCGTTCTTGTCCTTTTCTCGCGTCAACACGCACATGTAGAAGATCACCTGGCCGTAGCCGTGGAACCCTTCGTGCACCACAATGTCGATGATCTCGGAGATCGGAATGAACTCGCGTTTCTTGCCGAAATCGAGGAACCGCCAGCGCGACTCGCTGCTGAGCTGCACGCCCATTGCCTCGACCACCATGAGCGAGTCCGAGGCCTGTCGAAGCGCTAGAAGGGCGAACACGACTGCGGCGGCTAGCGCCACCACAAGCGAGTCCTGGCACTGGGCGAGCACGTGGTGTATGCGGCCGTGGGCCAAGTGGCGGGCCGTGTCGGCCGCGTGGTCCCAGAGGCCCTGGCGGGACGCCGTGTACGCGTCTAGAAGCGCTTTGAGGCGGGGGAAAATGCATGCGGCCACGAGGAACACGAGCGGGAGCCTGGCGTGCGCCGCGAGCCACGTGCGCTTGTTCTTGACTGTGAACGACACGGAGTTCCGGCTGGAGTTCGTGGTGATTTCGAACAGATAGTCCTTGGAAGACATGGGGGACGCAGTTACGGCGAGCGGCGCGCGATATAGCGCGGGTCACGTGCGCGAGCGACATGCATCACCAGACCAGCACCCACCCACGAAAGCCGGCCAAAAAAAAGGCGAAAGAACACCAAAAAAACAAAACAAAACGGAGAGCGAATTAGGCGTCGATCTTGGCGCGGAGCCGCAGCTTGTCGTCGACGGTGCCCACCACGGTCTCGTTCTGGCGCAACTGCTTGATTTTCTGCGCGCGCGACATGGACTTCTGGCCCGAGCGGTGCTCAATCTCGCGGCGGCGGTTCGCCTCCAAGTCCTCCTTGATGGCGCGCTCGCGCTCGGTATTGATCTCCTCCAAGTGGGCCTCGTGGTCGCGGCGGATGTCGGCCATCTCGCGGTTGAAGTCCTCGACGGATTTGAAGCAGGCGGTGGCGGAGGCACTGGTGCAGAAGGCCTGGAAGTTTGGCGGGAGCTTGCGGAGGAGCGCCAACTCCACGAGCTGCGGGTTGCGCTTCTCCTCCAAAATGTACTTGCGCTTGACCTGGCGGCGCGTGCGGTACGGGAAGAGCTGGGCGATGAAGGTGAAGTCGGTGCCCCAGGTGCTGAGCGCATTGTACAACTCAATGACCTCGTCCTGCGTCCACGCGTCGGTGTGGGTCAGGCGCGTGTACGAGTTGGACGTGATCGGGTTCTCGAACGGGTTCTCCACCTCCACCTCGCGGTTTTCGGCCATGTGCGCCATGCCGCGGTTCACCACGGTGGACTCCGTGTTCACCTGGATCTGGTTGCCGACAATGTTCAACTTGACGGACAGCGTGGCCGGCTCGGGCGCCGGCGCCGCGAGGTCGAGCTTGCGCGGCGCCGGCGGCGGCACGTCGCCCTGCACCACGCGGAGCGCGTCGTCGTACGAGATGCGGTCGCGCCGCGCGAGCGCTCGCGCGGCGCGCCGCTGCGCCTTCTTGGCCGCGATCTTGGCCTTGGCCTCCTCCGCCATGCGGAACTTCTCGCTGGTGGCGCCGATGGGCAACGTGGGCTTGCAGAGCTCCGCCATGGTCACGGACTCCGCCAGCACATTCACCAGCGCAAAGTACTGCTCGTACTCGGGGCGGATCTTGCGCGGGATCTGCGAGATGTGGCTGATGCACCGCTCGAGGTCCGCCGGCGCCACGGGGAGCTCCGCGTGGCCCTGCACCGCCGCGGACGCGCGGAACAACCGGAGGCTGCCCGAGTGCGGGTCGAGGCCCACCACCACGTCGGCGTCCGCGCGCGCCGCCAGGTGCGCGCGCGCCGTGCGCCGCGCGCCGCCGGGCCCCGCGCCGCCGTCGCCGCCGTCGCCCTCGTCCTGCTCCTCCGCGAGCACGTCGCTGGCGGACGGCACGGCAATCACCAGGCTGCGCGCGGCCTTGCGCCCGGGCGCGCCGTGCTGCGACACCGACAGCCGGCGCTTGCGCTGCGGCTTGGCCACGGGGATGCCGATCGGCACCGGCGCCGCGTGCGCGTCGTCGTCGGCCGCGGGCGCCACGGCCGCCGAGATGGAGCTGTTGCGCCGGAGCGCGCTGATGCCGGAGAGGCGCCGCAGCGTGGCCGCGGACGAGCGCCGCCGCGCGGCCGGCGGCGCCGCGAAGATGTCGTTGTCGCCGTAGCCCGCGTCGCTGTCGTTGTCGATGTCAAGGTCGCTGTCGGCGCGGTCGCTGTCGGGCTGCGGCGGCGGCGGCGCCGCGGACACGGGGTCCTGTGCGGGCGGCTCAGCGGCGGGCGCGGGCGCGGGCTGCGAGAGCGAGTACTTCAGCAAGCGGCGGGCGCCGCTCAGGGGGTGGGCGGCTGGCGGCGCCTGTGATGGCGGCGGGGTCAAGGTTTGCGGGCTGGCGGCGGGCGCCGGCGGCGTGGGCGCGTCGGCGGCCTGCGACGCGGGCGGCGTGGGCGCGGCCTTGGCGGCGAGCGGCCGCCGGCGCGCCTTGGGCGTGAAGTGGGACGACTTCTTGACGATGGAGGACATTGGTTGTGTAGTTGCGCATCTGCGCGCGATGTATATGCCTGGTGCACGGGTGCGCGGGCCCCACCTGCTGGGTTCGTCTGCGTTCTTGGCCTGGTTTGGTTTCCTTCTGTCTCTCTGCCGCTCTTTCTTTCTTCCCGCCTTTCTTTCTCTTTTTCTCGCTTGCTTCCTGTGTTTGCTTTTTTTTTTGCTCTTTCTCGTTTCTGCTCTCGGGCGGGCTTCTCGGCCTCGCACGTGATCTCATCGCCTACTACTATGTCTGTGGCGGTTCTCCAGCACACGTGGCCCGCCCAGGGCGACGCGTGGGTGCTCGCGCTCGCGCACGTGCCGCAGCAAAACGCCTTCGCCGCCAGCTACGGCTCCGGTGCGCTCTCGTTGTGGGCCGTGGCGCCGCACCACACGCCCATCTCCACCAACCGCCGCGCCCACCAGTCGTCGGTCAACGCGCTCTGCAGAACCGACGAGCACACGTTGGCGTCCGCGTCCACGGACGGCGTCAAGCTCTGGGACGCGCGCGCGGGGCTCGGGCGCAGCCAGGCGCAGTGGGCGGCGCCCAAAAACACGCCCGTGCTCTCGCTCGGCGCGTCCGCGGGCGGCGTGGTGGCCGCCGGGTGCGAGCTCGCGGGCGGCGACGCCGAGTTGCACCTCTGGGACCTCCGCCAGCCGGCCGCCGTGGTGCGCCTGTTCGTGGACTCGCACCACGACGACATCACCAGCGTGCAGTTCCACGGCTCGCGGCCGTACTTGATGTCCGGCAGCACCGACGGCTACGTCAACGTGTACAACTTGGCCGAGCCGGACGAGGACGAGGCGTTGCACCAGACCATCAACTACGCGTCCGTGCACCTGTGCCGCTTCTCGCAGGACTCGCGCATCCTGGTGCTCTCGCACATGGAGACGTTGCTGTTCTGGGAGCTCAACAGCACCGACTACGAGGACGACTGCGAGCCGCGCCCGCGCGACCTCGGCGACGTGCGCGCCGCGTGGGCCAACTGCGAGTACGTGGTGGACGTGTACGCCGCCAGCGGCTTTGTGGCCTACGGCGCCAACCTGGCGCGCTCGTTGACCGTGATGCCGTTCAGCGCCTCCAAGGAGAAGTTCTACGCCGACCGCGCCGTCGACTTCCCGGCCGCCCACGGCGACGACGTGGTGCGCGACGTGTTGCAGGTTCCGGGCTCCACCACGCTCTTGACCTGCGGCGAGGACGGCACCATCAAGGCCTGGGACGCGCCGTTGGGCAAGAAGAAGAAGTCCAAGAAGGACCGCAAGGACGGCGCGCGGTTCAAGCCGTACTAGGCTGCCGGCGCTGGCCAGGGCTGCCGCTCAAGTGGCCCCGCCGTGCCGTGTTCTTGTAGCCAGTCAACGCTGCCGTTTCGCCGAGTAGGACCTGCCAACAGCAAGCCGTCACCCGTGCCCGTTGGCTTGGGCCAAAGACACTGGCAATTGCTGGAAACAGACTTGTCCGGTGTGAATAGCCGAAAAGGCAGAACACTAACTCAGCTCAAAAAGTAAAAAGCCAGCCTAGCAAAAGGGGAAGTAAGTAAATGTAGTTGCTTGAACGAGACAATGGCCAGTTGCACGGGCTAAAAGAGAAATAAAGGACAAAGCTTCAATGACCATTCATTGGAGTTGCCATTGCAAAAGAATCTCTCTTTTGGTACGCACAGAACCAAAGTGGAACAACTGGTGGAATCTGCTGTAGAATCGAGGGGCACGGTGTCTCCGGCGTAGAAATCTTCAGGCCGCCGAATGGTCCGGGTGGCTTGAGTGATCAGCACTGAGTGACGAAGTCACTTGGGGCCAAAGTTCACTTTTGAACTGGTGCCGGCTTTTGCAGTCGGTCCACTCGTGCATGTGGTTCCAAGTCCACCTGCGACCCATGCTGACTACACGTTCTAACGGATGGTGAAAAGCGAAGTTTTGTCCAATTTGGTGCTAGACTTGGCAGAGTGAAGAATGATGTAAGAACTGGAGGATTGACGAATTGACGAAGTGAAGGATTGAAGGGTTGAAGAATTGAAGAAATGAGGAAGTGAAGAATTGAAGAATTGAAGAATTGAAGAATTGAAGAATTGAAGAATTGAAGAATTGAAGAATTGAAGAAATGAAGAATTGACGAATCGACGAATTGAAGAATTGGGAAATTGGATAACTGAAGAGTTGAGGAGGTGAAGAATTGAAGAATTAAAGAATGTACTGAGAGTCAAAATGAAGCTCTGGGGTTTGAAGAATCGGAGAATTGAATAACTGAAGAGTTGAGGAGGTGAAGAATTGATAGATTAAAGAATTGAAGAAACGTGCAATTGGCCAATTGATGATGTGGCCAAACGTAGGAACCCACATAATCTGCACAACTGAAGAGCTGAATGACTGAAAAGTATAGCGATCAGATGAAGAGTTAGTTAGAGATACCATTTGATCCAGAGACAAAGAGTTGCAGATAAATTGCAAAATACAAAGAAGGACGTGAGAGCAATTGCGAATCCGAAGAATCGAAATGTTGAACAGTAAGTGAAGGCGAATCGAAAAAACGGAAATAGAGATGACCAAACAACAATTTCAAAAAAGAGGGTTTCTGTTTGAAAGAAAAACGGGCTGCAAATTGATGCCGAAGAATCGTCTACCCTTGGCAAAAATGCAGCAACCAGAAAGGCCATAACCGAGACTCGACTCTCTTCTTGGCCTTGCTAACGACTAGTATCTTTTCTTGTTTTTTTCGTAGCATCCCGGCAGCCGAGTGAATTCGCCGGAATTCACCCGAAAATGTGGCAAACATTAAACGAGGCGATGATCTCAAATAGGCCACCTCACGATGGCTAACATCACCATCCGTGTCAGATACTCTCGAATCAAGGAGAAGCCAGTCGGTGCTGCTGCAAAATGACGACTTCTTTGTGGTCGTTATACCGTTGACAACGGAGCCGAGCGGAGAACGACTGGTCGTTTCTGTCAAAGCATCCACTTCTCCACTTGCAACCGTCCCTAACCAAATCATCTCTCGACTTTTGGTGGTAGCAGAAGTTCTGACGTTTGAAGCGACCTTACGCAAAACGCCCGATTACCTCAAAAACTCGTTGGAAACAGCCAATCTTTCAAGGTCGATCGTTCAGAAACGTGCAGTTTTCATGTCGTACCAGTCGACGTCAATGGCCGAGTTGCTCGGCTCTTAAGTCGGAGGCTGCGCAGCAGATCAGCGTGGCTCTTTTTGTTTTGATTTTCTGGTGAATTTACCCGTAAGTGGCAAAAACGAGGGCCTGTGTCATCCCCGTGGTTTCTCGCCATGTGGTGATTTTGCACCCAATGCAAATACCTACTCTGCACCATAACTAGCAGTCAATCTGGAGCATCTGAGAGCACTCCGGATCGATCATACGTTACTTGGTTTTGAGCATTTTTTTTTTTTGGGAAGTTTAGCAGAACTGATGTAGCAGGTGGTCCCGGGCCAGCTGGACCAGCACAGTTAAGCGTTTGTACATCAACTAAAGCCTTCAACCCCAAAGCTTCCATTAAACGATAGAACCTTGATCGAGGTTCTCTGGCTTTTCTAGAAACTCACTACTCTCAACCGTCTGACTTGAATCGTTAAGCATGAAGTCTGACTTTTATCGTTTAGCATGAATCTGACTCTCTTTTCTCAATTGCCCCGATTGTCTCAAGCCTAGGAGTCTGACTCTCATCTATTTCGCCAGATCCTGGTCTGCCTGATCGTCGGGACAGCACTATCCAGAGCTTTGCTCATACCTGTTTCAAAAGCTAGCATAACCTTCCAATTTTCCGAAAACTGCGAAGGAGGTAAACTCCGTGAACTGCACAAGTGGTATCCCCGCTTGCAATTCGTCTTAACTGCACAACTGCTATCACCGTTTCAATCTTCACCATTTTAAACACCTCCACACAATGAGACATGTACTTCAACCACAACATCCAATATTTCAATCTGCCTACCACGTTAGGCGTCCCCCCGCTTCTGTGGATTACCTGCAGTTGACTGCTTCTGGCGTTACGGTGCCGAGGCCATGCCGCCCCCCTCCACGAAAATCGCCGCTTTTCCGAAACTCAAAAGCCAAACACAAAAAATCCTGTTGCAGCGTATCCCGCGGCCCGAGCTCGAGTTCTGCACCAGCCCCATCATGCACCACCGCGCAGCTGCCAAAACGGTGAAGCACACAAACCCGGGCACCAGAACAGCGCCGGAGCCTCAAACATGGGCCCTGAAACACGGGCCTGAAACACGGGCCTGAAACACCATCTTGAAACCGTACCCTGAAACACGCCCCAGACACGCGCCCGCCGCCCCGGCCCACGCCCGCGGCCCGCGCCACGCCCGCGCCAGGACCTCATTGCGCCGCGCTGGAAGTCGCACGGCCTGCACACAGCGTCGCTGTCTGGTCGCTCTTACAGCGCTTAACTTCACTTCCTCCAACTCCAAACCCCGACACGCCACCGTGAACATGGACAGTTCGGAGCCCAGCACAGACAATTCTGCGCCGGCGGCACGGGACCCGATGCAGGCGCAGGCGCCGCCCCCGCCGCCGCCCGCCACCGAGACCGCGGTCAAAGCTGAAACACCCGAAAACGGGCCCGCCAGCGCCTCGGCGCCGGGCTCCGCAGCCCTCAACGGCGCCGCCCCGGCCCCTGCGGCGGGTAACGAGCACAAGCGGCCGGAGCCGCCCGCCGCCGCCAACGGCTTTGCCGCCAAGAAGGCCAAGATCGTGGTGGTGCCGCCAAAGAAGCCCGACCTCTTCTACACGCCGTTAAAGACGGGCGTGGTGTACGACGTGCGCATGCGCTACCACGCCAAGATCTTCACGTCGTACTTTGAGTACATCGACCCGCACCCGGAGGACCCGCGGCGCATCTACCGCATCTACAAGAAGTTGGCCGAGGCCGGCTTGGTGCAGGACACGTCGTTGTCCGGCAGCGACGACATTGGCCCGCTCATGGTCAAGATCCCCGTGCGCGAGGCGCGCGCCGACGAGATCTTGGAGGTGCACACGGAGCAGCACCTCCGGCACATCTCGCTGACCGAGGCCATGACGCGCGCGCAGCTCCTCGACGAGACCGAGCGCGGCGACTCCATCTACGTCAACAACGACCTGTACCTCCTGGCCAAGCTCTCGTGCGGCGGCACCATCGAGGCGTGCCGCGCCGTGGTGGAGGGCCGCGTGAAGAACTCCATCGCCATCGTGCGCCCGCCGGGCCACCACGCGGAGCCCAACGCGGCGGGCGGCTTCTGCTTGTTCTCGAACGTGGCCGTGGCCGCGAAAAACATCTTGAAGGCGTACCCGGAGTCCGTGCGCCGCATCGTCATTGTGGACTGGGACATCCACCACGGCAACGGCACCCAGCGCGCGTTCTACGACGACCCGCGCGTGCTCTACGTGTCGCTCCACCGCTACGAAAACGGCCGCTTCTACCCGGGCACCAAGTACGGCGGAATGCACCAGGTCGGCGAGGGGCCCGGCGAGGGCTTCCTGGTCAACATCCCGTGGCAGGAGGCGGGCGTCGGCGACGCGGACTACGTGTACGCGTTCCGCAAGGTCGTGCTCCCGGTCATCTCCGAGTTCGACCCGGACTTGGTCATTGTGTCCGCCGGCTTCGACGCCGCCGACGGTGACATCATCGGCCAGTGCCACGTAACTCCCGCTGGCTACGGGCAGCTCACGCACATGCTCATGGGCGTGGCCCGCGGAAAGCTCACCGTGGTGTTGGAGGGCGGCTACAACTTGGACTCCATCAGCAACTCGGCGTTGGGCGTGGCCAAGGTCTTGGTGGGCGAACCGCCGGAAGCCACTGTTGCCGGCCAGCCGCGTCTGGACACGCTAGAGACCGTGGCCGACGTGGCCCGCGTGCAGGCCCGCTACTGGAAATGCATGCGGCCCGGAATCGCCGAGCACGTACTCGACGACGTCTATGGCTTGGGTGACACCGGCCGCCTCGCGTTGGCAGAGCCACTCCGCGCATGGCAAGCACAAGAGTTGTTCACGAAGCACGCATTTGTCAGCTTGCCCGTTCTCGGCCACACAGACGACAAGTCGGCGGCGTTCTCGGGCGATGTTCCTGCGCATCTTGAGGACCTCGTTTTGGCGAGCGCCGACGTGCACACGTGCTCGGTTCTCGTTGTTTCCATCCACGACCCGCCAGAGGTATGGGCCAACATCAACGCCGTGGACGGCACCGTGGAAAGCAGTACATCAGCGGTGCTCGAGCATCCTTTGACGCAGTTGATGGAGAAAGTGGCCGCGGAAACCGCCGGCGACAGTGACAAAATCGGCTACGTCGACATCAGCATCCCGGCGTACCTGGATGCGCTGAGCCCGCAGCCGGGCGCGCCGGCCAACTACAACCAGACGCTATTTGCCCAGGAACTTCTCCTTTGGGTATGGGATAACTACTTGACGTACTTCCTGGCGGTGAAGAAAATCGTGTTTGTCGGCTATGGCGAGGCGTACCAGGCGCTCCCGCACCTCTATGCAAAGCGGCCACCGCAAGATATCAAGGACTTGGTCAAGGGCACAGTGGTGTTTGCCAGCCGCTGCACGCTAAAGCTGATTGCGCCGGTGCTGGACGAGACCATGGTGGACTGGTACTACCAGAACTCCGTGATATTCACCAGTCACATGAACCCATGCTGGTTAGGCACTGGCAAAGGCGACGACGAGAGCGGCAAGCGACCCCGGCGGAAGTTTGGCCGCGTTCTCCGCGCGTCCGCGGACAGTCTATGGGAGGTGATCAACGAGAAGTTTGCCGAGGGCGTTGACTTTGCCCTCGACTCCATCGCCGAGTACTCTGACTCGGAGTAGACTTTGGCCTTGTATATTTAAACATAGCTTGGGAACCTGCGGGCAAATTGCTTCTCGAGATCGTCCAAGTCCGGCATGGAGGTCTCGCTCGACGTGCTGAGGCGCCTTCTTGGGTTCTTCAAATGCAGCGGCTTCGACGGTTTTGGCGGCGGCGCCTTCTTCGTTTCCTTCAGTGAAACAACTGGTTGCGGCGCGTTTTGCATTTTCTGAGGCGAGCTCCGTACACTCAAGCTGGGAGGACAAGGCGGCGGAGTGTCTGCCGCTTTGACTCTGACTTTGGGCAAAGCCGGTTGGTCTTTCTTCTGGACTTTTTCGGCAATTGTCTTGGCACTTTTGTCAGTCTTTCGCAGCGGTTTCTCAAAATCAAAGGTTTCGAGACTTTCAGAGTCCAAAGTGACAGATTCTGCGCTCGCGTTTGCAGAGAGCGTATTGTAGTTGATGGCATGGATGTCGTCCTGGTCGGTGTACTTCCCATATCCGGCGGCCGTTTTTGGCACCTTTTTCTCTTTTGGATTGAGCAAGAGCTGCATCCGCATTTGTATGGACGACTTCTTCTTCTCGTCGGCCTCTTCTTCGCCTCTCTTTGACCATGAGCCGCTTCTCTGTGAATGTATATTGTCGCTTCTTTTCGACCACGAGCCGCTTCTTTGAGCGGAAACAGTCTCGCTTCTTTTGCCACTCTGCGAAGAGGCAGAGTCTTTTCTTTTGCCGCTGAGGGATGAGAAAGAGTCGTTTCGCTGCAAGCCCGTCTGTGAAGAGTCGTTTCTTTTGGACCACGAGCCGCTTCTTTGGGAGAAAACGGGCTCGCTTCTCTTCGAACCGCTTCTTTGCGCGGTGATGGATCCGCCAGTGCTGATTCTGCGCAAACCGCGTTTGATGGAGTCCTTCAACGAGCCTCCCGTGTTTTGGCGGGATGGGGCCTTGTTCTCCTTCGAACGCAAGAACTCCAAAGTGCCTCGGTCCAAGTCCTCGGACTTTCTAATTTCGCTCAATCCCGAGGCAGATTCGCTCACGTGGATCTGGATGAGGTCCTTGAGCAGCGACGACCTGGAGGTCTCGGGGAACACCTCGGACTTGGGGCGGGCGAGCCCGGCGGGCCGCGGGCGGGACTTGCCCAATTCAAGCGCCTTGGACCTGTCGATCTTCGAGAACACGTCCACCGGCTCTGCGGGCTTTGCGGGCTTTGCAGGCGCGGCGGGCGCTGCGGGCTTGGGCGCCGGGTCGTCGGCGGGTTTGGTCTTAGCTTTCGACTTCGTGAGCCGCACCGAGTACGGGATCACGTCCGGCAACTGGTGGATGCCCTGCATCAAGCACACCTCCTGCAAGAGCTGGAGCGCGTTGGGCCGGCGGCGCGGGTCCTCGCGCAAGCAGCAGGAGATGATGTTCTGGAGGCGGGGCGAGAAGCGCGGGTGGTGCGGGAATCGGAGCGAGGTCAGGCACAGGAGAATGGCCGCGGAGAGGTCCAGGAGCGAGGACTGCGAGGGCAGCTCGAAGGGCGTGGTGTAGTAGCAGAGCTTGTAGAGGAAGATGCCGAGGGCCCAGATGTCCAGCTTGTCGTCGATCGGGAAGCCGCGGGCCAAGTCGAGCATCTCCGGGGCGCGGTACTGCGGCGTGGTGTTCTGCATGATGTCCGAGTGCAACGCCAGCAAGTCGTGCGGCGACGCGGGCGGCGGCGCGTAGCCCACGGCCAGGCCAAAGTCGCAGAGCTTGTAGGTGCCCTTGGCGTCGATGAGCACGTTCTCGATCTTGATGTCGCGGTGGAGGAGCGGCGGCGAGAGGTGGTGGCACATGGCCACCGCGGTGGTGATCTGGCCCATGATGGAGAGGATCTCGGGCTCCGTGAGCCGGTTGGTCAAGCGCTGGTTCATGAAGTCGATGAGGCCCATGCCCAGGCAGTACTCCATCAACAAGAGCACCTCGTACTGCTGCGGCGCGTCCGCGGCGGCCTGCGGGAGCCGTGCCGCGTGCGAGTCGATGTACGACACAATGTGCGCGTTGCCGCGCAACCGCTTCATGGCGTCCACCTCCTGGCGGAGCAACGTGAGCTGCCACTTGTTGGGCACCACCACGCGCTTCAAGCACGCGGTGGTGCTGCCGGCGAACGGCGGCTCGACTGTGCACGAGTACACGTGCGCGAACCCGCCCTCGGAGATGTATTGGATGATGGAGATGCGGTGGGAGCCCACCGTGAGCGGCGTTCCCGGCGGGTATTTGGTGGTGGGGGCCATGGCCGCAAACGGGTCTTTTCCGGGGGGTTGTGCGAGCGGAGGGGCCGGTGGGAGGGCCGCGGGGTGGGCCGGGGGTGCAGGCGGGGTGGGTCCGGGGTGTGGGCCGGAGCTGGGGGAGAGGAGGAGGTCCGAAGTGAGCGCCAGGTGTTTGGCGTGGAGGTGCGGCTTGGCGGGCGGGCGCACCCGTGCACCAGCGGGCGTGGCGGCGGCGGCGGCGGGATTGCGCCGGTTTTTTTGGCTGGCGCTGGCGTTTGGGTTTGCTAGCACTTGGGAGGGCTGTGTTTTGGCCGTGGAGGCGTGATTTGGGCGCCGCTGGCGGTTGTGGTTGCAGCCATTGGCCCTCGGTGGAGGGCTCGGTAGCTCGCGGTGCCAGTAATTAGCCTGGGGCCGGCGAAAATGGCACGGGAAAAAAAAGAGTTTTGGCTTTCTTGACTGGCTGCGGGCTTGATTTTGGGTTTTTTTCCGTCTGTTTGGCTCGCTGCTGCTCTCAAGGTTTATATGGTTTTAGTGACCGAGAGCGAGTGTTGCACGAGATACATCCCCAGTTGTGGTCTTTCTTTGGCGAAACATCGTTGGCAAGATCGCCGCCTTCTGACTTTGTGGTGTTTTCGGTATTCGAAGCGAAGGAAGCCTGTGGGATTGGGTAAGGTACCCGGGCGCAGTACAGCCTTTCTGGTGTCGGCTGAATTGCTGCAAAATGTTCTTTGACTGGCCTTTTGCCCTGCCCGGGCAACGGGCTGAAGAACACCGAGTTAAAGTCGCCACTCTTTGGGCCACTGCAGAACCCGGGCTCGATTCTAGACTTTGCGTAAAAATGCAACGCTTCGGTTAGCACTTTGCAGCAGGGCCAGCCATACGTGAGCCGAAAATGAAGGTCGAAGTCAAAGTTACGGTATTGCAGAGCCGAACCCTAAGAAGATGGAGTGCTAGGCCAAACTTAAAGTTGTGGAATTGCTGGAAAAATTTCTATAGAGAATGCGTTGTTGGGTCAGACCCTAAGATCATGAAGTGCGGGGTCGCAAAGGTCATGAGGTGCTGAGTCAAACACCAGGCTCCGGTCGGCCCAGTCCAAAACTGACTCTCCGAAACTTTGTCGATTCTCAATCAGCCAGGGCCTGAATATTGAGCATTGAGCACTTTACTCCTTATCTACGCAAGAAGTTCGAAATGAGCCATTCAAGAACCAGAACGTTCGAGAACTGAGCCCTCAACACCAAAACCCGTCAATTGCTGAGCCCATCAAGAGCATATACATTGAAGAGCTGGGTGAGTTCAGCTCATGAATGTATAGTGAGTTGCATTCCAAAGCTCAACAACGCAACGCTCGTTTGGAGCAAAAAGTCAATTTGACAAAGCCGGCGCTGTTGAAGAGTGCCATCGAAAACCTTCTGTCGGAGAAAATTGCCGAGATTATCACCTCGCTTCTGGAGACAGTATCACCAAAGACTGACTCAGATGAAGTGTGGGTGAGCTTTCGAAACTGGTTTCATTCCATTTGGAGATAGTGATAATTTCGCTGGAGTTTCTGACAATGTGTCCCACAAAGTTAAGTCCAAGAGACCAGGCTTTTCTGGAAAAGGGCTTGAACCCCAAAAAAATAGTTACTTCATAGCCCGTTGAGAAAACTGGTTTGAAGAATTCTGAATCACATCAGAATCTGGGTCCTGTCATACGCCAATTGAAGACAATGTTTGGCAGTGGGCTCATTCAAGTTGGGACAGGCTTCAAATCAATCAAAGCCAAAAGAACGATCAGAGCAAGAGCTTTATGAGTTTTGGAATACATATAAAGTTGGTTTCAAAGCTGGGTCGGCAACATTTTGCCCATGAGTCCCTCTCAAGGCCCACTGAGGACTTGCAAAAATCAGAAAGTCCGAATCTTCCTCCAAACTTATATCCACTGAAAAAATGGCCTATGAACCCAATTTGATATCAGGTTATATGGAGGCTCTGCCTGTTCAACAGCCTCAAAGCTCAATCTAAGCGAGTTGCAACCATGAGCTCACTACTCCTCCATTTTTGCAGTCAAACCCTCAACGGAATAGCGGAGTCTAAGCAAGTCCAAAATGAGAACAACAAACTAAATTCAGCTAAAGCTTGGGAACTGAGCTCACAAAAAGATCACAGGGCCGCTTAGACTAAGTCTGACACCCGACTTCGACTAAATCAGTTGCAGTCAACATCCGATCGAAAACTGCTTTTCGAACCACTCAGCAACTGATCCGTCAGGAAAATCAAAGATGATGAGTCTCTCCAGGGACTAGGCTCCTCAAACTCTGGGTCCACCAAAACCCCAAGACCTGAGCACAAGCGGCCAAAAGCCCAGAATAAGACTAGTCTAAGACATCTCCTAGGCCAAGCCAAAAAAATTTCAATCTAACCCAAGTCGAAACCTCCTTCAATACAATTCCAATCGTACCACTTTACTTATATAAAATCCAAGCCCAGTCGAAACAATAAAAGTCCAAACAAGGTCCAACTGAATATCAGTACAGCCAAGTTTTTGAAAGAAAGCTAGACCCAGTCGAAACAGTCAAAGTGAGTCCCAGCTGAATACCAATCCGAGCGAGCATTACAGTCAAGAAATTCAGTCGAAAGAGAACTTCATTCAGGACGATTCCAATCAAACACCAATACAGCCAACTATCTCAGTCAACGTTAGAAGCAGTCGAACAAGCTCACTCATTACCAATCCCAACTGAAAATCTAACCAAATCCCACGGAAAGAAGCCACTCGATCTGGGCCTAACCAGACTTTTCAGGCCCACCAAATTGAGTCTACGCCCGTTTCAAGCGTTTCAGTCAAACCCAACGCTGACAACCAAGCCCAAGGCCGCCTCGCAGAAACGAATAGTTTTCAAATACAATGCCACTAACAAATGCCACTAAACAAATGCCACCAACAAATGACACTAACAAATGCCACTAACAAGTGCCACGCAAATCCTCCACACAAGGCCCAACGAGCGCTAGGCACCAGTCGCACCGGTCCGGCCCAAAGTGCGCTCAGCACTTGCCAAAAAGCCCTGGTCAACTGACCATAAACCAAATCAAACCCTCGAAAAAAAACAGTTTCTCACTAAATAAAGTGCTAGTCAGGAAAAATGCCTCGCCGTTTTGCCGCCAGGCCCATCCGCACGCCCAGCAGAGCCGCCGCCAATTGCGAGCACCGAGGCCCCAGCCGCCGCCCACAGTTTCGCAGCCGCGCTGCCAGATCCAGGCGACAGACTCACACCACCGAAAAAGCGGCAAGCAAAGCGAAGTCAACGAGAAGACAGAAGGCCAAAAGACCAAAAGACAAAAGACCAAAAGACAATAACAGAAAGAGACAACAGAAAGACAACAACAGAAAGAGACAGCAAAAAAAGTCCACAACAGAAAAACAGCCAAACACAACGAAATTCGCAAGGCTGCAGCCATCGGGCCCAGTCGCGGCGTCCGGCGCGCCGCACTTCGCGCCGCCTTTCCGCCCGCACCCGCACGCAGCTCATCTCCTCCTCACCCACGCCCATGAAGCTCTACTTCGAGGCGGAGCCGTTTCTCCGCGGCGGCGAGCGCGGGCTCAAGACGCGCATCTTTGCCGCCAAGCTCTCCAACTCGCCCAAGCACGTGTACGCGCTCGTGTGCTCCACGCTCAAGTACAAGGCGCACATCGACGACGTCATCCGGCGCAGCCGGCTCAAGGAGGACCCGCAGCTCCGGCGGTTGAAGGCCAGCGAGGCGCTCTTGCAGCTCCTCGTGCACGACTACCTCTTCTCCGCCAAGGGCCGCATCCAGCTGGGCAAGCACCCGCTCAAGGAGGCGTTTTTGCACAACAAGACGCGGATGCACGCCGAGGTCACGCGGTTGAAGATGCGCCACCGCGTCACCGACGTGGCGGCGCTCCCCGTGCGCGGCGACGACGACGAGACGCCCGTGCGCTGGTTCCGCGTCAACACCATCCGCACGCTGCCCGCGGCGTTCTTCGAGAAGCACCGCTTCTTCGCGCAGTTGGCGCCCGTGGCCGCCGTCGCCGACATTGCCGCGCCGGGCGTGCTCTACAAGGACCCCCACGTGCAGAACCTCTACGGGCTCCACCCGCGCGAGAAGCTCACCGCCACCGCCGCGTACCTCCAGGGCGACGCCATCATCCAGGACCGCGCGTCGTGCTTCCCGGCCGAGATCTTGTTGGGCGACCCGCAGGACCCGCACGTGCAGGTGATTGACGCCACCGCGGCGCCGGGCAACAAGACCTCCCACGCCGCCAGCTTCGTCGCGCCCGTGCCGGGCGCCGTGGTGTACGCCTTCGAGAAGGACGCCCGCCGCGTGCAGGTGCTCAAGACCATGTGCGAGCGCGCCACGGGCAAGCTGCGCCGGGCGCTCATTCACCCGACCCACGCGGACTTCACCGCGGTCGCGCCCGCTGACTTCCCGGCCGTCACGGGCCTCCTCGTGGACCCGTCGTGCTCGGGGCTGGGCATCTTCGGCCGCGCCCTCGAGGACGCGCACGAGCAGGCCAACGAGGACGTCGACACGGACCGCTTGGCGCGCCTCGCCGCGTTCCAGTTCAAGATCGTCAAGCACGCCTTGTCGTTCCCGGCCGCCCGCAAGGTGGTGTACCTGACGTGCTCGGTGCACCCGCACGAGAACGAGCGCGTGGTGGCGGACTTGCTCCGCGACAGCGACGTGGCGCTGCGGGGGTGGCGGCTCGCGCCGCGCGACGCGGTGCTTCCGGCGTGGCCGCGCCGCGGCTGGCGCGAGGAGTTTTCCCTGTTTGGCGCCGACGCGTGCGACGCCTTGGCGGGCGGCTGTGTGCGCGCCGTGCCCAAGGAGGACGGCGGCATCGGCTTCTTTGCGGCGTGTTTCGTGAGGACGCCGGACGCGCAGCCGTGAGCGGCGGGGCTAGGAGTTGGCACCGAGCGCGGCTGAGTTTGCAGTTGCAGCGAGAAGCTGTTGCACTGGAAAGCCGTTGCAGTGAGAAGCTGTTGCAGTGAGAAGATGTTGCAGTGAGGAAATTTTTGCAGTAAGAAGTTGTTGCCGAACGGTGGCAAAGCAGTGTTGTGAGTTTTACAGAAAGCATTCAAATGTGCTATTCTGACGGTGAGTGGGTCTTGTTTCCAGGGTCAATGGGTGCAAATATCCGAAGTTGCAAATGGCTGGCTTGGCACACGAGCCGCGACTCGGCACACGCCGTACTGCAGCGACGCACAGCGGGAACCCGAGGCGGAGACTCGAATGGGAATCGAAGTGGTCATCCCAAGCGTCTTTCAGAGTGGAAATTGGAGTGGTGGCTAGCCTCCCGATGATCCAGAAGCGTGGCATTGTGGTGGGATTGGAGCAAGCGTTGCAGCCGGATTCACAATCGCAAGTCTGCTTGTGCAATTTCAGATGAATCTTCGGAACCATTCTGGCGCTCGGCGTCACTGACCTCACAGCCGATTGGACGTTCGTGAAAAGACGTTTGGGTTTTCTTGAGTCCTCTTTTCCCAGTCGCCTATTGTTCTTTCTGTTGCCTGAATAATTCTTTCTGTTGCATCGGACGGCACCGGGCCATCGGCCCGGTAGAAAGCCACCGGAATAGAGGCCAATGAATGGGTCTTGGAAATAGAGCAAACATAATAGAGGCCATCCGAATAAACACATTGCATAGGTTACTGAGATGTTGCAACTTTGGGTGCATTGCAACCGCGGAACAGGCCATAGCCCGACTCCAACCAAACTGAAAAATTGGCTATCATTCAGATCCACCAACACCGCCACACCCCAATTCAAAGTAAGCATTGGCAACTTGTGAATCTGCAATTAAGAAATCACGCCAAACGATGTGGAGGTGGACAAGGGCTCGGCTTGTCAGAATGCAAAGTGTGCCGCTTTCAAACTTCGGTATTTTTCTTTGTATTCAAGAAACCTTACCACAATTGAGTGCTCTTTGTATTCGATGGTGGAGCCGTGTCTTCGCTCTTCCATTCTCGCACATTTTGGTCGTAGAGTGCCTATGGTAAAGCCTAAATCAAACTGTCGCTGCCTGGAAAATTGTCATCTGATCTTCTTAAACTCTTTGATTTTGCTGATGTGGTGGCAGTTTCCCATTCTGCACCATTTGAATAGCTGAACTAAACCATTCGAAAGCTGAACAATGCATCATTGGAAGAAGTAACACTTGAACAAAGTCCATTTGAGGAAAGTCATACTTAGACAAAGTCCATTTGGAAAAAGGGACCCTTGAACGAAGTCCGTTTAAACAAATCAGTAGCTGAATAGGAATGCACACTTTCACGACTCTACAAAGTTGAAAAAGAATCGACTTTTCTGCCTCGTATAAGGTTTTCTCTCTAATCCGTTAAAGAATGACTGAAACTTCCTGTCACAGTTATTTCTTTGTTCTTTGCAGTCAAGCTGCTTGTTGGTGAGATTATTTTTGGTGCTTCGCCAACTTCACATCCACTCTATACCCAAGAAACTACGTTTATCAGCTACACGTCCACTCTATACCCGAGAAACGACAATTACCAGCTACACGTCCACACCTTACCCAAGAAAGGGCGTTTCATCAACATTACGTTGTGGTGCATTTGCCACCACTCTGTAAAGTTTCAGCTATCATAATGCACCGAGATCTGGGCCGACCTGCTGGCCACGCTTCCATCTACATTTAACCATCTTTGCGTGTTTCTGTTAAAATAGCGTTCATGGAAGGACTTTCGAAGAATTGACGGTTCAGCCAATCCAAATTGCCCATCGTTACCAACGCACTACAGACTCAGAGAACCCACAGACTGCCCCAGCCCCAACGCCGACGAAACGACTCGGCGCATCCACCAGGCATGCTCAAGCTCGGGGCCCCCGGAACAAGCGGCACGAGGCACGCGTCTCTAGAAGCGGCCGATGATGTCGGCAACGACGTCGGCCGTCGACAGGGAGCCGCCCAAGTCCGGCGTGGTGACGCGGTTCTCGGCCAAGTTGGCGTCCACAGCCTCGTAGATCTTGGCGGCCGCGTCGCCGTGGCCCATGAACTCCAACATCAAGGCAGCGGAGCGGATGGTGGCGATCGGGTTGGAGATGCCCTTGCCCTCGATGTCGGGCGCGGAGCCGTGGCAGGGCTCGCCAATGGCGAAGTTGTCGCCCACGTTCGCCGAGGGCACCACGCCCAACGAGCCCACGAGCGCGGCCGCGCCGTCGCTCAAGATGTCGCCGTACAAGTTGGGCGCCACCACCACGTCAAAGATCTCGGGCTCGCGGAACATGCGGTACACCATGGAGTCGACAATCTGCTCGCGGTAGTGCACGCCCAGGTACGCGGCGGTGGACGAGTACACCTTCTTGCACGTCTCGCGGAACAAGCCGTCGGACACCGACAACACGTTGGACTTGTGCGTCACGGTGACCGAGGGCTCGGTGTGGAGCGAGTGCACGGCGCCGCGGAGCGCCTGCCGGCGCACGGCAATGTCGAACGCCATGCGCGCGATGTTGGTGGTGGCGGTCTCGGTGATGCGCTTGATGGCCTCCGCCACCTGCGTGCCGTCCTCGCGCGTGTACGTCCGCTCCTCCTTGATGTACAAGTCCTCGGTGTTCTCGCGCACAATGACCATGTCCACGGGGCGGCCCACGCCGTCCACGGACTTGACCGGGCGCACGTTGGCGTACAAGCCCATCTTCTTTCTCAAGGCCACGATGGGCGACGAGTAGCCCGCCACCTTGGTGGACGGCGACGACACGGCGCCGAACAACGCGCCGTCGCACGTGTTCTTCAACGCCTCCACGGTGGCGTCGGGCAACGCGGTGCCGGTGCGCTGGAACAACTCGAACCCGGCGTCCAAGTCCACAAAGTCAAACTGCAAGTCGTAGCTGGCGGGCAAGTTCTGCAACACGGCTTTGCCGGCGGGGATCACCTCGCGGCCGATGCCGTCGCCGGGGATCAACCCGATGGTGAGTTTCTTGTACGCGGGCTGCGAGGTGCTGAAGGCACGGACGGATCTGGACAACATGGTGGGGGGAAAATGGCGGGCGGGCCCGGACTTGTGGAGTACTCCGCGGCACGTGACCGCGCGTCGCCGTGGTGACTCACGGCTGCAAAACGCCGGTTCGGCGGGCGTGGGCTGCGGAACGCGTGCCGCGGTGTTCGGCGCGCCGCGCCGGATGTGGTGTGCTGGCCGTCGGCAGCGTTTCGGTGTGTTTTTGGTTGCCGTGGGTTGTTTTTTGGTGGACCGGGAAATGCCCCGTGCGGGCCGGTTTCGGCCTTCATCGGCGGGGCCCGAGCGCGCAAAGGTCAGGTGACGGGGCCGGGCACTGGCGCCAATAGAAGAGCGAGGCGGAGAGCCTGCCCGGCCCTGGGTGCAAACTTGTGGCCTGGGTCGCCCGACCAGATCCGGGGGCCCGGGAAGAGACGCAGCCTCTCAGTCGGTAACGCACCATGCCGCCGCGCTTCCGCGTGTGGTAAACGCCACTCACTTTTGGAAATGGCTGCAAAACGCGTCAGTGAGCCCGTGGCCCGACACTTCCATGGTCAGTGTGGGCTGCGTCAGAGCAAAAGGTTGTGAGGAAGCCATGAAGGTGATTGGGACAGTGGATGTCTTGGAAATCAGTGATGTGGAGGCTCGTTGTGGGGCGAGGGAGACCTTGGGTTTGAGCTGTTGCAGGGAGTGCCGCATCGGCCGTCCACGAAAAGGGCGATCCAATCGGATTAAATGATCTTGTGGTAAGTGAAAACCACGTAGGCCAAATCTTACTTTTCTCGTTTTGCCTTACTTCTCTCCAACTTCGTGGAACTTTGGGGAACCCAGGACCTATCCAAGCGGCCGCTTCAGAATCGACCTGCTGGGGCGACGGGAGCATTGTTGCAATGACCAGCACAGGTCCAGCAAAATAGTAAAGCGGATCAAGTTGCTTTTCATGTGTTTCGACTTGTAGCTGCAACGAATTGAATGGTCATTGGCACGAATCAAAGAAGCTGGGAGCTAGAAGGTGATGAAGAGAAGCGGCCCGGTCGAATCTGAAACTGTCTCTTTGAGAGGCAACTGAATCTTGCGGAACTCGTCAAGAGCAATTAGAACAAATGCAACGGGATCTTACAGTTGAAGTATCTCGCAACAATTCGAAATCATAGCGGAGAGCGGGTGATACGATATCATTACTTTGAAGCGATGTCAGACGACGGCTCAGACCAGATCTGAACCCATTAAATGAACATTCGAACGGCTGCAATGGGATTTATAGCGAAACTCTGGCAATAGAATCATCGATTACTGTGGGAGTGTTTCGGGACGTTGGAATGAGACCAGAAACCGGCTGAGTGATATTGCGCCAATTGGGGCATGATCAAAGACGACCGGAAGAGATCTTCATGGCTGCGATGCATTACTGTGGGATGTTTCAATAGCGTGAGATGATGCGAAAGCAGTCGAAAAGACAGTAAACGTGAATGAACGGCTGAACGGATTGATGTATGGCGACCATTGCAAGATGGTGCCTAGCATAGATGCGGGCTCGCTGGGTTGAAGCCGGAAATCTTTGAAAATGTAGAAGTTGAGTAAACACAAGGCTTGTAGATCACCAAACCTTGGAGCAGAACAAAGCTCTCGCTTTCACGTTGAAACAGATCACCAAACCTTGGAGCGGCCCCAAAAAGCACGTTGTCACGACGTGAAAAGGACCGAAATACGCTGAGCAAATTCATGCCACTCTGTAAAAACACCCGAATTCCCAAAATCGCCAATTGTCGCCAAAAGACACTGGGGCTCTGCGAAGTTACACCAGACCCGAACCCTAAATACAACGGCTGCAAAACCACACGCAAATGCATAGCTCGGCCGTGTCACCGTCCCGCTCCCGAAATCTCTGCCCCGCGCCGCTACAACGCCCGTGATGTCAAAAGATCCATTACGCTAAATATGCAAACTGAGGCCGCGCGGCCTACTGCTTCTTCTCGCTCCCCGTCGACATGGAGACCTCGGGCTCGTAGTCGTTCACCACCTCGCCCTGCAACTCCAAGGCAAAGTCCTCCACGTCCTGCACCGGCTCGTACCAGCCCTTTTGGAACAACTCCACCGGCGGCGTGCCGGCCACGGGGCGCCACCAGCACAAGAAAACGTAGACCAAGCCCGCGCTGAAGAAGCCCATGAAGAAGTTGAGGCGGTACACCTGCATGGCGCCCAAGGGCACGCGGTCCTCGCCCGTGGTGGCGCCCACAAAGCCCACGATGTTGGGCAAGATGCCGCACACGTACGCCACCAAGGCGCGCCAGTTGACGCCGATGCGGTTGTACATGTAGAAGGAGCGCTCGGCGCGGTTCTCGGGCGCGGTGAGCGAGTACAAGTGGGTCAAGCGGAGGAAGCCGCGTCTCACCACGTAGTAGTCGGCGCAGATGACACCCACGATGGACGAGAGGAACACCGAGTACGCGGACAAGTAGGTGGTGAACTGCGACGAGCTCGAAAGCAAGTTCCAGGGCTGCACCACCAACGCCAAGAGCGCGCAGAGGTAGGAGCCGCGGCGGATGTTGACGTACTGCGGGAGGAGCGCGGTCACGTCGGTGCCGAAGGAGAGCGAGTTGGCGGAGATGTTGGTGCCCAACTGCGCAATGGCAAACGCAAACGCAATGAGGAACACGCCCGCGCGGTTGCCCGCCGAGTAGGTGTCCAAGAACCGGCCCAAGACATCCAACGGCGACCAGTAGGTCTCGCCAAACAACTCGGTCGACGCCGAGCTCACCAAGATGCCGATCAACGACGTGATGCTGAAGCACATGGGGATCGACACCGTCTGCACCACGTACTTGATGGAGAACAGCGGCCTGTCCGCGAAACGCGAGAAGTCCGGCGCGTTGGTGATCAACGTGGCGAAGTTGGCCAACGAGTTCATCGTGGACTCCACAAACGTCCACGCGAGCGTCAGCCCGTGGAGCGTGGACTTGGCGTGGATCACGGGGCCTGCGCCGTGGCTCTTCACCAACGTCCACACCAAAAACGCCACGCCGGCCACGGGCGCAATGTACGCCTTGGCCGTGAACAAGTGTCTCACCTTGTGCGGCGAGAGGTACAAGAACGGGAGCGAGATCAACCAGAAGAGGAAGAAACTCAAGAACTCGAACGTGGTGAGGTTGTCGTTGGAGATGCCGTTGTGCATGGTCTTGTCCAAGTTCTGCCCGAAGAGCGCCCGCAACATGAGCCCGATGCACGGGCCGGCCACCATCGCCTGCACCGCGTACCACACGCACGACATCACCACACGGTTGATCACGGGCCAGATGGCGAAGAAAATGCCGAACGACGCTCTGGTGGCGATCGGGAACGACACGTGGTTGACCACGCCGATCCGCGCCGAGATGGACACGAACACACCGCACAAGGCGTACCCGATCCACACCGAGATCCACGTCTGCCACCACGTCATGCCGTTCTGCACGCCCGTGGCGGCAATCATCCACGTGTTGATGTTGAACGAGTCCGCGACCCAGAAAAACACGTAGTTGTACCACGACCACTGCCGGCGCTCGGCCTCCACGGGCTTCAAGTCGTGGTTGTAGAGGTACCGCTGGGTGGCGGTGAGGTTGTCGTCCTGGCCCTCGACCTTGATCTTGTCGAGGAACTGCTGCCACTTGGACTTTTCCTCCAAGGGCTCCGTTTGCTCCACGGAGAATACGTGTGTGACCTTCGACATGATGGGAGGTAGCTTGCGAGGTCCTTGTCTGGCGAGCACAGGCTGGGAATGGCGCCGCTTTAAGTGGTGAAATTTCGTGCGCGCAGATAAGATAACGGAACGGCGGCTCGATAAGGTGCAGATAGCACCCCAGATAGCGGCCATCGCTGCAGGCCGTTTCATCCGGGTTTTGGGCGGCGCCGCCGGGACGCCGCTGGGCCGCCCGCTGCCCGCGTTTGGGCTCGAGCGGGCTCGGGCGGGCGCCCACGGCCTCGCCAACGCACGATTTGTCGCCCGCAGCAAGGCCGTGAGTCGTCTCGGGAGGCCGCAAGTCGCAGCTTCGCCCGCCGTGTGCAGGCCGCGCCTGCAGGCGCCCACAGAAGCAGCAAACCAAGGGAGAAGGCCGGCGCACCCTGCAGGCGACCCTGATTTCTTGCACCCGCGCCCGCACGCCCGGCGATTGGGCCCGCCACGCCGATGATTGGGCCCGCCACGCCGCGAATTGGGCCGCGCACGTGCGCCCGTTGCCGCCTCCACTCGCCTGTTTGCGCCGCCGCACGCCCCGCGATTGGGCCTGCTGCCGCCTCCGCGCCGCTTATCTCAGCTCTGCGCCGTGACCCGGCCCGCACCACTATCATCACGTGCCCAGCGCAGCAGATGCCGTTGCGCGGGCCGCTCGCGGCGCTCCGTGTGGGGAGTGGGGAAGATTAATTACCGTCTGGGCTGTGGTCCACGCACCGGGAAGCCTGGCAAGATAAGCACTGGCGCTCGTTTACGCGTGTGCGTTTCTTTTTTGTGCCTGCTTCTGTTGCAGCACGGCTCTCACGGTTGGGGGGGGGGGAGGGGCTCGTTTCACAAAACTGGCCTGGCGGGGCAGTCGTATATTATGCACCTGGGCGGCGCCGTAGTCACCTCAGAAGTGAATGCCACCACGCCGGCAAAATTTAACTTCATGCGTAGCGTGCCACGAAATTAGACAAATCGCTAATCTTAGGCGATGTCGGGCGTCCAGAGATAATGTGGCCGCTCGTGTGGGCCGTGCATATCCAGGCCTGTACCACGGCCGGTCGCTATCACTGGGGACTAAATTTGCAGGGGCCGGGCGGTTTTTGCTGGGTCGGAGAGCGGCTTTTCCTCCCTCCTTGCTCTTCAACCGCCCGGCCAGTGGCGGTCGATCGGAAGCACGGGGCATGGGATTACGTGAGAGTTTACGGTTTCGGGGCAAGTTTGCAATTGCCTAGCAACACCGCCCAGCCCGACGTTATTCCAAAACAAGAGTCTTGCCGCTGACAGAAAATCGGGGCACCTACGCCAGTGCTTCTTTTTCCATTTGGCTCTTCGCTGTGGTTGCCAGGTGGTTTTGAAATGTGCCTGTGGTGGAGCGGCTGGCACAAGAAAATGGCGCTTGCCCAAACCACAATTGCCAACATTCAGTACAATCTAACAACTCTACGACGCTTACTGCCCGGCTCTAAATCTTAGTAGTGATGCGGACGACACGGAAGGGCCACGAACAGGTATTCAAAATCTTGCACGGTGTGCTAAATCGAAGCTTCTTGGATGGCCGCCGTCTAAAACCACTGACAAAAGGCAAATTCGGGATTGGGCTATTGAGTTAAAGAATCAATTTGTGCGGTTAGTTTGGACGATTCAGAATGATCGACTGTTATGGACGATAGTATGGGCGAAAATGTGGACGATTGGAGTGGAAGTCTGAATGCACTATTCTGGCCCGAAAACAAGCTTTGGAGGTGGATTGGGAAATAGAGATAAGGTAGCAACGAGCTGCACAGTTTCAGGTGGGTGGCACTCTCGGAATGATCGGAGAAAATGGTTCACGGCGTGGGTGCCAAATACGTAGACCACGATATTTGGAGGTCAATTACAAACTCTTGGAAGTTATTTTCCGGTGATGTGGTTGAAGAACGCAATTTTCAGCTAGGCCATTGGCCAACACCGCAAACAACTGGGGCCGGAATATGAACATCCTCCACTTTCCTATTCAGTGTACAAGCCCCAAACGCACCCATGTTCAGAGAAGCTACGAAGATGCACTATACCACTAAGCACCCGAAATCTGCAAGAACAAGCAACCTGCCCGCCCCTATAAAGAAACTAGAGAACCGTGAAAGTGAAAACTCAAGAAGAGCCTGTCCGTCCACTCGTCTCGACCCGGTCACCTGACGACCTGGCTCCAGCTGACACCACAAACACGCCCTGTGAGTTGGACTCTAGCGTCACTTTGAGCGGTTTCCTGCCCTTGTCAAAGAAAAAGACTGTCTTTCGCCAGGTTTCGCTCTTTCGGTGACTTTAGGTCATTTGGGTCCTTCCCTCAAGCATTAACCTGTGAGCAGAAGCCGTCGCTCACTGACGTCATTCTCACCAACAAAAACCAACGAGGCAACGGCCGGAAACCGACAGGAAAAGCGGCCGGAAGTTGTAACCAGCTTCTACAAGAAAAACATAGGCCATCGTCCAAAGAATCGAATACCAAATTTCCGCCACCAAATAGGGCCAAGTAGGTGGGCCCACCGTCCCCTGTATATTGCCCGAAAAAACCACCAAAAAGCGCGGTCGCCATCACTTTACCACTCTTCACTACACCATGCACAGAGCCGTCTACACCTCGCTAGCCAGATCTGCTGTCGCCAGACCGCTCTCGAGACCCCTCTCGACGCCAGCGCTTTTTTCCGCTCGCAAATGCGCCCTCGGGCTCGCAAGCCACAGATTCAACTCTTCCAAGGCCGAAGCCAAGGAAGGCGCCGAAGCCGAATCCGCCGACGCCGGCGCTGACGCTGCCCAGGCCGCCGAGGCCGAGGCCCAGGACCCCAGAATCTCCGAGTTGGCCGAAAAGTTGGCCGAGAAGGACAAGGCGTTGGCCGACATGAAGAACCACTACGCCCGTGCCGTGGCCGACTTCCGCAACTTGCAGGAAACCACCAAGAAGGAGATGCAGAAGGCCAAGGACTTTGCCTTGCAGAAGTTCGCCAAGGACTTGTTGGAGTCCGTGGACAACTTCGGGTTGGCTTTGAGCTCGGTGAAGGAGGAGACCCTTGCTTCCTCCGAGGACATCAAGAACTTGTTTGACGGTGTTTCCATGACCAGAAACGTGTTCGAGAAGACGTTGGAGAAGCACGGCGTGCAGAAGATCGACCCCATGGGCGAGCAGTTCGACCCCAACCAGCACGAGGCCACTTTCGAGCTTCCTCAGCCAGACAAGGAGCCCGGCACCGTGTTCCACGTGCAGCAGCCAGGCTACACGTTGAACAGCCGGGTGTTGAGACCAGCTAAGGTTGGTTTGGTCAAGGGCGAAAACTAATGTACATAGCGCACACGATCAATAGGAGTTATTCGAATCGGTACTGATCTGGCGAGCAGGATGTCTGCTCACCAATGGACTCGCCGTATACTGGCAATTGAGTAAGAGTTTCCGTGAGTGGCTCGACCTGATCTGGGTTGTTGGGTGAGCCCGGCCCTGTATTAGGTTACCAATTGTAGATTAAAAAAGATCATGCCATCGCACAGACTCGTTAGACTTTTGGGGACTCGTGATGCGAAATATAGCGCACAACTGCAAAGACTACTCGAAGTATTGCGCGTTTGAGTTGATGCGTGTGATTGTGAGTAGTATGCGTCGCGACATGTGCGTCTCGAGATCGTGCGTATTCGAGAGAGCATCTGATGTGCATGGTGAAAGACTAAGTATATTCCACCAGTGCCGCATCCCACTCCCAGACAGCAACGAACCAAGCGGCGTACCCTCACTGCTCCTCCCGCCACTCTAAAACCCCCTCATCAGCACCTTCCATTTTCCTAGGCTTTCTTCCTGTGTTTTTGCTTCTTTCATGAGACCAACCTTCCACTGTCGGTTCCAATTGCCGGCGAACTACAGGCCCAACTCGCGCGTGGTGCCAAAGCTATCATGGGCCCGTCGCTGTGAGATCTGGCTCCGCTCGTTCCAGCCAAACCGGCTCCAAACCCTCCAGAAACAGCTCGTGGAGTTGTCGTTTTCGCCATCTCTGGAGGAAAATAAGGGCGTTGTGACGGAGTACAGCCAAACTGTGGTTGACGGCGAGAACTCCATCAACAGTGTTTCTTTCTCCGTGCAGAATGACCAGTCATACCGCACCAAACATGTCGTTGTGGTTCATGGGTACGGTGCTTCATTAGGCTGTTTTGCCAGAAACTTCCAACTCGTGAACCAGTTCAAGGGCTTGAAGGAAAACTACAAGGTGCATTTCCTCGATAACCTCTCGTTTGGGCTCTCGTCAAACCCAAAGTTGGGCTCGATCAACTACTGGGCGCCGGTTCCAAAGGTCGACCATTTGCAGTTGTGCGACACCACGCCCACCAAGAAGGAGAACCTCTACAAAAAATACTACAAACTCATCGACAGCTTCCAGGTCGACACAAAGAAGTTTTCTGCCTACAAGCAAAAAATGGTGCCTGTGTTGGAGGACATGGAAACATACTACACCGATGCGCTTGAGGGCTGGAGAAAAGCCAACCGGATCGGGAAAATCGACGTTTTGGTGGGCCACTCGTTCGGCGGGTACTGGTCGGGACTGTACGCCTTGAAATACCCTGAGAGCGTGGCCAACTTGGTGCTTTTATCGCCTGTTGGAGTGGAAAGACACGCCGCCGCCGTCACGGCGCCGTTTGAGGAAGGTTTCGGCCTGAAACAAGCTGAGGCCGCGGGGAGCGACTCGCGTGGTGAAACAGAGCCTGTCGCCACTGTGAAACCCTCGCTCGACCCGACCTCGTACAACTTCTTGAGCCGCTTCCCGCTACTCTCGAAATCCACCATCACCAAATGGTACTGGCTCCAGCCGTACCTCCCCCGCATGCTTCGGTGGATGGGCCCCTTTGGCGTTTCCAAGTACTACGACATGTGGTACAGCAAGCTCTACGCCATCAACAAGGTGATTGTGAAACTTGGTGGCGAGAAGGTGTTTTCCAGCGAAAACCAATTGCGCTACGGCACCAACTCCGAGTGCCAATTGTTGATTGAGTATCTTTACAACTCCATCACGTCGGGCACGCATTCGGACATCCACGTCAAGTACTTGTTGACTCCATCGACAACCAGCAGATGGCCTCTATACGACAAGTTCGCTGCTGCGAGTGACGGCACTCTCCACTCGTTCAAAACGCATTTCGTGTACGGGCAATACGACTTTATGTGTTCGGAGGCGGGCGAAAAACTCGTGGGCGAGTTGGCCGAGCGTGGGGCGGCAGTGGACTATCACACTGTAGCGGAGGGCGGCCACAATCTTTACATTCAGAATCCGTTTGGCACCAACGAGCTTTTGGCGAAGATTGTCGCGGAGGCGTGACGGGAGTGGTTCGGGACGCGCTCATAGACAAGGCCTGAAACCACGACGTGACAAACTCGAAACGTGCTTCGAGCTGAGACGCTTCCGGCGGTCTGGCGCAGAATATTTATTGCCAAGAGCACCCCTATAGAAACAAAAAAAAAACTCTTAAACCCCCGTACTGCTTTCAGTGATTTGTGCTATTCTCAAGACAGAGCCCTGCCCACCCCACCCACCGGTGCGACCCACGGTGCATTTGCAACCAAGCACACGAAATTCTCGGGAAAAAACCCAGTTTCACAGCAGGCCACCCGAAACACCGGTGATTCACCGTGACCGAGTTCGTGAACCAGGTCCTTCTGCACATGCGTGCGAATGACCAATCCTCACCTACTCAAACCACATCAAGCACCATCGCCAGTCTGCAGCGCTAGCACGGCCACAAACGCCAGCCTTTCCACCAAACACGCACCACCGGCCCCGACCAACATCACATCAGCATGATCGCCAGGAGGTACCTAGCGATGGCAGCGCCCAGCCACTCACAATACAAATTCTACGACTTGATACATCTGAGTAACCGGCGGGTCGACCACGAGGCGCTGCCTGTTTCACTACCCGAAACGCGCCGCGCGCAGGCGTCTCAGGCGGGGGACAAGGCTGCGAAAACCGCGTTCGAGGGCAACTACACGCTCGACACGCAGAGCGCCGAAGAGCGCATCCGGCGGGTGTTTGGCGGCAGAATCAAGGGCGAGGACCGCCAGAGCTCGAGCCGCACGCAGGTCGGCGAGCCGCGGGTCGTGGCCGGCGTGAAAGTGCCGGCGCGGCCCGTGGAACCCGACAACTGCTGCATGAGCGGGTGTATCAACTGTGTTTGGGAGATCTACAGCGATGACGTCAAGGAGTGGAACTTCAAGCGGGAGGAGGCGGCGAAGCTGCTTGTGGCCAAGGGCGGCGTGTGGCCCGCGGACTTCGACCCGCCCGTCAAGTTCCTCCCTCCGGCCAACCTCCCGAAAGCCATGGCCGGGCAGTCCACGTATGGAGCGGCCAAAAAGAAGGACGAGGCCTGGAGCAACGTGCCGGTGCAGATCCAGGTTTTCGCCGAGATGGAGAAGAAGTTGAAGGCGAAGAAGCCGAGGCCGAAGCAAACGCAATAGAGCCATAGAGCATCACCACTGTAAACGTCTTGAACAAACGTGCAACATACCTGAAGCACTGAACCACCTGAACCATTGCACCACCTGAACCACTGAACCACCTGAAACCACTAAACCTGCTGAAACCTGCCACCTGAAACCTGCCACCTGAAACCTGCCACCTGAAACCTGCCACCCGAAACCACGCCGGTCTCAGCACACTCGCCACGGGGCCTCTGGCCGCTCCAGCCCCGCGAAACACCCTACACAAACTCCTGACACGCCCCGCCTTTTGGCGGGATATCCATTGTCTATTCATCCAAATCAATGCCCTTGCTCTTGTAGAAAGCCTTGGCCTCGCCAATCTGCCCCAACAACTCGCGGTAGCTCGCTTCCTTGTTCTTGAACGTGAAAACACCCCAGCCCAAAGTACCCAACGCATAGGCACCAAAGGTCACCAAGCACCACCACGGCAAGTATGGCAAGATCTCGTCGTGCACCACCTGGCCGGTGGGGATCACGCCTGTGTATAGAGCGAAGTATAAGCCGGAGGCGGCGAAAAGCGCCACAAACGTCTCGGTGGCTTTCGTCATGATGTAGTAGTCAATGGGTGTTACGTGTTTGAATACGCGCGGAGGCACGGATGCGAGACGTGGTGTGGACGACATGTAAAAGGAACGAAAGAAAAAAGATGGACAAATGGAGCAAAAAAGCGGGGGGGCAACAAGCAAGGGGGGGAGATTGACTTGACAAACGCAGTGCATTTGATTGAGCTTTGGAGTGACGAAAGGTCGCGAGGCTGTAAGATTTGCACCCACACTCTTAGTTCACCGTCTTCTCTTTTTTTTTGAATATCGCTGATGTTACGAATTCTTGAACTTCATTCCCGGATTGTTTGAATGTTTCTTTCTGTCTTTATGATCCTCTGTCATGAACCTGGGTTTGAAATAAGTCGCAAGCCACTCACCGTCTAGCCTCTCCACTCAACGCTCCACCTCCCGCCAGTGACTGGCTCTATCTCCAAAATCCAGTAATAACACATTAGTAATAACACATCACATCTTTGTGTAATCAAAGCGTCATTGCGCAATCAACGAAGCGAGTCCTGCTTGATCAAGCCCACCAACTCGCCCAACTTCGCCGCCGCGCGGTCGTCCACCAGTTTGATCTGGCTCATCACGTGCGCCTCGGTGGCCTTCTCTAAAAGCGGGTCTTGTGCCTCCGCGGGCTCCTCGACATCCTCGTCTTCCTCCTCCTCCTCTTCTTCTTCAACGTCCTCCTCGGCATCCTGTTCCCGCTCCTTTTCCGTGTAGTCGGTGGCGATGATCTTGGCCACCTTCTCCTCCGAAATCACCTCGTCTTTCTGCAACTGCCGCAACTTGTAGCGGATGAGCCGCCGGATCGTCTCCATGGGCTGTTTCTTGACCCAGCCGTCCTGCGGGTCGACCGTGGCGCGGAAAAAGAAGCCGTCGCCGCGCCGCTGCGTCTCCTGGATCAACCGCACAATGTCGCGGTCCAACACATCGCCAATCTGGTAGTTGACTGTTCTCGGGAGCTTTGTGCCGTCAAAGAATAGACTTTCGGAGAGCTTGATGGCGCTGTCTGGCTGCCGGGCGCGGATCGTGTTGGGCGTGATTTTGGGCTCGTTGCGCCGCGCCTCCGCCCGGTGCTGCTGCCCGGAGAGCCGAAAGTACTCGCTTTGGTACATCCAGTTCTGTCGGTCGTCTTTCGGGTTGGCGCCCAACCGCACATTGCAGAAGCGCCACGGGCCGTTTTTGTAGCAGTACGAGACGTACGGTAACGCCTCCTTGACCGCCGACTTGAGATGGTCGGGAACTACGTCCACCAACAGTTTCCGGAGCCAGATGGGCTTGACCTCGAAAAGACTCCGGAGCTGCTCGATGCACTCAAAGAGCTTTTTGTCGGCGTACTCCTGCGAGAGGTCCGTCGTGCGGAGCCAGTTGTACTTGGTGACGATCTCCGGAAGCGGCGAGTCCGGGATCGCCCCATTGTGGTAGTCGACCGTGTTCGTGAACAACTTCTTGGAGTCCGACTTCATCACCACCTTGACGTCGCCGTTCTCGTCGCGCAACGCCACCGTGTAGGGGCTCTTCTGATACTTGTAGTCAAACGGAAACCGCACGCCGCTAAAGTGCGGTGGGGGGATGAGCTGGTGGTCTCTGTTCTCGTAATTTTCCGGCTGCTTGTACTCGTCTTTGATTGTGAGCTCCTGGAGGTAGTAGTCACGCGTCTGCTCCACCTTGGTGCTGTGCAAGATGTTGTCGTTGAACTTCTGCACCGTGGCGTTGTTTTTGGTGGACATCTGGAAGTCTGCGATGGCCCGGAAACTGTAGTTTTTGTTGATGATGGCCACGGGCTCCACCGTGTGCGCGGCGCCGCCCAACTCGCTGTTGCGCTGGATCAACTCCCGCACGCTGTAGCGGCCCGGGTTGGCGTGGTAGCCGCCGGGAAGCGACAGCTTGGGGATCCGCACTTTGAGGAGGATCTTCTCGCGGCGGTTGACGGACGCCTGCACCGGGTGGTGGAACGGGTCATTGCGCAAGCGCAACTCGAGGTTGCGCTCGTCCACGGAGTGGCTGGACGGCTGGATCGGCAGCTGGCGGTACTGTGAGTTGACGGCTCTCCGGACGCGCTCCTTGCCGCCCAACATGGCGATGGCCCGTGCCGTGTCCTTCACCGCGAGCGGCAATTCCACGGCGCTCACGTGGGAGATGTCCATGGAGTGTTTTTTGGCATGGTCCTTGTCCATTTTGGGTGTTTGGTGGTGGTGAGGACTGATGTTTATGGTGCAAAAAAAGGTGCGCGCGGCAAAAATGCCTTCAGCCAGATTCGAACTGACGATCTCCTCATTACTAGTGAGGTGCCTTACCAACTTGGCCATAAAGGCGCTTTCTGCAAGTCTACGGAGACAGAGCAACAAGAGAATTTGTCGTTTTTGTCGTGGTTGAAAATGCGGCGTTGCGGGGCTTTTTGGACTCCGGCTGCTTTGCCGAATTTTGCCGGGTCGGAATTGTCGCGGCCGGCTGCCCGAAACTGCTTCCCGTAGTGCCCGCCGCTGTGTTTCGGAGCTGCTCGGACTTTGATCCCCATGCGAACCGAGATTTGCCGACGGGCCGAAGCTTGCAGCCGAGTTCGAAACATTGGCCAGGGAAAAAACCACGCCCCCGGGCGCCGTTTCAGCGCGGTGCCAGGCCCGTTTCAGCCTCGCCCCACGTCCCGCCGCAGACGTGTCTCACGCCTGGCCGTTGCCCGCTCTCCACGTTTCAACCGTCGACACCCGTGCGCGCGCGCTGATTGGCCAGCCCCCACGGGCCGCCATATAAATCCCCCGGCCGCACCGCTCGGACGTCTTTTTCCACCTTTTCTTTTCCCCACACCAAAATGTTCAAGGCCGCTGCTAGATCCTTCTCCACATCCCCCGCCTCCGCCTACAAGGTCGCCGTCTTGGGCGCCGCCGGCGGTATCGGCCAACCCTTGTCTCTTTTGATGAAATTGAACCACAAGGTGACGGACTTGGCCCTCTACGACTTGAAGGGCGCCCCCGGTGTTGCCGCCGACGTGTCGCACATCCCCACCAACTCCACCGTCAAGGGCTACAACCCCGACCAGTTGAAGGACGCCTTGACCGGCTCCGACGTGATTGTCATCCCCGCCGGTGTGCCAAGAAAGCCCGGCATGACCCGTGACGACTTGTTCAACACCAACGCCTCCATTGTCAGAGACTTGGCCAAGGCCGCCGCCGAGTACGCGCCCGACGCCGCCTTGTGCATCATCTCCAACCCGGTCAACTCCACCGTGCCAATTGTCGCCGAGGTGATGAAGTCCAAGAACGTGTACAACGCCAAGAAGTTGTTTGGTGTCACCACCTTGGACGTGTTGAGAGCCTCGAGATTCGTCTCCGAGGTGGCCAACACCAACCCCGTGGACGAGCACGTGACCGTGGTCGGTGGCCACTCTGGCATCACCATCATCCCATTGTTGTCCCAGACCAACCACAAGAGCTTGGACGGCGAGACCAGAGACTCGTTGGTGCACAGAATCCAGTTTGGCGGTGACGAGGTTGTGCAGGCCAAGGACGGTGCTGGCTCCGCCACGTTGTCCATGGCCCAGGCCGGTGCCAGATTTGCCGGCGCCGTCTTGAACGGTTTGGCCGGCGAGAAGGACGTCATTGAGGCTTCTTTCGTCGACTCTCCTTTGTTCAAGGACGAGGGCGTTGACTTCTTCTCCTCCAAGGTGACCTTGGGCACCAACGGTGTTGAGACCATCCACCCATTGGGTGAGTTGTCCAGCTACGAGGAGGACTTGGTTGCCAAGGCCAAGGAGACCTTGATTGCCAACATCAAGAAGGGTGTTGAGTTTGTCAAGCAAAACCCATAAGACACATGTTTATAGTTTTATGAATGATGAAAAGACACTGTCGGGGACCGTAGTTGGGGAGGAGCTTGTGGGTGGGTGTCAAGAGCACAGTATGCTGTATTGTGTGGCGCCTGTATACGGCGGGCGAGTACGACTGAGCCCCAGGTTCTGCGATGCTCGCATTCTATTGGCTGGCTGGGGGGTAGGCTGTGGTTGGGCGTACGAGGCGCAGGGGTTATGACATATGCATCCAGCGCCTTAACGCGCGCGAGATTTGGCGGCGTGCGGAGTTGGCAGGGCCGGAATTGGGGACATTCGGCGGTGTGACGGGGCACAGCGGCTAGCCGCCCCCGGCTGGGCCCTGGCGAACGATCTGACGCCGACGCATGAGCGGTCTTCTGTGCATAGGGGGCCTGCACTTCGCACTGCGTGGAAACGTAAACAACGCGTGTGATTGCTCGGCGCGGCCGCACGCGGCCGCACCGCGGCCGCAATCTGATGCCGTGCAGCTGCGCAAACCGGGGTGTTTCACTCTGGTTATTTTTAGTGCGCTGCCAGGCTCGCAGGGTCCTGTGGTGAGCCTAAAGTGGCCCCATCCGCCGGCGCAGGCCAGCGGCACCAGAGAGACGCCGGAGAGAACGGAACGGAGCACGCGGCAAGGCCCCGCTCGCCACTATGGGCATTTTCCGCGGCGACCGGAAATCGACTGCGGACGGCCGCGAAAAGAGGAAAGAGATAGAGAGCCAAGAACGCAGCAAGAAGAAACGGAAGAATAGACAAGGGCAGGCGCAGAAGCATTATTAGGAGATCAAACAATGGGCGGCGGCTGCGCTGCGACGGCGGGTTTTGCATTTGGCCTTTGGCATTTTGCCCGCCGTGGTTTGCAGTTTGGCTGTTGGCGGACGCCGGCAGTCGCCCGCCCCCCACACAACCACACAATGGGCGGCAAAGCGGCGGTGTTTTTCAGCAGCCCGGCGCCTTCGCCGGCCGCTTTTTTCGCCGTCCCCTTTTTTTTTTTCCCGTTTCTCGCCATCCTATTTTTACAGGACCCACGCGCGGTGCGCCTGGAAATTTCCCCTTCCGGTCCAGCGCCAGTTTTTTCTTCCTCCACCATCTACAACCACCAGCGGCAGCGCCCAAGGACACCCCGGACCCCGCCAAAACACGGCCTTCGCCCCCGATCCGAACGCCCACCACCCGCCCGCAGCAAAAAGCGCCAATCCGCCGCCCGCCCACGCCCCGATCCAGGCTTAGCCGCCGGAACAAAAATCTGGTCTCCCGAACCGCCAGCGATTGCGCCAGCCACGCACCCTGCCCGGCCCACGCCCCGGACCCGGCCCCCTCGCCCCGCCGCAGCACCCAGCGCCCCTGCCCCCCGCCCGCGAGGCCCCCGTCCGTGACCACCAACCCGCCCTCGGACCTGCGGTGCATGCCATGGAAAACCCTGCCTTGAGCTCGCCCCCACACGCCTCCGTCTTCCTCCCCGCCGCCATGGACCACTCGCCCAGCCACGCGGCGCGAGAGCCGCTCTCGCCGGCCATCTACGAAGAATTGGACTTTGCGTCGGACTTGCCCGACTTCTCCTACGACACACAGCCGTTGGGCCTGCCGGCGAGCGGGCTCGTGGACTACGCGGCGCCGCCGCGCCGCGGCCACCTGAAGCACTTCTCCGTCGACGGGCGCCTGTTCGCGGACCTGCTCCAGACGCCGTTCTCGCTCAACCCGGGCCTGCGCTTCAGCTTCAGCCACCTGCGCAACGTGTCGTTGGACGGGCTGCAGCCGCGCCCCGCGGCAGGCGCGTACGGCGACGCGCCGGCGCCGTTCCTGCCCTCGGTGCTGAACGGCACGCTCCACCTGCTCGATCTGATGCCGCAGCTCCTGCTGCTGATGTCCAACCGCCTGCTCCTCGACTCGCCGTACCTGGCGCTCGGCCCGGCGTCCACGCCTGCGCGCCGCCGCATGTCCACGTCGCTCTCCGCCAGCAACATCCACACCACGCCGCACAGGGGCTCCATCAGCCACTCGCCGGGCGTCAAGGTCGGCAAGACGCCGTTGAAGGCGCATCGCCGCACGCGCTCGCGCGCGTCCGTCGAGCCGGGGCTGTCGCAGCTCTTGGCGTCGATCGCCAACCTGAAGTCGGCGTCGAACTTCCAGCAAAACTTGACCCAGCATCACACCCAGCACACCCACCTCCAGCACGGCCACCAACACAATCAGAGCCACGGCCACCAACACAGCCAGAGCCAGAGCCACGGCCTGCACGGCCTGCACGGCCAGGGACAGTACAGCCAGGGCCTGCAGAACCAGGGCCTGCTCAGCCACAACCAGTACCTGGGCCAGGGCCAGGGCCAGGGCCTGAACGTGCACTACCAGAACCAGAACCTTGGCCTGTTGAACCTACCCTTCCGCGCCATGCACAGCCGCACGCAGTCCGCCAACAGCGTGTACCCCGAGATGTCGCTCGCCGGCAACCCGTTCGAGTCGTCGTTCCTCTCCCCAAAGCTTGACTTGAGCGACTTCGACTCCACGCCGCTCACCACGCCGGTGGAGTTTGTGCAGCCGACACGGTACACGTCCATGGGCGGCTCGCACCCCATCTCCCACAACCCCACATTCGGTGGCTCCTTGCACGAGCCCCACAGCATCGACCGCAAGAACTCATACGCGCCCTACAGACCGTACCCGGCATTGACGCGCAACGACACGTTGGACCTGATCAAGATCGAGGACCAGGACGACGACGCGTTCAAGCAGCTCCGCAAGGCCAAGTCGTTCACGTCTGCCGCGGACCCGCGCGTGCTGTCCACCAGCCCCAACGAGCTGCGCGAGAACAGCTGCGCGATCGACTTGTTGCTGCCAGACCGAATGGGCGCCGCCCGCGCGCTGGCATTGAAGTCGTACCCGGCGTCTAGCGACTTGGCGTCCATCACCAAAGGCACGCTGCAAGCGTCGCCCAATGACACGCTTCTATCGTTGTCCGGGTCCAACTCCAGCTTGGGCGTGCCCACGCTTTCCACCAGCAGCCGCTCGCGCAACCCGCTGTTCTCGAACTTGTCGCCGCACAACATCTCGTACCCAACGGCGCTGCAGATCAAGGAAACGTCCACGACGCAGGAGATCGCCAAGTTTGCCGAGAGCATCATGAAGAGCGATATGAAGCGACCCATCGTGATCCAGGAGAGCGCCGCTGACGTCCACGACCCGAAGAAACGCCACAAGTGCCCGTTGTGTCTTGCGCGGTTTCAGCGGCCGGAGCACGTCAAGCGGCACATGAAGAGCCACTCTTCGGAGCGGCCGTTTTCGTGCTCTGTGCCGGGGTGCGACCGCCGTTTCAACCGGAAGGATAACTTGAAGGCGCACTTGAAGAAGATTCACGGGTTGTCTGCGGAGAACATCACGATCAAGGCCGAGACGAACGACCCCGAGGCGTGGTTGAAATGATTCTGCCGCGAGCGCTTTCAGGGCTGCTGCCGGAAGAAGCTGCAGCGAAATGAACGGGATCAGCCAAGCTGCCGACTCGCCAATACGGCTGGAGAAGCGAGCCCAATGATGATGGAGGAGCTGGTGATCATTGACAGCGACTGAGATAGTTGAAATAGCATGACTGAATACAGATAGATTTAAGGCCTGTGTCGTCAAACACGGAGGAACAGTTTTAAATCGAAATGAGAGTTTGAGCTCCAAGGCGCTGAACTGCAAAACCAGACTGAGTGACGGTATAAATGCCTTGAAACATGGCGATCTCTTGTCTAAGCTACGTTTGAGTCTGCCTGAAACCTGGATATTGGATACTGGGTCTACTTCGTTGAATTTCCTTTCTCGAATATCCTAGAATAGACTTTCAGGTGGACTCCTGTCGGGACTCTTCAACAACGGTGTAGCTAATTCAGGTCGTGATTTCGGAAATCAGAATATCCTGTGATCTCCAATCTTTGAGAATGTAGCTGTAACTCGAAAGAGCCGGCGACTACGAAAGGTGATTGTTTTATGGATTCGCTACAAAATCATCCGCGAACAGTCAGGCGTATCAAGTGGACGATCATCATCCTTTTCAAAGTAACGACGTTTGTGAAACTAGCATTTCTGAAATAATTAGCAATTTTTGGATGTGGAAGCTTTAGCCTCTCACGACACGGTCGATAGAGCGGCAGTAGTAGTCGATGTTGGAGTCGTTCAAGCCGGCAACGTTGACTCTGCCGTTGGCCGTGCCGTAGATGTGGAACTCGTCCACCAAGCGCTCCACCTGGGCCTCGGTCAAGCCCGAGTACCAGAACAAACCGTTCAGCTTGATCACCGAAGACCAGTCGCCGGGCGTGCCCAACTCGGTAAGCTTGTCGTGCACCTTGCGGCGCACGCCGTGGATGCGGTGCGTCACGTCGAGCACGTCCTGGAGCCACACTTTGCGGAGGTCTGGGTCGCCCTGGATGAGCGCCGAGACCCGGGCGCCGAACGCGGGGCAGAACGACACTTCCTTACGAATCACCGTAACCAAGCGCGACTTGATGGCCGGCAAAGAGGCCTCGTCCTGTGCAGCCACGTGCACGGCGCCCACGCGCTCAGAGTACAAGCCCATGTTCTTCGAGAAGCTCTGGCACACAATGAACTCGAGCCCCTGGCGGCGGGCCTCGCGGATTGCCCACGCGTCCTCGTCGAGGTTTCCCGACGCAAAGCCCTGGTAGGCAATGTCAAAGAGCGGGAAGAGGTTTCTCTTTTGGAGAAGGGCAAACACGGCGCGCCACTGGTCGTGGGAAAGATCGACGCCAGTTGGGTTGTGGCATACAGCCTGCAACACAAACACCGAGTTCTCTGGCGCGGCGTTGAGCGCAGCCTCCACGGCAGCAAAGTCCACCGAGAGCGTCGCGGCGTCCAAGTAGTTGTAGGCGTTGAACACGCCGCCGACGTGCTCAATCATGCTCTTGTAGTTGGCCCAGCACGGGGTGCCCACGTAGAAGTCGCGGTAGCCCATCTCGCGGAGAAACACAAACGCCACGTGCAACGAGCCGGCGCCGGACACACCTTGCACCGACGTCACGGCGGCGGGCACCTCGCCAAACACCGTCTTCTGTGCTTGCGCCAAGAACTCGGGGATGCCGTCCATCTGCGTGTAGCAGTGGCCCGGGTCGTTTTCCGCGAGCCGCGCCTTGGCGAGCTTGACGCTGGGGAACACGTAGTTGGGGTCGCCCTCCTCGCTCTTGTAGACGCCGACGCTGATGTCGATTTTGTCGGGCGACGGGTCGTTGCGGGCGCGCACCATGAGCCCCGCGATGGGGTCCTCGGCGTGGCTCTGGAGGCCGTTGAATGCAGAAACCATGGCGGGCGGAAGATGTGTGGTGGGGAGTCGCCGGAAAAGGGTGGTGGGAAAAAACTGCGCCGGAGCGGCGCCTTATCTATGAGTCAAGAGCCGCGCATAACCGCGCGCAACCGGCAGTAGCCGCGCGCCGCCTGTGTGCACGTCGCGCTAGAGGCGGAGAATCTGCTCACACACGTCGCCCGCCACGGCGCCGCGCACACACCCGGCCACGAACTTGGCGTTGTTGACGAGCGCCCGCGTGAGCGCGGCCGGCGCCTCTCCCGGCTGGGCGCCCGCGGCAGAGCACGCGGGCTCGCGGTGTTTTGCTGCCGGCTCCGCACTTTGTTCTGCTGCCAGCTCGGTGTGTTCTGCTGCCAGCTCGTTTTGTTCTTCCGCGCGCTCACTCTGTTCTTCCGCGCGCTCGTTCTGTTCTGCCGCGCGCGCGAGGGCCTCGTGCACCGCGCAGAGAAAGCGGTGCGCCACGGCCAACAAGTCGGCGTCGAGCGTGTACGCGCACAGGAAAAACACGCCGAGCGCGGTGAGGCGGTGGAGCAACACGCGGGCGTCCTCGGCGCCGGCGGCGGCCATGGCGGCCTCCGCGAGCACGCGTGTCGGCGGCGGCACCGCGCCGCCCGCGTTTTGCAGCCGCGCGCAAGAGGCCTGCAACGCGGCCGCAGCCACCTCCGCGTACTCGGCGCGCGCCGCCACCAACGCCCACACGGGCGCCAAGTGGGCCGGCGGCGCGTCCGCGAACACGGGCCGCGCCACGAGCCGGCGCAAGAACTTGCCGTAGAGCTGGCCGATCTCAGGGTAGTACTCGTAGTTGTCCACCATGACCTTTGTGTTGCGCTCGAGGTGCGCGGCGTTGGCGGCGCCGAGCACGCGCCGCGCCACGCCGTCGGTCATGGTGTTGTTGAGCAAGTGGAACGCCTGGAACTGCACCACGTCGCCGAAGCCGATGCGGAGAAGCCGCTCGGCGGCGCGCTCGGCGGCGCCGTCGCCCATGGCCGCCACGAGCCGCGCCTGCGACGCCGCGCTGGACACGCAGTTGCCGAGCGACACCGCGCACGCCGCCACCACGTACGCGTCCGCCAGCGTCTCGAGGAGCGCGGTGTGCTCCGCGACCGCGGCCCAGTTGTCGTGCGACGGGTACGAGTAGATGTTGCCGCACGTGGCAAAGAGCGCGCGCCGCACGGGGCTGGCCGCGCCGGCCGCGGCCGCCATGGGCAAGAGCGCGAGCACCGCCGCCGGGTCGGGCGCCGCCGCGCAGTCGGCCACGCTGGTGGCGCGCACGAGCGCGCGCGCGCAGCACAGCAACAAGTCGTCGCGGTCCTCGCGCGCCAACTGCGCGTCGCGGCACCCGGCGCGGAACGCCTGCGCCACCACGTCCACGTGTGGGAGCGTTAGCGATGCGTGCGCGAGGGCCGCCTCGGCCAAGAACTCTGCCGCCGGCGCCATGCCGTCGCCGTCGCCCCGCTGCGCGCACCGCCGCAAGTGCCGCGCCACCCACTCCACCGCGCCGAGCGCCACAAGCGCGCGCACAAACTCCGCGAGCTGCGCGCCCTCCACCAGGCGCACAAACTGCGCCACGAGGAGCATGGTGCGCGTGTTGGCCACGGGGTCGGAGCCGTCCGCCGCAAACGCGGCGTGCCAGAACGGCTGCCGGTCGGCGGCGAGGAGGAGCGCGCGGTTGGCGGTGCTGTCCGCGGTGAAGTTGACCAACACGCGGAGCACGGCGTGTGGGTGGCGCGCGTGCAAGCTGCACACGTGCGGGAGCAACTGCGCGGCCGCGGGGTCTGCACGCGCGCGGCTGTCGCGGAGGAGCGTGCCGAGCTCGTCGAGGCTCTTTTCCGGCGCTGCCGCGAGGTCTAGCGCTAGCTGGGCGAACATGGTGGAGTAGTTGGTGCGATGCGCGGTGCACGGGTGCACGCGCCCGGGTCGCTCGGGCCCTGGTGCACGGGTGTATCGTCTGTGCGGTCTGCGGCCTGCTGTCAATGGTGTGCTGGTGTACTGATGTGTGGTATGCTAGTGTGTGGTGTACTGATGTACCGTGTACGGCTTACGGTCGTGGCTCCGCTGGGCGGGCGGCAATGTTCGGGCGGCGGTGGTGGTTTCGGCCGGTGCAGGGTTTGCTCCCTTCTTTTTCCCGCTCTGTTCCCGGGCGTGGCTGATTTATTCTGCCTCTTTTAATGTTTTTGCATTGTGCGAGTATAGAGAATTGACCAGTGACTGCAAAAGTATACCGCAGTGCAAATTGAAAGAGAGTGACTTTGTAGTTGGAAATGAAGGAGTGTGACTTTGTAGTGTAAAGTGAAGGAGAGTGGCTATTGGAGAAAAGAAAACAGTCGCCACTGCTAAAGTTTCGGGTTGCCGATGCTTCACTCCAGCATGTCACTTGCTTATGAGTGGAGAGCTGATTCATTTCCCAGCTGCAAGTCAAGTCACTAAGTCCGTCGGACCCGAATCTGCAAAAAGTGGGATTTCACTGTCAGCATTTCTTCCGCTGTAATGACAAATACTAATTCGCATGGGCTCCACGATACCCATTGCAGGTTTACAGTGGTGAGATTCATAAATCTTCACTGATGTTCATATAGTTTGCTGACTCTGTTCATCAAATCAACAAGTTCGTACCTCTGCATGGGTGATCAATCAGTTTCTCTCACTTTATGGATTCTTCAACTTCATTCAATTGCGTGGCGGTTCGAGTTCTATAGGTATCTATTGACCTCATTGAGTTTCATTGGTTTAATTAATGTTCACTATTTGTTGATATTCGTTGGTGGCCATCAAGACATGATTTTTATATTTTGTGATGTTCATTGCTAGCCATGGCTTCTCACTGAGATCCCTTGAATTTCATTGGATTTAGTGGAGTCATTGATCTTCAAAACTATCCATGTATGCGTTAACTCCGTTTATTCCATAAATCACAAGACCCGTTGATTCCGCTGATTCCATTGCTTCCAGAAATTCCATTCATCCCACTTTCATTGAGTCCATGTATACCAGTAAATTCATTGATTCATTACATCCCATCATTTCATTAATCATGCTGACACAAACGTAGATTCAATCACATTCATCGATACTCATCAATTCACACATTCACCCTCCAGTTATCGCACTACACCATCCATTCGTCATATCCATTAGTTCATTTACATAAGTCGTGTGCTACCGCTCAAACAGCTTCTCGCCGCTGCGGAGACCCAAAACAAAGCGCACGTCGATGCAGAGACTCAAGCTGTAGAGCATCGGGAGCAAGTAGAGCAAGTCGCGGTCACTCTGGTCGTTGATCCAGCCCTCGATCATCACCGCGTTGTCCTCGTGGAGCGCGTAGCTGACGGGCGAGTTGTCCAAGATAATGACGTTCTTGAGGTCCTCCTCCTTAGGGAAGAGCAACAGCAAGTCCTTGATGTAGCCCACGCCGGGGCGGAACGTGCAGTCGCTGCGGTAGTAGCGCTTGGTGAAGACCCGCGGCTGCGAGCCCGGCGGCTGCTGCTTGTGGTCCACCATGTCAGCCTCCAACCAGTCGATGATCGGGTCGGCGTACTCCTGCACGCTGGCGGTGAAGATCTGGAGGTCGAACCACTTGGAGGCCTCGCGGAGGAAGAAGTCGCAGAACGGGCGCTTGTACACGTAGTACAACGTGGCCATGTTGTTGATCTTCAACTCGATCATGTGGTAGGGCCCGCGGGCGCCGAGGGAGCGGGGCGCCGCGCGCGAGAGCGAGTGGATCAACGTCTCGTCGAGATCGAGAATGAGCGTTTTCTTGCGGCGGCGGCGGTCCGGGTTGCGTCGGAGCGGGAAGAGCCTGGGCGGCGGCGGGATGATGTACTTGGACCCTGTGGGCGACTTGATGTTGTTGGCCAAGATCTTCTCCTCCTTGAGCAACGCGGTCTTCTCGTCCGGGTGGGGTCGCAGCGGCGTTTCGCCGGCGTCCGGGGTCACGGCTCGCGGCGTGTCCATCAGCGGGTAGTCGGCGCCAAAGAAGTACGTGAATGGGAACGATACCGAGAGCCAGAGAAGGAGGAGCGGCCGCGCCACCGCCATGTAGCACCAGTGTCGGAGCGGCAGCGTGGGCGCAGGCGCGGCGCTGCGGCCGGGCGGTGTGTGGGCGGCTGCGTTTTGCTCGTATGTGTTTTGCTCGTATGTGTTTTGCTCGTATGTGTTTTGCTCGTATGCGTGTTCCGGGAGGCCGTAGCCGCCGTGCCCGGGCGGGTCGGCGCTCAGCGGGTCGGCGCCGGCGTCGTCCTTTTCGTTGTCGTAGCTCTTGTCCGGCGGCAGCTCCTTGCTGTCCTTTTCGGAGGCCGGGTAGAGCGGCTGCAACGAAACCACCAATTTTTTGAGGGAATTCATGCCCGGGTCAGGAGTCGGGTGTGCGGAGCAATGGCAGGCAATATAGCGGAAGGGCGACGGGCGGCGAAAGAAGGAGGGACGGTGGGGGCCGGGACGAGGGGCGGAGACGGGCGGTGCAGGCGGGAAAAGGTGGAGTATTAATAGTGCTGAGTTGCGCGGTTGCTGGGTTGGGTCGGTGCGCCGTGCATATACCCAAACATGGATCTCGATCCCAACTTCCGATTCGCACCCAGTCCCAACTTCAGGACGGCCCCGTACTGGGGGGATATGGAGATGTCAGCCCAGTTTTTGGCGCCATGGTGAGCGTTTTGCGACATTTACACCGATCCCGCCGCCATTCAACATTTTTCTCGAGCGAACGAGGCTCTAGAACCGGGCTCTATTTTTAGGCTCTGGTGCCAGGGCCTTTTTTCCCACGCTCTAGAGACATAGACTTTCTTCCTCGGCTGTAGAAAAATGGTCGGTGACCCCGAACTCTTTTCTCCATGGCTTGACGTTGACGTTCCTCGACTTCTTTCCTGAAATTTTTCCCAAGGCTCCTTTTTTTTCCTCGTCCTTTTTCCTGGCTCTTCCTTCCATGGCTCTTTCTTCCATGGCTCTTTCTTCCATGGCTCTGAAAACAGTCGTCTCCTAGACTCTTTCCTCCTGTTTTTTTTTTCTTTTTTCCAGTAGTCTTCTTCCTCGGCTCTTTTCACCGAAACTTCCTGGACTCCTCTCCTCCCATTCTCTCCCTTTCTCCCTCCCCGACCTCTTTTACTGTCCCACCATCTCCTCCCGCCTCGCTTCCCTCTCCCCTAGAACCCGCCAAAGGCCTCCATGTCCGAGTCGCTCTCCGGCACCTCCATCACCGTCTGGTTGATGAACGCCTGGAACATCTCGCCGATGGAGGTGCGGTCCACGGTGGCGTCGCAGAGCGCCTTGGTGAGGTTGCGGAAGGTCACGGCCGAGTCGGCGGCCGCGCCCACGCCCGCAAACGGCCCGTTGTCGCGCTCGCGGTCGCGCGGCTCGCCGTCGGTGTCGTCGATCAAAAAGTTGGAGCCCAAGGAGGTCTTGATGAGGCGCATGGACAGGATGCGCTCGTCGGCCTGAGCCTCGTCGTAGGGCTCCTCCTCCTCGGGCTTGAGGATCTTCTGCTGGCTGGTGTTGTAGCTGCTGCAGTAGCGGCAGCGGAGGCCCAACACGTGGTACGCGCAGGTGCTCTTGCCCGCGCAGTCGTTGCAGGCGATGATGCAGCGCCACGCGTCGTAGGGCGGCGGCATGGGCAGCAGGCGGATCTCCTGGTCGAGCACGCGGAACTGCGTGTCGGTGTTGACCACGGTCTTCTTGCACATCGGGCAGCGGTACGAGTGCTTGATCATCTCGTCGTAGCACGCCTGGTGGATCAGGTGGCCGCACTTCATGAACACCACCTTGCTGATGCTGGTGAAGAGGTACTCGCTGCAGATCGGGCAGTTGGCGTGCGTGGTGTTGGCCACGCAGCGGTGGTGCTCGCGCAAGTCGATGGAGAGGCAGATGTTGCACGTGTCGCAGTGGAAGTAGTCCTTGCCGAGCCCGAGCCCCAAGCGGCAGATGCCGCACCGGTCGCAGTGGTAGATGTCCTTGGCCGCGTCGTTGTCGTACAAGACGCACCGCGCGCAGAAGTAGTTGGCCAACTCCTCCTCGCACGCGATGCAGTAGTTGGTCTCGGGCGCCTGCGGCGTGCCGCACCGCATGCACAAGACGTGCCGCACCTGGCTGCGCACCAACCGGTGGTCCGCGGCCGCGTCGTGGCAGAAGCGGCACGTGTACCACTTGCGGCACGTCGGGCACTCGATCTTGCAGTTGCGCTGGTAGTGCGGGCACCCGAGGATGCCCAGCTCGCGGCTGTGGTACGTGGGCGCGGTGTCCGCCGCCGAGAGCACCACCTCGTCGTCGGACATGTCCAGGTCCAGCTCCAGCGCCGCGGGCGCGGCCGCGGCGCCGGGCGGCCGCCGCGCCGCCTCCGCGTACCGGCAGTAGTTGCCCATCATCAACCGCGTCACCAACTTGTTCTTCAGGTGCTGGCTCAAGGCCAACGCCTGGATGCGCTGGATGCGCCGCCGCAACAAGCCCTCCTCGAAGAAGTCGTCGAGCGAGTCCAAGTGCGTGAGCGCCTGCGCCTCCTCGCGCGTCAACTCGCCCACGTCTAAGTCCGTGGTGCCCGCGCCGCTGTCGTCGGCGGTCAACACGGGCGCGGCGCGCGGCCGCCGCCGCCGGTTGCGCGTGGGCGCCAGCACGCCGCCGATGGCGTCGCCGTCGGGCGCCACGGGCGCCGCCACGTACGGCCGCTCGGAGTACACGATGGCGCCCACGCCGCCCGGCTCGGTGTCCGCCTCCGCGCCGCCGTCGTCGTCCAGCACGTCGTCCGCCGGGAGCGTGACCGCCTCGTGGATCACGTCCGTGATGGGCCGGAGCCGCTCGAGCGCCAGCTGGAGCGACAGCCCGCGCCCGAGGTCCGCGAGAAACGTGCGGATCTGCATGCGCGTGGCCCACAGCGTCTTGAGCGAGTGCACGAGCCGCGCGTCCGCGGCCTCAGGCGCCTTCTGCGCCGTGGCGCTGTTGACGTACTGCGCCACGAGCCGCGTGACCTCGGCCAACGTCGGCGCGGCGGAGAACCCGGGGAGCTGTGCGAGCGGCGGGAGCTGCGGGAGTTGGGGGAGCTGTGGGAGCTGCGGGAGCTGCGGGAAGCTGGGGAGCGCGGGGAGGCTCGGGAGCGCGTCGCCCGGCCAGTACCCGCTGAGGTCGGGGAGGTTGAAGCGGCCGATCTGGTCCAAGTCCTCGGTGAGCGAGTCCACGTCGGAGTCCGAGCTGGAGCCCGGCGGCGGCGGCGGGCGCGGCGTGCGCGGCGCGGCGCGGCGGGGGCTGGAGTGTTGCATCGGGCGCGGCGCAGGGGACTGGGGGGCTTTTGGTGAAGGAGTACCTGGCGGTGGAGTGCTGGGCCGGGCTGCGCGCACGTGACCGGCGCCACTCGACGGGCCCCCACGGCTCGCTGGCGGGCCGGGGCGGCGGCGGCGCCCGGGCAGGCACTGCCGGCGACGAAAAAAGGGTCGCTTTGCCACCAAAAAAGTATTGACACCCACGAGGTTCGAACTCGTGCCTCCGAAGAGACCAGGAATGTATGGTAAGGTAACCTTACCCTGGCGCCTTAGACCACTCGGCCAGAGTGCCAATTGTGCAGTAGAAAGACGAGGAGGGAGCCAGACCGGACCGGCGTGGAATCTGGCGGAAAAAAAAGGCGAGTCGGGCCGAGCGACAAGCCCGGCACGTCTGGCAGAGCCGGCGAGCGGCAACGTGCCCCAGCCCGCGCACGCACAGCACCGCCGGCCGCCCGGCGTGTCGGCAGCGGGTCACGTGCTGCGCCCTTTGAGAGCATCACCACCCGCCTACTCCCACTTCATGTCTCTGCCGCAAGAACCGCCAGCGCCCGTGCTCGCCGTCATCGACAAGTGCGTGCTGTACGTGTTGAAGAACGGCCTCCTGTTCGAGGAGAAGTTGCAGCAGGCCGACGCCAGCGGCCAGTTCTCGTTCCTCCTGCCGCTGGACCCCCACCACCAATACTACCGGTGGCGGTACGAGCAGAAACGCAGCGGCGGCGGCGGCGGCGGCGGCAGCGAGGGCGCCAAGCCCCTGCCGCCCGCGCCCAGGCCCCGCGACTTCCGCTTCCTCACGCCCGTGCCGCCGGTCTCCCGCCACGACTTGGACGTGATCAAGGCCGTGGCCCGGTACACGGCGTGCAACGGCGGCAAGCACGCGCACGCGTTTCTCCGCGCGATGGAGCGGCGCGGCAAGAAGCCGCAGTTTGCGTTCATGAACCGCAGCCACACCTTGAACGGCTTGTACGAGCAGTTGACCGCGCAGTACCGCAGCATTGTGGACGCCACGGGGGCGGGCGGCGACCCGGCGGCGGCGTTTGCGGTGGCGGCCACGCGCGCGGCGTTGTTTGCCCGCGCGTACGGGCGCGCTGCGTTTGAGAAGAACACCCAGATGACGGCGAAGAACGAGCAGCTCCAGCTCCGCGAGGAGCAGCTACATTTCGCGTCCATCGACTGGCAGGACGTGGCGTTTGTGGCGAAGGTCAACTTCGACGCCGTCGACGAGGTGTCCGAGCTCCCGGCGCCGACGCTGCGCATGCTGGTGGTGTCGCGGGCGTTGGCCTCGAAGTCGCGGACCCTCGAGTTGCAGCCGCCGGCGGCGCCTGAAACACAGCCTGCCACGCAGTCTGAAACGCAGCCTGCCACGCAGTCTGAAACGCAGCCTGCCACGCAGTCTGAAACGCAGCCGGTTGAAACACAGTCAGAAACACAGCCTGCCACAGAACCCGCGGCTGCAACACAGTCTGCGCCCCCCGAGCCGGCCCCGCCCGCAGTCGCTGCCCGCGGCAGTGGCGCAAACCCTCCAAAGGGCATCAAGATCCGTGCCGCCGGCGAGTCCCGCCTCAAGAAGAAGGCCGCCGAAAACGCCATTCTGTGCCCCATCACCGGCCAGATGGTTCCCGAGAGCCACTTCGACACCCATCTCAAGGTGCTCCTTCGAGACCCGCGCTACAAGGAGCAGCAGGACAACTTTGTCAAAAAAAACTTCACCTACGAGTCCAACTTGACCACGGACCAGGTGTACGAGAACATCAAGCGGTTGGTGCGCAAGAGAAACCAGTCCGAGGAGGAGACCGAGGCCAAGCGGCTCCGGCCCGGCAGCAGCTAGTCATACAGAGCATATATTGAGGTACTGTAGAACACGCGAGCTCTCGTAAACAACGGTTATTTATTTACCAATTAAGGGGGTGTGGGGATGCTAACTTAAGCCTTCAAAGAAGAAGCTCTTCTCTTCTTGACCTCAGCTCTTTCAGCCTTACGCTCGTGCAAACGTTGAGCCAACAATTGAGCGTACTCAGCAGCAGCGTCTCTTTGTTGCTTGGCGTTGTTGACCTTCTTGGCCTTCAAAGCTCTCTTTCTTTGCAAAGTTTGAGGGGTAACCAATCTTTGGATCTTTGGAGCCTTGGTGAAGGTCTTGCCGTTCTTCTCAACGGTTCTTCTGACAACGTAGTCTCTGACGTCATCCTCCTTGGTCAAACCGAAGAACTTTCTGATGTGGTTGGCTCTCTTTGGTCCCAATCTCTTTGGAGTGGTGACGTCGGTCAAACCGGCAATGTCAGCGTCACCCTGCTTGACAATGGCCAAGGCAATGACAGACAAGTCCTGGTTGACGATACAGCCTCTAACAGACTTTCTCTTTCTCTCACCAGTTCTTCTTGGTCTGTAACAAGAGTGACCCTTGGACAACAACAATCTAACTCTGGTTGGGTGCAACACACCTTGCTTCATTGGGAAACCTTGCTTGTCGTTACCACCAGTGATCTTGAAGATGTAGCCCTTGAACTCGTCACCGACAGAGTCACCCTCAACCTCTTGGCCCATACGCTTGTCGTAGAAGACACGCAACTTGTGGTCGTCCTCAATCTCAATGCACTTTTGAGTACCGTTGGCTGGGTAGGAAATGTTTAACTGTATTGTTAGTATGCGCAGGTGACGGACTGGTGGATTTATATGGCTTAGACTGACTTCCGAGGGTACACGGTCGCCCAAAGCACTCATGCAATGTGGGCCGGAACACGAAACGCCACCACAACGCAATTTCCCAGCAACGCAGGGTCCGTCGCATGAATCATCACGCAAAGGGGTGGCGGCGTGGTGGTATGAATTGGACGCTGGCTGGCCTGTTTCTGGGGCTGGAAGTCGAATCCGGGCTGATGGATTCAGCGCCTGGAGAATGGGAACTTGGAATTTATGGCATAGTCCGGGGGAATACGAGATTTGAGTCGTCGAGAGCTTTGTCTATCATATCAATCCACACAGTTATGGGGTTGTTTGAAACATACCTTCATGTTGAACTGATTAGCCTGATGGAGTAGAAAAGAAAAATTTTCAACCTTTGTATGGGTGAATTTTTTTTTTCCTCACCCTCGCTGGGTGCGACCTCCGATGAATGCAGGCCGGGGGCACGGAGGTTTCGCGAACGCACTCTCGTCCCGCGCACGTGACGAGGGCAGAAACCCTCGACGCCTCCCTGGTGTCCGGGTGCACTCCCACTGCATTCTGGGGCATTGGTTGCAACAAATACCGTCTGCAACAGAAAATGAAACATTGCTATGGACACAAAAGTCCGCCTGGCAAACACAAGCCGCCGCAACTCAATTAAACACTGTCTATTACTGGATCTTATTCACTATCGAAGCATACTCATGATGACCGTTGCGCCGGCAACGGCCCCGTTCCCGCTATTTCTTATAATAATGGCCAAAGTCCGGCGGCTGAGTCGACGACGGACTACTCTGCTGCTGCTCTCGAAGGGGTTGCTGTGGGTTCAGAGTGTTCTGATGCTGTGCCCCCGGTCGCTGGTTGGCCATTTGCGGGTTGCGGGACGAATTGGCGTACACTGCCGTCGGAGGCCCCGAGCCATTGGACGAAGGCATACCCCCGAAATAATGGGTCATGTTGGAGGAATACGGCGTCATCGACGAGGGCCATTCTTGTGCCGGATATAGGTTGGACGGCGACGGGAATATGTCGCTCATGTACCGGGAAGGAAGCCCGCTCACCGGCGTCTGCTCGCCATTCATGTGCGCTTGTTGAAATGGCGGCTTGAATCTCGGCCCATCCGAATCTCCGCCGTTGGAAGTCCCGCTGCTCGAGCCATCGGGCGCGCTTTGCGTGTGCAGCGATTGTGGAATCTGGCTGCTGCTGGGGCCGGAATTGGTGGTGGGCATTGCGCCGACGCCCGAGACGCCGCCCGAGGACCCTCCAGGAGGCACGCCCATGGGCCCAAACTGGCCCATGTACTGTTGGTTGAACACCTGATTGAACACGGGCGTGGGGAGAATCGAGGGCGGATACTGGCCCGAGGGAGACGGCTGTGGCAACGAGGAGAAGAATGCGGGGTTCATGGGAAGCTGCGGCACAGACGTGGACGACGGGCTCAGCGTTTGCAGCTTCGGAAGCTGCGGCCGCTTGGTGTCTGGGCTTTTAAACTTTCCAAACGCATACCTGGCGGAGCTAAGCGGCGGCGGCTGGCTGGACTGGAGCTCGGTGGAGTTCGCCAGCGTTTCCTTGATGGCGTCGTTCGGCGTCAAGTTGGCGGAGTCCAACGCCTTGGCGTCCGAGGGGATCTGGACACGCAACACGGGCCGCTGCTGGCTCGGCGGCTGGAGCGGCGGTGGCTGTGACTCCGGCTCCCCCTTGGGGTGCTGGTTTTGCGCCGCGCCCATTCCCGTGTACCCGGGCTGTCCGGCCGGCTGCTTGGCGTAGATGGACGACTCGATCTTGCGCTTCTTCGAGGGCTCGGGCTCGGATTCGTAGTCCGAGTCGCCGTTGTCGTCTTCCTTGATGCTGGCGGTATCGTCGTCCACGGAGTGGTTGTTTGCACGTGGGACCCGGGCCTTCTTCTTATACCGGCCATAGTTCTCGGGCAGCTTGGACTCGTGTGGGCTCTGCTTGCTGTAATGGGCCATGAGTTCCTTGGTGTCGACCGAAGAGAACTCGTACACCTTGTTGTTGTTGCCCACGATGATCACGGCCAAATCGACTTTGCAGAGCACCGAGAGCTCGTAGGCTTTCTTGAAAAGGCCGGCTTTCCGCTTGACGAACGTGACGGTTCGGTTTCTGTCGTCGTTGAGCGGCTGAATCTCGATTTTTCTTCTACCCATGGTGGACTAGTCTCGAGTGGTTGTGTAAAGGAGGGATGGCCACAAAGGGTGTGGAGAAAGGCGGCGATTGGGCAGCTCCGCAATTGGTAGAGGCTGGAAACGGGCCGATGCAAGGCGAGCCAAGGAGAGCCACAGGTATTGTTGTGATGAGATATGACGCTCACTAGCCAAAATTGCGAAGGGGCGCAAAAAAGTACAGTGGGAAGCCGGCGGGGGTTAAGGCTGGCTGGCGAAGAGTCAAGCAGGTGTTCCTGGGTGACGGTTTGTTGAAAAAACGATCTGGTCAAATGTGCCACTAGGCGTTGATGCGTCGAAGAAAGGATAAAAATAGCTCAGTGCGCTGCCGTTAAACAGGACTGCACACGCGAACGAGGCAGAGGCATAAACAGACAAAAGCGAAGAACGGACAGAAAAAAGAAGAGAGTTCGGAGGGGAGAACCAGGGGAAAAGGCATGGAAGTGGGGCTGGAAATGAATGGGGCAGGTGTTTTTTTTTCGCCGGGCGTTTTTTTACGGCGTGGCGTTGTTCCCGCTGCTGGGGTTTCGCGTCAAGGTTGACTGGATGTGCGGCTGTGGGCGACGTCACAATCTGTTTAAGGACTCCAGAAGCATAAAAAAGCGCTGGAACCAAAGTAATGCTGGGGGCTGGCGCCTAGAGGTGCTTCGGAAATATCGGAAAAGCGCCGGCTCCGCCAAAGACGCCCATTTGTCGTTTACGTTGTTGCCTGCTGCGGGAGCTGGGGAAACTCCGCCGGGGAACGGCTGATTTGTTGGTTGTTGCAAATTCGCTCCTTTTGGGTTTGTGCCGGCCGCTTTTCAGGGGCGGAAAGTGGAGAAAGCCAGGCTGGCAACAGCGGCCTTGTGCCCGGCTTCTGCCGTTTATTGTTCCCGGCATTTGCCTCTTCTATTGTGCTCGGCTTTTGGTCTGCCTTCCAGAAACTGCCTCATCGGTCGAGACCGGGCAGCTTCAATAGGGGTTGCACCTGCGGAGCCCCGGGGAACAATCTGCTACGTTGCAATTCGGGCTCCACTTTATTTGCAGCTCCCAGCGAGCCATCTGTGCATTTGGTGTTGGACTTTCCTTCCATACGCTGCGAGCTGCCACACGATGGAGATGAGGGGAAAAAAGATTGACTGACGAGGAACGAAAGCGAGGGGAGGAGCGTTTCGGGTTGGTTCCAGATGCGTTTAGCAGCGAGGCGGGGTTCCTTGCAAGTTGTACATGATTGTAGCGCAGAGTGATGTTGGGGCTCGTCAGAGGTGGACAAGGCAGTAGATAAGGTGAGGCGGAGAAGCGGACAGGGCACAGTAGTGGATAGAGTGAAGAAGAGTAGTGGGCCGGGTGAAGGAGGGTAATGGCCCGGTGGATCAGCGCTGAAACTAGCTTTCCTGGCGTTTCGAACGTCGTATCTTCCACCTCTGTTTCACAGTGCCAAATTGGCTGAAACCCGTGATGCTGCTGCAAACCCAAACACTGCCAACAAGCTGCCCGCTTCAGACCCCGGCCCCCGTAATTGCCAAAAAATTCAAAACATCATAGAATTCTGAGGGGCATAGTGCCAATAATACGCTACTTTGTTCAACGCGCCGTTTCCAGCACCATAGCCAAAAAAACACCCGACCAAAAACTGCCCGACCGGACACCCGCCCGAAACAGACGAAAACCACAGACGCGCTGTTTCCGTTTGCAGAGCCGTTTCATCCCGAAACACCCCGCCCGACACGCCCCCAATAACCGTCCATTCCACAAGTTCTGCTGTCGCGTGTCTCCTGCAGAATATCGTTGCCGACCGGATTCTCACCTCCAACTACTACAAAGTCCCATGAACCCACCGGCGAAAAACCCCCGGCCTAAGAGACGTGGGCACGTGCAGCAGTACACCACGGGCGGCCTGGCACAGCACCCGCCACAGCAGCCGCCAATTCCGGCCCGGAGCCTCAATTCCGACCCCCACACAGGCCCCGTGGCGCCCCCGAAGCCGCCCATGGCGTTTGCCATGTTCAACGCGCAGGGCAACCCGCCGTTCGCGGCGACGCTGGACGCGAAAACCGGGTTTGAAACGTGGCTGGAACCGACGCGAGACTTGGAGGGGAACGATGCGTGGGACGAGGAGATTGGCGATATTCCGTGGGACGACGAGTCGCCGGCGAAGCAGGACCCGAAGCCCGTGGACCCGGAGGACTTGGAGGACTTGGAGGACTTGCCGTGGGACGACACCGAGGAGCCACTGCAAAACGGCGAGGACAATGCGGAGCCTGAGCCGTCTCCAAGTGCTGAAACAGAGGCGGTTCCAAGTACTGAAACAGAGGCAGTGCCAAACAGCGCTGAAACACAGGCGGACCAGAACACTGCATTGGACGTCGAGGACCAGAGCTTGGAGTGGGACGAGCAAATACCCGCCCAATCCCAGCCCTGGGACGGGAAATCCTGGCTGCTGGAAAAGTATGACGCGGCACTGCCGGCGGCTTCCCAATACACGCCGCAGGAGCCATTCTGGGGCGACTACGAGCAGAAGCCAGCCTTTGAAACTAAGCACGAAGCAGCTCCAAACGCGTACGCGACTCCAGAGTCGCCCCCGCTGACCCAGTGGGGCGGATACCAACCGTACGGACAGTCATATGGCCAGGAGCGCTACGATGAGCAGCTTGATCCCAAAAACCCATATGGGGACCAGTTTCGCCATGATGACTCCTATGAGCAGGGAAGCCAGATCGACGAAGAGCCTTATGACCCAGAAAGCCAAATCGACCATCAATATGGTGAGGATCAATATGGCCAGGAACAGTATGGTGAGGACCAATATGGCCAGGACCAATATGGCCAGGACCAAGAGGGCCAGGACTACTACGGCCAGGACCAGTTCGACCAGGATCAACACGGCCAGGGCCCATATGACCCGGAAAGCCAGTATGATGCGGAAAATCCAAGCCACGAGGATCATCACCAAGATGATCCGTATGAGACCGAAAATCAAATTGCACACGAGGAAGAATACGTCCAGGAAGATCAAATCTACCAAGAGCAGTTTTACCTAGAGGGCCAACTCGTGGACGACGATCAAGAAAAGTACGACCAAGAGAATTACGACCAAGAGCACTACGACCAAGAAAATCACTTTGAAGAGAGCACTCATCAGCATCAGCCCGATCAAGACAAGCAACTCGACGAAGAGAAACTTGATCAGGAGACTCACGAGGACATCCAGTATGACCCAGAGACACACTTTGACGAGCAAAACCCATATGATCAGGAAAACCAGGAGAACCAGTTGGAACAAAACCAGTTTGAAGATTACCAATTGGAGGAGGAAAACCACTTCAGCCAGGATATCCTATTTGACCAACAGAATCAAGCCGACGAAGATGCCAATGCCGACGGCAACGGCCACCTTGACACTGGAAACAACGGCGACTCCTATGAGCAACATGAGCCCGAAGCCTCGCAATTTGACTACTTCGACCCGCACATGGCCAACCGCATCGACGACGAGTTTTCTGCGCTCGGAATCCAACAGCAAAACAAGCTCGACAACGCAAAGTTTGGCGAAGAAAAAGAGCTTGATTTGGGCTCCCTCGCCGACAGTCTCGATCTCGGCGAAAACTTGGAGGACCACGACGTGTCCCTCCAGACAGTCGTCAGAGACCAGAACTGGGGCCAGCAAGAAAACCCACGCGTGAAAGCGCTTGAGATGTTGGAGCTCGACGACGATCTTTTGCTTGACGACGACTTCTTGGAAGATGAAGCAGAGCCCCCAGCTCCAACCTCGCCCAAGAAATCGCACAAGCCGGTCGCCAAACTGTACGTCCCCGCCACGTCCACGCCAAAACCCGCCTACGTGCCTCCGGCAGCGAAAGTCGCCGCGCAAAAGGAAGAGGAGGAGAAGTTGCGGGCGTTGGCTGTGCAGAAGAAGAAAAACGACGCCTACGACTTCCCGGCCACATTTGTCAAGCAGCCGGTGAGAGCGGCCCGCAAAGCTGCCCCCGTGCAGGCGCCCGCCCAACCCACGGCCATTGCTTCGGAAGCAGCTCCGGCGAAGAGTACTTCTCAGAAATCGTTTTTCGAGGAGCTCCCCATCGAATTGCCCAAGCCTTCGAAGAAACTGGGCCGTCCGGCACCCGCAGGTCCCCCGCAGCCGGTGGCGCAGCCGCCACAGCCAGTTCCCGCCACGGCCTTGCCCAAGAAATCGCCCAAAAACCCCTACGCGCAATTGGCGCCAAAGGGAAACTCCGCACAGAGCGTGCCCAGCAAATACCAGCCGCCAAACGCTTCTGTCCCTGCAAAAGCAGCGCCTCCGCCTCCGGGCCCCATTGGAATTGTTCGCCCGGGGCCTCCCCAGGTGGGGCCTCCGCAAATGGGCCAGGTTCCGCAAGCGGGACCCCCAGCCCAGATGGGCCAGATGGGCCAGATGGGATTCTCGCAGAACCCTCCAATGACCCAAATGGGGCCTCTGATGACCCAAATGGGGCCCCAGGCTCCTCCGCACGCCAACCCAGGAAACCCCCAGTATGCGCCAAATGGCCCGGGCCCAGACCCAACCTTCCAGCAAATGCAAATGCTGGGGCAACAGAGAATGTCTATACAAAACCAGGGGCTTCCACAAGGGATGCCTAACCAAGGAATGGCCCTTCAGGGAATGCCACAGATTCCTCAGGGTCTTCCACCGATGGCACAAGGCATGGGCCAGCACCAGCCACCAATGGGCCAATACCAGCCACCAATGGGTCAACTTCCACAAATGGGCCAGCACCAACCAATGGGCCAGCCTCAACCAATGGGCCAGCCTCAACCAATGGGCCAGCCTCAACCAATGGGCCAGCCTCAACCAATGGGCCAGCACCAACCAATGGGCCAGGTTCCCCCGCCAATGGCAACGGGCCAAATGGGAGTTGCTCCGCCAATGGGACAGAGTGCGCAACAGGCGCAGGCCCCCCCACAGAGCCTTCCGCCCTTGCCGCAGATGCCGCAGGGGGTCCACGGCGGAATCAAAAGAGTGTCGATTGGCGAAACGTCGCAAGGGTCGCACCACAGCCTGAACTCGCTCTTGTCGCCCACCACGCCGAACAGCCACTTGGCCGAGAACCCAGACGCGCCGTTCCCGCCGAAAATCGACACCAAGCACGCGCGCGTCAGCTCCAACTCGGGCCAGAAGGGAATCAGCCCGTACGTGCCCAACGCCGGCCCGTACCTCCCGGCCGGCCGTGCCCACTCCCGAAACAACTCTCTCATTGGCGGGAACACCAAGGGCAACCCGTACGCCCCCGTGGCGCACTACGGCCCCAGCTCCACGTCGCCCGCACACCAGAACGCCGCGTTGCACTCGCAGGCCACGAGGGTCCGCGGCCGGTCCTTTGGCAAGCCGAACTTGTCGACCATCAGCCAGGCCGCGCCGAAGGTGGAGAACCCCGAGGCGTTGCTCAAGCGCCAGTTCCCGATCTTCAGCTGGTCGCAGAACGACCGCGTGGTGAGCTTGGCGCCGGCGCCGTTCAGCGGCTTCGAGCCGCCGGCGCAGCAGATCCGGATCGAGAAGCCGTACAACTTGGTGTCGAGCCTCAAGCACTTTGACTCGTTCCCCGGCCCGTTGACGGCCAAGTCGAAGAAGAAGGACGTGGAGGTGTGGCTCGAGCACAATGTGGCGCGCTTGAAAGAGGACTACCCCGTCTCGGACGAATTGTTGTTGAGCGAGGTTCTCCTCGTGTTGCTCCAGGGCGACGGCGACTTTTTGTCCGCGTCGCTCCACAAGAGCTTGGCGGCGGTGTTGACGCCCAACGTCGACTTCAACTTCAGCCACCCCACCACGAGCGTTCTCGGGCAGACGCCGGGCATCTCCGCCAACGCGTACAAGCTCGACAACGCCGGCACCAACACCGTGTGGAGCTTCATGCAGGCGGGCCTCAAGGAAAGCGCGCTTCTGTTTTGCGTGTCCAAGCAGGACTGGGCGATGGCGTTCATCATTGCCAAGTCGATTGGCCAGGACGCGTTCAGCAAGGTGGCGTCGGACTTTGCGCGGGCGTCGTTCCCGTTCCAGACGAACCAGAACACCAAGACGCAGCACATCATGCCGCTCGTGTTGAAGTTGTTTGTGCAGAACACCAAGGGCGTCATTGACGACTTTGTGCACGTTCCGAGCGAGGCCGAGTTTGCGAAAAACCACTACCGCGAGATCCTCTCGGCCGCGGTGGTCAACGGCGCCGGCGCCGAGTTCTTGGTGGAGTTTGGCCACTTTTTGAAGTCCGCCGGCCGCCACTGCGCGGGCGAAATCTGCTTCGTGATGGCGGGGCTCATTCTCTCGAGCGTGCCGTTGCAGAACGGCGCCGTGTTCTCGCAGGTGGGCTCGTCCACGCAGACGCCCGTGTACAGCGAGATCTACGAGTACATTCTCATGAACTCCGCGGCGTTCCCGGGGTTGATCCCGGCGTCGGGCTTGCCCGAGTTGTTGCCCATGAAGCTCAAGCGGGCGCAGTTTCTCGCCGACATGGGCTCGTTCCAGGCGTCGCGCAAGTACTGCGACATCATCAGCGGCGCCTTGAAGTCGTTGCCCAAGAGCTCGGCGCCCGCGATCTCCGTGGAGTTCAAGCGCTTGGTGCTCCGCTTGTCGGACGCTGCCTCGAGCGAGTCCGGCTGGCTCGGCAGCAAGTTCAGCAAGATGAACCTCGACAAGATGTGGGGCCAGTTGGACAAGTTGATTGGCGGCGAGGACGTCGGCAAGCCCGAGACGGGCGTGTTCAGCAAGTTCAGCCCGAGCTTGTCGCGCAACGCGTCGGCGTTGGACATCACCATCGGCGCCCAGGCGCGGCCCGACTTCTCCAAAGCCCAGGAGGCGCCCAGCCCGTCGCGCGTGCCGCAGAGAGGCTACGTGCCGCTGAAGTACGGGCCCGTTCCGTTCCACGGCGGGCGCAACTTGCCCAGCAACGGCTCGCTGACGAGCTTGAACTTGGACGACCAGAAACGGCCGCCGCAAGCGCAGCACAGACCGTTGCCGCGCAACAAGGTGTACGCCAACCGCACGGCGCACTTGTCCTCGCTGTCGCTTGCCTCGCAGAACAGCGCGGTGCCCGAGGCGCGTATGCGCGACGACAGAAACTCCGTCGGCAGCATCGTGTCTGACTTGCCCAAGCGGGAGCACTCGCGAGTGGGTTCCAACGGCTCGAGGCAGTCGGAGAGGGTCGGGGAGGAGAAGGCCGCGGTGGGCGAGGACACCGACAATGCGGCTGACGCCACCGCCGACAACGCCGACAATGCTGACAACCTTGACAACGCCGACAATGCCGACAACGCCGACGACGCCGACGACGCCGACGACGCCGCCGGGGAAGAGGCCGCAAAAGCCGAGGACGACCCAGAAGACCTCAAGCAACAGTCGCAGGAAACCATCACCGCGCCGGCCGAGAGAGAGGTGGAGAAATTGCCTCCTGCGCCTCGCGCCGCCGCCAAAGTCGCGAACCCGTACGCCCTCAACACCAACCGGGCCGTTGCCAAAGGCAGCAACAAGTACGGGCCACGGGCCAACGCCGGGGCCAACAAGTACACCATGAGACCCGGAAACGGCCCGACTGTGTCAGTTCAGGGTGTTCCGGACTTTGGAGTGCCCGCCGAGAAGCCGCAGCCGGAGCCGGCCAGCGAGCCGGCCGCGGAACAAGCCGACGCCCGCGCCGAACCCCCCGCTCCAGCAGTCGAGGAGCTCCCCGCGGAGGAGCCACGGCCGCAGACGCCAAAGCCCCGCAGCGGCCCAAAAAAGAACCCGTACGCGCCGGTGGCCAAAGCGCCCGCCAACATCGACATCAGCTTCGACCAGGGCGACGCCGAGGAGGAGGAGCGCAAGGAGCCGCTCATTTTGAACCACGCGAGTCCGTCGTTCCGCCAGGGCTTTGTCAACCCGTACCAGGAGACGAAGAAGGAGGGCAAGCTGCAGATCCAAGACACGTTCGACGAGTTCCCGATCCCGGGCTCGCCTGAGTACACCACGCGGGCCAACTCCGTCGTGGGCAACACCGGGTTGTACTCCAGCCGGTTGTCGCAATCGCAGCAATCGGCGTTGTACCAGCAGTACGAGGTGCGCGACGACACCGTGGTGGACTACGTGCCCGTGCCCGAGGAAGACGAGGACGAGGACCCCGTGCAGAAGGAGAAGAAGACGGAGGCGCGCAGGAAAGACATGGAGGCGGCCAAGCAAAAGATCAAGGAGGAGATGGGCCGCCGCGGCGGCGGGCAAAACGCGGAGAACGGCTGGTTCAAGGGCTGGCTCGGCAACAAGAAGGCGGACGACAAGCCCAAGCCAATCCGCGCCAAGCTCGGCCAGGCCAACACGTTCAAGTACGACGAGGAGCACAAGCGGTGGATCGACACGAGCCGCCCGTTGGACGAGCAGCTCAAGGAAGCGGCGCCGCCGCCGCCACCGAAAAAGAAGGTGCTTCCTGCGAAGGCGAGCGGGCCGGCGCCTCCAATTGGCGCTCCGGCGTCGATGCGCCCGGCCGGGAAGGTGGCGAAGAGGGAGGAGACGCCCGAAAAAGAGGCCGAAGCGGCGGAGGTGGGCAAGGGCCCCGAGCCCGCGGCAAAGCCCACGAGGCCGGTTTCCAAGGCCCCGCCGCCCAACATCGCCAATGCCGGGCTCGACGATTTGCTCATGATCTCGGGCCAGAGCAAGGGGCCGGGCCGGAAGGGCAAGAGACGCTACGTGAACATGATCAACAAGTGAAGTAAATAAAATAGACCGCACGGCAGCACCAAGGAGGGGTAGGATTGTATTTACAAAGTGCGCCGAGGTCGAGCTTGACAGCTGTGTTTAGGTGTTGGCGATGACGCGATGCCGACAAAGCGAGAGCGAGCTGCCGCTGATTCACCGGTGATTCGTGGCTGATTCGTGGCTGCTTCGTGGCTGCTTCACTACTGTTTCGTCGCTGTTTCGCCACTGTTTCACCCAGTCTCACCACTGTCACACCACTGTCACACCACTGTCACACCACTGTTTCACCACGATTTCACCACTGTTTCATCACTGTCTCACCGTCTTACCAGTCTCACCACGTTTGTCCCGAGACAGGCCGCGCCTCGCGACCTGGCGACACGGTTTGCAGCCAATGCGACCCACGGGTGCATTCAGGCGGTGTTCGGCAGGCGTGGCCGGCCCGGATTGTCCCTCGGGCGATAGAGAATGTAGTATGCGGGCGGCACCCGTCTGCCCCGCAAAAAACGGTCCTGGGGAGAGTCAGGCGCGACGGAGTAGCCGTGTTTCAAGTACCACGCCAACGCGCGGGTGTTTGCCGAAAACACTGTCAAGCCGGTGCCCTGCACCGCAAAGTGGCGGCTCTCCGGCACCTCGGCCGTGCCCGCGGCCCGCGCCAACGCCTCGCTGTAGCGGTGGAACGCGCCGAGCAACGCCGTGCCCGCGCCCAGCGCTTGCACCGCCAGGCGCACGTGGATCTCGTACAAGTAGAGGCACCGCGCCAGCCGCTCCGTCACCAACTTGAACGACACAAACGCCGCCACCGCCGCATCGTGCTCGTACCACACGTACACGAGCCCCGGGTCCAGCATCTCGTCCCATTTGTCGGTTTTCCAGGCGGGCCCGTTGTGGGCCGCGTACACGGCGCCCAAGCCGGCGTCGATGAGCGCGACGAGGCGCTGTTTCACCGCCGTTTCGGCGTCGCGCCCGCTGGCCACGCGGAGCCGCGCGGGGGCCGCGCCGGCGAGTTCGGCGGGGAAACACTGCCGCGCGAGCTGCGCCATGGCCCTGCTCAAGGGCACCATGAGCGACTCGTCGTTTTCGTCGAAAGACGCCATCGCCGAAATCTCGAGTGTCGGTTATTTGGGCGATTCCCTGGTAGACGAATCAGCGAGTTGATGCTTTCGGTGAATTGGCGAGGTGGATTCACGGAGTTGGCGCTTTCACAATGTTTTAGTGAGAAAGCGAGTTGATGATTTCGCAGTGAGTGTTCACTGTGAGCTGATGTATCAAGTGAATCAGCGAATTGATGATCAGTAAATTAGCGAGTCAACGAAATCACTGAGTCAGCGAGCTGATTATTCCACTTAATTAGCGAGTTGATGTTTCACTCAATTGACGCCAGTGAGTTGTTGACGGTGAGTTGGAGAAACCACTTGATTAGCTGTTGATCCCTAAGAAGCGAGTTGATCCACTGATTAGCGAGTTGACTTCACTTGGAGCTTCACTGAAGCAACGAGTTGTTGATTTCACTGAGTTGACGATCCACTGAATGGACCACTTTATAACGTCACAGTGAGTGATGGTTTCACTGAATTAGCAGATGTAAATGTCACCCAAGTAGCGAGGTAGTCAGTTCAATGAGTCGAGTTGATGATCCACTTGATTAGCGAGCAATGATATCAGTTGTGCTCCCGCCGAATTGGTTTCACTGTGAGTTGTGCTTTCACTGACTTGGTTCACTGAGTCGACTGCTTGACTGACTTCACTGAACTGAGGGTTTTGACTCTTCGCTACCCGCGCCACTGTCTGAACTGCTGACTGTCACTGTATACTTGACTGTTGAGCTATTCGACTGGCCAACCGTATGACTGAATAACAAGACTAGATCCGTTTGACTTGAATGTTTGACTGAATGTTTGATCTCACTGCTTGAATGGCTGCTTGATCTCACTGTTTGAATGGCTGCTTGATCTCACTGCTTGATCTCGCTGTTTGACTCTCACTGTTCAGTTCTTCAAATGTCGACTGTTCAACTGTCTTTTCAACCTTTCGACTTTTCAGGTGTTCAGCTTCAGTCGTCTGAATACGACGCTCTGGAATACTGTGCCTGGTATTTCTGTACCGATGGCTCAGCGTTGACGGTGGCGTACCTGGCTGACTCTGACTGAACTCTAGCTGACTGATCTGACTAACCACTACCCGCCGTGTGACTATTCACTGCTCACTGCCTGGTAACAGAGTGCTCACTGTCTGAGTAATAAAGTCAGTATTCGAGTAATAGAGTGCTCACCGTCTGAGTAAGAAACTGCTCAGTATTCGGTAATAGACTGCTCAGTCAGACTAATCTAATTCTGTTCTGCCACGCTAAGTAGAAACTTGTCGACGGTCCGACTGACGTCTGGTCACTATTTATGGCGAGTCACTCTGGGTCGCAGTGGCTGCACAAATTCGCAGGGCCACGGCTCGCCCACCTCTTGAGCCGGTCGCACCAGACGCGAACATCAACGCGCCCACCACCCACTGTGCAAACCCCGCCGCCGCCCACACCCCAGCAGCGGAGCCGGAAAAAGCACGCCCGAACCCCCGCCCGCCTATAAATACCCCCCACCGCCCCGCGTGCCATGTGGAGCTCCCCGATCGCAGAGCGGCAGCGGCAGCGAGCGGCGCGGCTCTACCAGCCCATGTCGTCGCCCGTGCGGCGCTCCGAGCACGGCGACAAGCTCCGCGCGCAGATGCGGCAGGTGCGCGAGGACCTCCGCGTGGAGCGGCTAGCGGCGAGCCGCGAGAAGCGGTGCAGCGACGAGGACTGGCAGTTGCGCGTGCAGCTGCTCGAGCGCGAGGCCGCGGGCCTCCAGTTGGACTTGGACTTGCTCTTGGCGGAGACCGAGCACGGCGAGGTGGAGGCGTTGGAGGCGTTTTTGGCCGACGCGGAGTCCGACCTCGAGGCCCAGCTCCGCGACATGCAGATTCTGACGGGCGACGACGCGGCGCCGGCGGCCGGTGACGAGGCCGTGGCGGCCGCGCCACCACAAGAGCCCGGCTCCCGCGCGGCGTAGGCGCCGGCGAGCCGCAACGAGAGCCCGGCACCCGAGCGGCGGGTGTCTACGGCTACAGATGCAAACGTGCCTAACGAGCGGTCCGAGCGGGCTCGACCCACGGGCTCGGCGTGCCCCCTCCACCATTCCGCCACCGCTGCCGCCCCGCCGCACCACCCGCACCGTGCCACCGCCCATCCGCCGCGTCTAGGGCGCCAAGCGGGACCTGGGCATACACCAGTACCTCCGAGAAGCACCGGTGCTGGGGCCCGGGCCCGAGTCCAGGCGCCCGGCGCGGCTCGAGGGCGCGGCCGCGGGCCACGGCCGGTGGGCACCGCGGAGCGCGCTGCAAGCGAACCGCAGACTACATATTGCTCAGCCGGGGGCCCTTGCAGGACCGAAAGTGGCGCAACATCAGCTGACCAATTTCACGCTGTGCCGCAACGGCGGCCCTGGACTTATCTCCGAGTGCCCAATGCGGCAGCTTCGCCAACCACCTCTCGCCGCCCTGGCCGTCTGTGTCGCGGTGTGCCACCGCCCGCTCCCCCCACATATTCCCCCACGACCCGCTGGCTCTTGGCATTTGCTACGTCAAACGTCATGGGCCACACGTCAAACGCCAATGTCAACGTCAACGTCAATGTCAATGTCAAACGCAAGCGCAAACGTCAAACTAAATGCCTCAGTAGAGCACGCGGCGTGTTCTTTGGTCCTGGACAAGCAAGAATCCGGGTTGCTTTCCCGAAGCCAAATTAGTCCGCGTCGCATCACGTAATCTCGTCCATCAGTGAAAACTGTAACGTGCCCTGTGCAGACGCCTGCCGGAGACCGACTCGGACACCCCGGCTGTCATTCCGTTGGGCCTGGCGCACATGGTGCATAGCAGCAACACCGCTAGCACAACGGATACGCCAGAGTGCGTCCGGCCCGCCCACAGCCAATGGCGGCCCCGCAATTGTGCTTGACGGCGGCTTGACTAATCCTGTGACATCGTCGGTGTCAACATTTCCGGAGCCCAGCCAATCACCGCCACGCCATACCGCGATGCACTCCCGCGGTGCATGTGTGCATTATCAACCGCATCTCCTTCACACAGCTTCCCGTGCTCCCGCACGCCCGCCCGGCGCTTTTGGCGGGCGGGAACCTGAGCGCTCCTTGGACTCGCTCCCAGCCCCAAGGGGGGCCCTTTGCCGGCGTCTCTGCCCGGAAAACTGCCCGGAATCACCGTACGCCCCTCGCCCTGCGCAGCCTGCAGGACGGCGGCTGGCCGCCGACAACGCAAGATGCGCAGCTACGGTCCTGCACGTCGCACTGATGGATGCAGATAACCCAGTGAAGTCTTTTCACGCCCTTCCCTGGAACGGGAATTTGGGCGGTGCAACGGCGCGAAGTGCCCGCACGAAACACAGGGACCGCCCGGCGGTGGCAGGAGGCCGCGGCCGCTCCACGGACGCCTAACCCAGACGGCCGCCTCGGCGCAAACGGGCGCAGAAAGCGGCTTCTCCGCCCACCCCCGGCTTTCGTGGCCGCCAATGCCGGTGTGCATATGCAGCTGCGGTTCCAGTTGCATCTCGGTGCAGCTGCGTCAGGGCACTAGTATATAGCCCATCGGCCGCCTCCCCTCGGCCCCCCATCCCGTGCAGCTATTTCCATGGTGTCTTTTGCAAAGCTCGCCACCTTGGCCTTCGCCGCCGTCGCCGCGGCGGACGGCGTGGAGATCTACCACAAGGACGATCTCGCCTACAGAGCGTGCTCGCTTGCGCTCGCCAAGCAGGCCACGTTCTTCACGAAAAAGGACAAGGCCGGCTACTGCAACCGCAAGAACCCCGCCGCGTTCGGGTCCATGGCGTACTGCGTGAACCTGTTGCCCACCAAGGGCGCCATCAACGGGTTTGTCACCGCGTGCGACAAGTACAACATCACCACCGACATGATCGCCGCCGCGTACGCCAACGCCTCGGAGTACATTGTCACCAACACGTCCACCATCGCGGGCTTCAACAAGTCCGCGGTGTACACGCAGCGCCCGATCGCGGTGCCCAAGAAGACGCTCTTGAACGCGTACTCGTCCAACATCGCGCGGTGGTACAACTACAACCGCGCCAACTACTACGGGTGGGTGCTCCTCGCGTACTGGTTCTTGCTCGTGCTCTTTGCCGGCGCGATCCGGCTCACCAAGGCCGCGGCGCCGCGGTTCGTGGACTCGTTCAACGGCAAGATCTCCAACGCGTGGAGAAGACACGTGACCATGCCGGCGCTCTTCCGCAAGAAGCGTGTCACCCACGGGCGCTTCTTGCGCGTGTTTGAGTTTGTCATCCCGTCGCGCATGGAGACCATCTCCATCTTCGTGTGGTTTGTGCTCGCGGTGGCGTTCAACACCGCGGACTTCACCCACCAGCCCAAGAACTTCATCTGGCCCAAGGAGAGCACCGAGATGGGCCGCAAGATCGCGGACAGAACGGGCATCATGGTGTTGTACTTGATCCCCGAGTTGTTCTTGTTCGCCGGCAGAAACAACTTCTTGCAGTGGATCTCCGGGTGGTCGTTTGCGCGCTTCAACGTGATCCACCACTGGATCGGCCGCGTGGTGTTCATCTTGAGCATGGTGCACGCCGTGGGCATGACGTACAACGGCAAAGGCATCGGCAAGTACGACTCCAGAAACGCCAAGCCGTACGTGCGCTGGGGCTACGTCGCCTTGATCGCCATGGTGTTCTTGATCACCCACTCGTTGGCCGTGGTGCGCAAGCACCGCTACGAGCTCTTCGTGCTCCTGCACAACGTGTTGGGCGCCATCTTCGTCGCCGGCACGTGGCTCCACGTCGCCGACGACAACTTCCAGCAGTTCATGATCGCCACCACCGCCATCTGGGTGTTCGACAAGGTCATGCGCCTCGCGCGCATGGCCGTGTTCGGCGTGCGCACCGCCGAGGTGCAGTTGATTGCCGACGAGACGTTGAAGGTGACCGTGCCGCGCCCCGCGTGGTGGAAGCCGCACCACGGCAGCCACGCGTTCGTGTACTTCTTCCGCCCCTCGTGCTTCTGGCAGTCGCACCCGTTCACGGTGATGGACTCGGTCGTGGAGCCCAACACCGTGTCCTTCTGCATCAAGGTCAAGGGCGGCATGACGCACGGCCTCTATAAGTTCTTGAACAACCAGCCGGGCCAGAAGGCGCAGATCAAGTGCTGCGTGGAAGGGCCCTACGGCACCCGCCAGGCGTTGCAGCACTACGACACCGTCGCCTACCTCAGCGGCGGCTCCGGCATCCCCGGCTTGTTCTCCAGCGCGTTGCAGATTGCCCGCAAGCAGGCGTCCGCGGAGACCCAAAAGATCAAGTTCTACTGGGTCATCCGCCACTGGAAGTCCATCGAGTGGTTCTATGAGGAGTTGAAGCAGTTGGAGGGCCTCAGCATCGAGCCCGTGGTGTACGTGACGCGCTACGACACGCCGTTGGACGAGTCCTTTGTGGAGCGCTTCGAGGGCGACGACGACAAGTCCTCGGCGGACTCCGAGAAGGAGGCCAAGGACGGCGCCAACACCCACGTGCAGCGCTTGATCAAGAAGATGCCGTACATCGACTTCCGCGCCGGCAGACCGGACATGGAGGCGCTCATCAACACCGAGGTGGCCGAGGCCAACGGCTCCGTGGCGATCGTGGCCTGTGGCCACGACTCGTTTGTGGACGAGACCCGCCGCCTTGTGGTGAGAAACTTGCCCGAGGGCAAGCGCGTGGACTTCTACGACACGATGCAAGTATGGTAGGGAAGTAGTTGATGGAGTGTATTTGATGCGAGGTGCAGTGTAGTGAGGGAGGCACGGGTGCAGCGGCGCCCGAGGGTGCGGCGCCTAGACGGCGCCAGGCCCGCTAAAAAAAAAAGTAGAAAAAGGGAAAGCAAACGCACGCGTGTTCGACACGCCGCCCTGGAAAAAAAGAGAAATAAAGGACGGGCTCCTCGGATCCTCGCGTGCGCCAACAGCAGATACGAACAAGCGCACCAGTCGGCCGGGCGCGCAGGCGCCTATGTGCAACACCACCGCGTACGCTCAAAAAAAAACGGCCCTACTACTCTTCTTCCAGGCCTCGACCCGCCTCCCCCTGGCCGTTACTATTGGCTGGCTCTTTCGTTCCCGCAGCCCCAGCGCTCCCCCACACACCCGCCCACACGCGCCTCCCACCAAATACCCCGGTCCGCCAAAAAACACGTCCCGCACCGACCCGCCCACACAAACACTCCCCACCATGCCGTTTCTCGAGCCCACCCGGATCGCGAAACGCGCCACGTCGCTGTCGCTGTCGCTGTCGGCGGCGCTGTCGTCGGACGCGTGCCTGGGCAAACACCCGGACAAGCAGCTCTGCGAGAAGCCCGTGTCCAACAACGCGTTGGAGATCGGCGTCGGCGTGGCGGTGCCCTGCGCCGTGATCTTGCTCATCTTGGGCTGGTTCGTGCTCCGCAACTACCGCAAGGAGAAGAAGGAGGCGTTGGACCACGACCCCGACTTTGACGAGAACGGCGAGGCCACCGTGTTGCCCGACCTCCCGGCGTTCTCCAAGGACGACCCGTTCAACGTGCCGCTGATGAACTACGCCAAGGGCTTCCCGTCGCTCTACGCCGCGCCCAGCGACGCCGCGTCCCACACCTCCAACACAACCTCCCAGGAGCACGGCAAGTACGTGGACGGCTTTGTCTTGCCCTACATGAACCAGATCGGCTCCAAGGCGTCCTTGGACGAGTTTGTGCGCCACCTGCTGGACCTCCGACCCTTTGCGAAAAACAGGGGCTCCACGTTCACCACGGGCTCCGCGGCCGCCGGCATCGCCGTGGCCGGCACCCGCGGCTTGTCGCAGCCGACGAGCCCCGTGAAGTCGCAGTCCGGCGCCCGCGCCGCCGCCGACTACGCGCAGTTGGCCGACGCGTCGTCGCGGCTGGACCTCACGCAGATGTCCGACGCCAAGTCCTCCAACGACCAGTTCGCCGTGGAGTACGAGAACGAGCTGAGCCCGGCAATCAACTCCACGTTGCCCAGCACCACCAAAGACGCCTACGCCGCCGAGTCCGACCTCGAGAGCGTTTCTGACGACGAGGACGACGACGACGACGAGGCGCGTCCGCACGTGCCTGCATTCGAGGTCCAGTCGCCCTTCGAGGAGGAAGCGGACGAGCCCGCCGAGGCGGATCTGTCGCGCGCCACGAACGAGGAGCAGGCCGAGAAGTTGGCCCGCATCAAGTCCGTGTACAACGTGTACTTTGACCGCACGAGCTCAGTGTCCTCGCGCGCCAACGACGCCGCCGAGCCGCGCACGTTCACGGCCGACGACACGCAGCCGTTGCCTGCGCTCGGCATCGACACGTTGAAGGTCGCCGACAAGGACAGAAAGAGCACAGCCTCGTCTGTCTACACGAGTGCTTTCCCGAACGAGCAGGATGCCGAGTACGGGGAAGGATCGCAGGAGTACCAGCAGCAGTACGCCCAGGAGCAGCAGCAGTACGCCCGGGAGCAGCAGCAGTATGCCCAGGAGCAGCAAAACTACCCCCAGGAACACCAGCAGTACGCGCAGGAATACCAGCAACAGTACGACCCACAATACCAGGGGCACTACGAGTCGCCGCAGTTCCAGGGCCAGCAGTTCCAGCAGTACCCGCAAAACCTAGAACCGTTGAGAGCGTTGCCCTCGCCGTCTGATATCCGCAACTCCACCATCGAGACGTTCACGCAGTACCAGCCACGCGCCAAGATATCGCTGCCGTCGTTGAGGCACGGGTTCGACGGGTCGCCGGTGTCGTCGCCGTACCTGGCGTCGCAGCCATCGTTCGGGCTGGGCGGCGCGCCGCAGGACTACTTTGGCGAGTTGCCGCCGGTGATCCGCCACGCGCAGGGCAACGGCGCCAAGCCGTCGGCGTCGCAGCTCTCGCGCACGCTGGTGGTGATGTTGAACCCGGTCAACGAGATCACCACGCTGCGCACGTTCAAGCCCGCCGGGTCGTTGCCCTCGGGCATGAGCAACGGGCACGGCGGCGAGTTTGTCAACGGCGAGGATCTTATACCCGGCAACCGCAAGAGCGCGGTGAGACGCATGATGAACACTAACTTCTAGCTACGAGATTACACCCATTCCGTTTATTATGCGAGGTCGTAGTCGTCGATCTTGTTCTTGTACTTGAGCACGTTCCTCTTGATCTTGGACGAGTCCACCCACGTCAAGTAGTCCTCCAAGTTGCGTGTCACCAAGTACGCCGGGTCCGCGATCACGCTCGGGCCGACCCGCACGTGGCCCTGCTCCACAAAAGTGTTGGCGTCGCGGATGTTCTGCGCCATGCGCAAGCGGCACATGACCACGCCGATGCGCCGTCTGCACAAGGCGCTCACCGTGACCTTGTTCTCCAAGTCCGAGATCTTGGACTTGGTCGCCAAAATGCCCATGTTGTAGAGCTTCTCCAACAAGAGCTGCTCGTGCTTGATGCGGAACGGGTCCGTGGGCTGTAGCAACGACAACTGGTGCGCCACCTTGCGGATCTCGCCGCAGATCTTGTTGTACTTGTGGTAGTCCTCTCTTTTCTGGATGTGGTACGTGTGCATGACCAGGGTGTCGCGGTGGCCCTGGTCCTGCTTCCAGTTGAGGAAGTCCACTTTTTTGAGCAACTTCTGCTCGTGGTGTTTGAGCTGTCTGACCATTTTGATGGGAAGAGATGAGGTTGGGTTGCCGCAGCGAAACCCGCCGCGAGCACCCGTGCACCCGTGCACACAAGACCCGTGCACCAGCGACACCCACCAGCGCCAACGGCCCGCCGCCGCCACGGAGCACGGCCGCTGCCCGGGCGGGCCGGCGCCCGCCTCGCCAGCCCGCCGGCGCCAGGCGCCTCTTTCGCCGCGTTTCGCCCGCGGACGGGCGGCGGGGCGGGAACCCGTGGTGCTGGTGTACGGGTGCGGGCCCGCTCAAAATTTTCCACGGTGCAAAATGTTTCTTCACACCATGTTCAGACCCTCGGGCGCCTCGCTCCCAGGCGTGTGGAGCCGCAGCCTCTGCAGCACGGCCCGCGCGGCCTCGTACATTGGCAAAACGCCCATCAGATTGCTGGAAAACGTCCAGTGCTACACGGAGGGCATCCCGATGGAGTTTTGCAAGAAGTTCACCAAGGGCAAGGAGACCATCTTGCTCGACCGCAACATCGTGGTCAAGGGCCCCAAGGGCGTGTTGAAGAGCGCCGTGCCCGGGTTCGTGCGCGTGCACGAGAAGGACGGCAACGTGACCATCAACGTGGCCAACCCCAAGAACAAGGTCCAGCGGGCCATGTGGGGCACGTCGCGGGCGTTGGTGCAGAACAACGTGATCGGCACGTCCGAGGGCCACTTGGCCATCCTCAAGTTTGTCGGCACGGGGTACCGTGTGTCCATTGAGCAAAGCGGCGACGATACCGTGGTGGCGTTGAAGGTCGGGTATCCGTTCACGCCGAAGATCGCCGTGCCCAAGCACTTGAGCGTGTCGTCGCCGAACCCGCTGCGGCTCTTGGTGGAGGGCATCGACAAGCAGCAGGTGAAGCTTTTCGCTGCCCGCATCCGCGAGTTCCGCAAGCCGGAGCCGTACAAGGGCAAGGGCATTTACGTCGACAACGAGACGATCAAGTTGAAGCAGAAGAAGATCAAGTAGCGTGTATATAGACCGAATACGAAGACACTGGGACGCTGTGCTTGGCCGACAGGCGGTGTAGTGGAGCGGGGGTGGAGTGGTGGAAGACTGGGCGATTCAATCGGACAAAAGATACAGTGGTCAAGTGGTCAAGTGGTCAAGTGGTCAAGTGGTCAAGTGGATAAGTGGTCAAGTGGCTAATTGGTCAAGTGGCCAATTGGAAGACTCGGCGTTTAATCGGTGAAGTGGTTTGGCTCAATGGTTAAGTGGCTCTTTTAATTATTAGATTGAGAATGGTGAAGATGAATTTATCGTTGAGGAGTCCGGAGACGGCATGCAAACCTGCTACATCTGACTCGTACCGGCTCAAGGACCCGAACTTCTGCTTTCAAGTACCTCTTCAGCTTACTGGCACGAAGCAGTTCCCTCTAAGCTTTGCCATACAAAAGCCTGGACCAACAAAACCCATTGCATAAATCAATGACAGTTCAAGCCAAGCGTTTGAGTGTAAGTAAGAACAACCAATAGCCTTTTCGTGGTTGTAGGTGATGTGAAGTATCTTAGACCAGAGCATGGTCTGTAGGGCAACCTCTGTAGGGCAAGGTCTGTCAACGACATGCAAGACTATCGGCATATCTCGACAATATAAGCTCCCTGATGAAACAAAGACCCCCGCCCAAGCCGTTTTGGCTCTTTCCCCTGCTAAGCATTTTTTTCAGACTCTTCCAGTTCTGTTATTTTCCACCCACAGCTGTACCATTTGTAGAGCCAGAAGAGGTGGCTGCGCAAAAGTGCAAATTGCAACCTACGCAACCAAAGCACAGAAACAAACACGCCAAAGAGCCGGAGACCACCCCCAAAAATACTACAGAACGCAAACAAAACCATCCAAGTAAAACCACCTAAATAAATGCACACCCAAAGGAACCGGCAGCTTGAGCCACTCTGCGCAACACTTTTCTACATCAACTCCCACTTCGCGCACAAATTTTCACCTCATTCCACCACAATGAACTTCCACGCCCGGGCCTTGCAACAGCTCGCGCCGGCCACACTGCTCGTGTTCCGCCGCGGCGCCGCACGCCTCACGTCCGTGCACGCCGTGCCGTCCATGTACACGGCGGCGCCCGTGATCAACCACAGCTTGCCCAAGTCCAACGAGAGAAAGTCGTTGTTGAGCCGCCCCGGGATGCTCGGCATCAAGCGCGACATGATCCTGTGGTTCGACGACAGCGGCAAGCAGCACGCGGCCACTATCGTGGAGATCGACAACTGCGAGGTGGTGGCCACCAAGCCGTTTGCCGAGAACGGGTACTCGAGCGTCACCGTGGGCCACGTGGACAAGTTGAAGAACGTGACGCGCCACAACTTGGCGCTCTGCGAGCGCGCGGGCATCTCGCCCAAGGCCGGCTTCGGCGAGTTCCGCGTGCGGAGCGACGACGGGCTCATCCAGCCGGGCGCCGAGCTCAAGGCCGACTACTTTGCCGTGGGCCAGCTCGTGGACGTGCGCGGCGTGTCCAAGGGCAAGGGCTTTGCCGGTGTCATGAAGCGCCACGGCTTCAAGGGTTTGCGCGCCACGCACGGTGTGTCGGTGGCCCACAGATCGGCCGGTTCCATGGGTGCCACGCAGGACCCCGGCCGTGTTTTGCCGGGCAAGAAGATGGCGGGGCGCATGGGCGGGCGCAACTGCACCACCATGAACTGCGAGGTGTTGCATACGGACGCCGACGCCGGCATCTTGGTGGTGAAGGGTCAGATCCCGGGGCCCAAGCACGGCTACGTGCGCATCGCCGACGCGCAGAAGCTCTACGGCAAGTCGTTGCTCGCGGAGAAGAAGAAGTATTAGGGGTTGTACATAGATCCATGTTATGAGACATCATGAGGTGTGTAGGGTGGAGGAGTGGGGTGGTTAGGTGTGAGGTGTGGGATGGAGATGGAGATGGAGATGGAGATGGAGATGGAGATGGAGATGGAGATGGAGATGGAGATGGAGATGGAGATGGAGATGGAGATGGAGAGGGTAAATGTGGAGGTGAAAGGAGATGGATGAACCGTGGGAGGGAAGCCGTCCACACACAGGTCATTGCAAAGCATCGAATGCTTGGTCTGGCCTCAGCCCAAGCACTGGATGCACTAATCATAAATGATTTAGAACACAGAAGAGTCCAAAAAATGCTGACTGCCATTAAAGACAGTTCCCGGATGGTTCTGGTAAAAGGCAAGAACCATGTACGCTTGAGAAACTGATCTTCTGGCAGTGGCCCGAAAAGTGTGCGAGGCGCGCGCCTTATATAGTTGCCCGGGGCCGGGTAACCCGACTGCAAACCACCGCCAGTCACTGCAAAGTTCAAGATTTCATTTTTGCAGCAGAAGTCCAGGTTTTCTCCTTTCAAGTCATCTTTCGGGCTTGCAAATGATGGAATTGTATCGTAAAGTTTCTTGACTTCAAAGTGGGTACTGATGCACCCAATACACGAAGGAAGCCGTCTGAATGGAGCAATTGGATACCAAAACTTACTGATTTCTTCCAATTAGTTGCATTCTCCTTCTTCCGTAAACTAATGAAGAAAAATTGAGCAGGCAGAAACTCAAGGTTTCTTCCAGCCAAGCATTGACGCTCTGATCTCACCAACCAGATGCCACCATACCAATACATTTCAATACCGTTCTTGTTTTCGACTGTGATTGAATACCGATACAAAGCGGTTGGCATGTAAGAAGTCAGTAATCTTTATTATTTTCAGACACCACTGTACTTCGCCGGCTTTGAGCTATACCGTCATTTCTCTTATTGGCATCTCAAAGAATTGCATCCTAAATATACGGCAATTGTCGACCAACAAGTCTCGCAACTACCACCTGGCTCTCACTGTTGATTCTTTCATTTATTCTAAGTTTTGGTTCATTGCACTATGGTCTATAACTGTGCGGATGCAAATGGCATAGGCGGGCAGCAGCAGGAAACAGCTGGGTCCTGGTCATGTGGACATATCAGTGGAGCAAGTACCGTCACCTGTCCCATGCCGGCCAATTGCCGTTTCCGGTTGCTCCAGCATTGCTAGTGGCGGGCCGCGCCTACTTGTTTCTCGTCAAAATGCTGTTGGTCAAAAACTCCAACGCGCTGCGGGCGTCAGATTCCGGCAAAACACGCAAGTTCTCCAACGCCGCCGCACAGTACTTCTCGGCCATGGCGCGGGTCTTGGCCACGCCGTCGCACTTCTCCACCGCGGCACGCGCCTCCTCCACGTCGCCGGGCTCGGCGAATTTGCGCGCAATCAACTCACCCAAGTGCGGCTCCTCGCGCCACGCGTACAAGATGGGCGCCGTGGCGAGCCCCAACTTCAAGTCCGCCTGGCTGGGCTTGCCGAAGGCCGCGTCGCTGGAAGTGTAGTCCAACATGTCGTCCACGACCTGGAAGCACAAGCCCAAGTTGCGGCCGTAGGCGTAGCAGTTTTCAATGACGTCGTCGCGGGCGCCGCTCAAGACCGCGGCCGCGCGCGCCAGCTTCAGCATCAACAGCGCCGTCTTCAAGTAGGTCTTGTGCAAGTAGTACTCGAACGCGGCGTCCACGTTCATGTGGTGGTCGACGGAATTTGGCGGCGAGACCGAGTAGGCGTGCTGCTCGACGGGCACCTTCCCCGTCGGGGTGGGCATTTCCTTTGCGTCGCCGTCGTTGGCCACGGTGGCGTCTGTGCTGAGCACGGTGTTCTTGAGCTGCATGAACTCGCCCTCGACCAAGTTGGCGATGGTGGTGGACAACAACTCAATCACCTCCGGGTTGCGCAAGCGCGCAATGGCCACGGACGCGCGGCCCAACAAGAAGTCGCCCGCGAGCACGGCCATCTTGTTGGTGAAGGCGATGTTGCCGCTGGGCCGCCCGCGGCGGGCGTCGGACAAGTCAATGACGTCGTCGTGGAGCAAGCTGGCGGTGTGGATCATCTCCACGATCTCGGCCAAGCGGCGCTGCTTCGGGAGGATGCCGTTGGCGGCGTCGAGCCGCGGGAGCGAGTCCATGGGCCGCGAGAGCGGGTCCAAGATCACGCGCGGGTTGATGCCGTGCAACACGGCCAACGGCAGGATGGACGCGTTGACGGAGTTGCCCGCCACCAGCGCGCCCTGCGGCGTGCCGGCGAACGGCGCCTGCTGCGTCACGTCGCTGGTGTCGACGGCGATGCGGTCGCGCTGGTCGGCGGGTATTTTCAGCAACGCCTTGGACAAGAGGAGCACCACCAACGGGCGCACGTTCTTGCCCTCGGCCTCGAAGTAGTAGCTGGACACGCGGTTGAGCACCGGGTGGCCGGAGCCAATGAGCCCGGCGATCAGCTTGGCCAAGCCGGACATTTCGTGGGAGACAATGGAGAACGGGTCCGAGAACGTCTGCGGCGGCGGCAGCACGATTTTCTCGGCGGCCTCGACCGCCGCGTTGAACGAGCTGGTGGCCTTGCCGCGCTGGGCGAATTGCGCCCGTAGCCTGGCGAGCCGCCACGCGGGACGGAGAAGTTTGGGAGCCATGGTGGTGGAGTCTGTTGAGCGACGTTTTTTGCGCGCGGGGGGCACGGGTGCGCAACGCAGGGCCGCGGTGCGGTTGCCACCTCTGGTTTTGCTCTTTGCGTTTCGGAGGTTGTTGGGGCTTTTTCTGCTGGATCTGGGGCGGGGGTGTTGGTCTTGGCGCTTTTGTGCCTGGTGTGTCCTTTTCTGTTTTGATTTGCCGCTGTTTGCCTTGCATTGGTGTCGTGGCCTCGGCTCACAGAACCACGGCCTCAATGTAGGGCAGCAGTCTCATGGGCAGTCTAAACATAGGGCGGTCTGTAAATAAAGAGCAATTCTTTTGGAACAAACTGACAGCGAGTTTTTAGAATCGACAGCGAGTTTTTAGAATTGGCGGCGAGTTTTTAAGATTGACAGCGAGTTTTCAGCAAATTGCAGCGAGTTTTTCAGCGTGCAATGCACTTTCGCCTCTCTTTTAGGCCTAATCTTCGAGTCTTGCTTCCTTTTTCGCATTCGCCATTTCTCCACACTGGTGCTCCTTTTATACCACGTTGTCTTCCGTAACCTGGTCTTTCCTTGAGGCTCCCTCGTCCAGGGTCCACACGGTGCTTGGGCTTTTCAGTTTCTCTCTTCTTACTCACGAATGCTGGTTCCCGGTCGTGATGGCCGTGTTGTTTGTTTTGCAACCTTGCGCAAAAGAACCACGAGCACAGTTGTGGGTTTTGCATCGCCAAATGTGACATTTTTGCGTAGTCGTCCGCTGCCGCTGCCGACGAATTCTTGATATCACCAATGGCTCCTCGCACGAAGTTGCCGATTTCTTCATATTGTCGACGTACCTCCGCTTGGCCTCTGGCTCTGGGTAAATTGCACTGTTCAACTCCGGAAAGTCAAACACCATCAAAACACCCGTTTCGACAATTGTGAAATTCTGATCCCAAAACAAATCTGGAGAGTACCAAAGCGTACAAGTCGTTCTGTTTTTGCTCTAGTCCTTGATCTGACGCTGGAATATTGTGCTTCTACAATTATCTTTTGGCAACTGGAACCAAACAATGCGGGGCCTATATTATTAGTAATGCGTGGTAAGCTCCCACAATGTAAATGCCGGCCTCAGCAGGACTCTATAAACTCAGAACCTGTTCCCCATCTTCAACCAGCGTCCTTCCCAACACCCCAGTGTCTATAAAAGCAACTTCTCACAGAATGGTGTTCCCTCGTCTGCACAAGAAAAACTGCACCAAGCATAATCAAACAGCCCACGAAATAAAACAAAGTGAAGTGGCTGCCAACTGTTTTTGTCATTGTCATTGTCCTTTTTGTTGCCGCGACGCCGCCTCACTTCCAAATGCCTTTTTGCAGCTCGTTCAAGTTGGCCAAAAAGACGTCGGGCGGCACCAACGCACCAAGACTCCGCCGCGCCTGCTCGTTCAAGTACCCGAGGCCGATCATGAAGCTTGCATTGACCCATCCGAATCCCTCGAGCGCCACGCCCTTGAAATCCACGCCCTGATTTCCGTACTCCGCGTCCACTTTGTGTGGCGCAGCGTCTTTCAAGACATTGTACTTCTCCACCACCACGCCATTGTAATCGACAAACGCACGTGTCATCATAAACAACCACCGGTACGCAAGGCGGCGGGTCACCCCGCCGTGGCCATACTTCTCGAGCCCTTCCCACGCCAAAATCTGGTGCGGCGCCCATCCAAATGGGTAGTCCCATTGTCTGGACGGGCGGTCGAGCCCAACTTCGCCACGTGACTCCAACGTCCCGCCTGCAAGGCCACCAAACTCCTCCAATTTGGGAAGTGTGCGAGACACCATGGCGTCGGCCTGGTGCTGGGTGGCCGCCCCGGCCCACAAAGGCCAGAAAGCCGTGGCGGAAACATAATCCTCCTGCTTCTTGTCGCGCACGTGGTAGTCCACAAACACCCCGTTTTCTTCGTTCCAGAGGTACTTGCTGATGTTTTTGCGTCGGGCCTGGCTGCGCTCGTGCCACACACTGGCGGTTTCCACTTTGCCGGTGACAGGATCCTGCAAGTCGCCGAATTTCTCGAGAACGCCTGCAATGTCCACCTCGTATTTGTAGAGCAAGGCGTTCAAGTCCACAGTCGCCAAGTACGCGGCTTTCCCCTCAAGCCGGTAGCTCGTGTCGTGGCCGGATTCTCTCACGGCGCGGTCGTGCAAAAAGTACTCGTCCAAAGCTGGCTCCTGGATCTCGCCGCTATTGTACTTGTCGATGAAGTCCTTCTGCGAAACCCTGTGTTTTTCCACGTATGGTTTCAATACGGAATCGAAGTGGGACGCTTCCGTCTCTGGCGGAACGCCTTTGCCTTCGGGGTGGTAGCAGGAAAGTCCGGTTTCCGGGTCGAGCCGGGGAGCAACGCACCACACGGAGGTGTATTCTTTGACGGCAGCCAAAATTGCCCGCTTCAAGAAATCAAGCGCTTCCTCGGATCCCGGCTCCACCTGCACCCATTTGTTGTATGTTTGGACCGCCATATCGGTGAGGAATGGCGGCTGTGAGCGGCCCAAGAAATACGAGCGGTTTGCGTTTAAGATCTTGTTGTAGTAGCGGATCTCGTAGATGAAATTCTCGGTCATGGCGCGGCACAAGCGCAAGTTTTCTGTGTTGGAGTTTTCGGGCGTCACATCAGCCAAAAGCCCCATGGCAATCATGTACGAGTCCCAGCCGTAGAACTCGTTGAAGCGGCCGCCAGGCACAACGTACGGCTGGCTCACCAAGTTGGAGGGGTCCCGCGGGTCGGGCGTGCACGCGAGCGCCAAAATGCCCGGTTTCTTGTTGATCGAGAGAATGTAGTCTGCGTCGATGGTCTCCGGGAGGTACTGGACGTCGAGGCCGAGCTCGGGGCTCTCGGCGGCGATGGACGCGTAGAAGTCGTACTGGTCGTGGCGCTCGTGGGGCACGTACACGCGATAGCTCTCCTTCAGCTCGTAGACGGTGCCGTTCTCGGACACCTCCTCCACAATCTTGTTGTCGTAGGCCATCTGGCGCACGTTCAGGCGCGTCACCTGCCGCGTGAGGTTGGGCCAGAACACGGTGGCGATCAAGCGGCGCAAGCGGGCCACCGGGTTCTCGCTCAAGCGGGCCTCGTCCAAGAACATCGACTTGCGGCCCGCCGTCTGCGCCACCGTCAACTCCTGCAAGAGGTTGGACAACATGTAGGTGCCCCGCACGGGGGCGGTGCGGTAGCCGCCGGAGTTGGCGGTGCCCACGTAGAGCACTTTGGGGCCCGAGTCGTCGACGGTGATCTGGTGGTTGTGGTCGGTGTCCTCGCTCTGCAAGAGGCGGGACAACGTGGCGTCGATGTCCCTGATCAAGAACGACTTCTGGCCCGACCCGTCCACCGACGACCGGCGCAACTTGGACGCCGGGGTGTTGTCGGCGGCAGGTCCACCGGGCCCGTTTTCGTCAAAGGCGGCGGCGGCGGCGGCACCGCCTCCTGCAATTGGCTCGTTTGGGCCGGGCTCCCGCTTCCCGCTGTCGCCGTGGGCGTCTCCGTGGGCGGGCCCCGTGTGTGCCATTTTGCTGGCAGTGTCTGCGTTTCCGGTAGTAGTCGCCATGAAGATGTTGGTTGCTGGACGGGTGCTGGATTGCGAGGATCTTCTCAAGTCAGCGGCTAAGGACATGTGGTGCTACTGGGGGTGCGCTGAGGGCCGGCGGAGTAGTGACGTGGCCAGAAGAAAACAAACAATCCCAACGAGGCGATTTATGCTTTTAGGTTAATGCCCCACCTCAATGCGAATGCGGAGAGCCACACCCGGACCTCCACAGCACAAGCGGGCTACAACGCAGCGCCAGCGCTTAGCCAATATTCTTGCCGGAGCCGGGGAGATTCGGGCGGAACGGCGGCATTCCGGGCGTTTTTGGGCGGGCGGCGGAGCGCCCAACAATGCCGGGCGGAACGCTGGGAGGTGTGGGTCGAGGCCATTCCGACCTCGGGGCCCATTGTAATCCGGGGTACGCGCGAGTGCCGGCCGTTGTGCCCGGGCGCGCTGCGGTGCCGTGCCCCCGGTGCACTGCTGTGCTTTGGGCCGGGCGCACTGCTCTGCCTCACGCCGGGCGCACCGCGGTGCCGTGGGCCGGGGTCTCACGTGCAACACCCTCGGAACCGCTCCATTCCAGGGCTGCCCCCCCAGGACATCAAGTTCCGGCCCGGCGCCGGCCAGAACAGTCCCGACGCCCGCCGCCAAAGGCCGCATTGGCCGGGCCGGCGCCGTCTAAAGTTTCGCCCGGCGCCAAGCGCTAACGCCGCCGCGTGGTGCGCCCTCAACCCGCTCGCTGGCCGTTTCTCCGGGACCCCGCACATTCTGGCCCGGGGGCACCCTCGGACCTTAGCCCCGGGCACCCGCACTCACGTGCGAATCTGGGGTGTGGGCCTCTCAGACGCAGGGAAAATAAGCAATTTCCCCATACTCCTTGGTATATAAGAATAGCCCCGTCCACCGCCGTCAGCACCCATCCCGCTTTTCCAAAACCGCCCCGTGTCGACCGCACCGCCAATTGACCCCCTAGCGCCAGCCGAACTCCCTCCCCAGTTCGCTTTTTCCCGCCTCTTTTCCCCAGCCTCTTCTCCCTCATCGATGGTCAAAGTTACCGTCTGTGGAGCCGCCGGCGGCATTGGCCAGCCCTTGTCGCTCTTGTTGAAACTCAACAAACACGTGTCCGAGTTGTCGCTCTTTGACGTGGTCAACGTGCCCGGCGTGGGCGCCGACTTGAGCCACATCAACTCCGATGCCTGCACCAAGTCGTTTTTGCCCTCATCCCGTGAGGACAAAACCGCGTTGGCCGAGTCCTTGAAGGGCTCCGACTTGGTGGTGATCCCCGCCGGCGTCCCCAGAAAGCCCGGCATGACCCGCGACGACTTGTTCAACATCAACGCCTCGATTGTGCAGTCGTTGGCGCAGGGCATTGCCGAGAACGCCCCCAACGCGCTCGTGTTGGTCATCTCCAACCCGGTCAACTCCACCGTGCCCATTGTCGCCGAGACCTTGAAGAAGAACAACGCCTACAACCCAGCACGCTTGTTTGGCGTCACCACCTTGGACATTGTGCGCGCCAACACCTTCATTTCCCAGCTCCTTGGCGGTGACTCCAAGCCCTCGGACTTCGAGATCCCGGTTGTGGGCGGCCACTCGGGCGAGACCATCGTGCCGTTGTACTCCGTTGGCGCCCCGGCCGCATACAGCAAGTTGACTTCCGAGCAGAAGCTGCAATTGATCCACCGCGTGCAGTTTGGCGGAGACGAGGTGGTCAAGGCCAAGGACGGCGCCGGCTCGGCCACGTTGTCGATGGCGTACGCCGGCTACCGCTTGGCCGAGTCCTTGTTGAAAGCCGCCTCGGGCGAGGAGGTGACGGAGTGCACGTTTTTGAACTTGGACTCGTCCATCCCCGGCGCCGCGGAGGCCAAGAAGTTGGTCAACGGGCTTGACTTCTTCTCGCTCCCCGTGCAGTTGACCAAGGACGGCATTGCGCTGGTGGACTACGAGGTGTTGAACAAGATCAATGACGACGAGAAGAAGTTGTTGGCCGTGGCCATTGACCAATTGAGTGGCAACATCTCCAAGGGTGTTTCGTTCGTGACCAAGTAGGAGGACAGTAAGTTATTGAATAAAAGTAAGACAAGTAGTGGACGCGTAGGCCGTTGTCAGGCAGTGAGGCCAAATGCTGAATATTGACTGTACACCGACAATCGATGATTACATAAATAGATGATCAGGTGTGCTGAGTTTTGTGCAAAACATACGCTCAATACACGGCTTCGCTTGTAATGAATATATAGAGAAGAAGTTGTACATGCTACTCATGTGAATGAATGGTCTTTAGGTACACTCATGACTATATACATCCACACATGTTTATGCTTAACACCCATTCATAAAGAATCTGTCCAATGGACATATCGTGATTCTTCATGGAATTCATGATATGTGCAACTCGTAGTGTTACTCATGTGGTTGTCATACATTCAGTATCATACACCGAATGAGTGTATAGATGACAGTAGTACACTAAAGATACTCATATCAACCAATTCATCAGTAGTCAAAAGTCATGGATTTTGTAACGACCCATAAATCTATCTCTAAGTCATTTACAGGACTACTTATGGCAAATGTATGTATTTTCACACTTCTATCATGTATATCTTTTGCAGCTGATCTAGTGCTACCAAATAGACGTACACCATGTACAGATGTCACAATACTAGATCCAGAAAGTCCTATAATACTCTTGTAACCCACGGATTTGCTTATAGCTCACAATGTATATTCTTTCAATCCATGCATTTGCTTGTGCTGGTATAGTTTACGACTCTGATTGAAGTCCTCATGACTATGTAGCGACACTTACTTATGGGTGCACCCTAGGATACAGTTTGATAAGTTCAGAATCACACTTGCCGCTTCCCATTGTGCACTATTTGCACCTGCTTCTACCGAATAGCTTTCATGAAATCATCAGTATACAGTAAGCTATAGGTGTCCTACAAAACTACAGATTCACATCAACAGCAGCATGAGTATTTCATCAAAAATACCGAGCAGTGGCCTGGTCTATGAGTACTTCTCGAGCCTTTAAACCTTGCAAAACGTCTGCCACTGTGGATTCACGTACGACGGTTGAACGGACTGTGGATCGGTACTGCGAAATGAAATTTCTTGATCATTACGAAGTGAACTTTAAGCTGCTGGTTTAAGTGGCACATGGCCCCGACAGCAGCTTCAGATAAGAGAAGAGATTCTGACAGGCCATGGCGTGCTTGAGTGTAAAAAACGCAGATTTCCGACACCGGGGTCCCTCGGTGCACCACTGTGACCCGGGGAGTTTCTGTTTTATGAAGTTCCGGCAGGATCCTTGAGGTGCTGCCACTATAGTTCCATGCACAGCTGCAACACTGCGCTGGGTGGACATTGAGACAAGTTCAAGACGAGAAGAATGGGTGCAGCCATTGGACCTGCGAACATTCAACCTCTTTGTTCGAAGTTTTGTGAATGGTGTTGACTCACCGATCCAAAGCATGGAGACGGGTTTGGTGGAGAATTGAGCCACCAAGCCTTTGACTGGTAGGCTAATTAGGGGAGACTTGTAGGCCAGTTAGCATAGACTAGTCGGCCAATTAGCGTCGACTGGTAGGCCAAGGAGCGTAGACTAGGAAGTGATCGGCTACCAAAAGACAAAGCGGCCAAGCTGCCTTGCTACCAGAAGATTCAGATCCGACAGCTCTCGGCTGTCGCTGCTTCAAAGCCATTGCAGCTTTGAGATCACATCATTTGCAGCTACTGGCCATCTATCTACTGGCACCAACACGCGGCAGTCACTGGAGCTCTTGACCATTGCAGCATTGCAGAAATGCGGAAACGCCGCCGCCACTGACGCTCACAGGGAATTGATGTTTTTGGTGTACTGATAGTCGTGGTGTACTGATAGTCCCGTGGTGTACTGGTGGCCCGTGGTGTACTGGTGGTGTTGTGTGGCGTGGTGCGCGGTGTTGATTGTGGTGTATTGGTGCGGTGGTGGTGTTGGCTGGTGCTGGTATTGCTGGCGTTTCTGATGACAACGTGGGCCAATTGATGAGGTGTTTGTGTTTTATGACCGCCTGACACCGCCGCCCGGCAGCCGCCTGTAAAAAACCGATTTTAGGAGCCCTTCCAGCGGAGAAAATTGGGCTGTAGACGCAGCGGCTGAGGCCCGAGCGAAGAGTGAGCTATTTTGGGCGGTGGAGCGACCGAGCAACCGAGCCCAGCCCCCGTCCCTGGCAAACAGACAGCGGCAGAGCCCCGGCGCGGCGGTAGCAGAAGTAAAAAAAAAAAAAAGAAAAACAGGTGTTCGAACGACGGACCCCGGAGAATAAAAACACACTGCGCGGCATTTTTGCGTTGCTCCTTTTCTCAACAACCGATGCAATGGAGGCCATCCTCGACTTTTCCGCCGAGCTCGACCTCGACTTGTTCGACCGCGTGGTCGACACGTTCTACAAACTGGGCCCCGACCAACTGCGGGCGCTGGCCATTTTGACGCAGTTCCAGGAGCACCCGGAGTCGTGGACCCGGGCAGACGCCATTCTCTCGCGGGCCAAAAACGCCAACTCCAAATACATCGCCTTGCTGTGCCTCAACACGTTGATCAAGTACCGCTGGAAGACGATCCCCGAGCACGAGCGCGTGGGCATCCGCAACTTCATCGTCAACATGATCATTGCGTTGTGCGACGACGAAACCGTGTTTGAGACGCAGCGGGCGTTGATCAACAAGATCGACTTGACGCTCGTGTCCGTGTTGAAGCAGGAGTGGCCGCACAACTGGCCGCAGTTCGTGCCCGAGATCGTCATGAGCTCGCGCAGCTCCTTCAACGTGTGCGAGAACAACATGATCATTCTCCGCGTCATGGCCGAGGAGGTGTTTGTGTTCTCGCAGGAGGACATGACCCAGGCCAAGGCTGCGTCGCTCAAGTTGAGCCTCAAGGCCGAGTTCGAGCAGATCTTCAAGTTGTGCTACGAGGTGTTGGACAAGACCTCCAAGCTGTCCTTGGTCGCCGCCACCTTGCAGACGCTCTCCAAGTACGTGCACTGGATCCCGCTGGACTACCTCTTCCAGACAGACCTCTTGGCCTTGTTCACCAACAAGTTCTTGCTTCCGGCAGACACCCGCGCCATCACCTTGAAGTGCCTCACCGAGGTCTCCAGCTTGGTGGCGCCGCAGAACGAGGACAAGTTCTTGGCCTTCTTCCAGGCCGCCATGGAGAAGATCGTCGCCATCGTGCCCTTGCACGCGGGCGCCACCTTGCGCAAGCTGTACCTGGTGGCAAACTCCGCCGACCAGTCCTTCTTGCAGGACTTGGCCATGTTCTTGTGCACCTTCTTGAGCAACCACTTGCCCGCGTTGGAGGCCGCGGCGCCCTTGAAGGACTTGCTCCTCGTGTCCTTGGACTACTTGATTGAGCTCTCGCGCATCGAGGAGCGCGAGTTGTTCAAGACCTGCTTGGACTACTGGTCCAGCTTCGTGCACGGCCTCTTTGAGGAGATCCGCAACTTGCCCGCCAACGAGTTGGGCCCGTTGATGCAGCTCACGTACCTGCTGCAGTTGCGCCCGGGCTCCCACGGCGCGCCGGACCCCGCGGTGTTGGCACGCTTCCCGCTCAGACAGCACAAGTACGCGCAGGTGTTGTCCAAGTTGCGCTTGGTGATCATCGAGAACATGGTGCGCCCGGAGGAGGTGTTGATTGTCGAGAACGACGAGGGCGAGATTGTGCGTGAGTTTGTGCGCGAGAGTGACACCATCCAGTTGTACAAGTCCATGCGCGAGGTGTTGGTGTACTTGACGCACTTGGACGTGGTGGACACCGAGCAGATCATGAACGAGAAGTTGGTGCGCCAGATCGACGAGAGCGAGTGGTCGTGGCACAACATCAACACGTTGTGCTGGGCCATCGGCTCCATCTCGGGCACCATGAACGAGGAGATGGAGAAGCGTTTCCTCGTGTCCGTGATCAAGGACTTGTTGTCGTTGACCGAGTTGAAGCGCGGCAAGGACAACAAGGCCGTGGTGGCGTCCAACATCATGTACATTGTCGGCCAGTACCCGCGCTTCCTCAAGGCGCACTGGAAGTTTCTCAAGACAGTCGTGAACAAGTTGTTTGAGTTCATGCACGAGACCCACGAGGGCGTCCAGGATATGGCCTGCGACACCTTCATCAAAATCACCAACAAGTGCAAGCGCCACTTTGTCGTGACGCAGCCGGCGGAGACCGAGCCCTTCATCATGGAAATCATCCGCAACATCCAGTCAATCACCGAGGACTTGCTGCCCCAGCAGGTGCACACGTTCTACGAGGCCTGCGGCATCATTGTCAGCGCGCAAACACAGAAGGAGGCCCGCGACAGCTTGCTCGGCGAGTTGATGTCGTTGCCCAACGTGGCGTGGCGCGCCATTGTGCAGACCGCCGCCGAGGACCCACAGTTGTTGATGAACACGGAGACGGTCAAGATCATCGCCAACATCATCAAGACCAACGTGGCCGTGTGCAAGGCCATGGGCCCCGGCTTTTACTCACAGCTCGGCTTGATGTACGTGGACATGTTGTCGCTCTACAAGGCGGTGAGCGGGATGATCCTGAACTCGGTGGCCACCGAGGGACTCATTGCCACGAAAACGCCCAAGGTGCGCGGGTTGCGCACCATCAAAAAGGAGATCTTGAAAATGATCGAGACGTACATCAACCAGGCGGACAACTTGGACGAGATTGTGCGCGACCTCTCGCAACCGTTGTTCGCGGCTGTGCTTGAGGACTACAAAACGAACGTGCCAGACGCCCGTGACGCGGAGGTGCTCAACTGCATGGCGGCGTTGATCGCCAAGGTGGGCCACATGATCTCGGGCGGCGTGGTGCTTATTTTGCAAAACGTGTTCGAGTGCACGCTCGACATGATCAAGAACGACTTCGTCGAGTACCCAGAGCACCGCGTGGAGTACTACAAGCTCTTGAAGGTGATCAACGCCAAGTCGTTTGATGCATTGTTGCAGCTTTCGGGCGAGGCGTTCCAGCTGTTGATCAACGCCGCGTTGTGGGCGTTGAAACACAACAACCGTGAGGTCGAGGAGAGCGGCTTGCTGTTGGCCATCGAGTTGATTGACAACGTGGAGAAGCTCGGCAACACGCCCTTCACCAAGGCCTTCTACACCAACTTTTACTTCCAGATCTTGTCGGACACGTTTTACGTGTTGACGCAGCCGGACCACAAGTCTGGGTTCCGCTACCAGGCACAGCTTCTCGCGCAGTTGATCCACTTGGTGGAGGACGGTGTCATTGTTGACAAGTTGTACAGCGACGGCCAGGCCGCCGAGGGTACCTCGAACTCGGCGTACTTGAAGCAGTACTTGGGCAACTTGTTGTCCGGTGCGTTTGAAAACTTGCAGAGCGAGCAGTTGGTCAACTTCTTGAACGTGTTGACGACGGTGTACAAGGACTTGAACAAGTTTAGCGGCATTTTGCGGGACTTCCTTGTGCAGATCAAGGAGTTTGGCGGCGACGCCACGGATTACTTGTTCGCCGAGGACAAGGAGCTCGAAAAGGAGAAGGAGGTGAAGATCCAGCGGGAGAAGGACATGCAAGTCGCCGGTCTCATCAAGCCCTCGGAAATGGAGGACTAAAGAAGTATGAATAGCAACTAATGGCATATCCTATGCAGACGCCCGTGGCGGCGGAATAGTAAGAGCGGATTTGTGAATCCAGCGAGCTGGTGCCTATTTATGCAGCTCGGAAAATATGTGGTGTGATTCAAAGCGATGCTGAACAAAGATTCAGTACGTTGGGCCACTAGCTTTGAATTGTTGCAGCCATGAAACACATATGCTTGATCATGCAAAGGTGTTTATTACAGTGTGTGTTTTCCTGGACCACAATTGGTTGCGATGGGCCCAGAATTGACATAATTTTCACGTTACAGGTTCCCGCCATAAGCACTAACAAAGAACGTGTACTTTATTTGATGTGTTTTGCAGTAGACATGGCTCGTTACTGTTTAGCTGAGACTCGAGTGCTTCATCGTCGTTTCAAGTGCAACCATTCGGGCTGCATCTGAAACACACGGTCGATTGTGTGAGTCTTGTTCTGAAAGGCGTCAGCTCTGTTGGCAGGACAGCGCTTTTGTCCGTCATCACAAAAAGATATGGCAATCTGAGAGGCAAGCCGGGTTTGGGCTTATGGGTGCAAATCGACAGGGCATGTGAAGTCAGCAGCAACGAAAAAATGATAGGAGTATCGTCCAGGACACGAGAATTCTATGCCGATCCGTCCCAACCACGAAATCTGCCCGCCCTTACGATTAAGCCCAAGCACCGGGTCACAAGCGATTATCTACGAACGGTCGTCCAGTTGCGATTGCAGGATTGCCAGTCACACTAATTTGAAGTCCATCTCTGAAAACCTACAATGGCGAATTGGGACGAAAGGGAGGACAGTTTGCCGTTTTCGTCGAATTGAAAGGATTCTCCGGCGGTGGCTGCCTTGGGCAAAAGCCACACCACGAGAACCCACAATGTGGAGAAGTAACAATAGCGGGAGTAACAATAAACAAGCAAATTGTGAAAGCAGCAAAGAAAGGCAAAATGGCAGCAATTTGCCAATGGAGACAAAAAGACAAAAGACAAATACAGACAGTAAAAGACAAAAGACAAATAAGCCCGTAGACAAAAAAAAAACAGCGAGATGGCGAGATGCAAAAAGTCCGAATCTGATTTCGTGGACCGGCGGCGGCGCACACCGGACCGAACGACGCCTCCAAATTAAACAGCGCCTCCAAAAACCAGCGGCTCCTGTGCAGCAGTCGTACGTTCTGCTTTCTCCCAAGGCATTTGCAGGTCCCGAGCGCCAGGTGTAATTCGGGTACGGTGCGAGGTCGTGCGAAGCAAGGCAAAAAAAACACAAACAACCACATGTCTGAAACCAAGCCCCCGGTCGAAACCGCCGCCCAGGCCTCTACGGAACCCAAGCCACCCACGGCCAACGTCTTCCTGATGTTCGGCGCCAAGAAGGAGAAAAAGGAGGAGAAGGAGGACACGCAGGAGAGCAAGGAGAAGGACGTGAAGGAGGACAAGGACGAGGCGTCCGACGAGGCCGAGGAGGAGGCGGACGTGCACTTCGAGCCCTTGGTGCAGTTGGAGAAGGTGGAGGTCAAGACCAACGAGGAGCAGGAGGAGGTGTTGTACAAAGGACGGGCCAAGTTGTTCCGGTTCCACGGCGAGAGCAAGGAGTGGAAGGAGCGCGGCACCGGCGACGTCAAGTTCTTGAAGCACAAGCAGACGGGCAAGACGCGCATCTTGATGAGACGCGACAAGACGTTGAAGGTGTGTGCCAACCACTTGGTGCAGAAGGACTACGAGTTGCGGCCCAACATTGGCTCCGACCGCTCGTGGGTGTACACGGTGACGGCCGACATCTCCGAGGGCGAGCCGGAGGCGCAGACGTTGGCGATCCGCTTCGGCAGCAAGGAGAAGGCCGACGAGTTCAAGAAGCACTTTGACGCTGCGAAGGAGTAACTGGTGGGAGGGCGCCACGCACGCCTGTGCGGCGCCGCCGGCGTACACTGTCCATATCACGCCGACGTGGTTGGCCTTGCCCGCGCCGTGGCGCGCCTGCCAGGCCCGTGTATATCTTCAATCATACAAATCCATGAGCTACTGGTGTGGCCCGGACACTGCTGTCGGGGGAGATCCGCCATCTGACCAGCCTCTCTGTATCAAGATGGTGATGCTGAAGTAGTTTTGGCACTGTTGCGGTCGACTTTGTGCAATTGGCGGTAGGAGAGGTGGAGGCTTTGGGCAGATCTGAGGTTTTGCAGTGCCATGGAAAAGGTGTGGGCGAAGAAGACTGTTCAGTGCAACAGATGCGGCTGGAACAGATGTGCCGGTTTGTGGTCTACTGACGCTGTCAGCGTGTCGACTTCCGTGGCCTGGAGATTCGGCAGTTGAAGTCGAAACCATTGACTTGGCACCTACAGTTATGTCTCTGTCGGTGATTTGGAGACACATGGAATAAAAGAGGTCAAGCAATTTGAGATGGCTTTTTGCAGCAGCTACCATCAAATTTCTGCAGCTAATTACGAGAACATTTCAGCTACCATGAGATGTTTGCAGCTAACCATCAAATCTTTTCAGCTACCATGAGAACTTTCCAGCTACCATCGAATTTCTTCAGCTACCATCAAATCTTTGCAGTTTAGCGGGGCCCCGCCTTGCAGCTGCGCACTTTCGTCGCTGCCTGGAAATGATGCTGTTTTCCAGCTGACTCAGAGTTTGGCCACTCTTATTTTGCGACTCATGTGGGCGATAAGATCACATAACGACGAGATCTGACAGACGGGAAACGAATGGCTCTGGCAGTTGGGTTTGGCAGTTTGGGCCTGAAAATTGGCTGGTCGTGACAGCCGAAGCTGCTTGGGTGTTGAGGTTTTGCGTTCCGAAGAAAACGTAATGGCAGTGTCGTCCTACGTATCGAGTAGCATGGAAAGCTACGACTGTAAGCGTTAGCTACAGCGACTCTAGTCAATAGTTCTTGTGATTTGGCCATTTTATATCAACGTCATGGTCATCCAAAGCCATAGAACCAATTCAGCAGGCTCAAACATTCTCAAGCTCGTTGAACGCTTCTTCTGTAAGCGGCAAATAACGTAAATTCAGTCAATGGTTCTAATCACCTGGGTATTTATCTACCGTCATGGTTATTTGAAGCTTCAACAACCATGTTAGCAGGTTCAATGACACAGTTTCAGGCTCAGCAAACACCTCTTCAATTCGATAGAAGCACAAGGTGTAGCAATGTCGATCGCTTCTGGTGTAGACAAACAGCGACCGTGTGGCGTAGAAAGATAGCGACTGTGTGTTCCTGTCACTGGTTTCTGTGACCGCTAAAAAAACCAATAATCAAGAAAAGCAACTCAAGAGAACTTCACTGGGCCGGTATACTCACCAACTCATCAGGAGCTGAGTTTGGCTGCGAAATGTATCAGGGTCCGTTTCCAGGTGCTCAACAACCGGGAAATCAACCAAAGGGAAATATTTTCTTTGGATTTTTAAAATGCAGAAAAAAAGGAACGATACTCAGCAGCGCACCAAGACAGGCGACTTGCCCAGGCTTATTGCACCTGCTTCCACATTGCACCTGATTCCATCTCGACAGGTGCGAGAATGGAGCGACAGAAATTGAAACAAGTGACGGAGAGTTTTTATATAGTGGAAAAATTGGCGGAGAGGCGAGCGATGGAAAAACAGCCACGGAAGAAACAGCGATGGAGACATGAAATGGCCACAGATACAAAGCGACCGGAGTAAAGTCCTTCAAGACAATCAGGTGTGGCAGAGAGACCAGCAGAAAAAGAAGCGGAAAACTGCCTTGACAAACTCCATTGACGTGAAAAAACGGACCAATTGAAAAGAACGCCGGTCCGCCGGAAAAGCAGCGATTCAACCCAATCTGCCCCACTAACCTCGCCCACCATTAGCAGCCAACAAACCACAGCCCAGCACCACCACTTCCACACATATAGCCACCACCGCCCACCAAACACCAAGGCTCAATACACCAACAGCTCCAAATTCCAGCAACTGCAAATACCAGCAACCCCAAAACCCAATCAAAACCAAAAAGAACCAAAAAAACCCCTCGGGTCCCCACTTCCCCAGTGGCCCCAGGCCCGGTCGCATCCTACCAGTTCGCAGGTCCTGTACCCTCACCACCTTTCGCACCCACTTGATTCTCAATTATTGCCTACTCCACGTGCTCCACCCGCCATGAAATTCGGCAAGTACTTGGCGTCGCGGCAGCTCGACCTCCCGGAGTACCTGGGCCACTTCATCGACTACAAGGCGCTCAAGAAACTCATCAAGCACTTGGGCATGCCCAGCGCGTTGCACTTTGGCGCCGCCCCGCCCACGCAGCTGCAGATCCAGCACAAGCTCCAGGAAAACAAGGCGCTGTTCTTCTTCAAGGTCGAGCGCGAGTTGGACAAGGTCAACAGCTTCTACCTCGAGAAGCAGGCCAACCTCGCCATCAACTTGGACCTCCTCATGCGCAAGAAGGACGAGCTCTTGGACGCGCCGGCGTTCCTGTCCATCAACGTCAAGCACTCCATCGTCTACCTCAACCTCTACCAGAGCTTCAAGAAAATCCACCAGGACTTGGCGCGCCTCCAGCAGTTCATCGAGTTGAACGAGGCCGGCTTCTCCAAGGTGGTCAAGAAGTGGGACAAGCGCTCCAAGTCCCACACCAAGGAGTTGTTCATCCAGACCGCGGTCTCCGTGCAGCCCGTGTTCCACAAGAACGAGATCAACGACTTGAGCGACCACGTGGCCCAGGCCTTGTTCGACTTGGAGTCCATCATGGACGGCGACTTCTCGCTGTTGGGCCACCGCCACGCCGCGTCCGCGGGCAACTGGGCGCGGCCCGCCCCGCCCCCGGCCGACGCAGACCTCGAGACCCAGTCCGGCGCCATCGACCACTTGTACGCCAGCTTCGTGCACGTGGCCACCACCAAGATCCCGGACATGTCCGTGCTCGACCGCTGGTTCGAGAAGGTGCAGGCGGACGAGGCGCTGCGCGCCAAGGAAAAGCTCTCCAAGATCCTCCTCCTCGCCATCGGCAACCTTAAGATCTCCGACGCGTTCCTCAGCTCGTTCCTCGACCACATTGCCTACGACGTGGACCTCGCGCTCGACTCGGACGACTTGACGCCGCGGCCCGTGGTGCACGAGTGCTGCTGCATGCCGGCGGCGCTGGCGCCGGAGCCGGTGCACCCGATCATCAACAACGGCGTCAAGGTCGCCAACGCCGCCGACAGCATCCACCACCTGCGCGTGTTTCTCGTGCAGCACCTCCTCAACACGCTCGCGCCGCCCGCGTTGGAGGCGCTCCTCGTCAAGAACGACTTCAACGGGCGCACCTGCTTGCACTACGCGGCCCAGAACAACCGCTTGGACCTTTTGGAGATCCTCCTCCCGCACTTCCCCGCCGCCCACGTGGACGACTTGGACAAGGAGCTGATGTCCGCGTTGCTCTTGGCCATCCGCGCGGGCAACTTCGACGTCATCGCCATGCTCTTGGAAAAGGGCAGCAACTGCTTCCCGGAGACCTGCGAGTCCAAGCTCCAGTACTTGCCCATCAACTACGCGTGCAAGTTTGGCGACTACCGCACGTTGGAGTTCCTCCTCAGCTCCAGCAAAAACCGCGACCACATCAACCGCCAGGACGTCGAGGGCTTGTTCCCGCTCCACGTGGTGGCGCGCTCCGGCAACTACCGCCTCATCAAGTTGTTGATCCAGTACGGCGCGCAGATCAACCAGCTCGACAGCCTCAACAAGTGGCCGCCCATCTTCTACGCCGCGCTGGCGGGCCACCACAAGACCACCAGCGAGTTGATCAACTCGGGCGCGCAGTTGGACATTGTCGACGAGGACGGCTACAACGTCATGTACTACTGCGTGGTGGAGGGCCACATCGAGGTGTTGAACCAACTCTTGACCTACAAGGGGCAGTTGCCCAAGGAGACCGGCCACGTCGCCGACACCTTTGACCCGCGCGGCCGCCAGAACTCCACGGGCATTCTCAACGAGGACGACGACCTGGACAACAGCGGCGAGGCCGAAAAGCCCGACCCGATCCCGCACTTGGAGTTGCCGCCGCCCATCTTGCCCTTGCGCCGCTACGGCCACAGCTTCCTTGAGCAGAAGGTGCTTATCGAGTTGTTTTTCCCGATCGACTCCAACTGCATCAACATCTTCAGCTCGGGCACCGAGTTGAAGCCCGGCAGAATCACCATCACGTCCAACTTGTCCGGCATCGTGCCGCGCAACATCCTCCTTCCGGCGTCCGACGGGCAGAAGGAGACCGTCAACTGCAACTTCCAGACCGAGGTGGACTCGCTCAACGAGTTCCGCATTGACTTCGAGATCTTCCCCAAGTTCGGCACGCGGCTCATTGCCAAGACCACCGCGTTGAACTTCACACAAATCGACACCTCGCTGCCGGAGGTCAACTCCATACTGTTGCCGCTCTTCGACATCCGCTTGCGCAACATCGGCGAGTTGAACTTGAACTACCAGGTCATCTTCCCGTTCTCCGGCACCTTGCTCGAAACGACAAAGTACGACACCTACTGGAAATCGTCCGCCAGCTTCGTGAAGAACAAGCCGACGGTCAAGTTCAACGCGGCGGGCGGGCTTTCGCCGGCAAACTTCTTGTCGCCCAACATCATGGCCAACTACCCGAACCGCCTCCAAAAGACGGCCGCCAAGGCCGAGCCCGAGGGCCAGACACTGCCGCTCCCATCGTCGTTCGTTACCGCTACGTCCTTGAGCGGCGAGTATTTGCGCATCAAAGTGTGTCTTCTTGAAGACGGCACGCCGGTGGTTTGCCCACACTGGGCCATCGCCGTCGCCGACAACATCGAGCTCTTCCTCCCGAACTTGTCCTTGAAGCAGCTCACATCCATGACCTACAACTTGTTTGACTACGAGAGGGTGTTGCAGGACTTGTCCAAAATGTCCTTGAAGGATTTGTCCTTTGTCAAGAAGTTGTTGAAGATCATCTACATCCCGCTTGACACGCTCTTGAGCACCTTGGACCCGCGCATCAACTTGAGCATCGAGATCGTGTTCCCGTCTTTGTTCGAGTTGGACAACATTCCGTTTGCCGGCAACATCCAGCTGAACTTGAACAAGTTCATCGACTTGACCTTGGACAAGGTCTTTGACCACACGCGCTTGTTGAAGCAGCGCACAGACACCAAGATCCGCTCGTTGATTTTCCTTTCTTCGAATTCCATTGTGTGCAAGATTCTCAACTGGAAGCAGCCCAACTTCCCAGTGTTTTTGATCATGAACGGTATCGTGTACAACCACCCGAAACGGCTCTTTGAGTCGCGCACCGCCAACGGCTTGCTCATGGAAGAAGTCGAGAGCGGCGCCACCTCTTCGCGCCATGCCAGCTTGCCCGGCACGCATCTCGTGCAAAACAAGTTGAAGAACCAGTTGTTGGCCAACGACCAAGAGCTTACCATCCGCTCCATCAAGGAGGCCACTAACTTCGCGCTTGACAACAACTTGATTGGTGTCATCACATCCATCCACTTGTTGAACATCGTGCCTAAACTCATCCCGTTGGTGCGTTCGCGGGGCCTTATTCTCGTCGCCTCCAACGACTTGTGTGGTTTGGAGGACGACGAAAAGCTTTCCTACGAGGAGTTGGACACTTACACCAAGACGGAGATCAACGGTCTCCGCTTCGACGACGTGCTCAGCTTTAAAGACGATGCATGATCCGTGCCATGCGCCATTCATCAGTTTGTGGTTTTGAATTAGTGCCTCCGTCTTGGGGGCGGCGGCGGCGGCGGCGGCGCCTTCTTCTGCCGCGCCTTGGTTTGTATAGAAATAGACGCCGGTTTCCGGAATCCAGCGTTTCGCGGCGGCTCGATCGGCTCTTTGGAGAGGTACTCCTTCGGGAGGTTGAGCATTTCCATTGTTTGTGTAGGATCTCTGAATGCGTCCTTCTCTGCGTCTAGAAACACGTTGGTGTTGTGGGAAGTTGTGTGCTTGTTGAAGTCGCCGATCTCCGAGGCCTGGACCGACGCGATGCGAGTGAAGGAGAGCAGATCCGAGGACTCGGTTCTCAGCTTTGGGCCGCCCGGGCCGTTGGTGCTGCCCCCGGTGCCCATGGTGCCCCCGGAACTCACCGAAACAGCCGAGTTCACCGAAGCAACGCTGTCGCTGCTGGAATTCCGGCGCCTGTATAGTCTGGCGGGGACGGTTGACACGGCGTTTTTCGACGCCTTCACCCACGGGATCGACAAGCATCGCGTCGCCGCCTTTGCGATCGCGCCCAGGCTCACGCCCAACTCCGGGTCCGAGTCTCGGCCAGATACGCAATTCACAATGACGTTCGAGAGAAGCTCCAAGATCTCGAGCGGCTTGTACTTCAGCGGCAAGTCGTTGAGCTGCGTGGCAGTGAGGAGCGGGTAGAGCACCTTCAAGTAGGTCAAGGCCAAAACGTGGTTTTCCTGCAAATGGCCGGGCGACGAGTAGTCGAGGTCGTTGAGCTCGCGGATGAAGATGTCCACCAAAATCTTCAAGTCGTTGAGGTACGCGAGCCGCGCCGACAGCGGCCGCAGCACGAGAATGTACAAGAACTTGAGCATGAGAATGCGGATGATGTGCGATTCCTCTCTGTTCATGTGGTGCACCAAGCGGTTTGTGAAGCCGCACACGCCGTTGGCGGAGTTGGTGCGGGCGGCGAGGAGACACTCCATGACGCGGTTTGTCTCCTTCTCCCTGGCCATCATGTACTGCTCGTTGATCAAGAGTAGAAGCTTGAACTGTTCGTAGGATATGAGACTGGACACGTCAAAGTCCTCGCCCAGGCTCAAGTACATGCTGTTGCCGAGGAGGAAATCCACGAGAAGCGGCACAAGCTCGGAGCGCGTCAACGCGTGGAGCTCTTCCTGCGAAAGCACCACGACGTGGTACAAGTATTGGAAGAACGAGTCGCAGTTGAACTTTAGAAGCACGTACGCGGAGTGGGACGGGTCGGCGTTTAGGAGTCCGGCAACAAAGCCGGCCCACACGGCGACAAAGCCCGCGTCCCGCAAGGTGCGGATCAACTCGGCCGTGCCGACGTTCTGGAAGTTGTGGAAGCGCGTTTCGGGCCGCGTTTCGGGCCGCGTTTCGGGCCGTGTCGGAGGCCGTGTTTCAGGCCTCGTCGGGGCCCGTGTTTCAAGCTGAAACACGAGCACAACCAAGATCAGGAGAAGCTCCTTGAGCACAGCGCCCTCGGCGCACTCGCCGCGGAGCACGTCCATGAGCGCCAAGATCTTGCCGAGACAGAAGCGGTGGTTCTTGACAAACAAGTTCAGGTTCAAGATCCGGAGCGCCAACACCGACGACGTGTGGTACGACTCCAGCAGGTGCTCCATGTAGTCAGCCACCAACTTGAGTGCTGCCGACAAGTTGGCGTTGCATTCGCGGGCGTCGCTGATGATCAAGATCGGGTCGAGTGTTTGGCAGAGCTCCGTGAACGCAGACATGGTCTCGGACCGGGTCGCCGTTTCCAGGAGCATGGCGTTTCGCTGGGGGGAATTGCTGGCTTCTCCTTGAGCTGGCCCCGTCGCTGGCACAGTTGGCAGACGGTAGATTCGGCTAGATTGCGGCTGGGCAGGCACGTGTGGCGGCGGTTGTGGCTGGGCCCGGCGAGAATGTTTTCTGTTGCTTGGCGGGGAATTCCAAAAACTGCCCGGTTCGTGGTTTCTCGGGGGTTTTGCTGCGCCGTTGTGTCTGCCAGCAGAAACACTTGTGGCTGATACTGGCTGAGCAGTCGCGCACGCGGAATGCAGATATCACGAACAAGCGGGAAAAAGTGGGAGAGATGTGGGAAAGACTGTAAAGAAAGTTAGAGGGGAGAAAGAGAGGATGACGGGAGGTTTCCTCTTTCTTTTTTTTTTTTTTTTTTTTTTGGCGCAATGGCTTTCCAACTTCTGCGATCTTCAGCTTGCGAGCTTATCGTTAGAGTACGCACTTTACCGTCTGCTCTAAAGAACTTGTTTGAGAATCTGAGGCAGGCGTGAAACAAAGTAGTTTTAGAGTGACCGGTCATCCTTCGAGTTGTTTCAGGAAATGTGCTTGCAAAATTAGAATCACGTTGTGATGCCTGCTGAGATGCCGGTGGAGGAGCCTAATGAACATGGATTTGAATGGCGGTCTCATCATCAGGAGCCCGAACCAACAGCAAGACAGTTCATCTTGAAAAGGAAACCAGGCCCATGGAATGTGGCAAAAAGCCTTCCATTCTTCATTGGGTCATATCCAGATCAATCATTGCTTCCGATTTTTGATTTGCTGCGAGAAACTCCTCAATCTTCCAAGGCTGAACCCCCTCAAAACGTGACCGTCTCTTCCTGTCAAATCGCTTTCTACCATGAACTCGTCATCGGCTCATTCATCACCCTAGAGCCCAATGTGGCGGGTGAAATGAATAGACCAGGGTTGAGCACTCGCAACGAAAAAAGACGAAACTTACGCCTCGGCGTCCTTCCCCGTCTTCGTTCCAACCGTTTTCAAGTACACGTCCGTGCCCCAACCCCAGTAAGTCTGCACACTCAACAGTCCCATGCCCGCCGGCACCGAGCCCGTGTCGTTGAAGATCTCAATATAGTTTTTCAGGAGCGGAAGACCGTACCCCATTCCGGCCACGGTATTGCCCTCCACGCCAGGCGGCGAGTTGAGCGTCTTGAAGCTGTCGCCCTCGCCCGAGTCCCACGTGGTGAAGGAGTAGTCGAACATGTGGTTCACGGTGGCCGGTGGAATGCCCTTGCCTTTGTCCCGGATCCGCATTTCCATGAACTGCGGCGTGGTGGACACGGTCACCTGCACCGGGTCGGAGACGCCGTTCTCGATGTGCGCCCGAAACGAGTTTTTGAAGAGCTCGCGGAGAATGTAGTCGAGATGGTACTCGATGTAAGGGTACATGATCGGGGTGTCGTTCTCGGGCTTTGGGTCGGGCTTCTGCGCGGACCCGGACCAGAAGCTTTGCCGGAGCCCCGTGTCCACAACCACGGGGACCGTCTGGTCGTACTTCATGAGGAAGATGTCGTTGACGGTGTCGGCGTTTTTCTGGATCACGTCGCGGAGGTTGAGGTTCTTGATGACGCCGTTGTAGTCGCCGCCCTTGACGAAGGCGGCCAGGCGCAAGGACTCGGTGAGCTGGATGTGCTGGTGGCTCACGAGCCGCATGCTGATGCGCTCCACCAAGTGCTGGTCCAAAAAGGCCTTGATTTGGGCCTCGCCCATCAAGTGGCTGACCTCGGCGAAGCCCTTGGACAACGTGGGCAACGCGTCCGCGTGGATGGCCATGAACTCCGCCAAGACGTCGTCGACAAACGCCTCGTTGGCGGCGAGCGTGCGCGGCGCCTTGAGCGACGCCTGCAAGAGCACCGACATGGAGTGCAAGTACATGGAGTACAGCTCGGAGATGGCCGGGTTCAACATGACCAAGTACGGCAAGTTGCGGAACGTGCGCAAGCGCCGCGCGTTGTACGCCAACAAGGACTCGATGGTGTCGCGGGCAATGTCGGCGATGACGGTTTCGTCGAGGTTGCGCGACTGCTCCAAGAGCGTTTCCATGGAGAACCGGCTGAGCGGCTGGCTGGAGTAGTGGAGAATGAGCGCCTCCACAGACGACCGGATCTTGTACTGCTGGAGGAAGTCGCGGGTCTCGAGCGGCGCAAGCGACGAGAGCCGCCGGAGAATTCGCCCGTTGCGGGGCCGGAGTCGCGCCAACATGTAGGCGGCGGTGCTGATGCTGGGGGAGGTGGTGTTTTGGAAAAGAAAGCGGGGGTTTCCGGAATCTGAGGCGGGGTCACGCGGCCGAGGTGGAGCAAAGTGTGGTGTTGGTGGTGGGTGCGGGTGCGCAGTTGCAAATGGAGCTGATGCGACTGGGAGGAAAAGATGGCATGGAGTGTGGCACGAGACTTTTTTCCTTTTTTTTTTTTTTTCTTTGGCTCGGGCTTCAAGTTTTGGAAAACGCTGCCGTTTGGCTGTCGATGCCGGCAAAATTCAGTCGGCAGTGGATGGTGGCCGGGGCCTGGTTGCCACCCTATCAGGCACTTCCATGCAACTGGCCCAGGGCGGCCGAGTCTGCCGAGCCAAAAAAACCCGAGCAGTCGAGACCCTGCTGAAAAACACTGCCGGGGCGGCACTCGCCACAGCAGACTTTGGCCCAAAAGTGCAGGTCCGGGCCCGCCCACCTTGCACGCGCTTCTGGCGCCGCATCTGCGCCGCGCATCGCACCACCATGAAACCGCAGGCGTCAGAGAACTGCCCCGTGTGCACGGGCCGCGACAAGGAAAACCGCGCCGAGGCGCCCCACGCGGCCGCCGACTCCGTCCACTGGGTGCGCTGCGACGTGTGCCGCCAGTGGTTCCACAGCACCTGTGTGTCGCTTTCGGTGGCCGCGTTGAGCCAGCTAGCGTCGTACCACTGCGCCGCGTGCGAGCCGAAACACGGCCCGTCGCAGGCCAAGCGGCAGCTGAAACGCGCGCGCGTCAGGATCGACTACGTGGCGTTGGACCAGGGCGAGACGTTCGCCGTGGACAAGGCCGTGCACCCGCACGTGCCCAGCTTCCACGCCTTCGAGCCCGCCGCGGACGCGGCCGACGCGCACCACCAGCCCGTCACGGTGGCGACCAGCGCGGGCCTCGCGCGGCTCGTGGCGCGCGCCGCGCTCGCCCGGCCCGTGTTGGTGCCGCGTGTTTCAGCCGAGTGCGGGCTCGTGCTCCCGGCGGCCCGCGAGGACATCACGGTGGCGTACATCGCGGAGCACATGGGCGAGGCCGCGCACGTGGAGGTGATGGACGTGTTGTCGCAGCAGAGCGAGGCGCCGGCGTGGACGTTGGGCCGGTGGCGCGAGTACTTCTACACCGCGGCGCCGCACCGCGACCGCATCCGGAACGTCATCTCGTTGGAGGTGTCGCAGGTGGCCGGCTTTGAAACGCGCTTCCGGCGGCCGCGCGTGGTGGAGGCGCTGGACCTCGTGGACCGCGTGTGGTGCGACTCGGACGGCCACCACCAGCCCCGGCCGCAGGTGACGGTGTACGCGCTCATGTCCGTCGCCGGCTCCTACACAGACTTCCACATTGACTTTTCCGGCACGCCCGTGTACTACACCGTGTGCCACGGCGCCAAGACGTTTCTCATGTTCCCCCCGACGCAGGACAACTTGGCCTTGTACGAGAGCTGGTGCCACGAGGAGCAGCAGAACTTCATGTGGTTTCCGGCGTACCTGAAACGGCTCCGCGGCGCGCGGCGCCGCCCGGCCGGCGGCTTCAAGGTCCATCTTCGGCAGGGCGACTTGTTTATGATTCCGAGTGGCTGGATCCATTCGGTGTACACCCCGGAAGACGCGGTGGTGGTGGGGGGCAACTACTTGACGTTGCGTGACTTGCCGATGCACTTGAACATCTACGCGCTCGAGAAGCGCACCCGCGTGCCGGCCAAGTACCGCTTTCCGATGTTCAACAAGGTGATGTGGCTCACGAGCTGGTACTACTTCAACCACCAGGAGGAGTTTGCGAGAGAGACCCGCGACTTGGGGGAGCCGGAGGGGGGAGCTGAAGCGGAGGAAGAGGTCAAGGAAGAAGCTGAAGTGAAAGGGGAAGCTGAAGTGGAGGAAAAGGCCAAGGAGGAAGTTGAAGTGAAAGGGGAGGCTGAAGTGAAAGGGGAGGCTGAAGTGAAAGGGGAGGCTGAAGTGAAAGGGGAGGCTGAAGTGAAAGGGTCAGCTGAAGTGAAAGGGGAGGCTGTAGAGGTGAAGGAAGCGGAAGATCTGGAATTGCAAGACGGCGCGGACGGCAGAAGGGGCCCAGTCGAAACAGGCGTGCTTGCGAGAACCGTGCTCCGGGCCTTGATTGCGCACTTGAAGGACCACTACGAGTTGAGCAAAACACAGCCCATGGCAAAAAAGAGCATCCCCAGCAAGCTCATTGGCCGGAACACACCGGAATACCTCGCCCAGTTGGAGAAATGGTTGGAAAGCCTCTCCGCCCAAACCTCACAGTGACCAGCATCTCAAACAGCACCGCGAGACCAACGCGGCTGGTGCGAAAATGTACATAGCAATAGCCAGGCATCCATCGGCTTGCACCGGTGCAGCATGTAGTTTGCAACCGAAACACCAGTACCTCCTAACTGTTGGCAGTCCATCTGATAAGCGATTCCCGGCTCCAACCGCCGTTGGGCCGTACTCCGGCAACGCCAATTTACCCACGTACCCCACAATCCGTTGCAGCCCATAACCCTACATCCGTGCCTCCGCGCCGGTACACCGGCACCAACTCGACGACTCCCTCGTAGAACTTTTGTCTATTCAACGACCGTGTATAACTAGGCGGCGCTTACAACTCCAACTTCTCGCCCTTCTCTCTGACCGACTCACCGTACTTCTTGATTCTGATCGATTGCACAGCAATGAATCCAGAAGTGTCCTCTGGAGAAAAGCCGGTCAACTCGTCCATCGAGGACTCGGTCTCGTCGTACAACTTCTCGGTGTCGGAGAATCTGCCCAAGACGGACACAGAGCCCTTGTAGGCTCTGGCTCTCACCGTGCCGTTGACGGTCTTTTGCGATGGGCCGATCATGGCCTTGACGAACTCGCACTCAGGCGTGAAGTACATGCCGTTGTACAACAACTTGGCGTAGCTGACGGTGACGAACTGGTCTCTCAACGCGCGCACCTCTCTGTCCAAGGTCAAGCCCTCCAAGTCAATGTGGGCGTTTCTCAAGATGGTCAAGCCAGGCGTCTCGTAGCAGCCTCTGGACTTGATGCCGATGAATCTGTTCTCGACAATGTCGATTCTGCCGACACCGTTTCTTCTGGCCAAGGCGTTGGCCTCGGTGAACAACTCCACCGGCTCGGTCACCTCCTTCTTGCCGCCGTCGAGAATCAACTTGACGGGCAAGCCCTTCTCAAAGACAACCGAGAAGTCCTCGGGCGTCTCGGGGGCGTCCATGGGGTCCACGGTCAACTTCCACATGTCCTTTGGAGGCGTGGTGTTGGGGTCCTCCAAGATGCCGGCCTCGAACGAGATGTGGGCCAAGTTTTCGTCGGTGGACCACGGCTTGGCCTTGGTCTGTGCCACGGGGATGTTCTTGGAGGCGGCGTACTCCAACAAGTCCTTTCTGCCGGCGAAGCGGTTGAAGAACACCGGGTCTCTCCATGGCGCAATCACCACGACGTCGGGCTTCAACGCGTAGAACGACAACTCGAAACGCACCTGGTCGTTGCCCTTGCCCGTGCACCCGTGGGAGACGGCGAAGCAGCCTTCCTGCTCGGCAACCTCGATCTGGGCCTGGGCGATCACGGGTCTGGCCAAGGACGTGCCCAAGAGGTACACGTTCTCGTAGATGGCGTTGGCCTGGATGGCGGGGAAGCACACGTTCTCGACAAACTGCTTTCTGACGTCGACGACGACGAACTTGGTGGCGCCGATGGCCAAGGCCTTCTTTTCCGCCTCCTCAAAGTCCTCCTCCTGGCCGATGTTGGCCAAGAAGGCAATGACCTCGTAGCCCTGCTCGAGCAACCAGGCGAGGATCACGGACGTGTCCAAGCCGCCAGAGTACGCCAAACAAACTTTTCCTTTAGACATTGTGGGTGGTGGGTGTGAAAAGAAATGGGGTGAAAAGCGAGGACGGATCGCGGCGGCTTTATAGATTGTCGACCGCGGCAAATTTTTTGCGCGATTACCGCATTGGGCCGTGCCTGCACACGGCGTGACTCATCGTGCTACGGGGCAGCGACACGGCCAGAGGCAGGGTCAGTCAGGGCCGCTGGGGGCCGTGGGTGGCGGCAGGGCCGCCGGCGGGGCCTGTGGTTCGGCGCAGGTGGGGAATCCGCCGGTCACGTGCCGGGCGAAACCGCCCGCGGCCAATGAGCATCGTGCAGCGTATCAGAGGGCGGAATAAGTGCATGCGCAGCGCCGATTCGAGAAACAGCACTGTGGAATAATTACTGGGTTACAATAGCCAAAGACGCCTGTGTTGGGATTGAAGCGAAAAGGCAGTGGACCGGCACTTGTGAATAGAGTGGATGTTTCGTATTCGAAGGTATTCACCTGATGTCGTGACGATTTGATTGTTGTAGTCTGGACCGTTGAGGGCCCCGCGGCCCAAATCGTGTTAATTGACCAGTGCAGATTCAATGGGAGGATAAAGTCAGGCTTTATATTCAAATCCAGCACCAAGGCAGATCTATACCAAGAGTCCATAATTCCTGAGTCGTAGCGAAAACAGGTCGTTGTGGATATTAATAGGACTCAAACGGAGAGCCCGGTTGCGATTACTGAATATGGAGTAGACCAAAGTGGGTCCGCATGAAGCGTCGTTGGCGTTTTGTGGATTCGAAGTAGATTTTTTCAAGCCAGACACTAGAGGCTGAGTGAAAATTGCCAAACTACTTCTGCATCTCATATGGCTCCAAATGGCATCTTGACCTACTACGACATCTTTGCAAAAGGCGCCTCAAATGGATGTCGGGAAAAGTCCATCTCGTATTCATGTCGCCAATTTATTCTTTCCTAGTGAGATTTATCCGGATCTTTCTCCCACGCAGCTTTCCCTTTGAAGTAGTAATTCAGGTGGTTTCATTTCATTAAGCCCAAAGAAGTTTGGTATTGAATGAGCCATCTCTAAAAATGCCAATCTTTGTCTCGAATAGGCTCCATCCCAATTGAGTTCTAGAATGTCTCCAGAAAAGGTTTTTGAATTTACGTCAAGTCTATTTCAAGAAAGGTAATCTCACTCAAACAAGTTTCTTGTTGGGTTTATCCCAAGTTGGCCCTTCTTAAATCAATCTTAGTCCCGAACCAGACAGATATTCTTTTCAATAAGATTTAACACAGTTCTTTCCAAATCAGATCTTACAAATAGGTGATATTCCACCATTCTGTTCAAACAAGTTTACTCGAATGGCTTCTGCTGCAAATGGAATCATTTACCTGAGTTCTATTTAAATGGGTTCCAATCAAATGAGTCCTGGTCCAAGTAATTTCTACTCCGAAAACTCCAACGAGGATTCCTCAAAGAGGTAACACGAAATCGTTCTCCCCACAGTACTCTTTGTCATATCGAGGCCCACCCAATTGAGACACCTGAGTCAAGTGAGCTCTCCCAGGTTAGTTCTTTGGAACAACTTCTTTACATGAGTCTCCATATAAGACCATTTGAAAAGTTGCCTTTTACTTGAATAACTTCTCAAACGAGAAATCTTCCAGATCAGCCATCCCAAGAGTTCCATAACAGAAACAGACCCTTGGCAGTTCCCAATCTTTTTCCAGTGGCCCTATTCGAATCATTTCGCAAAGCAATTTTCAGGCCAATTCCCAAACGAATTCTCTAAACAATTCCCAGACCAATTCTCGAACCAATTTCCAAAGTAAATTTCAAATCAATTCCCAGACCATTTCCCAGACCACTTCCCAAACCATTTCCCAAACCACTTCCCAAACCACTTCTCAAACCAATTCCCAGACCACTTCCCAAACCACTTCCCAAACCACTTCCCAAACCAATTCCCAGACCACTTCCCAAACCAAATCCCAAACCAATTCCTAAACCAATTCCCAAACCAATTCCCAAATAAATTTACAGGCCGATCCCAAACACCTTTGCCATTCCCAATGTCTCATTACCTCCTAAGTTTTTCCAGAGGGTTCTGCCCCAGGTGGTGGCCCTGGCGCGGCGTGAGTCAGGCCGTGAGTCAAGCGCCGCCCAGGCAGTCGCAGTGGCCCAGTCGCCGCGTGAGTCAGCGTGCGGTGAGTCTCTGGCCCCGGCAACGCAGCCCAGGGCACGGGAAAAGGCCAAAAAAAGGAACAGAAAAAAAAACCCCCAAAGCCGAGCTCAATACGTCGCCAACGCGCCCCGCCGCCGCCAAAAACAAGGGCCCCGCCCGCCCCGCCGCCGCCGCCCCGGCTTTTTTTCAGCGGCGCGCGACTCATGACTCGCAGTCATCGCAACACCATGAGCGAAGAAAAACGGGCCGGCATCACGCAGAGCATCCGCGCCAAGCTCGGGTTCAGCGACACGCGGCTCTGGAAGCGGTTCTCGGCGCGGCGGCTCGAGCTCATCGACACGCTCGACCTCTCGTCGAAAAAGGCCAGCGACCAGGAGGACGAGATCCGCAAGGTCGCCGAAACGCTCCGGCTCGAGTTCCACTACGCGCCGCAGTACTACGCCCACTTCGACAAGTTGGTGCGGGCCGCGGTGCAGAGCGTGCGCCGCAACCGCAAGCGCAGCACCAAGACGGGGCGCAACAACCGCCGCCGGCACCTCGACACCGACACCAAGCCCGCGCCGCTGCCGCCACTGCCGCCACTGCCGCCACTGCCGCCGCCACCGCAGCAGCCGCAGCCGCAGCCCGCCGCGCCGTTCCTCGCGGAAATCGCCCACCTCGCGGACGGGCCCGACGCCGTGTACGACTTGAGCTACTCCACGGCGCGCGTGGTGTCCAGCCAGGACCAGGCGCGCGCCGCCATCGACTCGCTCATCCAGCCGGCGGCCGTGGACAGGCCCGGCGGCGCGGCGCCCGCGGAGCCGGCGGAGGCGCACGCGCGGCGGTTGCACGCGTGCCGCAGCGCGTTTCTCCAGTTGGCGCGGCGCTCCAAGCTGTGCCTCGCCCTGACCGCGCAGCCCAGCGTGGAGCTCTTGACGGCGTTGGGCCGCGCGGGCGTGGCGGCCGCGGCCGCGCTCGTGTTCGAGCGCCTGTTCGCCGGCTTGCACCCGAGCGCGCTCGGCCACCTCTCGGAGAAGCTGCTGCTGGCGGCGTTCCAGGCGCAGCTCCACCGCGGGCTTGACCCGGCGGGCGGCGCGTCCGCGGCGCTCGACGACGCCACCGCGGCGGCCACGCTCCACACGGTGGTGGGCGGCTGCGTCAAGGACTTTGGCTTCGACGCCGTGCTTCCGCAGTTGGGCGAGCTCTTGTACCTCTCGCTCCTCGTGGAGTACCCGTTGGTGCTGCGCACCGCGGTGCCGTTCCGCGCCGCGCCGGGCGAGCCGGGCCTGTCGTTGACCAGCTTGGCCGCGGTGGCGCTGGAGCTCAGCATGGGCGCCGCGGCGCGCAAGAAGCTGGTGCGGCTCCGCTGGCTGACGCGCCTGCTCGACTTCCACTACCCGGCCGAGAACTCGGCGCCGCCGCGGTACGTGGAGATCATCGACAACGCCAAGCAGGCGTTCAAGCTCTACGACAACCAGAGCTATGGCTTGCGCAACTACCGCACCGGCGCCGCGGTGTCGTGCGACGCCGACGTGGAGAAGATGTTTGCCCAGGAGCTCGAGATCGAGATCGAGGTCTACTCGCAGCGGCCCCGCACCATCCCCATCTACGAGCTCACGTCTGCGGTGACGCCCAGCGACGACAGGCCCAAGATCCTCCTCCCGCCGCCGTTCCGCCTGGCAACGCCGCCGGTGTTGCCTGTGCCGGTCCCGTCGCCGCTTCCCTACGGCGGCCCGTTGCGGCCTAATTTCCAGCCGTTGTTGTAGGCCGGGCGCCATTAACAGAGCGGGAGTGATAGAGGCGACGGAAGCGGACCTGGTGGAAGTGATGCAAACTCATCCAGAGGTTTCCATTGGAAGGGACAGAAATTAATAGATGCATCAAACACCAAGACTCGATCGGGTCTGCCGAGACGCAAAGTCAACGAGAAGTCTTGATTGTATCAGGCCAAGATGTATATAGTCAGAATCCAGAATTCTCAATCAAATCTGAAAAAATGCAAAATCAACGAGAAGTCTCGAGTGAATCAGGCCTTGATGAAGATAGGTGGAGTCCAGATGTCTCCATCGGGTCTGACAAGATGCAAAATCAACGAGAAGTCTCGAGTGAACCAGGCCGAAATGAAGATAGGTGGAGACCCAGAATTCTCACTTAGATCCAACCAGATAGTCAACGAGAAGTCTCGAGTGGATCAGGCCAAGATGTAATAGGTGGAGACTCACAGGTCTTCGATTGAAACTAATAAATTGCAAAGTCTATCTGAGGCCTCCACTTGCACCTGATATAGTGCAATATATATCCAGAGATCTTTTTTGCACCTGTTGAATTGCAGAATATACCCAGATATCTCCAATTGCACCTGATGGTGCTGACTATTCAGAGGTCTTCAATTTAATCTGTTAAAAGTGGATGCGACAATATAACGGATCAGCCAGATTTTCACTTTCTTAAGCGGATGCAACAATCTCACGAGTCAACCAGAGGTGTCCAAGCGCATCTGCTTAGCTTAGACGCAAGAATAAATGATACAACCAAATGTCTCTACTTGCATCTGATGACACCAAAGGCAAATGGAATCTTTAAATCATTCTGCTAAACTCTTTGAAGATCCAACGGGAGCTTAATAAAAAGCTCAGTTGGATGATTTTGGTGGATTTAACAAGAGTCTCAATTGGATCTGACGACGATGGTGTGGTTGGATCTCGGCCAGAATCCAAAGCATCGAACAAAAATGCAAACGAAAATAAGAGTTTGCAATGATTTTTGGCAAGTACAAGATTGGTCTCGACCGATGGTCTCGAATTGCTTCGGACAAAGATAGAGTCTGCCCGACCAGAGTTTTCAATGAAACCTACAAAAAGCTGAATCGCAACAAAAAGTCTCGACCAGTAGCCAAATCGGATGCGAAAAGACGGAAGGCGGGTTCGACTGAGGTCCGAAAAATCGTACATCTGAAGGTCCAAAAGATCTTTTTATCTGAAGGCCTGAAAAAGCTTTTCATCGAAGGTCCGAAAGATCTTATCTATCAGTCCTCGACCACAAATCAGCACTAACGCACCTGGGTCTCAATATATTTTTCAGTTGTAGCACGGATGCAAAAACCACCCCGAAGTCTTCAACAGAACACGACAAAGACGCAAGAATCTCGCCATGTCTCACACTGGACCTGGCCAGGAACCAGAAAAACCATATCTTCACCCACAGTCTCAGCTCGAGACACTAAATGCAAATATGCGAGTCACGATTGAAAGTCTACGTGCTGCCGAAAGGCAACCAATCGCCAGGCCTTTTCCCCCAACCCACCATTGCCCTCCATACCCAAATCCTCAAAGCCACCGGCCTATCCACTCAAAGCCAAAAAATAAAGAAAAAAGAAAAAAAACAGACCATTTGATAAGCTTACAACGCCAGGTATCTTATTAACGTTGCAGGTTCGGTATAGTGGTGCGCCACGCAGCACGGGCGAAATGCAAAACGCTTCCACGCCCGCCGCCGTCCCCTTCCAGCGGCATTCGCCCGCTTGTGGCCACCGCCGCCCGCTTCGGGCCTCCGCCGCCTATTCTTAGCCGCCGTCGCCTATTTTTAGCGGCGCCCGGCCTCGCCTAACCGCGCGCCGCCAGTGCCCCACGCCCCACCCCACGCCTCTCCAGAGTGCGCACACATCACCAGCGCACACCATGGAGCTACGTTCCGACAGCGAGCCGCGGGCCAGCGCCGTGCGGGCACAGCCGTTTGCGCGGCGGCCGGCCGAGTACGTGCCGCCGCTCAACTTCTCGCTCGTGGAGGACGGCATCTACCGCAGCGGATTCCCCATGCCCATCAACTACCCGTTTCTCCTGCAGCTCAAAATCAAAACCATCATCTACTTGGGCGACCTCGGCCACGAGAAACCGAAGAAGAAAAAGGACAAGAAGAAGGACCGCGACGGCGACGGCGACGGCGGTGGCGGCGCCGAGCAGCACGCGCCCGCAGATGCGCTGCCGGACAAAGCCCACGAGCCCAAGAAGGACAAGAAGGACAAGAAGGACAAGAAGGACAAGCACGGCATGGCGCACATCTTGGACAACTACAAGCGCTGGATCGACACCACCGACATCACGCTCCACCACTTGGTCATGCACTCGTCGCAGGAGCCGTTCAACCTGAACACGCAGGAAGAGGCCCAGGAGGCGTTGACGCAGGCGCTCCAGCTCATGCTCAACAAGCAGAACTTCCCCATCTTGATCCACTCCAACAAGGGCAAGCACCGCATCGGCGTGTTGGTCGGCCTCATGCGCAAGATCCTCCAGGGCTGGTGCATCAGCGGCATCTTCGAGGAGTACGAGAAGTACGCCATGGGCAAGTCCGAGTACGACTTGGAGTTCATCGAGTTGTGGCAGCCCGAGCTCTGCTACGAGCGCGCCAGCCTCCCGGACTTTGTCCGCCTCTGAGGCCCGCTGCACCACTCCACTTATACAGCTTGCCCACCTTGTACAACTTGCCCACCTTGTACAACTTGCCCACCTTGTACAACCCCCCTCCAATCAATATCCGTTTAGTTTCCTCTCCTCTCTCCTCGGTCAATCGTTTGCTTACAGACTATTTTTCATCTCGCGCAAGCGCGCCATCACCGCCACCGGGTCCGTCTCGCCGGTGGCCTTCTGCACCTGCGGGTCGGAAAGGCGCATGAACGGGTTGAACAGGAGCTCGTCGCCGATGGTGTACCGGCCCACGGTGACCTCGTTGGCGGCGGCAAACAGCTTCAACTCGGACATGGCCTTGTTCTGCAACACCGTCTCGCTGAACTTGACGTTGGACCGCGTGTACTCGTGGCCCGGGTACACCTTCGTCTCGCGCGGCAAGCCGGCCAAGACGCCGTTCAACGCCGCGTGCATCTGCTCGGCGGTGCCCTCGAAAAAGCGCCCGCACCCGCTGATGAAGAGCGTGTCGCCCGTGAACACCGCGCGCTCGCCCGTGCGCGTGTCTTTCATGTAGTAGCAGATGTGGTCCTGGGTGTGGCACGGCGTGTGGAGCGCCGTGATGGACACGTGGTCGCCCAAGTCGATCACCTCCTCGTGCGACGGCGTGTACGTCACGAGCTCCAGCTGCTTGCCGGCGATGATCGGCAAGTCCGGGTGCTTCTTGTGGAACGCCTTGTTGCCGCCGGCGTGGTCCCAGTGGTGGTGTGTGTTGACAATGGCCTTCAACTCGAAGTCGGCGTCCGCCAAGTACGCGCTGACGTCTTCCGGGAACGCGGCGTCAATCAACCACGCGTGCTTGCTCGGCTCGTCGGTCACGAGGTACGCGTAGTTGTTGGACTCGCCCCACGAGCACGGGATGGGGGTGATGTGCATGTTGCGGGCGAAGGTGGCGCTTAATGCGGAGCGTTGTTTTGGGGGGAAGGGGCTTTTGCGGGAAGCTGGCGGCTGCGCTGACGACGGTGGGAATACAGACTGGGGCCAATAGCAGGGGGCGGCTCGGGCGTGCTGTGTGTGGAAGCGTGCGGTTTGGGAGTTGCGGAAAACAGGCGCTTTGGACTTGACGAGGCGGGAGACGGTCGATTTGAGGGGCGTTGGGGGAAGAAGGTGGTGGTTCATGAACGCGGGGAACCGCAGCAATGGCGGGCCGCAACAGAGAAAGGAGAATAGAGACCAGAGAATACAGAAAACAGAATAGAAAAAAGAATAGAAAATACACAGGAGAAGAAAAAGAAAGTAGGGTGGAAAGCGAGAACGAAAGTAAAAAAAAAATGGGCTGATTTTCCGCCCTGTCGAACCTTTTTAGCAGCCGCAGTGCTGTTGCTGAACATTGTGTGTCTTGGGATTGGTCAGTGGGGCAGGACTCGAGTTTGCGAGTGGCGTGGGGGTGTGGACGCAGCGGCAAAGGCACTCGGCGGGCTGGGTCGGGATGTGGGGTTTGCAGTCAAGATCGGCTCGTGTGACTCGCAAGAGTTAACTATGGGTATCGCCAACGATGCAAGGCCGCGGCCATATAAGTGTATGGTTTGGGCTCGCAAGGTCTGTGGTTTGACGGGATTGTGTTTTCCCCGTTGGGCTCGTCGTTTGGCGCATGGAACTCGTGCTGAAAACGCCGTAGTCTGCGTCAAGCCTGAACCTTCGACAGCCACTCTGGACAGAGATAGTGGAGTCCTCACAGAGCGCCCGAAATTTTGTCTTTTCGGGTGAAAAGCCTTATCGATGTTTGCAAACTCTATGAACAATTTTTCTATGCAACAATTCAGCAATGCAACAACTGAGCTATGCAACAACTCAGTTTTGCAGTGGCTCGAAAGAGGCGGTTTCGAGGCGGTATTACAAGCCGCTGCGTTTGTCTTCATGAAACCGTATTTCAAAGGCAATTCCAAAAAGAGCTTTACGATCTTAGGTCACTGTCCCCAAACCATTGCCGACCCCGCTTTCTATTGCGAATTGGTGTTCCACACATGGTGCGTTGCACCCGGCATAGCCTCCGATGTATCCACGAGCCAGCAATCTCCACAAGCCACAGACAATTTTTTATACTGAATGCTTTTTTTTTCTCCGTGGCTGAACCCGAGTCGGGCCCAATGGCCAGGCTCAATGCCGTGGGTCAATGCCGTGGGCAATTGCCTTAGTCAATGGCTTCTCATGGCTCGGTGAATGCCTTCTCAATGGCTGCGCATAGCCTTCGGGGCCCGGCACCCACCGCAATTAGCACCAAAAAAAAACCGCCAATTAGCTCAAGAAAAAAGCCAATCAGCCCACAAAAAGCCAATTTCCCACGCGGCTACAAGCAGCCCACAACCCCGGCGCATTTCCTCCAATTGTCGCCCGCCGCCCATATCCGCCGCCACTCCCAGCCTCACTTTTCTCACCTCGCACCATGCACCTTCTTCTCTGGCTCAGCGTCTGGGTCTGCGCGTGCGTGGCCCGCGAGTTCGATCTCGACGCCGACCTCGACATGGCGTACGGCGTGCCGCCCGAGGCGCCCACGCCCGAGCTGGCGTACGCCCACGCGCTGGACCAGTCGCTCTTGTGGGGGCCCTACCGCAGCGGACACTACCTCGGCATCCGCCCGCGCGTGGCCAAGTCGCTCGTGTCCGGGCTCATGTGGTTCAACGCGGACTCCGGCGCCGGCGTGCAGAACGCCCGCCACCTCTACGAGCAGGGCCACAACCTCGGCAAGGCCAACTGGGTGCGGTTCGACCCGCGGCTCGGCGGCACGCAGCGCATCGTGGACCGCGACTGCCACGTGGACATCGACATCGACTTTGTCAAGAGCGCCGGCGGGCGCCACTGGGCGGTCAAGGTGCGCGCCACGCCGCACGCGGGCCACGAGGCCGCGGTGACGTCGTTTGTGTGGTACTCGGGCTTGGAGAGCGAGGCGCGCGACCAGCACCGCAACGACGTGGTGCCGCAAGGCTTCCTCAAGCGCAACAACGCGTTCAGCGCCGCGGGCTACCGCGGCACCGTGGAGTTGAGCGGCTTCTCCAAGGAGCTCGGCCTCTTCGAGCTCCGCCTCAACGACGGCGGGCCGGGCGTGCGCAACACCCATCCGCCGCCCGCCGTGCCGCTCGCCCACTTGGACCCGGCCGCGGCGCGCCACCTCAGCCTCCGCGTACCGGACGAGCACGTGTGGCAGGCGGGCAAGATCTTCCTCAGCTTGTTGCAGGACTCGGTGCAGCACTTGGCCCAGTCCGAGGACGCGGCCCACATCCCGTCCCACCAGGGGCTCTTGCTCCAGGACTTGCACCGCTACGAGGGCAACTTGCACTTTGTGCAGCGCATGTACCGCGGCGCGTGCGAGTTCGATGTCACCTTCAACGAGGCCCGCCCCGCGGCCGACCAGATCACCTTCGACAACATCGGCGCGCGCATCCGCGCCGTGCGCGACCAGCTCGACGCCAAGTTCGCCGCGCACTTCCCCACGGACGACGCCGCCTTTGGCCACGAGCTCCTCTCGGGGCTCTTAGGCGGGCTCTCCTACTCGCACGGCGACCACTTGGTCGACCGCGAAACGCTGTTGGAGGACGACGATCTCCCCGTGGACGTGGCCGGCGACGTGCACCTCCCGAAGTTCCAGGGCCGCCTGGAAGGGCCCTTTGAGTTGACCACGCTCGTGCCCTCGCGCCCGTTCTTCCCGCGCGGCTTCTACTGGGACGAGGGCTTCCACTTGATCCCGCTCCTCGACTACGACCCGGACTTGGCGTTGGAGATTTTCCGCTCGTGGATCGCTCTCGTCGACGACAAGGGCTGGATCGCCCGCGAGCAGATCTTGGGCGACGAGGCCCGCGAGCGCGTGCCGCCGGCGTTCGTGGTGCAGAGCAGCTCGGTGGTCAACCCGCCGACGTTGATGCTAGCGTTCTCTAGCCTCCTCGCCAACGCCGCAAAGCGGGACTTGCAGCAAAATGTGGACGCCACGAGCGACGACTTCAGCGCAAACCTCGGACACGTGCTCATGGACAACCCGGCCATCCTTGCCAACTACACCAAGGCGCTATACCCTAAGTTGAAGCTCCATTACGATAGTTTCCGGGCGTCACAGATTGGCGAGGTTGAGGATTTCGGCCGCGAGGGAACCAAGGAGCTCTACAGGTGGAGAGGCAGAACGTCCACGCACAGTTTGGCTTCGGGACTCGACGACTACCCGCGCGTTCTACCCATGGACATTGCCGAACTCAACGTGGATCTCTTGTGCTGGGTGGGTGTGATGACCCGGTCCATCAAGAGCGTTGCTGAGATGTTGCAGCTTGCCGAAGACGTGGAAAAGTACACGGCGATTGAAGACGAGGTGGCCGCCAACATCGAGAAGTTCCACTGGTCCGAGGAAGAGAATACCTACTGCGACGTGTCTGTTGGAGACGACGACGAGCCCGTCCACGCGTGCTTCAAGGGCTACATCTCGTTGTTTCCGTTCTTGACAAAGTTCGTTCCGCCGCAGGACGTGGCCAAAATTGGCCACATTGTGGACCTCATTGGCGACCCGGAGCAGCTCTGGACAGACTACGGAATCCGGTCGCTTTCTAAATCGGACGCAAACTACCGCACCAGCGAAAACTACTGGCGCTCGCCAATCTGGATCAACATGAACTACTTGGTGTTGGAGAGTTTGGCGCACTACCACGACGTCTCTCTGGCGTATATGGGCCCGGAACTCAAGCTGAAAATCGCCAAGGTGTACCGGGAGCTCCGTGCCAACGTGATTCTGAACGTGAAGCTGGAGTGGAAACGCACAGGGTTTGTGTGGGAAAACTACGACGACATGACCGGCGAGGCCCGGGGAGCAAAGAACTTCTTGGGCTGGTCCAGCTTGGTGCTTGTCATGATGAAAATGGACGAGCAGTTGCATTAACTCTGTTTGAAAAGAAAAGTTAGATAGAACGAGATTTGAAATATTGAGGTTGTAAGAGACCCAAGATAAAACGTTTGCTGTGAAAGACGGCAGATGTGCATTGGGATTGTCAAGCAAGTCAACTCGATTAGATTTTTACGGAATGTTGTGTACCTCTCTTTTACTCCACCCTAATCAATTGTTCCTTCAAAAGCTAATCAACTATATTTGTATAACTTCATCTGAGATGTTTGATAAAATACAGTATGGCAGTAAAAGCGGAGTTAAAGACTGCTGAAGCCGGCGAAAATGAACAGTGAATCAGCAAAAAAAAGTACCAGCCTGAATCAGATCGAAGTCGTACGAGCGCAATTGTAATCGGTAGAATGTGAAAAAGAGACTAAGGAAACGCAAATCTTGTGAGAAACACGATAAAAGTGAGAATTGTGTGCGGTTAAAATCCATAAAAAAATCCAAGACTCGACGAACTAAGCAGCCTTGAGCATAACTTAATAGTCATAGGCCGTAGCAAAACAGCAATTGGAGAATTTTGTACGACTCTCCACAATGAGGAAAGCCCAGAACGCAACACCTTGTAGCATCACCGCGCAACTACTCCACACTTCATGACCAAAAGTGCCCCGGAGAAATATACGCTGTTCCGGTTTTCGGCGGCGCCAGAAAAGAAGCGGCACGTGCAGCAGGCCACCGTGAAGCACAAAATCAACAAAATCGTCCTCAGCTATTTCATCCAGGAAGGCTATTCTGCGTCTGCCTTGAGCTTATCTCAGAAGGCCAATCTTCCCCTAGACGGCGCCGAACCTCGGAAATCCGCCGAACCGGAACCCGCTGCTGAAACCCACGCGGATTCCGCTTACGTGGCTGAAGACCACTCCGCTCTGTTCGCCTTCAGAAAGCCTCTTTCTGGCATCAAAGGATATGCGTCTATCGAGAAACGGAAACAGGTCAAGTACTTGATTTTGCGAGGCGACGTTTCGGAGGCCATCCGGGCCGTCAGCATGCATTACCCGACGGTTCTCGACTCGGACAACCTCCTCTTGTTCCGCCTACTCCGGCTCAATTTGATCGAAATGATTCGCAAACACAAGTTTGCCGCCAGCACTCTGGAGACGGCGGAGACGGAGCGGGACTTCTTGGACCGCGTGCTCTCGTTCGTGCGCGAGAAGTTGGTCAACAAGGTGACGCACTCCATGGACCTTCTCAAGGAGTTGGAGGTGACGATGAGTCTTCTCTGTTTCGACTTCGACCCGTCCAAACCGCTTCTGGCGCTCACAGAGTTGCCCGAGGAGCTCCGCGAATTGTTCAACCTCTCGCTCCGGAACGACTGCTACCGCTCAGTCAACAAGGTGATCTTGGATCTTGACACGAAAGCGGCGCTGGAGCCGCAGTACCAGGGCGTTTCGTTCGGCGAGGTGTCGCTCCCGATGCTCGAGAGCCTTCCGGCCGCCGAAAAGCTCCCGACCCAGTCGTTCGACCTTCTGTCCGACCCAGAACTCCCCGGGATCGAGAAGATGATATCTTTCGCCTCAGAAAACACCCCGAAAGACGTTCCCGAAGAGGAACCGGCCAGCCCAGGCGGCGTGTTCCGGTCCCAGTTGGAGGAAATTTGCAAGCTATGGATTGCCACTGAGCTGATTCTTGCCCAGAAGAAGTACATCCCCGCTAAACACTACTTCGACGCAACGAGCGTTCTTTGAGGTCCCGTTCGTTGCAGTCAGCTACGTTCTTGCGGCATTGTGTGTGTTTCAGGCTATAGAAGAATGATGCAGTCTACGACGTTGCCCGTTTCAATGTGGATCTTGCTCAAGTACGTCTTGTCGTTCTCCGGCCCAACCTCCTGCGTCTTGCTGAACACAAGAACGTCTGCGGCCGCCAACGTCTGGTCGGAGTAGTGCTTGGTGTATACTGACGACTGGCAAAACGTCTCAACCACTTTTCCACGCAAGTGTTCGATGGTGGACCCCAACTCAGGCTCTGGGTTATTCTCAAAGTCCTCCGGGCTGAACTCGAAATGGTACTTGACAAACGGCTGGAGCTCGAACACGCTGCCCCCCTCGCGATTGAGTGTTTTCCAGTGACCTATGCTATACGGAGACTGCCTCTTTTGGGCATACAAGTGCCTGACCTTCTCTGCGTTCTCCTGGCGGGCCAAGTTGACGCGGACGTACACGTGGGCGCAGTGGACGGGGACGTCGGTGAAAATGTCCTTGGCGTGGTACTCCCAGAGGCCTAAGTATATTCCGGACCAGTAGAGAAGCTCGTACCAGAACAACACCACGAAGCACACAAAGAGCGACTGGGTGATTGTTTTCGAGACAGGGTTCTGGATGAGGGCGCTGGTGAAGGCGTGGCTGGAAAACGCGTCGACAAACGCCCGGTCGAAGCGGGCCAACGGTTCCATGGCGAAGAATTGGCCAAATGTGGAGAAAGGTGTGTGCGCGAGGTTGCCGATCGCGGATGCAAAGTGGTGAGATTATATTGAACGAACAGGTGCAATAGGAGAAAGTGGGGGAAACGAAAACAGGGCGTAGTGTGGGTGTTTGAAGGGGCTTGTGCTTTTGCGATGATTTGGATTGTGGTGAATCTGTGAGTTGGGGCGGGGCATGTCTCGTGCTTTTCGGTCGAAGTGGTAAATTTTTAGCAGCCGAGTTATCGTCGTGAAGACCGGCGATAAAAAGATACAGAAGCGGTCTGTGACCTCGCTATTGGTGGGCGAAACATTTGGCTGGGGGTTTTTTCCACGGAAATGTCTCCGATGGGCGGCACCATTGTTTTGAGCGTTGGTCCGGCGAGGGGTTTCACGTAGGTACGAAAAGGACTACGGCTACATCGGTGGGGGGTAGTTTGCTTGTTTCAGCAGTGTCTTGCCACAGTTTCAGCGGTGTTTCATGTGTGGTCCGCTGCCCAGCGAGGCCGCCCACCACCTCCCAATAAATGTTCTATGCTATCCTTGGACTATACACTGGCTAGAACACTACGTACAACGGCTCAGCCGGAGGCGCGAGGTCGAACTGAACATGCGACGTGGCCATCTGCTGCAACAACTGCTTCTTTTTCTCCACGGCCCAGAGCACCGGGTGCGCTTTCTCGGCATCGTCCAGACCGGCTGGACATGTGAACGAAGACTGCGGCGCCGACGCCTCGCTGTCCGTGGGTTGAACGGACGAAGGCCCCGGCTCAGCCCCGTTTTCGGCGTGCGACCGGCTCGTGCTCAAAAACGTTGACACGTCAATGAGGTCGTCGGTTAAAGTGTTGACGATGGCATTGAGCTCGTTTTGCCGTTGTCTCTGCTTGAGAAGGTCTTCCTGGAGGTATTCGTCGGAGTACGCCTCGTGGCTGCCCAAAAGCGAAGATTGCTCGTTGAGGTCTGAGTCGTCGGGAGAAAGCCCGAGGCAGGAGAGACAGGCACCCATAGTTGGCAAATTCTGCTCTGGTGTTGAGGTGTTAGTGATAGAGCGCACGTGCCGCTTCTATCACGTGACCGTGCACGTGACCTCAGATAAGGCACGTGCGCTGGGGTCACGTGCAGTGGCGATAAGAGTGGCTCCGAGCTGATGCCGTTGAGACGCCCGTGTACTTTGACGTAAGGTTTTTTATAGCATTGTTTTCCGGGGCCCCGCACCCCGTATATCTAGGAGTTGGCACCGGGTTCAGATATCGGCACTGGGTGTTGGATAGTGGTTGTGGTTACCGCGGTGGTTATCGCATATGCGGGCCTGATAAGCGATGCCTGTGAGTCTTGCTAGCAAACCGTAACATCACTTTTAAACAACGCCTCCACAGCCCGTGGCCGCCGAGCTCGTCGACCGCCCAACGCTCGTGTATCAAGCGACTCAGCGATTTCGCCACCACGCTGACACCGCAGTCTCGTCAAAATGGATGTCTTTGCCCGGTTTCCGTCCGAGCTCCAGCTCCATACGCTCTGTTTCGTGCCTGCGCATGATTTGGACCGTCTCTTCCAACTCCAGGGCCCGTTTCCCGGCCCGAAGCGGGCAAACTCGGCGTTTCTCCAGCTCCAGCATCAGGCTCTTTTGGCCAAATACCACCGCCAGCATGTGGTGCTCAGCAACGACCCGGCGCAAGGGACGTTCCCGTTGGCCTTCTTGGACTACCTCGTGGCACATGGCGTGCACATCAACCCCAGCGACATCACGTTGGCCGTGGTGGACTTCTCCAACTACCACGAGTCGCTTCCGTTCCTCCACGGGTTTTTCGAGCAGCACGCTCCAGTCTTGCACCGCTTCTGCCTGAGCGTGCGGATCCGCTTGGTGCTTTTCCAGAACGTGTCGCTCGACAACGGCGCGTTGAAGACGTTGTTCATGCCGTTGCACCTCACGTGGCTCAAGATCTCCAGCTTCACCATCAAGTACCAGCCGCGCGGCGCAAGCGAAACGTGCATGGAGCCGGAGGCCGCCGCCGCCGTTTCAGGCGCCTCTGGTTCTGCAACGCTGCCGCCGCCGTCCTCCGACATCACCTGCGACAGCCTCCTGCTCCACTTGTTCCGACCCACGCACCTCATGCGGCATCTCTGCGACGAGTCGCGGTGCTTCAACCTGGGCCTGCTCCGCCACTTGGACCTCTCCTTCAACTCGCTCACGGAGTACGACCTCATGGGCGTGGCGTTCCCGCCGGGGCTCGAGGTGTTGAACCTCTCCAACAACAACCTCCGCGTGCTCTGCAACGAGTCCATGCCCGTGGAGCGCATGCCGAAACTCCGGGTGTTGGACATCTGCAACAACAACTTGATGCGGTTTGAGTTCGCCGAGGGCCTGGCGCCGTCGTCGGTCCACGTGCTCCGGCTCTCGGGGAACTTGTTCACGTGCTACGCGTCCATTTTCCACACGCGCCATTTCCACGGGCTCCGGGAAATCGATCTTTCCCGCAACCTCTTGGACCACTTCTCGAAGTTCCCCGACGCGTTGCGCAAAATCAACATCTGCAGCAACTACTTCCGGCTCGACCCGGAGGAGCTCGTTGGCATCTTCCCCTCGGGATTGGTGCACTTGGCCATCAGCAACCCTGTTCCGGCCGATTTCTGGGACGGCTTCGGCAGTGCATTGGTGGAGAAGGCCGGGTTGTGGGACTTGCGCTTCTTGGACGTGTGCAATGCCCTGTGTGTCTAGAAAGTCGAGAACAAGCGGCGCCGCAAGTATATACCACGCTGTTGCAAAAAAGTCCGTGTTGGAGATTTGCGTAGTTTAGACCGCCACCTCTGTCCGTTTCGCACCACCATTTGCACCCGGATTCGCATCCTGGTCGCATTGGCTGCGCACAACCCCCCCCCCCCCCCCCCCCCCCCCCCCCCCCCCCCCCCCCCCCCCCCCCCCTCCCCCCCCCCCCCCCCCCCCCCTCCCCCCCCCCCCCCCCCCCCCCCCCTCACCCCCCCCCCCCCCCCCCCCCCCCGCATTAAACCACGCTTCTCTGCCCCTCAACTCTGCGCAATTTCTGCAACACCAACAAACAGCAAAGCGCCCCGATGTCGAAATCGCTTGCGCTCTACGCCTTCGAGGTCTTGGTGGCCGAGCTCAAGCACCGCCGGCCCTTGCCTCTCGACGAGTTCGAGAACGTCACCCTGTCCAAAACCGCCAGCTACCCGGCCGAGGCCCCGTTGTTCGTCACCTGGAACAAAAACGGCGACCTCCGCGGGTGCATCGGCACGTTTCTGGCCATGCCCACCGAGCCTGGCGTGGCCCGCTTCGCCTTGGTGAGTGCGTTGGAAGACACCCGCTTCTCCCCGGTCCAGCTCCTGGAAGTGCCCGCTCTTTCCGCCAGCATCACGCTTTTGGACAACTTCACGCCGATCAAAAACCCGCGGGACTGGGAGGTGGGCCTGCATGGGCTCAAAGTGCTGTTTCTGTGCCGTGGCCGGAGCTACTCGGGAACGTTCTTGCCGTCCGTGGCGGAGGAGCAGGGCTGGGGCCGCGACGAGACGCTCTGGAACCTTTTGCGCAAGGCCGGCCTCGGCTCCGTGCCTGCGCCGCAAACCTTGGGCTTCTACGAGGACGCCTTGGCGCAGGGCACCATGAAGCTTGTGCGGTACGAGGGCTTGAAGTGCTCGGCGGATTACGCGGAGTATGAAAAGGCACGGGAAAGGGAGTAGGCTCGCGCAGGCAGCGAAGCTTTCGGTTGGAACAGGCAGCTGGAATGTGACTTTTCGGTGCAGGGTGTTGCTCAAACGATAGCAGTTTATGGATAGAGAAGCAGTCCACGGATAGGGTAGTAAATGGATAGAGAAGCAGTTGATAGCAGTTGGTTAAGTAGCAGTTGATAGCAGTTGATAAAGTAGCAGTTGATAGCAGTTGATAGGGTGGCATTTTTCAGAGAAGCACTATATGGAGAAGAAGTCATGGATCGGACGAATTGATCCAGGCCTGAAGGGAAACTAGCCAATGAACCACTGGATCAAGTAGACTTTTGTGCCTCTCGAAAAATTCAAATTGAGACGTGGCGATGACCCAATCGGTGCCAATTACCGGCTTGGTAGCAGCGGCAGCATAAAAGTCTCTCTTTTCATCCATCGTGGTGAATAATAAGCTCGGAGTCAGCAGCATCGCTATTTTGTCCAGAAAAAACGCCAATGCGCTCCTCCTCAAGCAGCAGGAGTCAGTGTTCGGACCTGGGGCTTGCGTAAAAGATGAATCTTCACAGAAGCAAGCCTTTTCGCCGGACTCAAACGCTGTTCATGAAATACCAGAATTCCATTCTGCACCACCAGGTCCAGTTGCAGCCAGACATATCATAACAAGCGCAAGTGGTTTAGTGGTAAAATCCAACGTTGCCATCGTTGGGCCCCCGGTTCGATTCCGGGCTTGCGCATTCTTTTTTGTCTTTGCCGGCGGTTTTGGACCGTGCGTTTTCCAGGGCAGCGCGCTCGATTGGCCGCGTCGTGTGAGCTCCAACGGTCTGCGCCGTGGTGGGCCCTGCGCCTCATCGCAGTGGTTATCGCCCCACCCAGTGGCCACCCAAGAAACCAATAAAAGCGTAGACCGACTTTTTTCTGCCATGAGAGCAAGAAAAATCACCGATACGCCGCCGCCGGCCGCCGCAGGGCCCAGTCTGTAGATCTGGCAGCTTCCATTGTAGCCGCGGCCAGAAGCTTTTGCCGTGCGTAGCACAACCAGTCAGCGCAGCTCCGACCTCTGGCCACCCAGAAACGGCGCGTGAAAATCAGGCGACAGCGGGCCCTGCTGCGCTTGCAATGGAGCGGCTGGGCGCGCGCAGCGGCCGGAACCACCATACGGCGCTTCTCTGCCGGGCAGACTGTATGGCCGTGTGGTGGCCCTGCGTGCGGTATAAAGCTATAACCACCGCCGGGCATCGATCGGCTTCAGTTTTTTTTCTCCATTGTCCTCCGCCTTCTGCCCAGGCACCGTGCATCCATCTGACCCCAGCGCCGAACTTGCTCGCCGGCCCGCTTTTCTTGGCATTTGCACCCACTGCCTCCATATAAAGCGCTGCACCCCAACTGCAAATCGGCAGGTTGCAAATTGCTCAAGTGCATCAAACACGAGAGAATAAGACAGCGACAAGAAGACAAGAACCCAGGTTCGATCGGCAAATCCACACAAAAACCACGAGACAGTGAAGAGATCACGAGAAATATCGACACAGCCGATATCGAGACAGCTTAGAGATACCGAGACTCAGAGACATACTCAGAGACATCTCGAAGACACCAAGAGACTCGGGCACCACGAGAGAGCTCCGAAAAACCCACCACGCCAGCTTGCCTCAGCAGTAAGCGTTTCCTCCCACAGCCAAAACTACATTCCCCCGATGCTGGTCTGCACCCCAGACAGCGACTTTGACGGAGAGAACATGGGCGCCCGCATCGCGCTGGTGTTTGTCATTCTTGTCCTCTCCGCCGCCGGCTCGTTCTTGCCGCTCGTGGCCGGCAAGTACGCCGCACAGGGCGTCCCCCAGATGGCGCTCTTCGTGACGCGCTACTTCGGCAGCGGCGTCATTGTGGCCACGGCGTTCATCCACTTGCTCGGCGAGTCGCACGAGTCCTTGGGCAACGAGTGCCTCCCCGCCGGGTTCCTGGAGTACCCCGTGTCGTCCGCGTTGGCGTTGGCCGGGTCCGTGGCCATGTTCACCGTGGAGGCCATCACCCACCGCTGCATGGACCGGTCCAAGAAGTACGGCCTCGACGAGGAGCACGGCACCACCGTGCAAGTCGAGACCGTGGTGCCCGCGGCGCTGAACACCAGCTGCTCGTCCAAGGCAGACAACCAGGTGTTCCACGAGACGCAGGCCGAACACGACGCCATGCTGGACCTGGAGCCCGCCAACTTGAACGACATCCTCCGCGCGCTCATCTACATCTACCTCCTCGAGTTTGGCATTGTGTTCCACCTGGTGTTTGTCGGGCTCTCGCTCGCCATCTCGGGCCACGAGTTCAAGACGCTCTTTGTGGCCATCTCGTTCCACCAGTTCTTCGAGGGCTTGGGCCTCGGCTCGCGCTTCGCCACCGCCGTGTGGCCCGCAAACCTCCACAGAATGCCCTGGTACCTCTCCTTGGCGTACACGGTGACCACGCCCGTGGCCATCGCCGTGGGCCTCGGCGTGCGCAACTTGTACCTGGTCAACAGCCCGACGTCGCTCATTGTGGTGGGCATTTTCGACGGCTTCTGCGCCGGCTTGTTGATCTACAACTCCATGGTGGAGCTCATGGCCCGCGACTTCAACAAGGACCCGGCCATCCGGGGCGGCAGCCGCCGCCGCTTCTGCGCAGCGTACACGATGTTTTTGCTTGGCGCCGGCTTGATGGCGCTTCTCGGGCGGTGGGCGTGAGCGGGCCGCGTTTGTATTCCCCGACAATTTGACATGTTTTTTCGTATTTTGGCTTTCTGGGTGCGAATACTCTATTCTCTTGCTGCAGTTCGCACCCACGCCTACGGCGCTGCGCCGGCGCCGCCGCCGCCACACGCTGGGCGCGGGCGCCCCTTTATGGCCGGCGCCGTGCGTCGGCGTGACCACTTCTGAAACACCCCGTGTCGCTGCCGCACGGCTATATAAGGCGGGCGTGCCCCCGCTGCCCTTGGTGGGTGGGCCGGGCCTGTAGTGGCCGCCCCGCGCACCCCCACATCTCACCTCCACCAACTACCGCTTCTTCACCCCGGCGCCCACCACACCCCCGTGCCGCCGCCGAGCCGTTGATACCCCGCCCTCCCGCTGCGAACACACACTGAACCATGCCGCTGGCGGTCCCCCAGGAACTCCCTTACGGAGACGGCGCCACCAAGCTTTTCGGCATGGAGAACTTTGGCAACACCTGCTACTGCAACTCGATCCTCCAGTGCCTCTTCTATACGACGCGCTTTCGCCAGCAGGTGCTCACGTACAACCCCGAGCCGCACGAGCGCAAGCTGGCGGTCCCGGGCGCCGGCCCCCACCAGTACACCGTCAAGTACGAGCTGCTCTTGGCGAAAAAGTTGAAGGACCAGGGCAAGCCGCCCGCGAGCCCGGACGGGAGCACGCTGTTGCTGCCGCCGCCGCTCGTGTCGCGGCCCTCCATCCGCAACTCGTTCTTGGGCAAGTTCAGCACGCTGTCCGTGGCCATGCTCAATCCCGACGACACAGCCGTCTCCCACAAGAAGGCCCACTACGTCCAGGCGGCCGCGTGCTGCAGCTCGCTCTCCACCGAGCAGCGCTTGTTGTTGCTGAAAAACCCCGACTTCAGCAACTTGCAGGTGCTTGTGACCAGGCCCACCACCGAGCCTGCCGACCAGGGCGACCGCAACGAGGGCAAGGTGGAGTCGTCGCTGTCGTCGCTCGACGGCGCCCAGGCCCCCGCTTGTGTCACCGCGTGGTCCAGCTACGTGGTGGTGGGCATTCCGCAGCCCGAGACAAACCTCCACCAGCCGATCAACCCGTTTTCGCCGAACCCGTCCGTGGACCAGCGCAAGCGGTCCGCGTTGGTGAGCGGCCCCATCATCAACGCCGACGCGCCGCTCCTGCAGCGGTGCAAGGACGCGGGCGAGAAGGTTCTCTTGTATGCCTTGAAGGACCTTTTCGAGGCCATGGCCGAGAACCGGTCGCAGATCGGCGTCGTGTCGCCGCTGTACTTTGTCAACAAGCTCAAGGAGAAAAACTTCCTCTTCCGGCAGGCCAACATGCACCACGATGCGCACGAGTTCTGCAATTACTTGGTCAACGAGACGATCGAGACGTTGAACTCGGAGGTGGGCCGCGAGCGCAACTGGTGCACGGACATTTTCCAGGGATGCATCACCAACGAGACAAAGTGTCTTTCGTGCGAGACCGTCACGTCCAAAGACGAGCCGTTTTTGGACCTCTCTGTGGATGTGCCGCCTGGGAACAGCGCCTACTCGCTCACGCACTCGCTCAACAACTTCTCGCAACTGGAGGTGTTGAGCCACCAAAACAAGTTCTACTGCAACACGTGCCAGTCGCTTCAGGAAGCGGTCAAAACGTTCCGCTTGAAGAAACTCCCGGAGGTGCTCATCATCAACTTCAAGCGGTTCAAGTACGACGACAAGCTCGACCGCATGGTCAAGTTGTTTGACTCAATCCTGTACCCGTTGAACCTCCGGTTGTTCAACACGGTGGACGAGGAGGAAGACGGGCCCCCGAACCCCGGGTTCTCGCTCTTTGGGCTCTATGCGCTAGTGGTGCATATTGGCGGCGGGCCGACCCACGGCCACTACGTTGCGTTGTGCAAGTGCAAAGCGGGTCTTTGGTTCTTGTTTGACGATGAGACGGTGGAGCTTGTTGACGAGTCGTACGTGCTTCGCTTTTTCGGAAATGGGCCCGGCTTGGCCAGCGCCTACATCTTGTTCTACGAGAAACTCGACACGAAGGCGGCCGACGACGGTTACGATTTCGGAATCGACCTAAATCGCATCTACGACGGAGGCGACTACGCACTAGCGACGGAAGCCAACACCTCGAAGGAGGACCCTGAAACGGAGAATTCCGACGAGAGCCTCAAGGACTTTATTCCAGAGGAAGCGCTGGACGTGGTTGGCGACCGGCCCTTGAGCCGCACGGCGACAATTTTGAAGAAAACGTTCATGTTTGACAACAAGGATGGCGACAAAGGTGACGAGTTCCCCAGCTGCAAAGTGAAGGCCGCAGAGCCGCCGAAAAAGAGCGGCAAGGGCGAGAAGAAGTCGTGGGTAGATGGGCTCAAGCGGCGCGAGTCCAAAGCAGATGTTGCCTACGAGCGGAAGGGGTCCGTGGGCAGCATCAAGACGGCGAACGGGTCGATCACGAGCGGGTCGGGCGACGAGTCCGAGAAGACGGAAAAGAGCAAGAGAAGAGGCAGCATCTTTTCGTTTAAGAAGAAATCCAAGTGATGCGACAGTGCAAGACGAACAGAGAGAGAGAGAGAGCAGACCAATGAGGTAATAGATATGCTGGCGGGAACAATTCTTCTTCGGCAGAAAGCAAAATGGGCCAAATAGGTTTTCTTTTTTTTTTTTTCTCTGTGGCGTTGCCATTCTTCAGTGGCCAGCAGTTGGCACTAAAATAGAAGCTTTCGCATTAGCGCGCCTCTATGCCGTCAACGGTTGCGTTGCCGCACGCTTTAGTCGGCAACGTTATCGCACGTGACGCAGGTAGACAGATGGCAAATCCGCCTGCCGGGACAATTCCCCCCCACCACTACTCCAACAATGCCATTGGTTTCCAAAGCACTCGAGACCACGCCGTCCGCCAAAATCGTCACGCTAGCCGCCGGCTGTTTCTGGGGCGTCGAGAGAGTCATGGCCAAGTACTTCCAGGGCAAAGGCTTGATTGACAGCAAGGTCGGGTACGCCAACGGGTCGCCGTCGGTGGAAAGCGTCAGCTACAAGAGCGTGTGCTCCGGCCGCACCGGGTACGCCGAGTGCTTGCAGGTTTCGTACGACTCGGACAAGCTCAAGCTCCAGGACATTCTCGACATCTTTTTCCGGATCCACGACCCCACCACGTTCAACTCGCAGGGCCCCGATGTGGGCAGCCAGTACCGGTCGGGCATCTTCACGCACAGCGCCGAGGACTTGGAGATTGCCAAGCAGGTGAAGCAGCACTTCCAGAAAGAGTGGTACCCCAACCACACGGTGGTGACGGTGGTGGAGCCGATCCAGAACTGGTACGACGCCGAGGAGTACCACCAGAAGTACTTGGACAGGAACCCGGGCGGGTACGAGTGCCCGACGCACTTTTTGAGAACGAAGCCCAAGGCCTAGGGCCTGGCTTGGGCCCGGGGTGGAATGACAATGTAACGATATGCTTTGGCAACTGTAGAGGGAAGCGGTGTGACTTGGCGATTGAGAGCACGAAGCGATGTGACTTGGTAATCCTAAGCACGAGGCAATGCGATGGGCATTTGCAAACGTCCGAATCAATACGATTTGGCAGGTTGAGTGGGCATTTACGAAAGCACGAAGCGATCCGACTTGGCAATTCAGAGGCACGAGGCGATTTCGGTCGGGCAAGGGCCAGGCCCGAGCAGGCCACGATGGACGGCCGCCAGAGGTCTTTTGTTTGGTGGTGGCGAACGGACTACGGGGGTCACCCCGAATTGTAGCGTCAAAACGCCCTATTCAGTGCTTGCCATCGGCTCCAAAACACCAGAAAGCTGCGAAGAGACCCGGCCACGCCTGAACGGCCAAAAAAAAAAAAAAAAAAAAAGAAGAAATTAGGTGTGAAGAAGAGAACGTCTCGGGCCGTGAAGAAGAGATGGTAGCGAGCTGTGAAGAATTGTTGAACAGAGAATTGCACTGAGGTGTAGAGACATTGTATTGAGCTGTGAAATTGTATCGAGCTGGAAAGTGGAAACCGGACCGGACCACCTCAACACGTCTGTCTTTTCGCAACCCACCGACGGCCAAGCAGCCACTCAAACCCGCTCCGAATCCCCCAACCACGTCTCGGCACGGCCCCACCCTGAAAAATTCCGAGCCGCTCCGCAATAAATTTCCCACTCGCCAATTCCGCCTCCACATTGTGGGCCTCTTGCGCGCCGCGCACTTCTCACTACTACTCGCACGCGTCATCATGTCTTTGTGGGTGGACAAATACCGGCCCAAAAGGCTCGAAAACCTCACGTACCACGCGCAGGTGACGGAGTCGCTCCGCGCGTTGGCGTCGACCGGCGACTTCCCGCACTTGCTCGTGTACGGCCCCAGCGGCGCCGGCAAAAAAACACGCATCTACGCCACGCTCAACGAGTTGTTTGGCGCCCAGGTGGAGAAGTTGAAGATCGACGTCAAGACGTTCACCACCGCGTCCAACCGCAAGCTCGAGTTCAACGTGCTCAGCTCGCCGCACCACTTGGAGATCACGCCGTCCGACATGGGCAACAACGACCGCGTGGTGATCCAGGACTTGTTGAAGGACGTGGCGTCCACGGAGCAGGTGGACTTCGCCAACCAGAGCAAGTCCGCGGCACGCCACCGCTTCAAGGTGGTGGTGATCAACGAGGCCGAGGCCTTGACGCGCGACGCCCAGGCGGCGTTGAGAAGAACCATGGAGAAGTACTCGTCCAACATCCGCTTGGTGATGGTGTGCAACACCGTGTCCAACATCATCGCGCCCATCAAGTCGCGCACGTTGCTCGTGCGCGTGGCGGCGCCGCTGCTGCTGGAGATTGCCGACGTGTTGCAGCACGTGGCGCACAAGGAGCACGTGCGCTTTGCCAGCGCCGACGCCGCCGCCCAGCGGGCGTACCTCGAGGCCGTGGCCGACGCGTCGGGCCGCAACTTGCGCCGCAGCTTGCTTGCCTTCGAGACGCTCTGCATGCAGGCGGACGAGCTCCAGATGTCCACCGGCCTGGCCTTGGTCACGTTGGACTGGGAGCTGGTGATCTCGAGCATGGCCGCGGCCATGCGCCGCGACCAGTCCGTGGCGCAGTTGGCCAAGCTCAGGGTCACCTTTTACGAGTTGTTGCTGCACTGCATTCCTGCCCGGCTCATCTTGAAGACCTTGGCGTTGGAGTTGGCCGCGGGGGGCCGTGCGGAGGCCATCATGCGCGAAGCGGCGGTGTTTGACGAGCGCTTGAGCTTGGGGCTGAAGGCCATTTTCCACTTAGAGGGCTTTGCGGCGAAGGCCATGGTTGCAATGGCCTAGCCATCGGGGTCGCTGTCAGCGGCGCCGTTCAAGCGAAGCGACACGAAGCTACAACCCGCCTGCGCTGACATGCCATGATGCGGCAGCTAGAACACAGCACTTGACAATCTACATAGCACATAATCATAGTTCTGGCACAGAATTGTAGTTCGGTGGCAATGGGCGCATGGTCATAGCCTATCGGCTGGATTGCGCTATCCCAGCCGTAAATGATTCAAAACGCACTTGTCCATCAGCAGTGTTTTTCAATCACGTAGTTTTCCATCACGTATTTGTCTTTCACGTATTTCTCTATCAGCAGGTGTTTGTCTATCACCACTATTTGTCTATCAGCATATCATTTGTATCTGTTGACGTCAAAGCACCAAATTGGCGGCCGAGTAGTTGCAACACACTCACGGGCCAAAAAAGGCACATTTCAGAGGCTCCAGAAAAGCAGGGCCTGCGAAAGACTCCGCTCAAAAAGGCCTTTCCGCCTCCAGTTGAGGTTGTTGTTGGCTGCAACGAGCATAACTCCAGATCTTTCCACCCCAAAACGCAAATCAACAAAATTAGATTGAAACCGCCAGTGGCAACTAAAGCGATTTATGCTCTTGATCGAAACTAACGAAGTTGTAATGGAATACTAGCAAATTTGTGTTAATGCTTAAGATCACCACTCAAAATTATCGAGCAAGTCAAAAGCCTGACTATTGCACCAATCGGTCGTTTTGCAGTCGGACGCCTCGGCGTATCTTGCTTGGCTCTGCCAAAGTCTAAAGAATCCTCGCCAACTCCTCATCATCAATCTTCGTATCTACTCGGGGCCTAAGATCTGACTTGTTGGTGGCAAATCTACCTTCACCTGCCACTAAGATACGCCATCTGGTCAAAATTCCGGATCAAGTAATATTATGGCAAATCAAATCAATGCCAAATGATTTCACGGCAAATTGAGCTCAAAGCCAGAACATTCCAAGGCCAAATGTTCTCAAGGTTTACTGATGTCAAGCTTAACCGATCTCAAGGCCAAATAAATTGAAGTTCATCTGATGTCAAGGATGACTGATCTCAAGGCCAAAGGATCCCAAGACTAACGGATCTCAAAGCTAACTGATCGTAAGGCGTATGTACTACTCGCCCCCTAGGTCCATGTCCTTCTTTATCGTTTATCGTATTCCATATAACTCGCCAGCCTGGCAGCCATCGACTAGTGCTGCACCTTGTGGTCGCCAAAAGGCGCCTGGCCCAGGGCCTGCCCACGGGATGGCCCCTCGCTCTCGGTGTACGACGGAGGAGCCGCGTCCAAGTCCTTGGTGTCGGGCCCCGGGGTCTTGAGGACTTCCGGTGGGTCCACTGGTGGCGACGAGATCAAGGCCTCTTGGTCTGTCGGGGCATCGGCATTTCTAAGCGCCGTCGGGTACAAGTAGGCGACGAAGTAGAGTGCGTACGCCACGGCAGCAGGATGGAAAAGGATGGTGAGGAGGAGCGTCACCAAGAACTCCTTGGTTCTCACCGTGTACCTGGGCCCGGACAAGATGAACACGGGCAAGGGCGGAAGAAAGATGCCGAGCAAGGCCAACAAGACTTTCTGCGTGAACGTGATGGGGGCGCCCCACAAATACTCGTGAGAAAGAGGCATGTAGGAAATGGTGAGAACGAGCCCGGGAAAACCACGGGTATTATATGGGGGACTCGGGACTGGTTTGGCCACGCGCAACTGGACCACGTTCGATTTGGGCTACGTTTGTATGCGGCGGCTTCCAGAATTGCAACGCTGCTACGACTTTGTTAGTCTGGGCGTCAGTTACTGGTTGCACCAATTGCACCTAATGCACCGAAGGCACTTTTTGCAGTAAGGGAACTTGCACCGTTTCTGTGACCAAAACACTGGCTTTTTTTTAGCACACCATCCACAAGCCCAGGCGGCTGAAAAACGGGCTTCGTACCATTGTCGACCAGCTATATATAGCCACAAGGCAGAACAATGTGGCACCAGGTTGTCCTGGTGTGGTACAATGAGCTGAATGTGGATATATTGTGGGCGGGAGTCGAATCGACTATAGAAAGGTCTGGCGCCCCAATTGCCCTGATAGCACGGTTTTCTGGGATTTTGTACATTGTGACACAGTGCTCTGTAGGGCATTCGGCACAATTTCTCTCGATATGTAAGATAACGCGTAGGCCCAAGATCTCTCCCCTTATTCTCAGTTCCCTCCACATTCGGAACAACCCCGAAAAAAAGCCGGAAAAACCGAATTTAACGACAAAAGTACCCCAAAGAACAAACAGTCACCCACGCCCAACTCGCGCAATTAACACCTAGACCCGCCGCTGCAGCTGCCCCCAGTGGCCATTTTCTCATTTGTTCCAATCGCACTCTCACATCAACTATGGACTACATCAAAAAGACCATCTGGGGCCCCGACCCCAAGGAACAGGTACGTCGCCAAAACCCCGCCACCACGGCAAGCTCTAACCGCAGATGAGAAAAATCAACTCGTTGCTCCGCAAAAACAAACGCGAGCTCGAGCGGTCGCTCAACCAGCTCGTGCCCCTCAAGAAGAAATCCGAGGCGCTAGTCAAGAAGGCCGCCCGCGCCGGCGACTACAAGCTGGCCAAGATCTACGCGCGCGAGTTGCTCAACATCGACAAGCAGTACAACAAGCTCCACGTGTCCAAGACCCGCTTGGAGTCCATCAACATGGCCATCAACGAGCAGTGGCAGATGAAGAAGTTGACGCAGCTGCTCCAGAGCTCCACGGGCATCATGCGCGACGTCAACCTGTTGGTGCACGTGGGCGCCATCTCGCACACCATGCAAGAGCTCTCCAAGGAGTTGATGAAGGCGGGCATCATCGACGAGATGGTGGACGACATGGTCGACTTAGACGTGGACGACGAGTTGGAGGACGAGTCGCAGGAGGAGGTCAACAAGATCATCCTGGCCTTGACGCAGGACAAGTTGGCGCTGATTGACGCGGAAGTGCCGTCTGCCGAGATTGCGCCCGAGGAGGCGCTTCTCCCGGCCGAGGACGACCACCAGATGCTCGACGAGATGCAGCAGCGGCTCAAGGCGTTGCAGGAGTCGTAGGCGCCCGCGCCGCTCCCGGCGCTGCGGTCAGAGCGCGAGCACCAAGGCGGCGGCCGACCACAAAAGTGCACCGGTGCACACGGCCGCCTGCGACGCGCGGGCCTGCGCGCGAGGGGCGTTGCGGAAGAAGTTGCCGAGCGCCGCGTCCGGCGCCCCTTCCCGTATCGCCTCGATCGTCACCTCCACGCTGTGTTGCTGCCCGTACCGCTGCGGCGCGCTTTTGAAGTCGTTGTGCATGTGGGGGCACACGAGATTGACCAAGATGGAAGAGTCCACGAGAATGTACGCCGGCTCGCCGGCTTCCGCTGCGGGCGGCGCCGGCCTGCCAAATTCGTCCGCACTGTCCATGCTCACTGCCTTCTTTGGCTGGTGGCCGTGGCTTCTCATGGCGTGCACCGTTCCTTCGCGGGAACCCCGCCTGTGGTGATTGTTCGGCTGACTAGCCTGGACTGCCGCATCTTCGTCGAACTCGTCACCAGACTCGCTGTCGGAGTCGCCGCTTCCGCACTCATCATCACTGTCACACCCACTGTCGCTACCGGATCTGTCCCTTTCGGAATCGGCCTCGCTATCACTTTCATTGTCTGCGTCCCGGCTATCAGCTCTGCTCTCGCTTCCCACTTGGCGGCCAGCTTTGCCTTTTTTCAACACGGTATACACCAATCTCTTGGGAAAGTACAAGATGGCCTGCTGCATTTTGCGCTGGAAATGAAACGGGCGCCAGGTCATGCTGCGGCGAAAACTGTGGTCGACTGAAACGGACTTGCGGCTTCCCCAGGCGTGCGTTTTGCGTGGTGCCTCCAGCTGTAGGGGTTCTTCCAGTTGCATTGAGTGTGTATCCTGATTCTGCACGGCCTCCCGGGCCTTCACGAAAGATAAGACGCCCATCATGAAATCGTCGTCGAGTGTGTGTTCGCGTGCTTCTGGCCACGGCGCAGTCTGTGGTTGTGGCACTATTTCTGGGGCGGAGGCTGTCTGGACAGTTGTAGTTGATGCTATATTATTTGGAACGCCGGATGGTAGTCGGGAGCCGGCAACTTGCACACATAGACACGAAAACCAAAGAAATGTGCAAACGAGCATTTTTACTTGTAAGGCGAGAGAAGTAAAGGTGGGTGCAAATGCGAGGTGCATTTCGCAACCCACGCGCGAGTCTCACACCCAAAAAACTAGAGAAAGAGCCGTCCCGAGCAAAGAGCGCCGGGCACGAGGGTGAACGCCGTGGCCGCTGCTGGTGGCCGGATACTGCAGATTGGCGTACGCTGCGTCGGAAGAGCCGGCACTTATTTGTGTGGAGAACTCGGTGTTTCTGCCACGGGCGTGGTGGGACTTGCGCCGGAACCAGTCTTTCACCGTCTGTATGAGCATCAAGTTCGGGGCGGCCGAGCCCAGGTTGGTCTTCTCGGCCAACGTGCCGGCTGGGGATTCCTTCGCATCCGAAGTTTTGAGCTTTTCTAGAATGGACGAGATGTTGGGCGAAAGATGCTGCGTCTCGCCGTTTTGATGGAGACTGATGAGAGACTCGAGGTTCTGGAGAAAGGCCATGTCGCCCAAGAGCTGCGGCGATAAGCGGTGACCCACCTCTTCCAAGAACTCAGCCACAGTGGGCGAGTCTTCCCAGTCGTCAAAGGCTGGCAGTTCCAGGCCCAGGTCGTCGTCCGAGTCCGACTGTGTCTCGAGGGCGGAGCCGCGAAAGCGGTGTATCAACAAGGACACCATGAGCGGCGCCAGGACGTCCGGAGACTCGCTGAGTTTGGCGATGCAGTCGAATGGGTTGTCGTCGAAACAGCCCAAGTCGTGGGCAAACGGAACAAAGTGGTCGCCGGGCTGCCCCGCGGAGTTCTCGAGAAAGTCGTTGTACTGCTTCCACAGGGCGCCTTCCAACGGCTTCTCGAGGTTGTAGTTGAGTGTCCAGGTGGTGTTTCCTTCGGCGATTTCGTAGGCCATGTCGATGCGGAACGGGCTGGCGATGGTGAGTGTCAACCGGGCGAAGTCGGTCGGGGCCCCTGTCCATGAAGTTGCCTCAAAGTCCAAGTCAGATCCGGGGAAAATGCCAATTTTCGAAACCGCCGGCGACGCCTGTGGCGGGCCTGCCGTGTCGTTCACAGCGAGCAGTAGCAGTAATAGCAAGAAGAATGCAAGAGTGCTCATGTGGTTGCGGCGGATCGTGGCGAACGGCACAAAATACCTCGGTATACCAAAAACCCGGCCGAGCAGACAATGCATCCAGGAAAGCTGGCACCTGCGGCTGGGGCGGGAGGTATTCCGTGCTCCAGCAATTGATTGGCGGGACCGGCGTGGCCGGAGTCTTTTGGGTTCACTGAAATCACTGGGTTCGTCGAAATCATTGGGTTCACTGATTCATTGGGTTCACCGAAATCATTGAATTCACTGGGTCATTGGGTCATTTGACCCATCGCTCCATAGAGGCCATTGGACGCAGTTGTGGCCGCTGGCGGCTCCAGCGCGTCGGCCAGCGCCGGCCCCGCAGCGGCCACGGAGACGCGCCTTCTCCTCCTACCGCGCCACGTCGTTGCACCACTGCCGGAGCTCGTCCACCACGTCCACCACCGCGTCCACCTGCAACTCGATGTGGCGCAAGTCGGCCATGGTGGCGCGCAACTCCGCGGCCAACGCGCCGGACTTGTCCGTGGTGGCCTCCAACGCCTCGAGCTGCTGCTCCAACTTGATGTAGTTGAGCGACTGGTTGGTGTTGAGGTTCTCGAGGAGGTTCAAGTCGATGGTGGACACCTGCGTGTCGTGCTCCACCACCTGCTGTGCCAGCGCTAGCGCGTGCGCCACGAGCCTGCCTGTCGAGTCCAGCGCCATGTGTAGAGTGTGCGGCAATTGCGACTTGGTGGTTGTTGAGAGGCGCGCTGGGAGGTGTGAATGCTCTTGTGAAGTGAGTTTTCAAAGTGAGTGCTCCTTCGAAGCGAGTGCTTCTTCAAAAGGGAGTTTGTTGGTTGGATCTTGTATTGTTGTGTTGCGGTATGTGGCGCTGCTGTTTCTTTTTTTTTTTTGCAACCAGAGTGTTTTGACCGGTGCCTCTGGGTTGCTAGTCTTGAGGCTTTGAGCGAGGTGCGATGGGCCAGTCAGACACCCCAAAGACACAAAATCCGAAGAAATGAAAGAACTTTTTGGTCAGCTTGAGATTGTTCTGGTGCGGTTTTCAATTTGTGAATTCGTGGCTGCTGCGTGCCAGAAACACGGTGCCTCAATACGTGAGTGTTGAGAGCTGCGTAGCTGCCAATGTCGCCCCAGTTATGTCCGGGCCCAGAAGCAAATGCATGCTTTCCAGTTGCCGACGAAGAAAGTAGCGAGAAACTGCAGAAAGGTGGAAACAATCCTGGGAGAAATTGAACGAAGCTGAAAATAGTTGAAAAAGCTGAAAATAGCTGCAGATAGCTGCAAATAGCTGCCATCAAGCTGCAAACGAAGTCAACTGCCGAAGCTGCCTTTTCGTCCCAAGTTCCCATCGGAGACTCTGTTCTCTCCGCCTTCTCAATACCTTTCGTTCCAATCTCGCTCGTTGCCGCTCGGTCACCGTCTTTATCATCTGTACCTTCACCGGCCTTTTCGTTGCACTACCTTTTCTTCATCCCGGCAGTTTCCTAAAAATCATGTCAGGTCCTTTCGCTCGACCTACTGAACTAAATAACCGCATAGCCAAAACGTAATGGAGTATATCAGCTTTTCGTTCCCGTTAAGTCGGCCCCTTCTGCACCAGGACCTCGAGTTGAGCACCATTTCGCCACCTCCTTCTTCATCACCTTTTCCGTTCAGAGCCCCAATCTTATTCCATCCTTAACCCCACTCTTTCCTTGCCTTTCTGTTCAACGCTTTCATTCTTTTTCTTCGTGAACTTACTCTTTCGTTGCCTTTCCGTTCAACGCATTCTCTCTGCATCCTTTTCGTCACCTCTTTCGTTCATCACATGTCCCATTCAACTCCTTTTTTCTTCCTTTTCTTTTCTTCCTTTGCGTTGCCTCTCTCCTTATCCACCTTCTCTCTTCAACGCTTCTCTTTCCCTTCTGGTTACCTCATTCTTTCATTACCTCTCCGCACAACACTCCCTCTCTTTCACCTCGCTTCCTACTCTCCGGGCTCCGGGCTACAACTCGCAGGCTCACCATCTATTCTATTTACACTGCTCAGCGGCCGCGGTAGAGCATATACTCCGGGAGCTTCGACTTTTGGATGTTGGTCCACTTCTTGGTGGGCGTCTTCGCCATCTGCGCCACGTAGTTGACGGGCTCCGGCTTGTCGATCAACGCGGTCGGGCTCACGCGCACCTTGGAGCTCCGGTCGATGATCTCAAAGAGCCCCGGCAACTTGTCGGCCGCCTTGCGCAACGCCTCGCGCGCCACCTTGTCGTGGATGTCGCCCTTGATCTCAAACAACACTTTCCCCGTGGGCACGCGGCACGCCCAGTGGTCAAACGCACCTTTGCCCTTACCCATTCTCGTCTGGTTGCCCTTGACACACACGGCGATGTTGCACGTGAACCTGGTCACGAGCGAGGCGCCCGTGGGGCGGATCTCCCGCGTGATGACGTTGTCGGCCTCCTTGAGCTGGATGGCCGCCATTCTGAGCCCGTTGGACTTCAAGCGCAACCCGTAGCTGCCGAACTCCAACGAGTTGCCCTTGATGGACCCGCCGGTGCGCACCGTCACGCGGCCCTTGAACGCCTTGCGCACCCGCTTGTACCTGGGGGCGTACTCGTGCTTGTGGCGCTTCAACACGGCGCCAAACACGCTGCTGAGGGCGGGTGACACCAGCGGCGCCGGCGTGCACACGGACGGCCTGAGCGCGGAAAACGCTCCGAAAAGGCCTCTGGCGAACATTGGTGGTGTAGGTAGCGGTGGTGAGCGTGAGAACATTTGAGGCGAGTTTTTTCTGGCGCGCCTGCAGGACGCCCTGGCCCCGAGGCCCCACCACCATTATCACCACGTTGCAACGGGGTACTTCCATCTAGTCTGCTATGTACATTCGGGGCTGTTGGTGTTCTAGCGGATCTCCACGCTGTAGGTGTCCACCAACTCCGCCTCCACCAAGCGGTGGATGGCGTTGATCTCGTCGTTGGTCAAGTTGCGCTCCATGGACTGGTAGTGGATGCCGTAGCACTGGGACTTGCGGCCCGTCTTGGGATGCACAAACTCGTCCTTGAGCAGCACGCTCTCGACCAAGTCGCCGCCGTGCAGGCGCACGATCTCCATGACGTCGTTGGTGTGGAGCGCCAGGTCGCTGGGGAGCCAGTAGCTGACGTCGCGCCGCACGCCGGGGAACCGCGAGTACGGCTGGAACGTGGAGATGGCGCCCTTGGAGAACTGGCGCAGGAAGCGCTCGTCCTGGGACCAGAAGAGGCGGATGTCGGAGATGCCAAAGAGAAGCATGGCGATGCGGTCGAGCCCGATGCCGAACGCCCACCCCAACTTGTCCTCGGAGAGGCCCGAGTTGAGCAAGATGCGCTGCTGCACGATGCCGCAGCCGCAGCACTCGAGCCACTCGCCCTTCCACCACACCTCGATCTCCCACGACGGCGTGGTCCAGGGGAAGTACGCCTCCACCCAGCGCACCTTCAACGGCTCGTTCAAGTAGGCCTCGGTGGAGCCGGCGGCGAGCGCCGACGCGCGCGCGCGCTCAAACACCAAGTGCACCATGTACTCCAACGTCTTTTTCAAGTGCGTGGCGATCAACTTGACCTCGGCGTCGGCCATGTAGGGCTGGCGCGGGTTCTCGGCGTTGGTCGGGTGGTCGCGGAACGGGTCGTCCACGACAATGTCCGTGCGCGGGATCGCCGCGATGTCCTGCTGCAACTGTGCCGCCAACCCCGGCGTGTCCTTTGACCACAAGCGCGCGCCCTCCATCTGGTGAAACGCCGGGTAGTGCGTGCGGTCAATCTCGTCGCGGCGGTACACGTCTGCCGTGATGAAGTAGCCGGGCGTCGGGCACTTCTGGAAGCACTCGTGCTCGTGCGCGGACGTATGCGTTCTGAGCAAGTGGTCCTTGTTGATGTAGTACGTGTCCAGGCGAGAGCGGCCCGGGTGGTCCGCGGGGAACCCGAGCACGTCAAAGTTCTGGAACGTGGTCACCGCCGGGCGGAAGTCGTTGTAGAACGTGTACCCGAGCCCGCGGAAGTTGTCCTGGATGAGGTCGCGGAGGATGCCGATTGGGTGGTTGGCGTTCTGGTGGAGCTGGCGATCCACGAGGCTCAAGATCTGCGGCGGCACGTTGGTCCACTCGTCCGTGGCGTACGTTTTGCCGTCGACCACGAGCTGCGGCGGGAACTTGGAGGCGAGCGTGCGGGCCGCGTGCCACGGCGCTCGCTGGCGGAGCGCGCGGGTGAGGGGGAGCATTGGAAAGAGCAGTGGGTGGTGGTGCTGGGCGCGGTGCGCGCGCGCAGATTTAGGCCCGGGCGATTTGATGGAGCCTTTTGCTTTGGGCGCTGCTCTTGTGCTTCCAAAAGCTCTTTGCCGCTTTTTTTTCACTTCTATATCTATTTGTATTAGTATCTGGGCGGTGTGGCCGATCTGGGTGTTCATCGCTGGCCGCATGAAAAGTTGCGTTTATACGTGGGCGTTGTGGCTGGGCCTTGGGCAGAGGCCGGCTTCCGGTGCTCATTTCTGTGCCCGGTCTTTTCCTGCTTTCTTGCTCTCTTCGTTCTTCAAATCTTTATACCTTTCTTCCTTTCTTCATGGCTTCATTTCTTCGTTCTTCCTTTCTTTTTTTTTTCGATTCTTCGAATCTTTCCTTCTTTCCTTCTTTCCTTCTTTCTGAGACACTGTTGGCTTAGCCAACCAGCGCATGCGGGTGATAAGCGTCTTGCCGAACTTACGGCTAAGTCAACGGCTTTCAAGTAGACCGGAAGAGATATTTTTGAGGTCTTCTCAATCAACTCAGCATACCGCTAAAGCGAAGTACTGGCCACGAAATCACAGAAGTCCTGTCCATTGATCAGCCGTTCGCTCATGGATTGCAAGCGAGACCAGTACCACTCGCCGACAAACAAAACCCTCGATATAACTGGAAGAGTCATTGCGCGTGTGTGCTTCCCGAGCCGTCTTGTTGACGGTTCACTTCTTCGCTCTGAAAGTACAGATGATCCAATCCTTGCGACCATCCGAAACCACATCGTCTGTTGCCATCTTGAAGAAACTGCATCGTTGTTTTCTCAATTCCTCCGTGATAATTTTTTTAAGGTGCGTCTCTGTTTTCAGTGCAACACTGCAGCAGCGGCCAATTGCATTTCGATGATTTGCGGCGAAGTAGTTTTGATCGGACCATTATGTTCGAGTAAAGAAACGGATCAGTCTTTGCTGCAAAGAGTTGAAAAATCTTGCTGCAGTGAAGCAAGCCATGATCATGGTAATCATCATACCATGGTTTGGGCCATGGCGTGGAGCAAGGTCAGCGCGAACAGGCATTTCCAGGCAGCATAAGCGACCTCAAAAGCACCACTCCATCACCACGTCTCCTGGATAAAGTGGCCGGAGTTCTCCATCAGCAACAAATACTTTTCCGGCTCAGGCACCTTGAGGCGCAAAATCTCCACCAAGGTGACGCGCACCTGCGCCGGCATTTTGCCGCTGGAGCCGCAGAGAAAGACAATGGCGTTGTCGTCGACGAGCAAGCGCGCCACGAGCTCTTTTTCGGCAAAGAGGCGGTCTTGCACGTAGCGGTACGGGTAGTTTTCCTGCCGCGAAATGGCGCAGAAGCGGTGCAATTGGCGCGCGTTTTGCAACCGGTCCCACAAGTCGCGGTAGAGGGCGTCCTTCTCTGCGTGGCGGAAGCCGTGGAACAAGTAGAGGTCCTGGGCGCCGGCGCGGGCCTCGGCCAACAGCTTCATGGGAGCAATGCCGGTGCCCGGCGCGATCATGACCACGGGCGGGTTTGCGGCGGCGGCGGTGGAAAAGCGGAGCCCCGAGCGGTGCACGGAAAACACCAACTTTGCGCCCGGCTGCAAGTTTTTGAGCCAGGACGTGCAGAGGCCGCGGCGCACGCGGCGCAAAATGGTGCGGTACTCCACGATGGCCACCACCAACTCCACCGAGTGCGCGGCGGGGCGCGACGCCACCAGGAAGAGGCGCGCGCGGATCAAGGGGAACAAGTCGACAATGTAGGCGATGGGGATGCGCAAGTTTGCGGCGAACTCCTGCAAGGTCTCCAAGATGGAGCGGCGCGGCCTGTTGGCGTAGTTGTAGAGGTCCTCGGCCTCGTCGAGCTTGGTGAAGTCGTACAACTTCTCCTTCTCGCGGCGGCCCGCGTCGCACAGGTCGTCGACAAAGTGAAACAAGAGCGCGAAAAACGCGCGGCGCGGCACCGCCAGCAAGTCCACGTGGTACTTGAGGAGCGCGCGCAACGTGAGCCGCTGCGGGTCCACGAGGCCGCCGTCGACCGCGACCGCGCCGGAAATGGCCACCGGCTTGTCCGCGTACGGCGCCCAGTGCGGCTGCAGCTGCAACAAGAGCTCCACGGCGCGGTCGTCGTTGTGCGGGTAGAGCGCCACGGTGTCGCCCGGCGCGTACGCGAGCGCGGCCGGCGTCTCGATGGCGATGTGGCGCACGTCCTGCTCGTGCGCGGGCGCCGTGAGGCGGGTGTTTTGCACGAGCGTGCCCTCGTGCGCAGCGCCGGCCGCCACCGCGGCGCGCGCCAACGCGAGGTCGCCCGGCGCGGCGTCCGGCGCCTGCGCGTCCACCGCCACCGCGTTCTGCGGCGCGAGGAGCGTGTGGTCGTCGATGGCGGCGAGGTGCGGGAAGTCGCTCTGGAGCGCGCGCACCACGCCCGCGAGCCACTCGGCAAAGTAGCCGTCGGGGCCCTCGGGCGCCATCTCGTCGCTCTCGCAGCGCGCGCAGAGCGGCGTGCACCCGAGCTGCGTGAGGCGCGCGTGGAGCTTTTTGATGGCGTGGTTGAAGTGCGGGTACGACGAGTCGCCGAGCCCGAACGTGGTGAGCTTGATGTGCGCGAGGAGGTCTGCGGGGAGCTTGCGCCGCAACAACGAGCGGAAGAAGCGCCGCCCGTTGCGCGGGAGCTCGCCCTGGCCCGCGGTCAGGCAGAGCACGATCAAGTGCGTGGTGGCCATGAGCTGCTTCATCGGGTAGTCGTCCAACGCCGCGAGCGTGGGCTGGAGCAGGCAGTAGCGGAGCCGCTGCGCGAGGCACCGCGCGTAGTCCGCGGCGTTGCCCGTGTCGCTGCCGTAGAGGATGGTGACGGACATGGGTGTGTTCGGAGAGGCCGGCGCGGGTCCGGGCGGTGGAGAGTGGGCGGGGCGGTGGAAAGCGGGCGGGGCGGTGGAAAGTGGCGTGGGCGGGCTGCGCTTTGTTTTGTATGTGGCCGGGTGGGGACGCTCGGGGCCTGGCGGTGGGGCGTGTTTGGCGGGAAGTGGGCGGGAGGCGGAGACTGGGCCGCGTGAAAACGGCGGGCCGGCCCGGTGAGCATCGGCCGCGCGCGGCGGGCAGGGTGCTTGTGCGCTGGGCCCAACTCCGGAAAACGCAACTCCGGAAAAATTCGGCTCGAGGGCTTTGCATTGTGGTTCCGAAGCAGGGCGATTTGCGTGGCCGTGCATGCCTCGGAAAAATGTGCTTGCGGGACAAAAGCGGTTTGGGTTATTGGTGTTGACCTCGGCTTTGCAGTGCAGCTGAGGTTCAGCCACCGGTCTGGCTGGTGAGCAGTGCCCGTGAAATTAAGTTTTTGACCAAAAGCGGTGAGATGCAAAACGTGGCGAATGGTGTGTTTTATGGCAAAGAGTGGGTGTTTTATGGCAAAAAATGGGTATTTTTATGGCAAAAAGTGGCGAATTGGGTGTTTGCAAGCCGTGGGGTGGAGGTGGGCACGTTTGCAAATTGCCGTGGCCAGGTGGCGCAGTCTCCACCACAGCCAGGCGACGCGGCCAATATCCGTCAGAACACAGAATCGTCCATGTGGCCGTTTCACCATTGTTGGCTCGATATGTTGGGCTTCCCTCACGGGTGACCAGGTTGTGGCAGATGACCCCGGTTTGTGGGCAAGTACATCACCAACACCTCGGGCGGCCAACTCAAAGACCGGCTGCTCTGAAGCAAGTTAGTTGATTATTTTTGCTTTTGAAGAACCCGAGGTTCTGGAGAATCCGGAGGTGTGAAGGTTGCATAGTGCCACTGATTAAGACCAGTAGAGTGGCATAAGTCATTGAAGCCGAGCCTATTTCAAAAAGGGCTTAACCCTATAGCGTCTAATATTCCCTGGCATGTTCTGTGTCCTTCTTATATCTTTGCATGCCTTTTCAAGCCTTCAAGTCACAGAGATGAAGGTCATTTCACTTCGGTCAAGTGACACCGAAGGAACAGAAGGCGTGGCAGGAGGTTTTAGCGAGAAAAATTGGGCAAGTACAGAAGTTCAAGAGGAGCGGAGGAAGTGGAGAGGTTGAGTGGGGACATTTGAGTGGAAAAGTTCGAGTCGTGATTTCGGTGGAGAAGTTCAGCAAATGGCCACCCGATTTGCAACTGCAACGTGCGCCTGCAAGCACCCACTTTTTGAAGCAAAGCATGGTGGATTTTTTCCAATCAGCCACATCAGGAGATCTTTTAAAAAATCTCCCATCTTGATTGGAACGCCCAAACGAATTTTATTCCGTAATTTCTTAGTTGAGCACATCAGTTTTCAAGTGAGCACTGGAGTGAGCACTCAAGTGAGAAGCAGTGAAAGTGGACGCACGGGAAGCAGCATTGAAAGCCCAGTGAGAGCACGAATTCGCCACATCACCATCGCATATCAGAACTTCCAAGCCGGCCAATTCCAAAAAAGAAAAAAACACCCGTCCGGGCCCGAGCCAAGATCGCCAAACAGCGCCGTTCCCACCTCACAAAATTTTGCTCATTCGCACCGCGCACAACAACAACAACAACATGCCCCGCAAACGAGCCGCCAGCGAAACCACGGGCGCGCCGTTCGAGGCGCTCCTCGAAGAACTCGAGCTTTTGCAGGACGCCGGCCAGACCCGGCTCTGCGTGTCCGCGTTCGTCAAGCTCCCGCTGAAAAAACTCTACCCTGACTACTACACGTTGATCGAAACGCCCATTTCGCTCCACGAGATCCGGCGCAAGGCGCTGCGCGGGCAGTACGACGCGCCGGGCCAGTTTGTGGGCGACTTTCAGCTTATGTACGACAACGCCGTCAAGTACAACGACCCGGCGTCATGGATCGTGGAGGACGCCCGCGTGCTCTTGGACTACGTGCGGCAAAACGCCAGCAAGATGGCCGCCGAGGACAACGCGCCGGACGTGGCCCGCTTTTGCGCGGCCGTGTTGCAGGCGGTGATTGACTTTGACTTCCCCGGCGAGGGCCGCCTCAGCGGGCCGTTCATGGCCAACGTGGACCCCGACGAGTACCCGGACTACTTCAAGCTCATCGAGCACCCGACGTCGTTCAGCGACGTGCACGCGCAGATTGCGTCTGGCGCGCTCTTCTCCGGCGACTCGGTGGCCGCGGACTTGGTGCGCTTCTACGAGGCCACCACGCGCATCTTCGCCAACGCCGAGCTCTACAACGACCCGTCCTCGCTCATCCACCAAGACCTGAAGAAGTTGCGCACCGTGTTCGACGCCAAGTTCGAGCAACTCCAGCAGGCGCTCGACGTGCCGAAAAAGGACCCGATCATGCTCAAGTTGACCTTGAAGAAGGCGGAAGCGCCCGGCTCTGGCGAGCCCCCGAAGAAGCGCCGCGGCAGAAAGCCCAAGAAGCTCATTGAGGAGGAGCAGCGCCAGGCCGCGCTCGAGGCCAAGTTGAAGCGCGAGGCCGCGGGCGAGCTCGAGCCCGAGGAGCCTGCCGACGACGACGGCGAGCTCCTCGCGCCTGCCGAGCCCTGCGCCATGGGCAAGTTGCGCACCACGCCGCCCATCAGCGAGGTCTTCATCCGCCGCGTGGCGTTCACATCGTCGCCCACCGTGTGCAACCTGGCGATGAACACGCTCGCGGCGCAGAGCGCCCACCAGCTTCTGCGGGCGCAGGTCACGCACCGCGCGTTGTACCCGGAGGTGCCCGTGGCGTGCGTGGGCACTTTTTTCGACTACCAGTTCGAGCCGCTCGGCTTCTCCTCCACAGCGTACTCGGTGGTGCTACCCCAGGACAGCTCGCCCGTGGTGCACCTCAAGGTGGCGCTCCACGAGCTCATCTACAACATCAAGCGCGATGACTTGGTCGACGGCCACGGCCTCCTCAAGGGCAAGTCCGAGGAGGACTTCATGTGCTCGTTGTTTGTCAACGACGAGGAGGTGGCTGGTGGGTGCGAGCTCACGGAGGAGGACGACCCAGCGGACCCGAACGCCAAGGTGCTCATGCTCGGCTACGAGGCGAAGATGAGCTACGGGCTCAACGTGCTCAACTTCGAGTTGCGCCTCTCGCCAAGCTTGTCCAAGACCTTAAAGACGAGCAAGGTGGACCAGGAGGCCACCGAGGTTGCGATTGCGGGGCGCCACACGCGCCACCAGTTGCAGCGCATCAAGCTCAATTGGGACGTCGAGCGTTTCACGCTCTACGCAGTGTCACTGGCGGCGTAACTCACAGTGACGAAATCATCCTAGAGAACAAAAATGGTGTAAGAACGCGATGAAAGATCGAACGGTTGACAAACACGTGGTGCTGAAAGTGGACTCGAGGTAGATGAGGCAGATGTAGGACACGAGAGAAAGGAGACGAAAGTCTCATGGTCATTAAGTAAGCTTACTTATCGGATCAAGTATGTTCCGTGCTCAAAAAGGATGACAATTATTGCTATATGAAGGCCGGAGGGAACTCGTATCCAGCAGTATATTTTAAATTTTCCCTTTCTGTGTATTGGATGTAATACATGAAAGAGTGCTGTTTTTGGTCTTGAAGTTGCGATGATCGACACTTTGTGTGTGTCCAACATGAATAGGAAACTTGAACCACTATATGTCGGCAATAGACCTTTCCGTCTCGGACCAGCTCAAAGCCGAATTCTTTCTTTCGTACTATTGATCTTTTCGAAATTATGATTTCGATCGAAAAACGCCACCACGAAACCTGTGTCGAAGCTGGTAAACTTATGTTCATCGGGCACGAAACCATTCATGAATCACAACTGCGGAATATAAGATCAGGGCATTTGTGGAGGGATGAGCCCTTGATCAGTTTCTTATAAGCTGTCTCAAGACGCCAAGTCCAAGACCGTGCCCAGACCGAGGCACGAGGCTGTCGCCAGGCACTACTTTCCAATGCAGAAGCTGGAAAACACAACGTCGAGAATCTCCTCCACCCCCACAGCCTCACCCGTAATCTTGCCAATGCCGTCAACGGCCTGGCGAAGACACTCCGCCGCAAGCACCACGTCGTTTGCCTCCTTCCACACCTGGAACTGCTCCAAGCCGTAGAGTACATCATTCTCCAAGAGGTCCTGCGCCCGTGCCGAGAGCACCATCGGATCCGAGACCGTGGTCATGGACACACGCTTGAACTGAGCCACCAACTCGCGGTGTAGGGCGTCGAGGCCGGCGCCGGTGAGGCATGACACGGGAAACACGTTTCCGGGCGCAATGTGGAGCTGGGCGGCAAGGCGGACGGCGATGGCGGCGGTGTCGCCCGCCACGAGGTCAGTTTTGTTGAGCACCGCCACCACGTCCCGCTTGGCGTCGTGGAGACGCTGCACGTGCGCCAACACCTCGCGGTCGAGGACCTCGTCGGCCGGCACCACCACCAAAACCATGTCGCCGAGCAAGGCCTTCAGCTTGGCGCGGCGGATGCCCTCCTGCTCGATCAGCCCCGCGGCGTGCGTGGCGCGGATGCCCGCGGTGTCGCCCACCACCACCTTGTAGCCGCCAATGTCGAGCGGCACGTCGAGCACGTCGCGCGTGGTGCCAGCCTCCGGCGACACGATGGCGAGGTCGCGGTTGGCCAAGAGGTTGAGGAGTGACAGCTTGCCGGCGTTGGGCGGGCCGAGCAACGTGACGCGAATGCCGCGGAGCAACACGTCCAGTGCCTTGGCCCTGCGCAAGCACGCGGCCACGTCGCGGCGCAACGCGGCCACGGCGGCGGCGACCGTAGCAAACAAGTGTTCTGTCTCGGCCACGTCGTGCTCCTCGCCAAAGTCGATCACGGTGGCCAAGAGCGCCGCCTGGCGCACAATGTCGTCGCGCCACCGCTGCACCATGTGCCTGTTGCCGCCGGCGAGCGCGGCCACCGCGGCCGCGCGCTGGGACTCGGTCTCGGCGTCAATCAGCTCGCGCACGCCCTCGAGCTCGGTCAAGTCGAGCCGCCCGTTCATGAACGCGCGCTTGCTGAACTCGCCGTTCTCGGCGAGCCGCACCTCCACGCCGCCCGCCGGGTCGTGCGCGTGCTGCACCGCCGCCATCACCGCGCGCGCGATCGCCGTACCGCCGTGCACATGGAGCTCCAACACGTCCTCACCCGTGTAGGTGTTGGGCCGCGGGAAGAAAAGCGTGAGCGCGTGGTCGAGGAGCCCGCCGGGGCCGTGGAGCGCGCGGAGCGACGCGGTGCGCGGCGCGGGCGCCGCGGTGGTTTTTGTGAGCCGGTGGTACACGTGGCGGGCGTGCCTGCCCAGCACACGCACCACCGCTATGGCGGCTCGGCCTGGGTGTGTGGAGAGGGCGAATATTGTGGGCGCCATGGGGTGTTTTTTTTTCTTTTTTTTTGTGGGCGGCGCTGTGGCTGTTGTGGGAATGCAGGGGCTGTGGCTGTTGTGGGCGGCGGCTCGTCGCTGGGTCGGTGGCGCCGTGGTGGCGGAGGAAGAAGAAGTAGTAGTAGTTAGCGGGAGCGGAAGCGCGCAGCGTGATGCCTTTCGCACCCAGATTCGCACCCATCAGCGGCACCTCACTACAGCGGCGTTTGCACTTTGACCCCCGCCAGCGCGCACACCACAACCCCTCGCGCTTAATGCCGGCCGCCCGCCTCCTCCGCAGCTTCCACACGCGCGCCCGCGCGCTCCACGAAAACCCGCTCGGGCTCCCGACCAACCCTGCGGCGCCCCGAATGGCGCGCGGCTTGCCGCTCAAACAGCGCATCCCCAACGTCGCCCGCGTGGTGTTGGTGTCGTCGGCCAAGGGCGGCGTGGGCAAGTCCACCGTGGCGGTCAACACTGCGTTGGCGCTCCGCCAGCTCGGCCACGCCGCGGGCGTGCTCGACGTGGACATCTTCGGCCCGTCCATCCCCACGCTCCTCCGGCTCCTGGGCGAGCCGCGGCTCGACGCCGCGGGCAAGCTCCTCCCGCTCGCCAACTACGGCCTCCCGTCCATGTCCATGGGCTACTTGGTGGCGCCCGAGAACGCGGTGGTGTGGCGCGGGCTCATGGTGATGAAGGCGTTGCAGCAGCTCCTCTTCGAGGTCGCGTGGCCGCCGCTCGACTACCTCGTGGTCGACATGCCGCCGGGCACGGGCGACACGCAGTTGACCGTGGCGCAGCAGCTCAAGGTGGACGGCGCCGTGGTGGTGTCCACGCCGCAGGACATGGCCTTGGTCGACGCCGTCAAGGGCATCGCCATGTTCGAGAAGGTGCGCATCCCGCTCTTGGGATTGGTGCAGAACATGAGCCACTACGTGTGCCCCGGCTGCGGCCACGAGGCCCACGTGTTTGGCCTGGACGGCGCGCGCCGCAAGGCCGAAGCCCACGGCCTCGACGTGTTGGGCTCCATCCCGCTCCACGAGGCCATCTGCACGCTGTCGGACGCCGGCCGCCCGGTCGTGGTGGGCGACGACGCAGCGCTCCTGCGCCCGTACATGGAGATTGCCCGCAAGATCGTGGCCAAGCTCCAGTGAGCGCGGCGGCACTGCATTCTGGCGTCTTGGGTGCCTACAAGGATCGCAGTGGCGTTGCGCCATCGCCGGTCATTTAAGAAAGAAGAAACACCACAAACATCACCGCGGCAAGCGTGGAGGGGTGCAGCTCGTGGGTGCCGTCGCTGGTGTGGAATCGGTGGTGCCGGAACTGCTCCTTGATGCGCCGCGTAAGCTCCTTGCGCTTGTTCTTGCTGTCATCCGCAGCCGGCCGGCTCTGCACCCGCGGCGCCGTGCTGCCGCTTGCGGAACCGTCTGCGCTTCGCGTTTCGTTTCGGACCTGCCGCATCGTCGGGTACGCTCTCTCAAAATATGCCAAAAGGTCCTCGTCGGGGCGCTTCCCGTCCAAGTCGAGGGCCGGGTATTTTGCGGGCGGCGCGCTCGCTGTCTGGTTGTTGCGGCGTTCCGTGTAGCCTGCGGTGGAGTTGTGGGCGACGACGCCGTATGGTGTCTTTTGCACCGGTGCGTCCACGGTCTGCCCAATTGTCCCAGCTAGCTTTTCCGCTTCTCCGGCTGTCTCGTCCGCCTCTGGAGCGGTCTCTATTGCTTCCCCAAAATCCTTTTCCGCCTTTCCAAATGCCTTTTCCGCCTTCCCAGCCGTCCTCTTAGATTCCTCTGTCTTTGGCCGAAAGTTTTTCGTCCAGACCTGGGTCTTCACTGCCCCTTTGTCCATAAGCCCGTCGAAATTCTTGACGCCTAACGCTGGCACCGCAAGGACCTGCGGTTTCGGATCCTCGGCGCGAGGCCTCGCCAACTTGGTCGCTTTCGGCCGCTCATTCATTGCAAGAACCGACTTTTTGTTGGTGTGCCGATTTTTCGCTGGTTCTGGATTGGGAACCGAGAAAGTGGAATAACTCGTTGCTTTTGAGCTTACTTTGAGCAGCGGACTTTCCGTGGGCGTTGACAACCCAGATGTCGAAGCGTTCCCGCTGTGTGCTGATATCAAACTCCCAATCGAGCGGGATGTTTCAATCGAGCGGGAAGCAACGATTGAGCTGGCATTCTCAGCAGCTTGCGCCTCTGTTGTTTTGGCGGGCTCTGCGACGTACACCGTCGTTGTCTGCGGGAAACCTGGAGTCGTTGTGGCCGCCTTTAAAATTGTCTGTGTGGGTGTGGCCTCTTCCCGGAAGTTCTTTGTGGACGCAGCCTCTTCCGGAAATGTCTGTGTGGGCGGGGCCTCATCCCGAAATGTCTGTGTGAGAGTGTCCAGCGGCAAGAGAGCAGCCTGTTCTGTGACGCTGCTGTTTCCCGAAAGGACCTGGCGAAAAACACGCAAATGTTCTCGAAATACTTGTTCCTGGGATGCAAGGCCGAGGTTGACGGCAAACGCGAGCCACAAGAGTGTAGTTGTGAGCCTCGGAAACGCCATTGGCCCAACGTTTGCAGCGAGATTTAGTGCCTCTGAAAGCTGGTAGTGCTTCGAGGTGCAGTGTCTGAATGTCTGTTTTGGTGTCTGCGAATGAGGCACGGGAATTGTCTGGTTCGGCGTATCTCTGTTTTCAATATGGGCTTTTGTCGTCTTTGGCAACCTGCGAGTCCAGTTTACGAGTGTACCACAGTGGCTTTGTGAATTTTCGGACGGGTGCAAATGGGTGCAAAGTGCGGCAGATCGTAAAAGAGCAAGAGGCCAGACAAAAGAGCGAAGAAAAAACCGGCCTCGTGGGTTCAAAAGAGCCCGAAGACAGAGACCACACATTGGGGTAAACCGTGACGTCGACGGACATGGCTACTGAAGACGCACTGCGAAATCAACTGAGTACACCATGTGAAGTCGACACCGTCGAACCAGTTTTATTTTTTTTTGATCTTGGGTCGAAGAAAACCGACTCACTGAAACGCTATAGATCGAAAATCACACCCATTCATCGCCACAATCGACGCTCAGTTGATGTGCAATTGAGCGAAGTCTCGCAGTCTCAAAAGCAGGTTCCGTGCCTTTTCCGGTTCTGCGAGTCCTCCCTGCTTTTTTTCCTTGTTTCTCTTTTTCTCCTCGTCTCCTGTTCTTCCCCGATTCACCTCTTCTGCTGCCTCTCTCTTTTTCTCTCTGTCCCTGATGTGTGTTCTTTTCCCTTCTACTCTTTTCTTCCCTTTGTATCTCCTGTACAGGTCTATCAGCGCACCATCAACCACCTACTACTCTTTTCTATGTCGACACAAGCCTACGCCACGGGAGTGCTGGCGGCGCACGACCTCAAAACAGCCGAGTCGTTCGACCCCCACGACCAGACATACAGTGTGTCCGAAAGCGACACATCCGGCGCATCCGAAGAAGACGCCAGCGGCTGGAGCGCCCCTGACTCCGAGCCCGATTTAACCGCCGACGACGTGACTATCGACGAAAACGGGTACTTGGCGCTCAAAGAAGACAGCCCTGTTCCGGCGGCCGCGGCCGCCGCCGCCGCCGCGGGCCCGCCGTCGTGGAAAGACGTGCTCTTGAAGCACGAAGTGCCCCGCAAAGTGTTCCACTCCGCGCAGGGCGTGCCGTCGCTCTACTTGTTCGTGACAGACGTGGACCACCACAAGATCGCGTACCCGCTCTGGGCGTTGTTTGCCGTGCTATGCGCGGTGGAGTACGCGAGACTCAACTACCCCGCCGTCAACAACGCCGTGATGCCGTGGGTCAAGTACCTCACACGCGAGCGCGAGTGGAACTCCTGCAACGGCACCGTGTACTACTTGGCCGGCTGCGCGCTCGTGCTCACGTTCGCGTCGCGCGACGTGTCGATTGTCAGCATCTTGCTTCTAAGCTGGGGCGACACCGCCGCGTCCACCTTCGGCCGCGCGTTCGGCAAGTACACGCCGCAGATCGCCAAGGGCAAGTCGTTGGCCGGGTCCTTGGCCAGCGCCGCCACGGGCGTCATTGTCACATACCTGATCTACGGAGTCATCATTCCGAGATACGCCCACCTTGGCACGGGCAGCGACATCATGTGGACCGCCGAAACGAGCAAGTTCAGTCTCCCCGTGTTTGCGTTGGCCACGGGCGTGGTCACGGCCATCTCCGAGGCTGTGGACGTGCTTGGGCTCGACGACAACTTGACGATTCCGGTCTTGTGCTCGTTGTTCATGACCGCCATGATCCGCGTTTTCCAGAAGTGACTGCCTGTGCACTACTAATTGCCAGTGGGCCCATGGTGACGTTAACGTCACGACATTGGAGTGCAGGCCTTGCTCGAGGCAAAAAGGCGGGTTGCGGTGTGAGTCACAGCGGCCTGGTCTTCGCGTGAGAATTTTCACGGTGGGCCGTTTTGCTGGCCCCAGGCAGCTGCATGGCTTCGCACTTTTGCTTGCAGATAAAGAACGGATGTGGTGCCTGGAAAATTTGCACTAAAGACAGCCATGGTATTCACGATTGCGGCACTAATACAGCGGCTTCGGCCGCTCGCCGAGATTCCCGTGGTCAATGGCCGCTCGAGTGCAAAGCGCTTTTTGCTGGCGCACGGCTTGCCGCTTCTAGACGGCCAAGTGAGAAGAAGCGCAAGTACGAAGAAATCCAAGTCACAGGGAAGATTGCGGGCATACACATTGTGATTATTCAGTTAATCACAAAGTGTGATTTTTCACTTGGGAGTGTGCTTTTTGATTTGATCAGGGTGATTTTTATTTGATCAGAGATTGTGACTTTGAGCTGATTGAAGATTGTGATTCCTGATTTGGCATGTCAGAGGTGGCGAGCTCGCGGGGAGACTGCAGTGCTGGTTTCGGTCACATGGACAATAATATAGAGGCGGATGCAAGATGGACAGTTTAACGGCAGATTCCAGATCGGGCCAGGACAAAGGCCTTCTTGGGGATTGCGGAAGCTGAGACCTTTGCATCCGCGCCAGCAGGAGGCGCTGATAGACTAGAGACGGAAATAGAACGTTTGCAAAGAAGGCGGCGGCGGTTGGGGCGCTGCACCCGTACACCAGGCATGGAGCTGTCAATCTCGAGCCGATAAGTGTCTCTGCAGGCCGGCACATGCTAGTCGAGCCAGCATCACATGGAGGACGAAGCGAGGCCAGGCCGATAACCCCGAGAGCGGCCCGGCGCAGTCCCCACGAAAATGCCTAACCCGCTGCGCCCCGCCGCCGCAGGCATTTAGGCCGTTATCAGTGGGGCAGCGTCGGTGGCCGTCCCAGGGCGCGGCTGCGGGGATGCGTCGCGCCCGCATCGGGAAAGAAGATTTCACCGCTGCGCTGACGGTTTCGTAAAACAGCACGGATCCGGGCGCTGTGTGTAGGACCGCCAGAAGAGCCAGACGACGGGCGGCGGCGCCGGGCGTATTTGCGGCGCACGGCCCGAGCAATGGCCAACCACAGTGGTGCCTTGGGCATCTGCGCATGCGGCCATAGTGGGCCCAGCCGCGCCCGAGCGAAGTCAAATTCTCAAGTGTGAGTAATTTGCAGCAAGCCCGCGGTGAGTCAATGGGTCCTGCTGACAGCGGGCTGGAGCGAGGGAATAAGCTTTGGGCCCAGTGTGATTGGCGGCGGGCACATGCCCTGGCTGCTGTTTTTTTGAGATGTTTTTTGGGTGAGTTTCGGGTTGGTTTTAGCTTGGTTTTAGGCTGGTTTTGGGTCGGTTTCGCGCCGGTTTTGGATCGGTTTCGCGCCGGTTTTTGGCTTGCTTTTCGTTTTGGAGGTAGCGGTGCCTTGTGAAGCAATTGGCAGGCAGCCCGGCGCTACCGCTGGCCGGTGCAAGCGGCCGCCCGCTCGCCAAAACGACCCGTTGCAGCCCGCAGACCGCGCAGGCCATCGGTGGTGGCGAATGCACCTCGACGCACTCTGCCGGAGCACTCCCGCATTGAGAAATCTCCGCGTTTTCTATATAAGAGCGCCGTCTGCTGCGCAACCATCTCCAGTTCCACTGCCCACAAGCCACACCCGTCCCCATCCCTCCCGCTGTTCCATGGCAGACCCGAAACTACAGCGGCGGCTCTTGACGCCGTTCCTCTCGAAAAAAGTGCCGCCGATCCCCGACGACGGCGACCGGCTTGTGTTCCCCAAGCGGCCCAACGTGCTCTCGTTTGTCTTCTTCTGGTGGCTCCACCCCATCATGACTGTCGGCTACAAGCGCACGTTGCACCCCAAGGACATGTTCAAGCTCAACGACGACATCAAGGTTGACGCCATGACGGAGCAGTTTGCCCGCGCGTTTGACTACTACTCGGCCAAGGAAAAGCACGCCCACCGGCTCCGCAAGTGCAAGGCCCGCAACGAGACCGACGCGGCGTCCGCGGTGCCGCTCGCCGACGACCTCGCCGACTACGAGCTGTCCATGGCCACGCTCGCAAAGGCGCTCTACTGGACGTTCCGCTGGCAGTACGGCTTGGCGTGCCTCTGCTTGGCGCTCGGCTCGGGCGGCCAGGCGTCCGCGCCGCTCATCACCCGCAAGTTGATTGCGTTTGTCGAGCGCCGCTCCTTGGGCCTCGCCGACGACGTCGGCCCCGGCGTGGGCTACGCCATTGGCGCCTCCGCCATGGTGCTCGTCGTGGGCATCCTCATGAACCACACGTTCAACTTCTCCATGCTGACGGGCGCACGCGCCAAGGCCGTGTTGACCAAGGCGCTCTTGGACAAGTCGTTCAAGCTCACGGGCAACTCGCGCCACAAGTACCCGACGTCCAAGATCACGTCCATGATGGGCACGGACTTGAACAGAATCGACTTTGCGCTCGGCTTCCAGCCGTTTGCCGTCACGTTTTTGGTGCCCTTGGCCGTCACCATCGGCCTCTTGATCCACAACATTGGCGCCCCGGCCCTCGTTGGTGTCGGCATCATCTTCACGTTTTTGTTTGCTGTGATGGCAGCCACGGGCAAGTTGTTCTCCTACCGCCGCTCCGCCAACGTGTTCACCGACGGCCGCGTGTCCTACATCAAAGAGGTGTTGAGTAACTTGAAGATGATCAAGTTCTACTCGTGGGAAGACCCCTACGAGGCGCGCATCGCAGAGAACAGAAACAGCGAGATGCACGTCGTGTACCGCATCCAGTTATTCCGCAACATCATCATGTCCGTGGCGCTGTGCATGACCATCTTCGCCTCCATGGCCTCCTTCTTGACCGTGTACGGCACGACCAAGACCACCAAGGACCCCGCCAGCATCTTTGCCTCGCTTTCCTTGTTCAACTCCATGTCCTCGCAGGTTTTGCTTGTCCCGTTGGCTGTGGGCGCGAGTGTGGACGCGGTGGTGGCTGTCAAGCGTGTGAGCGCCTTCTTGGGCGCCGAGGAGATTGAGCAGGGCGCCGAAAACGGCGTTCTTGCGCCGGAGGCAAAGGCCTACATGACCGAGCACAACTTGTCCGTGAAATTGGACAATGCCTCGTTCAAGTGGGACCTGTTTGAGGACGAAAAATCCGACTCCAAGGACGAAAAAACCGACGACGTCAAGGACGAATCGAAGGAGCTGTACGATTCCAAAGAGGTGAGCTCAAAGTCGTCCTCGGAAACCGCAATGGAGAAGACCATTTTCGAGTCGTTGCGAAACCTCGACTTGGAGATCAAAAAGGGCGAGTTTATCGCCATCACAGGTGTCATTGGCTCCGGCAAAACGTCTCTCTTGAACGCCATTGCTGGGTTCATGAGAAAGACTGCGGGCGAAGTTTTGATTGATGGCTCCTTGTTGCTCTGCGGTGTTCCCTGGATCCAAAACGCCACCGTCAAAGACAACATTTTGTTTGGCACGCCCTACGACGAGAAAAAGTACAGAGACGTCATTTACGCGTGCTCGCTCGAGAGCGACTTGGAGATTTTGCCTGCCGGTGATGAAACCGAGATTGGAGAGCGTGGAATCAACTTGTCCGGTGGCCAAAAAGCCCGGATCAGTTTGGCCCGGGCAGTCTACTCTGGTGCAGACACCATTTTGTTGGATGACGTTTTGAGTGCGGTTGACGCCAGAGTCGGAAAGCACATTATGAACAGTTGCATGCTCGGATTGTTGGGCGAAAGAACCAGGATTTTGGCCACCCATCAGTTGTCGTTGATCGGCACCGTGGACCGTGTCATTTTCCTCAACGGAGACGGCACCATCAGCACTGGCACGTTCGAAGAATTGAAGGCCACGAACCCCGGTTTTCAGCACTTGATGCTCCACAACTCAGGCTCCAAGAAGGAGGCAGACACCCACTCCCAGGCTGAAGAGATTGAGAGTCTCTTAGACGAGGAAGCGTCGTTTTCCGAAGAAAAGGCGCTCATCTCCAGGCAAATCACCACCCTCTCCACCATCTCCAGAAAGGTCACCAGTATTGTTGACGAAGAGGCTGAGCATTACGACTACAAGGTGAATGAGGACAAGGACGGCAAGTTGATCAACGACGAGGACCGGTCCGAGAACAGAATCAAGTTCAGCGTCGTTAAAAACTACCTCAAGTACGGCTCCGGTGTTTTCAAGCATTACACTGGTGTTTTGATTCTCATCATTGCTGTCATCATCGCCGTCTTTTGCCAGTTGTTCACCAACACCTGGTTGTCGTTCTGGACCGAGTTCAAGTTCCGCAACAAGGACGACAGCTTTTATATTGGCATCTACGTGATGCTTTCCATGCTCGCGTTCGTCACGTTGACGTTTGAGTTTGTGCTCATTGCATATGTGACGACCGAAGCCTCCCGTGTTTTGAATGTGAAGGCTGTGCAAAAGATTTTGCATGTGCCAATGTCCTATTTGGACACCACGCCGATGGGCCGGATCATCAACCGGTTCACGAAAGACACGGACGTGTTGGATAACGAAATCGGCAACGAGTTGAGATTGCTTTTGTTCTTCTTCTCGTTCATCATTGGTGTTCTCATTTTGTGTGTCATTTATCTTCCATGGTTTCTCATTGCCATTCCGCCGCTTTTGCTCATTTTCGTCGCAGTCTCGAACTTCTACCAAGCCTCGGCTAGAGAAATCAAGCGTTTGGAAGCCGTGCAAAGATCCTTGGTGTACAACAACTTCAGTGAAACCTTGAGCGGAATGGACACCATCAAGGCTTACAAGAAGGAAAGCATGTTTGTGGAGAAAAATAGCACCTTTGTGGACGGCATGAACGAATGCACGTACATTACCATCTCTAATCAGCGTTGGTTGTCGATCCACTTGGACGTTGTTGCCTCGTTGATGGCGTTGGTCGTTGCGTTCCTTTGTGTCTTCCGCGTTTTCAGCATCAGCGCCGCCTCTGTCGGTTTGTTGTTGTCCTACGTTTTGCAGATTGCCTCCTCGTTATCGTTGATGGTGAGAATGTACACCTCGGTTGAGAATGAAATGAACTCGGTGGAGCGTTTGTGCGAGTACGCGTTCGAGTTGCCCCAGGAACGGCCTTACTTGATCACCGAGACCACTCCTCACCCCAGCTGGCCGCAAAACGGTGCAATCAAATTCGACAAGGTTTCCTTGACTTACAGGGAAGGATTGCCCATGGTGTTGAAAAACTTGAACATCGACGTCAAACCGTCCGAAAAGATTGGAGTGTGCGGGAGAACCGGTGCGGGCAAGTCGTCTGTTATGGTGGCCCTCTATCGTCTCTCCGAGCTCGCAGAGGGCAAAATCGAAATCGACGGCATCGATGTGTCCACTTTGGGCTTGCACAGTTTGCGGTCGAAAATGTCCATCATTCCGCAAGATCCCGTGCTTTTCCGGGGCTCTCTCCGGAAAAACTTGGATCCGTTTGGCTACTCCACCGACGAGCAATTATGGGAGTTTTTGGCCAGATCCACGTTGATTGAGCGTGAGAAGTTGCCCACTGTCAAGGCCCAAACTTCGCTGAGCGACAACTTGCACAAGTTCCATTTGGACAGGGAAGTCGAAGACGACGGCACCAATTTCTCTTTGGGTGAACGCCAGCTCATCTCGTTTGCCCGAGCATTGGTCAGAGAATCCAAAATCTTGATTTTGGACGAGGCCACTTCGTCTGTCGATTACGAAACTGACAACAGAATCCAGCAGACGATTTTCAGAGAATTCAAGGACTGCACGATTTTGTGTATTGCGCATCGGTTAAAAACCATTGTGAATTACGATCGCATCCTTGTCTTGGACAAGGGTGAGGTCCAGGAGTTTGACACTCCGTGGGCACTCTTCAACCAGGAGGGAAGTATCTTCCAGCAAATGTGTGAGAAGTCCAACATTACAGAGGAGGACTTCGCTCAGGAAGTCAAAGGTGTATAAAACAGTTTACGGCCGAAGGTATTTATAGTTCTATTGGTCGTGTATCATAATGTCTCATTTCATCTTCTTCTTGTAGTCGGCGAAAGAAAACTTCTTGACCGCAGCGGGCTTATTCTCCTCTGCGACTGTCTCTGCTGGAGCTGCAACGGGAGCTGGTGCCTTCGAAACCTTTTCCTCCTCAACGGGGACTTCTTTAGTCTCGCTCGCAATCTTGATGTTGCTAGAAATCTCTGCCAACGGCCGGAATGCCTCGTTGACCTTGGCCTTAATGCTTTCGTAAATCTCCGCAGTGAGTGGCACGCCAACCGTGACCTCTGTCTGCAAATTTACATTTTCGGAACCAAGGACCTCGAACTTTCTCGCGGCGAAGTCTCTGCCTGTAGCCAAAAGCATTTTCCGTGGCATCATCTTCACGCTGAGTTCTTTTCCGGTCGAAGCGGAATCCGATTGCAACATGGACGCCTCATCCTCGCTGTCCTGGAGTTCCTGGTCTGAGACATCACTGTTTTCGCCCAGCGCCCCGATTGCAACTAAGCTGAGATGTATGTTGTTGTCCCGTTCTTTGAGTCTTTGCAACCACGACACGTGATCTTTGGCCAGTTTGGGCACCACAAGATCTTCTTTGAATTTGTTCAACGAGGTTGTGCTAAGGTTTGATGCTTTGCGTGTGGATCTCAAGAGGTAAGATGTTGCCCTCTTGACCTTGAACAACGAGCATTGCAGGTTGAGAGCCGTGGTGTTACATGCACATTCCACAAAATTGAAGATTGTGTCCACACCAGTCATCATGAGCGACCTCTGTTCTTCAGTAAAATCCTCAAACTTCTTTCCTTCCTCGTATTTCCCATCTGCAGTCGTTTGCAGCATTTCACGGATAGGGTGGTTTTCGTCCCATTCCCATGCAATTCGCAACTCCTCTTCGTTCCTGTCGCCCTTAAACGAGATTGGTTTTGTTGTCACAACGAAAAACTTGAACTGCTGGAGTTGGGGGATGTAAACAGGTTTGAGAGTACAGTTTGCGCCTGTAGCACACGACTTCCTGATGAACCGGGCTTCGTTCCCGACAAAACGTGAATCCACCACAAGACGTACGGGCTCGTGCTCCGGCTGCTGGATGTCGAGCCTCACCACTTTGGGCTTGACTGTTCCCCAGAGCCCGTACTGGTTGACTTTGTTGGTCGCGTACAGCTCAAATGTATCCACTTCGCCAAGGTACTCAATGACAAAAGTGCCCGGTGGAATCACCATTTCTGGCGAGACAGGGCCAACTTCTGAAATGAAAAGCCCCACCTTCGAGATGCCCACAAACTTGTGCTTCGGGTTGTCACTGTACATTTTGACCTTGACCAAAGTTTTGTTGTGGGCCTTGCTCCGACGCGTTTCGTTCCTGTCCTGCAAGTATTTTTGGTGGTTGGGCAAGCTGACTTTGCTGAGTTTCAACTGTTTCAATTGGCTCAGTGACATGCACTCCACGACTGCCAGAGAGTCTGTCGCCTCGTCAGCAGCAGCTTTCTCGACCAAGGCCCCAAGTTCGGCGAGCTTTGTCCTGATTTCAGGCGTTTTGAAATCGTTTTCCTCGAGTCGATAGTACACACCCATGTACGATTCAGCAGTGACACCATCATCAAGCAAAGGATTGTTCTCGTTATGAATGCCAAATGCAGCGACAGTGGGCGAGGGCGGCGAGAGCATTGCCGATGATTTCCGTTTCTCATTAGGTGGGCGATCAGTAGGCGTCTTGATCTCCTTTTCGGACCTCCTTCTCTTCTTCTCGTCATTCCCAGAACTCAGGCTTTTTCTTTTCGAAGATGCGGGCTTCTCGGGGGAGTCCACTCTGTCCGACTCAAGACGCGCCACGGTGGCTTTCTTGCACGCTTGAGGGTCGAAACGGTTCCACTTTTGCGGATCACAGTAGTAACACTTGTACTCGTCCTCGGGCACTTCATCACTGTTGAGATAGCCCATACAAGAGCAATGCTGCCACCGGAAACAAACGTCACACTGGATGGTGAAGCCGTCATCTTCTTCGATTTCACAAATACACCCGATGAGGCCAGCATCGGGATCGACTTTGTATGCTTCAAGCGCCGGCACATCCGCGGGTCTTTCTAATGGGTCTTTGGGAGTAACTGCTGGGGCTTTGTCGGCGGATTTTGCTGCCTTTCCAGCTGCTTTCTGTGCCTTTTCGGCACTTTTCTGTGCCTTTTCAACACTTTTCTGTACCCTTTCGATGGGCTTCTTCTCAGACTTTGTCAAGGGAACAGCGGCATGGTCCATACGTGGCGTTTGAGCCTCCTCTTCTGTTCTGTTTTCGTCCTCTTCCGCCTCTGTGGCAGCAGGGTCCTCATTGACGGCTGGCTCTGTTGAAGCCTGCAGCTTGGGCAGTTCTGTCGGGTGCAGTGCCGAGAGAGGCGAGCCTTTCAACTTCTCGCTGCCTTCGTTGATTTTTAACGGCAAAGGCACTTCAGCTGCTGCAGCCAACGCGGCGGCTGCAATCACAGCGTTGTTCAGACTGCGCTTTCCACTCTCAACATCGATACCTCTTTTCAAAGCTGCGGACTGCGGGGCCGAGACAGACGGGCTGCGTGACTTCGGGAGAAGCCCGCCCAGCACCGTTCTTCTGTGTGTGTGGCTGAAGCTTCCCTGCACAGGAAGAGAGTCATGGACTGCCGGCGGTTTTGGCGACAAGGGCACGAGCTTCTGTGGCACGTACGGCCGCTGGAGCGTTTCCTCGGCCTTGACCTTTGCCGCGGGCAGTCGAGGAGACTGCGTGGCTGTTGGGGCTGTTGTTAGTGGTGGCTGTGGCAGACTGCTGCGCTGTCTGTGGTCGTCGAGCTTGCGTCCCTGGCTGTTGAGCGGCGGCCCTAGCGCATAGCCGCTGTTGCTGCTCGTCGGGAGCGACAGGCTGGCGAACTGCGGCGACGAGTTGGCCGGGGGCTGGTGCCCCATGGTGTACTGGTTCAAGGGTGCGAGCGGGGCCGGCAGCGCGGTGCTGGTGGCCAGCAACGGTGCGTGGGGCTGCAGCAGCGGCCGCGGTTGCATCTGCGGCAACGGCGCCTGGTACAGCGCGAGCGGTGTGCGCTGCAGAAGCGCGGGCGGCAGGTTTGTGGATGCGGTGCGGTACACGGGCGAGGCGTACTGCGGCTGCGTGGCGGGTCGGGGGACCGGCGCGGACAGCGGCTGCGGCGACGTGCGCGATTCAGTTTTGACGGCCGCCGCCGTTTGGAGCACGGGGGCTCTGGAGGCGATGCTGGCGCCCGAGCTTATAGGCGGGCCTGGGGATCTCTGGCGGGCCGCGGCGTTGGCGAACATGAGGAGCGTGGAGGCGTCCGCGAGGAGCTGCTCTTCGTCGCGGTTTGGGCTCATCCGAGGGCGTTTGTGTGATGTGGGCGGGAAGGAAAGGGTTTTGTAGGCGGAAATGAGTATTTTGGTACGGTGCTTGATACTGCGCGGGTCACGTGCGCGGTACGAGCTACGAGGGAACGAAGACAAACGACGGGGGTTCCAAAGTCGGAAACCGAAACCGGTTCTCCTTGCATGTGGCGCTTGCGCCGCCGGCTTCCCAGCGAGGCCCCCTCTGCCGCCCCGGTGCACTTTGTTCCCGGGACGCTGCTAGTCCTGGCTACACCTGGTATGAACATTTCTCATTATATATACAACTGGCCGCTTTCCGACAATCTTATTTGTTTTCGAGCTCTGCTTCTCGAGGCATCGTCACCTCTCGCCCACTCACGTCTCTTGCCCCTTGGAGTCCTTCACACTCTGTAGATACTCTAGCTCCTTCTTCAAGGCATCCATGGCATAATATACCTTCAGCTGCAAGTAGAACGAGTTGCCCTTTTCCTTCGAGTTGACCTCGAAGAGGTAGCCGTACTTCTTGTCCACAGCCTCGAGGTTCAACTCCTTGCGGTCGATGTCCAAAATCTTCAAGGCCTCGTCCAAGGGAATGCCGCCCACGGATTTCGCCTTGGTGGCGCCGGTGGCCTGGGCGGCGGCGCTGGCCATGGCGGCTTGCTTGTAGGCCTCTGTGAAGGCGCGGCCGAAGACGGCGGCGCCGGTGAAAATGACGTTGACGAGGAGTCTGTGGGCCATTTTGGGGTTTTGGAGAAGATTTTTGGGCGAACATGTGGCGAGGTATATGCCGGGCACGTGACACGGCGGCACGTGACGCAGCGCCTCATCGGCGGAGGGGTGCTCGCGGAGCAGAGGGTTTGAAAAAGTTACAGTTTACTCTACAGATGGATGTAGCATCAGGCTTGAATCTGCCGCCCATGGCCCACAGTGGCTGCGGCGGGCGGCAGAGTTGTTCCCAAACCTTGGTAAATGCAAAGCTCTAAAAGACCGAAACGAAAAGTATCCTGTGCCCAATCTGTTAAAATGGTCAGGTATACTCTTAGCTGAGCGTGGTACCCAGTTCACACAAACACTGATGTGGCGTACTTAGGATACCACTTGGGCCTCTATGGTAGTGTGCCGAAGCACGAAGTTATACTTGTATATAGAGTAGTATAACCACTACTGATGGTTGGTTTTCAAAACCGGTGCGGGACCCGGCGCCCTTATATAGTTGTGCCCGGGCCGGGTAAGTGCGCGCGTGTGCAGGCACTACGGGTAGAGGCGACGACTGCAAAATGAATATAAAAAATTACAGGGTCTGGTTCTCGGCAGCGGCGGGGCTCTCGCTGGCAGGTCGTCAGGCTGGTGCCGGGCTGCCGCTCGGGCCAATTTCCGGGCAAGCGTTGGGCCCCGAGTGGGGCTCGCTGAGGCACCCAGCGGGCACCGCCAGCCCGGCGATTTTTGGGAAAAAGAGAGCCGAAATTCCAAGGCCCGAGGCCCGGCCCCGCCCGTCTCGTTTCCTCCTCTGCAGCGAGCCGCTCCACGGCCCCCAGGCCTGACCCCGCCTAGGCGGGCGGACCCCAGGTGCAGGTGCGATGCTCATCACCAACCAGATTGTTAATGTCGGCCACAGACGCTGCCCAAAGCAAGGCGTTGCTCCAATGGCTCGAGGCCAACGCGTTCTGGAACAGCGACTTGGTGGAGTTGCGGCCGTCGCCGCTCGGCGGGTTGGGCGTGTTCTGGACCCGGGGTGAGCAGGCGGCGCCGGACGACGACCGCATGCTTCTCCGCATCCCCAAGGCCAATATCTTGTCGCCGAAAAACTCGTTTGTGTTCCCTTTGATGGCGGACTACGTGCCCGCGGACGACGCGGTGGACTTTTCCGCGGGCATGCACGCCATTGTGTTGGCGTTCGTGTACGAGCACTCGGCCGGCGAAAAGTCGCCGTGGCACGCGTACATTGCGTCGTTTGCCTTCGACGCGGCCGCGGTGCCGGTGTGCCTCTGGCTGGACGCCGAGAAAAACGCCATGTTCAACACCGAGTGTGATCTCTTGAACATGCTCGACCCGGCGGAGCTCGTGGGCTTCTACAAAGAGTGCGTGGCGTTTGCGCAGCACAACCGCCACTTGGTGGCGGTTCCGCCCGTGCTTGCCGTGGACGCCGGCGCGTTTGCCGCCAAGCTCCACGAGTTTGGCCAGTTTGTGCAGGCGGTGGTGTCCCGGGCCTTCACGGTGGACCGGTACCACGGGCTCTCGCTAGTGCCGGGCGCCGATTTGTTCAACCACCTTTCGCCGGTGGCGGGCGCCGGCGGCGTCGAGCCGTGCGAGACGGTGCACTTTGTGTGTGACGACGGCGACGATCTCTGCGAAGCCTGCGGCGAGATTGGCTGTGACCATTTGGAGTTGAGCGACGGCGAGGACGACGGCGCCGCCGACAACGAGAGTGAGGGCGACGAAGACGCCGAGGCAGAGGCAAACCTCGACCATTTGATGGAGGATATCGAGGTGGAGGACAGCGACACGGACGGCAGCGAGTCCGAGCCCGAGACAGGCTCCGACGCCGGCTCCGGCCTCGAGTCCGAGCCCGAGACCCCGGGCAGCCCGGTGCCGCTCACCATGGAGCTCGTGCAGGCCATCGACGCGGAGATGGAGCTCGGGTCGGGCTCCGAGACCGAGCACGACGAGGAAGAGGTGTCCACGCTCTCGTTGAGCGACGACGAGCCGGACGGCGCCCAGAGCGAGCTCTCGAAGGAGCTCAGCGACGGCGCCAAGTGCTGCGACGTGGTGATGACGGGCGCCGCGCGGCCGGAGCACGGCTACGAGCTCTTCAACACCTACGGCAACGACTTGTCCAACGCGTACTTGTTGCAGCGGTACGGGTTCGTGTCGCCGCAGAACCCGAACACCACCTGCTTGTTGCTGGTGTCGATGTTTGCGTACTTGAAGGCAAAGAAGAGCAGCGCAAAGGCCCGCGAGCAGCTCGACGTGAAGCTCGCGTGGTACGAGGAGGTAGGCTTTCCGTTCGTGAACGAGCTTGTGGAGAGCCTGCAGGGCTGCCAGGACGGCTGCCAGGACGAAAATTGCAGCGACGAAAAGTGCAGCGACGAAAAGTGCAGCGACGAAAAGTGCAGCGATGGAAATTGCGACGACAAGTGCCAGGACAAGTGCCAGGACAAGTGCCAGGACGGCTGCGGTGGGGGCGAGGCCGGCGAAATGCCCGAGTCGTGGCAGCTCTCGCCCCGGGTCCGCTTCGACGGCAGCCCGACGCCGCAGACACTCGCCCTCGTCCGCTTGCTTGAGATGCCGTTCAAGGTGTTCCACCACAAACTCCAGCGGGCGCGCAGCGAGCGCCGCTTGGAGAAGCGCGTGGCGCGTGTGCTCTTGGCGGAGCAGGTGGAGCGGCCGGTGGCGGCCGTGTTGCGGCAGTGGGTGCAAAACCGCTTGAAGCGGTACCGGCCCGCGGCGGTGGGCGGAGCCCGCGGCGCCATGATCGAGGCCATGAAGGCCGAGGAGACGGCCGTGCTCAAGCGGGCCTTGGCGCATTTGGCGTGAGGACGCGGCGGGCGGGAGCCGAGAGGGGCGTTTGTGCTGGAGCTTTTACGCTTTGAAGGCCGGTCGCTTTAGTTGCCGGTCGTTTTAGTTGCCGGTCGCTTGAGTGGCCAGTCGCTTTGGTGGCCGGTCCGTGACGTTTGCGGACTCGGCCAGGCTCTTTTGGTCGTTTGTTTCCGTTCCGAATGGCACTTTTGCAGTCGAGTACGGTCGTTGCAGCTCGATTTGGGACTTGTGCAACGACTCGCCACCGAAGCAAACGACACTGGGCCGGCGAATTTTTGGTGTTCCAGTACAAGCGTGAAAAAATTGAAAGCAGGAGGAGTTTTTCTGGTCTTTTGGAAAGAGTGTCGGGGATGTTAGAGTAGCGCATAATTGTTTGCATCGCACTAGCAGTGGCCGAGTCGCCGACTGAGCCGCCACGCCAGATTTGGGCGGAGCCGGCGGCGCTGGCCAACACCTGCAAAAAATAGAAAGGTCACGATTTCAGGCTTGAGCCCATGATTTGAGCACGAGCCCATGATTTTAGTACGAGTCCATGATTTTGGTACGAGCCCATGATTTTAGCTCGAGTTCATGAATATGAAGCTCGGTGAGGACGCACTTTCACCAGGGCCAATTCACTAGTGCCAATTTAACAAGTCGCAATTCGAAAAAGGCCAGTTAACCAATGCCCCAATTCACAAACCACTAGGGCCGATGGATTAATGCCAATTGATCAATGCCAATCAATCAATGCCAATCAATCAATGCCAACTGATCAATGCCCAACCAATTGATTTGTTGGTTCCCCGATTTATCAATGCCCTATTTCACTAGGGCCAGTTCACCTGGGCCAGCTCACTAGGTCGCAAGACTAGTGCCTACTTTTCAAAACCCACTATACCAGGGCACAATTCGCTGGGGTGAGTTAGGGCCAATTTATGATTGCCGATTCATAAATGCCTCAAGTCTTTGAAAAAAATCCACTCACTAGGTAGCAATTCATTGGTGCCAATTCACTAGTGCCAATTGACCAGTGCGCAGAAACTAATGCGTTTGTTCGCAATTCACCAATGCCCAGTTCACCAGGGCAAACTCCCCAGGCCGCAATCACCTGAAGCCAATGTATCAGCTTGCAATTGACTAGTGCCGATTCACGAAACGCCCCGATTTACTAGAGTCAAACCACTGGGGCTATTGGCTAGTGTCATTTAAGAATGCCCAATTCACTAGGTCTAAACCACCAGGCCCAATTCACTAGGTCGCGAATGACTAGTGCCTATTTATCAATGCACCAATTTAGTAGGGCCCATGCCATAAGGCACAACTAACTAGTACCAATCTATTGGTGCCCAATTTACAACGGCAATTGGTTGGGGTATAGTTTAGTACGGCCATTTTAGGAGGGCCAACTTACTGGGCCTGTTCACTGGATTGTACTTTCACTAGGGCCTAGGGCCTCCACTAGACTAGGGCCTGAGCCTTCACTAGGGCGCACGTTCACTAGGCCCAATTCACCATGCCGAAATTCACCACAGCAACAATAACAACCCCCACTCTTCACGGATAACATGAAAGTAAATATTTCTCCAGTGAAAAACCCCAGCAAAAAACAACCACCTCCAGCAAAGCGTCTGGCGCTTTTCCGCACACGCGAATACCACCAGCACCGCCAGTGGCGCGACATCTACACCTGCCTACATGACCGACAGCGAGGACAGCTTCGACTACGAGGAGGACGTCTCGCTCGAGTCCGAGGAGTTTGGGTTCTTCGGCGACGGCCAGTCGGCCGCGCTGCGCCAGTCGTCGCCCGCGGCCGACTTGGACCGCCTCAGCCTCGAGCTGCGGTGGACCGCCTCCGCCAACCCGCTCGCGCAGCGGCACTTCCGCCCGCTCAGCGTGCGGTGGTACATCGCCGAGCACTTTCTCCAGCCCGCGCGGCGGCTCCGGCGCAAGTTCTGGCCGCACCTCGCGGAGGAGCACATTGTCATGATTCTCCACCACAAGAAGTGGCTGGTGGGCGAGGCCACGAGCGACTACTTCGACGACTGGCCGCGGCTCCGCGCGCAGGTCGGGCTTGCCGCGGACGCGCCGCGCGCCGTGCTCCGCCGCCGCCTGTTCGTGTGCCCCATCTGCTGCGAGGCCGGCGAAACAGACGTGTTTGCGCTCCTGTGCGGCACCGACTACTGCGCCTCGTGCTACCGCTCGTACGTGGAGGCCTGCCTCCCGCGCGGCCAGTTGGTGCGGTGCATGGACCCGCCGTGCAAGCTCTCGCTCCTGTACAGCGACGTGGAGCTCTTGTTGGGCGCGGAGCGGCGGACCGCAGACAGCGCGGAGCGGCGGACCGCAGACGCCGCCGCCGAGCCCCCGGCGGACGCCGACGCGCTCTGGCTCGACGGGTTGGACCTCTCGGGCTCCTTCGCCGACTGCACCGACGCGCTCGCCCGCAACGCGCTCCTCGTGGCGGCCGCCAAGGCCGCCATCGACACGTCGCCGCAGTACCGCTGGTGCCCCGCCGTGGACTGCCAGAACTTGGTGCAGATGGAGGCCCGCGCGGGCGACGCGGAGGCCGGCGCCGGCACGCTGTCGGACCTCGCGCACGTGGCGGTGGTGGCGTGCCCCGCGGCGCACGAGTTCTGCTTCCTGTGCCAGCACGAGAACCACCTCCCGTGCCCGTGCTGGCTCGCGGCCAGCTGGATCAAGCGGTGCGAGGACGACTCGGAAACCGTCAACTGGATCGAGGCCAACACGCAGACGTGCCCGACGTGCGAGGCCGTGATTGAGAAAAACGGCGGGTGCAACCACATGGTGTGCGGCAAGTGCACGCACGAGTTCTGCTGGATCTGCCTCGGCGCGTGGGCCATACACAAGTCGAGCTACTGGCAGTGCAACCGCTACGACGCCAAGGAGGTCGAGCAGCTCAAGAAGAAGCAGGCGTCCAAGGCCAACTCGCTCAACCGCTACTTGCACTTCTACAAGCGCTTCTGCATCCACCAGGTGTCCATGGACGGCGACAAGCTCACGCTCCAGCGCGTGCACCGCTGCATGCTCCAGTACATGCGCGCGCAGTCGCTCACCGCCGACCGCGCCGGCCTGTGGAACGACATCCAGTTCTTGGCCGACGCCATCCGCAGCTTGTCCAGCGGCCGCAAGACGCTCATGTGGACCTACGCGTTCGCGTTCCACCTCCAAAAGACAAACTTCTCCGAGATCTTCGAGGGCATGCAGGACTACTTGACCAACACCGTCGAGGACTTGTCCATGTTGTTTGAGGAGATCCAGACCCTGAAGGCCGGCATCACCGACACCATCAACGCGCGCAAGGCCGACATTGTGCGCTTGGCGGCGCTGGTGTCGCGGCGCCGCGAGCTCCTCGTGCACTGCGCGCAAAACGGCATCGAGCAGGGCACGCTCCGCTTCTACAGCCCGTAGCGCCGCCGGTGGCGCTGCCGGTGGCGCCGCTCTTTCCTGCCAGTGGTGCTGCCAAAGGTGCTATCCTGCAGACAGACTGCTGTACAGCATTCTTCTATCCTGCAGACACCGTGCGATAAGCATCAGATCCGATAAGGCCACCGAACTCCTCCAACAACATGCTTCTGGACAGGGGCCGGAGCCGCTCCAGCATACGCACGCCGTCCACCACCAGCTTGGGCCTGGTCCACCACGCGCCGCGCAGGGCCACGTCGCACCATATCCCGAGCACTGTCGACCAGAAAACGAACGAGGATTTGCGGCACACGGCGCTCCGCAAGGGCATTGCCCGCACCAGCTCCGCGTCCACCATCGACACCGTGGCCAGGGCGCCGCCCATGCCTGCGGCACGGCCCGAACAGCGGTGGTCTGGCTTCAGAATGGGGCAAAAGAAGGCGCTCGAGGAGAAGGCCAGCATCTCGCCGCTCACGCAGGGGCCCTCCGTCACCAAGAGCGAGAAAGCTGCAAGAGGCGCGCTTGAGTTGGACGGCGCGTTCAAGGCAGACAACAGCGACTTCAGGGCCGAAAACAGCGACTACAGATGCGGACACAAGGACGACCGGAACGGGTGCCGGGCCGGCATCGCGGCTGGCGGTGGCTTTGGCGCGCTGAAGGACAGTGGCTTTGGTGCGCTGAAAGATGGCGACTTCTCGGGGACCAAAGACTCCGGGTCTGCACGCAACCACGGGTCGATGTTCTCGCTCGTTCCAATGAGCAGATCGCACACCGAGCTGGAGGAGAGTTTGGACGATGAGCACGGTGTTTTCACCGAGTACGACGACGACGAGCTCGCGTTGGACCTCGAGAATGCCACCACCATGCTCGATTTCATGAAGGAGTCCTCGCAGAAGCACCCGCAAGAACATCACAGGTCCACGCGGACACACCAAAAGGTGCTCCAGATGAAAGACTTCCTGCAAATGAAGGACTTTTTGCGCATGAAGGACTTTGAGACCATGCCGGCGGGCCGCGGGTTCGGCAACTCGTTCGACTACGCCGTGAAAATCCAGCACGAGGCGGTGCTGTCGCAGTGGGACCAGATCCGGCTCAGGTTCTCGAGCCGCAGCGACCGCAAAAGCAGGCCCATGTGCCTGGCGGGGATGTTGGGGCTGGTGCAGCGGCTCAAAAGCAACCGGCGGGCCGGCGAAGGGCTGGTCACCAGAGACAATGTGGCAGAGTATCTACAAAGCATGTGGGACAGCGACGCCACGGCGCGAGACAGCGAGCGGACGGGCGAGTACTCGGCGGAAGACGAGGACATTTATCAGGACCGGACAATGGGTGCCAGGGCGCAGAGCGTTGTCTGGCAGAGCTGACTCTTTGGCCGACAGAACCATAGAACTATTTATTAAGAGCATAGAATCCAGAAGAGCCGGCACGATAGCCCAGAACACGTTTGTGTTCTGTGTAAAAGCGAACATTCTGTTTTAGAAGTGGAGCCGACTCAAAATTTGTGTTACTTCTGAGGAGATACTTATTTGAACTTTTGTCGCTGGCATGAGTTGGTCTATCTGCTGATTGTAGAAAGCAGCAAAGCGTGAGAATCAGCCAATTGGGAGATCAGCTAATCGTTTATTTCATCTAGTCGTCCATTTCATCACACAGTGGCCATCACCAATTCGTAAAACTCGGCCGACCGTGGATCTCACTCAATTTTCATTCAGTCTGAAATGCGTCAATTGTGTTGTCTGCTTGATTTCTAAAAGTTTCTTTCCAGGCCGTCTCTTTCCATTAACAAGCTGAACAAAATGTCTTTCTATTCTATATTCTCGGCACATTTTCTTTCCGTTTCACAACTTCAAAAAGTTGTCTTTTCTTCGAATAAATTCGCCCAAACGCCTCTACCATGACATGTCTTTGGCGAATCGCCTTTCTCGTTTCCCCGAAATCACCAACTCGCCTGTTTGAAATCACCAAATCGCCCGGAATCAATTCCCAAATCCATCGACTCGTTTCCACTCCAGAAACTCAGCGAAGTGTTTTTTTTTTATTATTTCATGAATCCACCAAATGCCTTTACTACTCCTCAATTTGCAAATCGCCGTTTTTATTTTCCCGAACTCAGCAAATTGTCTTCTACACATGGATTCTCCAAAACGCCTTTTCCATCTCTGACCTTCGCCAAATCGTCGCTTTCGTAGATCGCCTTTCCCGGGTCATAATTGCAACAAACCGCTTTATATCATAGATTCACCAAACCGGCTTTTTTTTTCAACAAATCCAGCCAATTACCTTTTCCATTACACCAAACCACCGTACTGCCTGATATCAATTCATCAACTCGGCGAAACGCCATTCCCATGTCAGATTTTGACAAATCGCCTGTTAAATTCCCAAATACACCCATTCGCCTGTCCCAGCGAATTGCCTTTCGTTCTTTCACAAAATTGGCAAATCGCCTCTTCATAAACTCAGTAGGTCGCCTGTCCATTTCAGAAATTCACCAAACCGCCTGTCAATTCATACAGCACCAAACCGCCCGTCTCGATACAGCGAAACGCCATGTCCGTCTCGAATCTTCGGCAAAAAAACGCCTCTCCATTCCAAAACCCAGCAATCGCCTCTCCATTCCAAAACCCAGCAATCGCCTTCAATCCGCAAGGCATCTCCTTCATCCAAAAACCCAGCAATCGCCTCTCTGCTCCAGAAATCAGCCTGCAAATCCCGCACCAACTCCCAAACCGTCTTCATCTCCAGTGCCACCCACCCATTTCGCAGCTCAGCCATCTGCCTCTCCACACCCCAGCCTTACGCCCCAAGCGGCCAGAGACCAAACCCACAGAAAAGAAGAATGGCACCTCAGCAAAACAAAAAAAAAAAAAAAAAAAAAAAAAACCAAACCAAACCAAACCAGAAAACAAAGACCGACCCGCACACGCTCACTCCACCGTGGCCACTGCCCCCACCCCTCCGCCCACATGATTCCTCTCTCCCTCGCCCAATCCCCCGCCCCTCCTCTCCCTCTCTCCTCTCTTTCCTCTCTTCCCTTTTCGCCCGCTTCTCTTCCCGTCCCGCTCCTTTTCCCTCCCCCTCGCTTTTTCTGCCGGCCTCCGCACCCAGTGCCGCGTGGCGCGCCAGATACTACTTCATGACCAAACGGGCCAATCTCCCCTACACGTACCAGGACCTCTTGCCGCAGGGCGGGCGGGCGGCGTCGGAGTCTGCCGCCACGCCGGGCTCCGTGTCCGGCGCGTCGTTCTCCGAGCTGCTCCGGGGGAACCACCTCGCGCCCGCCCGGGCACCCCGGTCCACCTGGTCGCACTGGAAACGCATGTTGCGGCGGCTCGCGCGCCCGCAGACGCTCGACTTCGAGACCGCGGTGTGGGAGGCGTTCCACCTCATCGTCAACCCGCGCAAGATGTACCGCTCCAACTACACGTACAAGCACAGCGGGTCGGCGTCGTACTCGCGCGACGACCCGTCGTTCCTCCTCCTCGTGACGGCGTTCTTGTGTGTGAGCGCGGTGGCGTGGGGCGCCGCGTACCTGCCCCGCTGGACCGACATCGCCACGCTCGTGTGCACCATGGTGGTGGTGGACTTCTACCTCGTGGGCATCGCCGTGGCCACCGTGTCGTGGTTCGTGGCCAACCGCCTCTTCACGCCCGCCTTCGGCGTGCGCCTGCTCTTCTCGCCCGCGGCCCGCTACGGCGTCCACTACATCGACTGGCCCTTCTGCTTCGACGTGCACTGCAACCTGTTCTTGACCATCTGGTGCCTGTTGTACTTGGTGCAGTTCTTCTTGCTCCCGCTCTTGACCAGGGACTCGTTCCTCGCCTTGCTCGTCGGCAACTCGCTCTACTTTGGCTCCGTGGGCCACTACTTTGTCGTCACCTTCTACGGCTTCAACTCCTTGCCCTTTGTCGCCAGTTCCACCTATTCACGCGCAGGCCACGCGAACCCGGCCCGCCGCCTCCAGATGGCCATCTTGGCCGGCGTGCTCCCGGCGCTAGCCGTCGCCTGGTTCTTGTCCGTGGTGTTCCACTTCAATGTCGCGTACCACATGGTGCACAGCTACTTTGACTGAACACTCACACCTCGCGGCACCCACAACCTGCAAACTAGACCCTTTCATGAATTCACATCCCCCCCCCCCCCCCCCCCCCCCCCCCCCCCCCCCCCCTCCCCCCGCACACACAGTATCTCACGCCGCTCGCTCTCCGCCGGGTCACCCCCCTTCACCGATTCTCCTCCAACATCTCCGCGGCCGCCTTGAGCTTCATGCTGGTCCGGTTGCTCAACTCATAGTCTCCAATGTCCGACACAGTCTCCGCCTTCTTGATCCACTGTGCCGCCTTTTTCACCGCCTCCGCCGGCGCCTTGTGCACGCTCATCCCCCACTCCAAACACGCTCGCTCGTAGAGCGCCATCGGGTACAAGTATGGCGAGTACGTCATCTTGGTGAACTTGAACGGGCCCTCCAGCTCCGGCGCCACGTACCGCGCGAGCACCTCAGAATCCAAAACCTCCACGCCCTCGGAATGCCGCCCGAGCGCCTTAAGGCAGCAGCTCTTCAAGAAGTTGCGAATCATGGCCTCGTCGCCCGTCTCGCCTATTTTCGCGTGCGGCCCGACGGAAAAGTCAAGCATCCGGAGCAGGTTCTCCACCGTGCGCTGCGGCGTCCGGATGTAGTAGTTCCAGAAGTAGCAGAGCTCGAGAATCAACGACGTGCCCACACACTCAATGTACTGCAAATTCTTGTTTGCCTTTTGCACCGCCTCGATGCGCTTGGTTTTGCGCAACACAAACTTGTCAAACGGCATTTGCTTGCCGCTTCCACCAATGCCACCTTTTTTCGACGCGTTGGCGCCGTAGTCTGGGATGTACGTTGGCGCAAGCTTCAAGTAGTGGTTGGCCTTTTCGGCGTACCACGCAATCTCCTTTTCGTCGGAGCCCTCACTTTGAAGTAAACGCCACTTCTCCAAGTAGCACGCACCAGCGGCAAATAAATAGACCGCGGGCGACCACGAGTTGATCAGCACCATGCGGGTGAAGTCCCGGGCGGCACTGTCGTAATCCTGGACAAACGTATAGAAAATGGCCCGGTCAAAAACGAGAAGGGCTTCCACCTGCTCCATTTCTATGTGGCACTTGTCGTCGTCGGTAAAGTCTTGCATCAACGTCAAGGCCTCGTGGATCTTTCCCTGCGCCGCAAGAATTCGCCCCTCCTGAAGAAGCCACAAGCCGTTGTGGGGGAAGAGTTCACGTGCCTTCAGCAAGAGCTGAGGCGTGTACAACGCCGGGTTCGCCAACACCTTGTCGAGCTCGTCGGCGGTGACAGTGGACCGGTCGGTGATTGTGAGCACGTGCTTGACTTGCGAGTCGTCCAACTCCGGCAATCGGAACGCAGTGTCGACAAACGGCAATGGTCCGTCGTAGAACACCAAAAGAAAGATGAGCGCCAACGCGCCGTGGATGTTGCGGGCCGTAATGGCCGTGCGCCAGAGCATCTGTAACCCGAGCTTGCGGTCGCCCTTGAAGCCCACAATCGACAAAACCCGCCCGATGGTGGGCGGAATCAATGACAACACAACCTGTAGAATGCCAAAGCACAACTGCACGCCGGAGTGGATGAACTCGTCGATGGTGGAGACGTGAAGCTGCTCCGCGGTGGACACCATCGACCCGCTGGTGGAAAACGCGGACTCCACGTTGGACGATTGGTCGGCGTTGAGGTCAAACACCTCGACGGAATCCGAGAAGTCCACTGCATCGGAGAAGTCTTCCGAGGCGGCGTAAGATCCTTGACCGGAAACGGCGGAGGACACGTCGAACGCGTCCTTTTTCTCGTCGCCTTTCTTGTTGGGCTTGTCGCTTTTTGTCAAGTTCGACCGCGTTTTGGCCGGCGCCACCGACGGCGCTCTGGACGGGGCCCTCGAAGAAACGCCGGAGGAGAGCCGGGAGGTTTTCGAGGGGTTTTTGGACGAGATCGACGACGCGGCGGAAAACATATTCACCTCCAAGTCACTGCCGCGGATGCTGGTGCCCTCGATCCGCGCCCGGCGCAACTGGTAGACCTTCTCCAAGTTGCGCATGAGCCGCTGGTCCTCCGGGAGCGACGCCGACGAGTCGACGGTGAAGCCGGGGAGATCTGTGCTGGTGACGTTTTGCGACATGGCCAATTTCTGGAAGCGGGCTAAGTTGCGGGCGAAAAGCGGCTCCAGGTCCTGGATCTTCTTGTAGGTAGCGTCCAAGATTTGGTACGCCTTGCGCAACTTGAGCAACGCCTTGGCCTGCTCCATCATGGAGTTGTTTTCCTGGAGAAGCATCACCAACGCGTTCAACAACGTCAGCTCCGCCAACGTGACCTGGAACTCCGTACCTGGCGGGTAGATGTGCGACGTGGCCAAGTTGCGTTTCGTGTTGTACTTGGCGTGCGCCACAGACGCCGCCTCTGCCGCCGAGAGCGTTTTGTGGGCCCGGACCATCACTTCCGTCTCAAAACCCATCGTGGCCTCGATGAATTCCATCACGCCCAACGCCAACGGGAAGATGGCCGCCGGATCGTCGAAGCGGGTGGCGTGGCTCTTGCTTTCAGTCGTCAAAAGCTCGGTGCCCTCTTTGTTACGGTCGTCCAAGAGCAAATCCATGGCCCGGAGCGCCGTTTCGAAATCGTGAACTTGTAGGAGCACGGCCTCGTGGTTTGCGGCCGACGCCGGCGCCGGCAACAGCGCCAGCGACGTCGAAAACGCCTTGTTTTTGAGTGCTTTGAACATAGGGGTGGAGTACACGTGACCTGTCACGATCAGTTGGTGACGATAGCCTGCATGTAGGCGCGCTAAACTCACCCACTCGTCTAGACTTGATTTGCGGTCCCTGGCAGATGTGGCGGCCGAGACTTTACATGTGTCTCGAGGCTGTTTCTGGTTTTTTCGGAGCTCTCCGCCGGACTTGAAATTCAAAACGGGGAACTTTCGGGCAGGCTGGGGCAGTTTCTTCAGTGCCGCCACATCCTTACCTCCCAAGTCCAGGCGACAACAGCCTGCGCGCTATCTCACCCGTACCTCCACTTACATCACCTCCGACACATCCAGCCGAGACTGCCGAGGCTGCCGAGACTGCCGAGGCTGCCGAAAAGTTGGATAGCGTCGTGAGAGTGTCTCACTTCTGTTTTGAAATCAGACTGTAGTCGTTGTAATGATGACAAATATGAGAAACAAGGTGGCACATTGTGCAGAGTGTGAAACAATCTTGCACCCATGCTGAGTCGTTGATCTAGCAATCCAGGTGGGTGATCTGGCCAACAAGCTAAGTCGTCCAGCCAATCAAGCTCAGTGATCCATCCAGTCAAGCTGAGAATCTGGCCATGCTGGATAGATGATCTGACTGAATCAGCTGAGCCGACTGAATTGGTTGCGTTTGCTGCACTTGGTACACATCTTTAATATCCTGATATGCTGCCTGCACCACCTGTGCAAAGGCTGAACGAAGAATGAAATAGCTGAAAAGACACCAAAGCAATCAAACAGCCGAGTAAGCCTTGTGCTGCCCAGAAAGGTCTCGTCTTGTCGCATTACCTTCGTGTCACTGCTTGCTGCACGACTCTTTGAATTTGCAAAACAAGCAAGCCAGCGACTCCAGGCAACGGTCGTTTGCGGTTGTTCCCCCGGCACTCAAGCAGTAGCTGATAATTCAAAACCGTTCTGAACTGTTTTGGAGGGTGTGTTTTTGGGCGCAGTTGGTTTTCTGTTTTTTACATCAAGCTTGGAAAGTCGCAAAATGTTGCAAAAGACTGGCCCCGGAGTCTGAAGTAACTTGCAAAATTGTACGGTAATGGAGACGGACCGTCTACTTATAGAGGGGATACGTACATGTAGGTCCTTTTGTTCATCCAGGTATCAAAAACATGAACGAGGGCACTAAATTCTTAGGGAAATTAGACCGCCTAAAGCACAGCCTCCTAAGACGAGGCGATGGAGGCTATCTGCGAAAAAAAATAGAAGCGGTGCATGCCGGGCCCAACACCAACAGTCAACAGCAAGTGGCCCGGCCGACACAAACCCCACCGGTCGGTAACAACAGGCGAAAAGATCAGCTCGGAATTCCTAATTCCGTGGCCTGTCAAAAGTGAAGAATGCGGGATACCGTGTCCACAGCCCGAGAATGGAAGCCGCGGATCCAGACCGCATTCCGTCGTATCTGTGTGTTTAGTGGCAAAACGTGGAGAATGCCCGAAAACGTCAAGGCCGTAAATGCACCGGGGGGCATGTGTAGCCACGGCCGGCGCAGCGCTGGGCCCCCGTGTTGATCACACCCGCGATCACCACAACAAGCCACCGGCGGCGGCGCCCCAAACAGAGGTTGCCCAAAGCAGCCGCCCCGACTAGCGCCGGCAAATCTTACTAATCCGGCAAGTGTTACACTTGTGGCTAATCCAAGATCTGCTCCTGCATTCGGGGCGCAGCCAGCGTCGCGCCTGTGTGTCGTACATTCTCGGCGCTAGAATGGCGTCTCCACGGGGCCTTCATCACCGAGCCGGCAACGCCTTTCGAACAAAAAAAAAAGAAGGGGGGGAACGCGGGACAGGCGGCGGGACAGCAGTAGGCGGGGAAGCGCCGCAGGGACGTGGTGCCGCCGTGGCTCCCGTTTTCCCGGCGCCGCGGCCGAAGTTCCTTTTATCGCTGGCTGTCCATTCCGCACAACCAGCATCTTGCATACGGCGCCGCATGCAGCGGCACAACCTGGGGAACGCTCTCGGACGCAGCCATATAAAGCCCTCTGCCCTCCCACGTTTTCCAGCAACATCGTCTTTCCTTCAACCACGCGTTTCTGCTTAGCCTGAACCCGCCCGCATCCCTTCGCCCGCACCGCACAACCCGTCTTTCTTCCCGAGACACCCGTTTGGCCCAGGTTTCAATAGCACCCCCTCCACAATGAAGCTCTCTGCCATCGCCCTTTACGCCGCCGCCGCCGCCGCCGCCACCGTCCACGTGCAAGAAACCGTGGTCCAGCAGCTGTTTACCACCGTGACGGTCTACGGCACGCCCCCAGACTGGCTGACCGCCGCAGACTCGACCACGTCGACGTCGTCGTCTTCCACCACCACCGACGCCACCACCGACGCCACCACCGACGCCACCACCGACGCCACCACCACGTCGTCGTCGTCCAGCACCAGCTCCACCGCGGCGTCCAGCACCACCACGGACGCCGCCGTGGCGTCCTTCCAAGCCGAGATCTTGGCCGAGCACAACAAAAAGAGAGCCTTGCACGGCTGCCCCGACATGACCTGGAACTCCGACTTGGCCACGTACGCCGCGGACTACGCCGCCAGCGTCGTCGACTGCGACAACATGAAGTTGGTGCACTCCGGCGGCTCCTACGGCGAGAACTTGGCCGCCGGTTACCCCGGCGGCGCGTCCCCCGTGGACGCATGGTACGACGAGATCGAGGACTACGACTTCAGCAACCCCGGCTTCAGCGAGGCCACCGGCCACTTCACCCAGGTTGTGTGGAAGGCGTCCGTGGAGCTCGGCTGCGCGTACATCACCTGCGACAATGCTTGGAGACAGTACACCATCTGCGAGTACTACCCTAGAGGCAACGTTGCCGGCCAGTACGAGGAGAACGTTCCCGAGCTTCTCTCCAGTTAGGCCCGCGCGCCGCGCCCGGGCGCGTGCCGCCCACCCGTTCTATAGCTATATCCCGCCGGGCTGCTGATGCCCCGGCAATTTACAATACCTCGAGTCCGGCACTGGGTGCCACGTACTTTTCCGGTAATTTGCACCCGCGTTGCGCTGGGCGCGCCCAATGCAGCACGCCCAGCGCACGCCCGTAGACGCACGCGGTCGAAAACGGCCCAATCTGCGCAAATCACGGCGGGCCGCACCCACGGACATGCGTGGCCGGCGCTGGAAAAAGCCCGCTGGCGACCCACACGGGGGGCCCGCAGTGGCCCGCGCAGGGAATGTGCGCCCGCCCGAAACGCACCCGCGGCGCGCCCGCGGCGCTGCGTCGTTGCGTGAAGGGCAGAATTACGGCTCGTAAAAACACTTCCGTGACGTGCGCTCATGTGTTGCATTCTTCGCTGCCGCTCGCTTGCAGAGGATTTTTGCTCGCAGGCCGCCGGCGAAAACATTTGATGGTGGCCCGCTGTGGTGGCGGCCGCCTTTTGTCACGGCCCGCTCTTCTTGCTGCTTTCTCGCCGCACGCTCTCTGGCGCACGGGCTCGCCGGCTGCGTGTTTGTTTTTTTTTTCCTACATGACATCGCTCGTAAAAACACAATGACGTGAAAAAACGATCTGCAGTCCCGGGCCGGCATCTGGGGCTGCGGCCAGCTCCAGAGGCGGACTACTTCTACAGCTTCTTTTGTTCGCTCCATGTATTCATAACCACAGACTTAGGCTTGAGCAGCACGCTTACTGCTTCAAGGTGTTGAGGAAAGCCTCGGAGGCTCTCTTGGTCGACTTCTCGACCTTGATGGAGCCCAACTTCTGCTCGGTGAAGACCTTGGCGTAAGGGTTCAACTTCAACAAAGCTTGCTTGTTCTTCAATGGGTTCAGCTTCAACACGCGCTTCTTGTTGATGGACTCCTTGACGGGGTTGACAACGGCCTGGATCTCGGCAGAGCCAATCAAGGCAGCGTAGTCGGTGGTGGTGACAATGTTGGAGGGCAACTTGTAGCCGACCTTGGACGACTGGGTGGTCTCGGAGCCGTAGACAGAGTCCAAGGTCTCGAAAGCAGCCTGGGTCCAAATGACAAATCTGCCGAGGTGGGCACCTGGGGCCAACTGCAACAAGCCCAACTTGGCCACGTGCACGGCGTCGACACCGGGGATGTTTCTGACGGCCTTGGAGAGACCGTTGTCGTTGGCGTAGACAACCAATGGGCCTCTCTTCTGGGTCCATCTTCTGTTTCTCATCTTACCCTTACCGGCTCTCAACTTCTTGGAGTTGATGACTCTGACAATGTCCTTGTGGGCACCGACAGCCTTGAGGATGGCGACGGCGGCCTTGGTGGAGGCGACGGACTCCAAGTCGTTGGCAACAACCAATGGCAACTCGGCAACGTCGTCAACCTGGTGGCCTCTGGCCAACACCAACGAGGTGACACCAGAAGCGGCGATGGCGGACGCGGTGGCGTAACGCTTCTCGTTCTGGTTCACCTTCACGTGCCATCTTCTCCAGGTCTTGGTAGGGGCGAACATACGACCGCCTCTGCACATGTTACCGAAAGCACCCTGGCCGGCACGGTGGGTACCACCACCACCAACTCTTGGGATTCTGGCAACAGCACGACCGGTACCCCACGACTCAGCAGAGGTCTGGTGGCCGGCCTTGGCGGACACGGCGTAAGCCTGTCTCTTGTTCTTGTTCACTCTGACAAAGACGGAGTGGACAATGTCGGCTCTGACGGGAGCAGAGAAGACAGCTGGCAAAGGCAACTGGGCGGAGGTTTTCTCGCCGGCGGCGGAAACAACAGAAACTTGAGGACGAGACATGAAGAAAGTGGTGAGGAGGAAAAGAAGTGAAAAAAATTTTCTGATGCGCACAGCACCCGCCGCGGTGCAGGACGCCGGTGCTGCACCGGGCGCACCGGTACACCAGCGCGCCGCTGTGACTTGCCACAGACACCAGTACACCATGTGAGAAGAAACATTCTCACCCGTACACCACGGTGAGCACTCTCCCCCACGTACACCAGCCCGTCGTACCGCCCAGGCCTCCACCGCGCCCGCACACACCCGTGCACCGCGCCCAACAACGCGGCCAACGGCAGCACCTCGCCAGCCGGGCCTCCAGCAATTGCAACCACGGATCGTGAGCTTCGCGGAAAAAGGCCCTGGAGGCCCTCCAAGGCGCCGCCCCGCTTAAGCCGCAATCTCTCAAATATGGCCCGCCCCAAAACGCAGCACGCTCCCGCCACGTACGCACGCCGCCAGCAAAAGCAGCACAGATCGGACACCTCCATTGACATCACTCTGGTGGTGCCTGACTATGCACACTGCGGTAGCGGCCGGTGAGTCAACGGCAGCGGCAAACGCGAGCCTTCCAGGAACCCCGCTGCCGCCCGCTAGCAACGCAACTGGCGGGGCCGCCGCCCCGGCCATTGTTTCACCCCGTCATTTTCCATTCCGGCGCTCGCACCGAAGCACCATGCCCACGCTACGCGGCCGGGGCCAACTCCGCGGGTCACGTGACCGCGGGCATTATCTTGCGGTGCAGCGAGCCGCAGGCAATCGCACCAGGCAGCGGCGCCAACCGCGGCCGCGCCAGCGCAACACGGGCCGTTGGCGCCGCCCACCAAGACGGCCCGGCCATCCGCAGGCTACGCGTGCCGCCGCCCGGCGCTCGAGCCGCCACCGTCGTTGCGCCGCCGCCTGCGCCGGTAACGGCCTGGGACCCGCGCCTGCACACACCGCTGCAACACCAGTGAAGTAATGCTCCACAGGCCGGCACCCCGATGCAGGTGGTGAGACTCAGACCCAAAAAACCCACCGTCCTTGAATTATATAAACCCCACCTCGCCCCGGCCAACGGCGCTTTTTTGGATGTCGTCCTACAGGCTAATCAAACCGCCCCGTGTCTCGTCCCGTGCCCGCCCCTTCCCGCAGGCCCCGCTCCCCCGCACACGCAACATACTTAGCGCCAGTCTGCCCAGCGCCCAGCCGTCGAGTGACCTCCAACACGACGCCGCCGCCAGCCCCTTCACCCTCAGCATCCGCGCCCTCTCCACATCGGCAGCAAAAATGGGCAGAGAAAACATCATGCACTACCAGTTGCAGCACGGCAACGAGACCGACATTCCAGCGGCTGCGCCCGAGTCGCCCACCGGCAACGGCGTCAAGCCCACCAAGCCCGTGGCGCAGCACGACAACTTCCCCTTCACATTGTCCAAGGAGTCCGGCATCGAGGACTTCTTGGCCAACAACCGCTACTACGTCGACCTGATCCAGCACAACCACTCCAACCAGGTGTTTGAGTTGAACGGCAAGGGCCAGTCGCCGCACACGTTGTGGATCGGGTGCTCGGACTCGCGCGCCGGCGAGCTGTGTTTGGCCACGTTGCCCGGCGAGATCTTTGTGCACCGCAACATCGCCAACGTGGTCAACGCCAACGACCTCTCGTCGCAGGGCGCCATCCAGTTTGCCGTGGACGTGTTGAAGGTCAAGAAGATCATCATCTGCGGCCACACCGACTGCGGCGGCGTGTGGGCGTCGCTCTCCAACAAGCGCATCGGCGGCGTGCTCGACTTGTGGCTCAACCCGCTCAGACACATCCGCGCCGCCAACTTGGACGTGTTGAAGAAGTATGCCGACGACCCGAAGGCCCGCGCGCGCAAGTTGGCCGAGCTCAACGTCATTGCCTCCGTGTTGGCCTTGAAGAGACACCCCAGTGCGCTGAACGCGCTCAAGAAGGGCGACATCGAGGTCTGGGGCATGATGTACGACGTGGCCTCCGGGTACCTCTCCGAAGTGGAGATCCCCAAGGACGAGTTCGAGGACTTGTTCCACGTTTCGGACGACCATGCAGACGACCTCGGCCACTAGGCTCATTTGACATGAGCCCTGTAGATAGCATAATAGAGATAGACTAATTGCATGAAGAAGAGGGAAATCCGGCGGGGGAGAGACCAGGGCTGAACACACCACAAGGAGTGTTCCAGGGTCTGGCATGTAGTCGATATTCATTTGTGAATTTAGAAATTTAGTAAGAATACCTAAAGTCAGAGTTGACTTTGAGAATAGGATATTTGAGTACTTGGGGTGTTCTGGACTCCACAAACTCGGAATGGCACAATTAGATGAAACAGATACACAAACCGGATACTGCAATGCTGGCAATTGGAGTAGACTGCAGCTAAACTCACAACGTTGCAGAAGTGATACCCCGCAAGCCACCGGATCCGGATGATGTTGTGAGATTGCCCAAATGAAATCAGAGCCCACCAACGCGCCAGCATTTTGGCGGAAGTCTCGGCAGCAGTCCGACCCTACATCAACCACGCATCTCCTCGATTGATCTATATGCACTAGGTCGACTCCCAGTTCAAGTTGAAACGACCCTCGGGCACCTGGAACTCCTCAATGGCCCGCAAGACCTCGTCGGCGGTGGTTGCAACCTTGACGATCTCGTGGTTTTTCTTCAGCACAAACTCGCTGTTGACGGCGTCGGCGACGAACTTCAAGAAGTTGTCGAAGAAGCCGTTGACGTTGTAGACCACAACGGGCTTGTTGTGGATGTTCAACTGGTGCCAGGTGACCATCTCCAACAACTCCTCCATGGTGCCGTATCCGCCGGGCAACGCCACAAACGCACAGGCCTCTTCGCCCATCATTCTCTTTCTCGTGTGCATGTCCTTGACCAAGGTCGTCTTGCCGTACTCGGCGGAGTCGGGGATGGGCGTGGAGCCGTCGTGGTTGTCGATACCCTCCTTCAACTTCTTGTTGAGGTCGTCTTCCGTGACGCGCTCTCTGGAGATCAAGGCCTCGGGGATGACGCCGTGCACGTAGCCGCCGTTGGTGGCGCAGCCGCGGGCCACGGCGCCCATGAGCCCCGTGGAGCCGCCGCCGTAGACAAGGCCCCAGTTTCTGGCGGCCAACTTCTGGCCCAACTCGGCAGCCTTCTCGGCAAACACGGGGTTGTTGCCGAACGACGAGCCGCAGAAGACACAGATGGTTTTGGAGGGGGCGGATGTGGTGGATGTGGTCATGGTGTGCAGTGGTGGTGTAGAGTGTAGTGCTCAGTGGTGAGCAAGTGGTGGAGCATGTGGGCCCTATATAGTGGGGTCGGAAAAGCCGCGGCGATGCCGGCACGCTGCCACGATAACGCTATCAGCACACAAACGGTCACGCCAAGAGCAGCGGGGAGTCTCTGGCAAATAACGCTGCTCTTATTTCCGCTTCTAAGTGCTGGCACCGGCGCCGGTGAAGGGTGTGCCCGATTTGGGTCGGCGGACGTGGCGGCGCCTATTTGGGCGGATTGCCCGGCACCGCCCATTGTTCGGCGGCTGCGATTGTCCGCTCGTGTCTGTGTCCACCACGGAACTTCCGTCGCCAACAATGGTAGCCGAGAAGACTTCTGGAAGAATACAGCATGAGAGGTGTGATTTAGCCGAGCCTCAGATCAATGGGGGCTGCGGTGGAAGACGAAACAAAACATACCAAACAGACAAACAGGGCGGGATCGTTGCCGGGACGAAAGCGTGGACAGGCGGGCGGGCGCCCGAAAAGTGCAAAGCCCCTGCCACAAACGCACAAAGGCCAGAAAAAAAAAATTCCCCCCACGCTCGCTTTGGCAGTATCTACTTTTAGTGCTCGCTGCAATCTGGGGTGCCCCGCGCGGTCCGTCTATTTTGAGGGGGCCGCAGGCGCCGCACGACGCGAAGCCACAAACCCAAATCCGGCCCCGCCGTTTCGCTTTTCGTGGTCTTCGCCCAAACATCTGTTTCTTATTGCCCATCTGGCTGGCTGTGTTTCTCAGGCTTCTCCTCGCCCCCGCCCTGGCCCCTTTTGAAACCAGATTTCACCCCCACGCTCCACATTCAGCCTCAGACGCCACGCCCTCCTTCCCGGACCCACGCATCCTTCGCTTCTACCGCCCCCAGCACCTGCAACGTGCTACTCCGTGCTCCCCGGCCGAACGCGTCTCTCTAGCCGCCCGTAAACACACGCCGTTGGACTCCCCAGCTCCGACGCCGCCTACTGCCCATGAAAGCCCAGCGCGCCACAGGCCAGACCTGGGGCGACCTCGAGGCCCTCCAGCTGGAACTAGGGCGCTTTTCGGGGGCTGACGCACACGCCAAATCGCCGCTGTCGTTGCTGTCGCTCTCGTCCGACGCCTCCTCCAGCTCCAACGCGCTCGCGTCGCTTTCCACCGTCGGGTCCACGATAGCGTCGCTAGGCACCATGTCCACCGTAGCGTCCATGGAGTCCACGCCCACGCTCGGCGACGGGTCGACCAAGTCGTTGCGGCCCGCCATGGCGGCCACGTCGTCTGCAGTCTACAACCTGACACTCATGCTCGAGTGCTTGGAGGACATGGTGCTCCAGGAAATTGCAGCCATGGAGGCCGTGCTCGAGGACTACTGCCTGTGCATGTGCGCGTGCCCGTCTATGAACACCTACACGGTGCGGCGCAGGGCCATGTACCCGTTTTGCGCGCACTCCTAATCGGGCACCCTCAACCCTTACATTGATCCCTGGCACACCACACCCACGTCATCCACACACCCACCCATCAGCATACGCCCGCCATCTGCATCCACCCACCCGCCGCGCCATTGCTGCCATCACATCCTCACACCACCTGCGCGCCTCTTGACCGGCGCCTGTACCATTTATTTCCTCACGTGACATGTCTGCAGACGTTCCCCGCCAGCTCAGGAAGGCGTCAGCGTACTTGGACCAGCTCGAGGAACTCATCGACGAGCGCGAGCGGCTAGTGTCCACGCTCCATTTGCAGCCCTCCAAGGCCGACAACCTGGACTTTGTGAGTGTGCTCGCCACCATCAAAAACACCCTCTCCCTGGTCCACCAGGACTTGTCCGCGGGGTTCGGCAAGGACCACGCGGCCTCGTACTCGGCCGCCGTCGACACATATGCGCAGCTCATTGCTCGCGTCGACAGCGACCCCTACGTCAATGCGTCAGAGTACACGTTCACCACACCGTACGTCCCGGAGGACGACCACGCCAAGAAGAGCGTCCGGTTCAAGGACTACAGCGAGGACGGTGCCGACGACGCCGCGCAGATGCGTGACCACCTCATGGGCACGGCTGCAGCGTTCAAGCCGTACAAGGACGCCCCGGACAGCGAGGAAGAAGACAGACACACGCTACAGTCGGTCGGCAGCAGCAACCAGGAGCTCTTTGCGCAGCTGCAGCAGCAGATGTTGGAGCAGGACCACAGCTTGGACGCGCTCCACGCGTCGATCCGCACGCAGCACTCGATGGGGATGAACATCAACCAGGAGCTAGACGAGCACTTGATCATCTTGAGCGACTTGGAGCGCGGCGTGGACGGCTCGGCGACGCGGCTCCGGCGGGCGGCCACGGGCTTGGCCGACTTCCGCCGGCGCGTGCGCGAGAACGGCAGCCTTGCCACCATCATCGTGTTGACGGTGATTTTGATCTTGTTGCTCGTTGTGTTGAACTGACCGCGCTACGGGGTGCAAAATCTATAGAATACATTAAGCCGAAGTGAAGTCCGGGACCGCGCAGCAGGCGCGGGCATTCAGGTATGCTGCTGGCAACCGGGTTGCTGCAATGTAGGGGCTGCAAGGGTGCCGGGATGTTGTGGGAGAGCGGAAGGGGGGGGAGGGTCATCCGGGGCACCGCATCTAGAAGTTGAAGTCGTCGGCCTCCTCCTCGCCCTCGCTGAAGAACCAGATGAAGACGCTGATGTCGCAGTACACGATCAAGCCGCCCAATATGCTCATGACGGTGGAGCCCACGCCAATCAAGTTTGTGTGGTACAACGTGATGGGCAACGAGATGCCGCTGACAATCAAGAGGCCCGTGAAGAACTTGGCAAACTCCTCGAGCGCCGTGGGCGTGTTGCCGTGGTCGTTGCTGAACGTCAAGAAGTCGTCCCTGTTGTTTTCGATCGACGCCAGAATGATGTTGGGTAAAGGCGCCACCAAGAAAATGGCAATGACCCAGAGCGGGAGCCAGTTGTTGTAGAGCGCGCAGGAGAGCAAGATCAAGAGGAACCCAAAGGCTAGAAACGCCGATAGGAAGATGATTTTGTTGAGCGGATTCATGGTGGACAGTGTGGTTGGAGGGCGGCGGTGCTTGAGTGGGTGCGGTCACGTGGCCCGGCCCCGGCGGACAACGCCCTTTTGGCGAAGTTGGCCGGAGGGGCACAAGGCGGGCCGTGAGCGTGGGCGGCTCGTGCTTTGTGCTTTTGCGTTGCTCCCAGTCAGCCAGACGTTTATTTTTTTTTTTTTTTTGGCGGATCTTCCTTCTTTGGTTGGGTGCAAAAGGCGGTTGGACGGGCTACGGTGCCACAGGCGAAGAAAGCGACTTTGCGTCGATCCGAGGAGCCGGGACACTGGTTCAGGTGGGAAAACGCCGGTACTTTTTTCCTCTAGTCAAAATCGACGCTGTTTGATTTTTGGCGGTCTCTTTGCTTTTGGGGTGTCTCTAGTTTTGCAGATACTCACATAAAATCTCAGAAACTTACAAACACTGCCCAGTTTATGCGAATGTAAAATAAACTACAGAAACGTTAAAGATCGTGCGGCAGAAGTCAATTAAATTGTAGTCAGTTTGCCATAATCCTGACGCCAATGCCGTGGTCGAATGTCTTACGTGGCTAAATTGTCACACTGACAAACTGCGCTACTACCAAACTGCGCTACTGACAAGTGCGCTACTGACAAGTGCGCTACTAATATTTTGCACCCACTGGAGCTGCTATCACGAGTGAAACCTTATAAAGCCTTTAGGAGATTCCAAAATAACGACGGTGGATCCAATAATTACAGCTGCATTCAAAACAAAGGCTATTTCCAGAACCAGCCGTGCTTTCCCTCGCCGTGGTCCGTGTGCTCCTCCACACTGGCCCACGTCTCTGCGCCAGCGGGCTTTTTGCGGGTGACGGTGTTGGTCACGGAGCTGCCGTCGCTGAAGTACTGCGTGCGCGTCTCCTTCTCCACGACTTCGTCGCTGCCGGCGGTGGTGAACGTCAGCGTCGAGGACCCCACGGCCTCCCTCGCGTCCGGCCCGGGCGCCGGCCCCGAGGACTCTCGGAGCTCCGTGCGCCCAGCCTTTCTGTCGTCGCAGCGGGCCTTCCACTCGGCAGCGACGGCCGCCCACTCGGCAGCGACGGCCGCCCACTCGTCACGCCGGGCGCTGCGCTGCGCGGATTTTGCAGCCGCCGCCTCGGCACGCCGGGCGCGGTCGGCCTCGAAGCTCTTGTTCTTCCAGTCCAAGAGGTCGTTGTACAGCTTGAAAAACACGCCCATGGGCCCCAAGTCTATGGCGCCGTCGCGCGGGGCGGCGGCTTTCTGCGCCTCGGCCTCAAACTCTTCCTTCGTCAAGAGCCCGTGCTGCATGCGCTTCTCCTGCTTCTGCAAGAACTTCTCGGGCACCTCGCTGCTGGGGAACAAGCACCGCCAGTGGCCGTTGGCGTCCCACACGGAAAGGCCGTGCTTGGCCACGCACGTGTTGTACTGCCTCTGGGAGGGCGTCAGGAACGCAAACAACCCAAACGACGAGAGGGCGCCCACGAGCGGGAGCACGTCGCGCCGCGGCCACGGCCAGCGGCTGTCGGGCCCGGCGCCGTCTGCAGGCGCCAGCCGGCTCTGGTACGGTCTGTTGAAGAAGTCGTCGATTTCCTTGAGTGGGCGGTCGTTCCAGAGGTCTTTGGAGAGGTCGTAGGTGTGGCCCACCACGGACTTGGTGAGCGCGGAGAGAGACAACGTGACGTCGTCGAAAAAGCGGTCGATGTCGTCGTCGTAGGGCGAGTCGGGGGCGTCGGATTCGCGGGCCATTTTGGTACGGGGAGTAGGTGGCGGGCGCGGGCTATTTATGCGGGGAGGAGTGGCAAATGCGCGGGGGCTTTACAGAAGATGCGGCCTGGCACCGGAAAAGCCACCCTGCGCGAGCGGTGTTCCTTTCCTGCGCCGGCTCGTTTTGCTTACCGTTTACTTGTTCTTTTTCTTTTTCCTTTGCTTTCTTGTTTACTTTCTGTTTTTTTGTAGTCCATGCACTTGCACATCATTCAGTCTTTCGCCTTTTTGCGTTGGTGAAGGTGTATGGTTGGGTGCAAAACTGGTGGCACTGGACCTCAGGCCTGGGGAACACAGATTATGGAGAGCGGTTTGGGCAAAAAAAAAAACGGAAGGGAAGCAGAAAGAAGAGACTTCAAAGTTGAGTGAAAGATTCTTTGATGCAAATTGGGTGCAGCACAGATACTGGCCTGACGCCACTAGCTGGTAGAGTGATGGACGCAACGGAGCCAATGAGGGAGCCAGCGAGGAGCAGCGACGCTCTGGCTCCAGTGTCATGATCCCTCGATTCTGTGTTGGTCCCGGCGATGGGAGTCATTGAAATCCGATGAGAACCGCCTTCAAGGCTTCATCATTGCCGGCGCACCCAGCGCAGCCCGCCACGGCCTCCAGTCACTAATTCCCGTATATTATTTACATACCGTCGTTCCGCCAACCGGATATCCCCATAGGTGTTCCTATGCCAAAGTATTAAACAAGACCGAAGATGAATGCAAGACCAAGATGAATGCTGGACGAATGAAGACCCGAGCGCAGTGCTGGACCGAGCCCAAGCCTAGCCAAAGCCCATAAAGTAGGGCCAAAGGCCCGTAATGTAAGACCGAAAGCCCGTAATGTAACACCAGAAGCCCGTAAAGAAAGACCAGAAAAGAAGACTGGCCGAAGCCCGTCATGGAAAGACCAGAAGAAAAAAAGACCGAGGCCGGGCTCTGACGGCCGAGGTGCCCACCGGAGCCCGGCGTGGAAGCCGGCGCCGCGCCGCGACGCAAAGACACCACAGCGCCAGGCACGGGGCCCGGAGGCGAGGGCCCGGAGCGCAGCGCAAGCAAAAACCCCGAGCACGTTCGGCAGCACGCAGCCCGCTCAGGCAGCGCAGCGCAGGCTCACGGCTTGTACTGCGCGTAGTCGTTTCTCTTGCCGCCAAAGAGGTGCTGGTGCAAAAACAGCCCGCTGTGTCTCCTGGCCTTCCCGTAGAACGCCATCTGGTCCGGCCTGGCCATGCCCATGTACTGGTTGCGGGAGCCAAACAGAATGGCGGTGGCCACCGGGTCGGACGGGATGAGCGGGAGAAACTCCGCGTCCAGCAGCAAGTCGAACAGCTTGTGGAGGTAGAACTGCTGCATCTGTCTTTTGTGGGCGCCCTGGGTGGCGGGCGGCGGGCCGTTCTGTTGCAGTTGCGGCTGCACAAACGCAGCGGCGGGCGACGGCTGCTGCTGCTGCTGCTGCTGCTGCTGCTGCTGCTGCTGCTGCTGCAGGGGCATTTGCAGTTGCGGCTGCAACGGCTGCAGCCGTTGCAGTTGCGCCAGGAGCGGGAGCCCGTGGCGGGGGGTCCGGGTGTAGGCCATGAAGAAAGGTGTAGAAAATTTTGCGGCAATCGAACCATCGCGCATGCTAGATACAATACTGGCCGGTGCGACTCACTCGCACACGCGCACTCCGCGCCGTTCCTGTGTTCGCGCCATTCCTCTGGTCGCACCGTTCCTCCATTCGCGCCATTTGCACTCTACAATTTGCACTGTTCGCACTCTCGCTAATGCGCGCGCGACTTCGCGCTACGCACTCATACTCACTCTCACTCACTCTCACTCACTCTCACTCTCACTCACTCTTACTACTCCCTACTACTGCACCACTGCCACTGCGCATAATGATTCCGGCACTACGGCTTCGGCTCAACCTAAGAGGCGGCCTAAAGGGCGGCCTCGGAGGCGGTCTAAAAGGCAAAGACAGCCTCAAAGACAGCCTCAAAGACAGCCTCAAAGGCAGCCTCAAAGGCAACCTAGGCGCCCTCGGCCACGGCGCCAAGGCGCCCGTGCACCCCAGCACCCCCGCCCGAACCCGCTTCGCCCCGTCGCCCACCGGCATGCTCCACCTCGGCTCGCTCCGCACGGCGCTCTACAACTACCTCCTCGCGCGGCAGACAAACGGCCTGTTCATTGTGCGCTTGGAAGACACGGACCAGAAGCGGTTGGTGGCCGGCGCCGAGGACAACATCTACCGCTCGTTGGACTGGGCGGGCCTCCGCGCCGACGAGTCGCCGCAGGTGGGCGGCCCGCACGGGCCCTACCGCCAGTCCGAACGGGCGCACATCTACCGCCAGTACGTGGACGTGTTGCTCGCCAAGGGCCTCGCGTACAAGTGCTACTGCCCGAAGGAGCGCTTGCTCAGCCTCCGCGAGTCCGCGCAGAGCCTCCGGCCGCCCACCACCGTCACCTACGACCGCAAGTGCCTCCACCGCGAGCCGGCCGCGCCGCCCACGGGGCCCGACTACGTGGTGCGCTTCCGGGCGCCCGACCGGTACCGGCCCGTGACGGACTTGCGCCACGGCACGCTTGACCTCCAGCCGCAGTACAACCAGGCGGACCGCCGCTACGACGACTTTGTCATCATGAAGCTGGACGGGCTCCCCACGTACCACCTCGCCAACGTGGTGGACGACCACCTCATGCGCATCACCCACGTGATCCGCGGCGAGGAGTGGCTCAGCTCCACGCCGAAGCACGTGGCGCTCTACGACGCCTTTGGCTGGGCCCCGCCGCACTTTGTGCACATCCCGCTCTTGACGAGCCTTGAGGACCGCAAGCTCTCGAAGCGCCAGGGCGACTTGGGCGTGTCCGCGTTCGCCGACCGCGGCGTCGTGCCCCAGGCGTTGGTCAACTTCGTGGCGTTGTTTGGCTGGGCGCCGCCGCGGCCCGAGAAGGGCAAAAAGGTCAAGGAAGTCATGTCCTTGCAGGAGATGGAGCACACGTTCCGCCTCGACAACATGACCAAGGGCAACGCCAAGGTCGCCGAGAACAAGCTCTGGTACTTCAACAAGCACCACTTGCCCGGCTGCCTCGCAACCGACCACGCCCAGACCATCTTGGACCACGAGTTTCCCCGGTTCCAGTTGCAAACAAACCACCAGTTCTCCAAGGACTACTTCGAGAAGTGCGTGCGTGTCGCGGCCGGCCACTTGGAAAAGGTGGCCGACCTCGTGGCCGAGCACCCGTACTTCTTCACGGAGGTGCAATACACGGCTGTGCCGTCCAACCCGGCGGTGCTCGAAACGCTCCAGGTCATCCGGGAGCTCTCGCAGAAGCACGGCATCGTGTCGGTTGCCGAGATCGAAAAGGCGCTGGCCGCGCCCACCGCCCTCGTGATGCAGAGCCTCCGGTTTGCATTGACCGGCATGGTTCCGGGCGTGAACGTGATGGCCGTGCTGTCGGTGATTGGCGCCGACAAGTACCGGGCCCGGCTCGACGGCGCCATCCGCCACCTCCAAAAAAATACCTGATCCCTGTATATACCTATAATACATAGTCCGCCAGCCTGGATGCGGCCTGGAAGTCCAAAAACTGGGTGTCTTGCTTCTCGCGCAAAAACGGCCCCGTGAAAATACAGTGGATGGCCATGTCCGGGTGGTAGTAGAGCCCCGTCAACAACTTGGGCGTCACGAGGAAGTACTGCAGCAGCCGCTTGCGGCACGCGGTGTGCACCAAGTGTTTGTGGGCCATTTTCTCGTTCTTCGGGTCCATGCCCTGGTTGATCTCGTCGACGATGCGGATCGGCGCGGCGGTGAGGCCCTGGAGCGACATGATGAAGAAGATGGTCGACACGGCACGCTCACCGCCCGACTGCGACTGGTGGTCCAACACCTTGAGGTCCAGGTTCTCCCGGAACTTCACGAGTATCTCCAACTTCCAGTCCTTGTACCGCAGCAGGCGCACCAACTCCACCTGGCCGTCGCTGGCCACGGCGACAAACTTCTTCTGGAACGTTTTCGAGATCTTTTCCGCCATCTGCGCCAACTTCTCGGTCCACGGAATCGCCAACTTGTCCATGCGCTCGCGCAAGTCATTTTTGCTGCGCTCCAACGACGGCATCTGCCGCTCGCAGAGGTCCAAGTCGGCGCGTTTCGCCTGGAGCAACTCGAGCGAGCCGCGGTCCACGTTGGCCAACACCGAGATGTCGTCTTCGAGCTGCTCGATCTTGTGCAAGATGTGCGCCTCGGAGAGGTGTTTTTCCAGGAGGTACTTTTCCGCGAGCCGGCGCACGATTTCCCGCTCCTCCGCGGTCATCTGCTGCTGCCGGATGGCGTTGGCGGCGTCGCCCTTCTTGTGCTCGTCGTAGCGGCTTTTGGCGTCCACGTACTTCTGTTGCAACTCGGCTTTGCGCGCCGCCAACTCCTCCACCAAGAACGCCACCACGAGCGCCTTGTTCTCCAGCTGCTGCTGCAAAAGCTCGGCCTTTTTCTGCTCGATGGTGCGCACCACGAGCTGCTCGTGGGTCTGGGCCAACTGTCGCGTCAAGACGGCGTGCTCCACGTACTTGTCCAAAAGCTGCGCCTCTGTCCGCTGGATTTTCTCGCTGTGGTCCTGCGTCGTGCTCCGCGTGAGCTGCTCGATGCGGGCCTCGGTGTGTGAAATGGTATCCTTCAACTTCAGCTGGGCCTCTTTCTGCCGCCGCAACGCCCGCACCTGCTCCTCATGCCCTTGCAACTGCTGCCGGATCTCGTGGAGCTGCTCCTCGTAGCCGCTTTTCTTGGCCTCGAGCTCCTTCTGCGCGCCTTGCATATCGGTGATCTTCTGCTTCAACGTCGCGAGACTCCTCTGGATCTCGCGCTTGGCCTCCTCCGTCAACCCGTCGGCACCCATGAGCTGCGCTGGCGCGATGTTTTCCGTCAGGTAGAACGTCTGCTTGGACCCGTACCGCGAGCGGCCCACGATGAAGAGACTGTTTTCCACGACAAACCGAAGGAACGGGATCTTGCCGTCCTTGGTGGGCTCCAAGAGCCGGCTGATCACCTCGGGCGGAACCGGCTTCGTCGCGACCGGGATGCAATGCAAAAACGACCGGTGGTTCAAGCCCTGGAGCACGGGCTCGGGACCCGTGATGAACTCGGAAAGGTACCCGTCGAAGCCGAGCTGGCGCAACTTCTCCAGCGGCATCGGCTGCGGCGCCACGTTCTTGGATATGACGCGCATGGGCACGTTGACGCCGCTGGGTAACACGGACGAAACCTCGCGGTACAGGTTCTCGTCGGAGAAGAACAACGCGAAGAGCGAGTTGTTGTCCACGACCTTCTCGAAGTACTTGGCGTACTTCTGGTTCGTCACACGGCACGACACCACGGGCGCCTCGTGGAAATGCAAGTTGCGCTCGCGCCTTTCGCGGCGGAGAAGCACGTGTGCCTGGTAGGCGTTTTCCAAGAGCTCGCGGCGGTAGCGGGTGGCTGGTGTTTTCAAGATCTCGAGGCGATCGTTGGCGTCGAGCCGCCGGCGCTCCTCGCGGTAGCGCGTTTCGTGGGCGTCGATGTCGCGGCGGAGCGCGTTGAACTCGAACTTTGCGTTGTCGAGCTCCTCGTCGATCCTGGTGTTCTCCTCGTGCTTCTGCCGCCGCTGCCACGTGAGCGCCTCGAGCTGGGCCTCGTTGACAGGCGGCGTTTTCGCCAACTTGCGGCGGAGCTCGTCCTTCTCCTCGCGCACCTGCTGGAGCTCTCTCTTCTGCTTCTCGGTGCGGTTTTTGAGCAGGTCGATCTCGTTCTGCAACGGCGCGAACTCGGACGCAAGCCGCTCGACCGTGGCCGCCTCGGAGCCGCCGGTGGCGCGGAGCAGGCGCACCTCGGCCTCGATCTGCGCGACGGCCGCTTTGCGGAGGGCAATGTCGGCCTCCGCGCCGCGGGCCTGCTGCTGCAACGGCTCCGCGTGGGAGGCGAAGTCCTGGAGCGCCTTCTTGGCCGCGTCGCGCACCACCTTGAGGTGCTTCATCTGCTCCTTCAAGTCCTGGAGCTTGGCGTAGGGCAACAACTTCTTGTGGTGCGCAATGTGCTGCGCCTTCTCCTCGTAGTCCTGGTACTTCTGGGCCTCCTCCTCGAACTTGGCCACGTCGGCCTTGAGCGCGGCGATGGTGTCCTCCATGGCGCCCACCTTCTGCGTGAGGGCGACCCACGAGTCGTCCAACTCGATCAAGAGCTGGTGGTCGCGCAAGAGCAGGCCGTCGCCCACGGTGCGCTCGGTCTCCAAGAGGAGGTTCTCCGGCGACAACGACGCGAACTCGGCCACGCGCTCCTGCGGGAGGAAGTGGCAGAGGTTGTCGAGCTGGATGTTGAGCCCGAGCACCAACTCGCGCACGTTGGCGGCCTCCGCCGGCGCGCCGTCGATGGTGTACTTGGAGCGCGTCTGCTTGCGCTTGAAGCAGCGGCGGATGACGATGTCGGCGAGCCCGTCGCGGTTGCGGAGCGTGATCTCGAGCGTGCTTTCCTGCTCGCCCAGCTTGATCATGGAGTCCAAGTTCTTGCGCTTGATCAAGCCCACGGTGCCGCCCAAGGCCAAGCACACGGCCGCCACGAACGTGGACTTGCCCGTGCCGTTGGGACCGATGATCATGTTGAGCGACGGCGAGAGGTGGAACTCGCCGTAGCTGTACGTGGTGAAGTTCCACACGCGGAGGGCGACGACGTTGCCCGGTTTGAAGCGTGGGTCGGGGCGCGCGGCGGCCGCGGGCAACGCCGCGGGCCCGGGCCCCGTTTTCCGGCGCTTGGCCGCGTGTGGCGCCGGCGCGTCCATGTGTGGTGATATGGTGATGTGGTTGGCGCGGGACCGCGAGGTTGGGGCGAGCGCTTTGGCGCCGGCGCGACGGCTGGGGCGGGCGCGCGCGGCCGCCGGGGCGAAAAATGCGGCCGTGGCGCGAGCGCGGGCCCGCCGCTGCCCGCGAAGCACCGCTGGGCGCGGGCCCGCGGCGCCTGGCTGGCCCGCGCTGGTGGGGCCGCACCATTGTCGCCTCACGTGCGCGTGTTTTGATCTCGTTAACAACAAGTTATTCTTTAGCTACAATGGTATGTCCGAGAACCGACGCAGGCTGGCGCCGGCGGGCGGCGGCGAAGAAAGAAGGCCCGCACGGAGGCCGCCACGCCGGCGCCCGAGCCCCGGGCCTGGCCCGTGGGCCCCTCGGCTCGACCCGTTACTAACCGCAGTCCAACACCAAAACATACAGAGACGCTTTTGCGCTCTTCGACAAGAAGGGCACCGGCAAGATCCCCGTGGAGCACTTGGGCGACTTGTTGCGCGCCGTGGGCCAGAACCCGACGTTGGCGGAGATCGCCGAGTTGCAGGAGGGCGTCAAGCTGAACGAGTTTGACTTTGACACCTACCAAACCATCATCAACCGCCCCGACGGCTTCAAGCCCTTGGGCCTCCCCGAGGACTACATCAAGGGCTTCCAGGTGTTTGACAAGGACCAGACCGGGTACATTGGCGTGGGCGAGTTGCGCTACATCTTGACCTCGATTGGCGAGAAGTTGACCGACGCCGAGGTGGACGAGTTGTTGAAGGGCGTCACCGTGACTGCCGACGGCAACGTGGACTACGTGGAGTTTGTCAAGGCCATCTTGGACCAGTGAGTGGCCCGCCGGGACGCTCGTTCCTCGGCTTGAGTTAGTTAGGCTTGGATGTAATGCCTGAGAATGGATACCATTGTGCACTTGCGAACCGGCGAGCCAGCTTCTCGGGCGATGCCCGGATTCGTGCTTTGCCGTCTTTGGCCGTCTCCCCATTAGTAATTGCTTGGCCGGGATCAGGCTGTTTTCGCGGCCAGCTGTATTTTTGGCAGTGGCTATCGAGGCGTACTATTTTTGGAGATCGAGGAACCGCACCTAGCCTGGCGTAAAGCGACCAGATCCGGCCTCGACCCAAAGACGCTCCGCATTCTCTGTAAAAAAAAAAAAGAAAAAGGAAAAAAGCCTTTCCATCAAGCCCACGAAACCCACGGTGTTTCCCGCCCGTTTGTGTGCTTCATCCCCCTCCTCTTCTCACAATCAGCCTGCTTCTCACTCTTCGCACTACATGGACATCAACAACCAAAGACTCCATCTCTACCCCCAGGACCGGGTAGCCACCGCCGCTACCATCGCGGCGTGCGTCGGCGCCGGGCAGGGCTTTTACGCCGGCGTGAAAACGGCATCGCTCCGCTACCTCACGGAAAACGCCCACCGGCTCCCGAAGACCGTCGGCGGATGGTACTTCTACCACAAGAAGAAAAACTACGTGATGCTTCTAGCGGGGTGCAAGGACGGCGCGCGGTTGGCGGCCAAGTACGCGGCGGGCGTGGGCGTTTTCCTCGCGGCGGAGGCGGCTTTGGACCGCGTCCGGGGCACGGCGGATTTTCTCTCGACAGCCTTCTGCGGCGCGGCGGCTTCTTTCGGCTACTGCCTGGCCAAACACATGAGCCTGGTGCAGCGGTTGAACTATGTGAAGCGGGGGATGCTCTTGGGGCTCTTCTTTGGCATTTCCCAGGACGTGATGATCTACTCCCGGGGCGGCCATGTGTGGTATATGGAGAGGTTCCAGCGGAGAGACGCGCTTGCCTAGAGCGGAAGATTGAGCATCTGGCTTGCTGAGCGGCAGCAGAAGGAGGAGGCTCCAACGAAGTCGAAACGCCTGAGCGGTCTGTGGATGCAAGACTCGAAGTGCTTGCAATTGATACCCCCAGGCCAAAGCCACCAGGATGCGGCAAATGCGAGGGCGACACTGAATTTCCCGGTCTAAAACCGGTCTCTGTATATATGCATTCAGGAGTGTTCACCGTTGTCCGCATCTGGCGGGCGACAACCACTCAGGGCCCACTTTTACCCCATTTAATACCACAAAGACGTCGTTTTGCAGCTTGTTTGAAAGCACCATCACCGAGACATGAGTCTGAGGCGAGCTGTCTTTGCGGAATGCCCTGATGTATCTCCTTGCTTCGAGTGTTTCAGCGCCTATCAAGTCTCCTCAGGTATGTCATTTGTCTTCGAGCGGTTCTTGGGTCTGCATTCAGGATGTGAATCATTCGTGATCATCTCTCAATCTCGATCAAGGTGCCTGATAGTCACTTGAATTTTGTGTCTTGATAAATACTTGTATATGTTATAGCCTGGACTGCGCCAAGGTCCCGCTTCCACCCAACGCGCTGACGCAGACCCACTCGTGGTCTGCCGTTCATCAACCGCAGCCCGTTGTCGACGTGTCAAGGGAAGAGTCGGGAAACGATCCAGAGTCAAGTCCACCCAGTGTCAGCTTTCGGGCCTCGGCTGTTGGCTTGTTCAAATTAGTCCCGTCGGCAATGGCGCCATGCAGTTGCGGCGAGTGTTTCAGTGTCTGCGTCAGCCACCAGCGCCATGCAGTTGCGTCGAGTGTTTCAGCACCAGTGTCAGTCCGCGTGTGGCAGTCGGCCTTGCAGCCGCGGCCTTGCAGCCGCCGCGCCTACTCCTCGTCCTCCTCCGCGTCCTCGTCCTCGGACTCCAAGTCGACCGCGTACTTCAACAACACCGCGGCGCCCGTGAGCTGGTCCAACTGCTCGCCCGTCTCGTGCAACGTCGAAAACACGTACACGTCGCCGCCCTGCGCGCGCACGACGTCGCCCAAGCGGATGTAGTGCTTCCGCGTGGCAATGTCGTCGCTGCGGAAAAGCGCGTCCGTGAGCATGAGGCAGCGCACCGCGCCGCTGTCCACGGCGCGCACCACCTCGCGCGGGCCGTACCACGCACGCCCGTCGTCGGCGTTGAGCGCCTTCTGGAACTCCTCAAACACCGCGGCCTCGCGCGCGAACTTGGTGTCGTTGAGGCGGCGCTGCACCGCCGGGTCGCGCAACGCCTCCTCGAGCCCCTGGAGGTACCCGGTGGACGAGTGCACCACCAAGAACTTGGCCTTGTTGCGGAGCACGGCCTTGTTGTCCAGGCGCACCGCGGCATCAAGGAGCGCCTGCTGCAACGCCGCGGCGGTGAAGCCCGGCGACGCCAAAATCACAACCTTGAGCTTCTCCATGTCGAAGTTGCGCACCATGGTCGCCTGCACCATGTCGAGGAACTTGGCCGCCGCCTTGTCGTGCGCGCTGCCGCCGTCGCGGCCCTTGCGCGGAATGGCCTTCTCGATCTTGTTGCGGAGCACCGTCATCTGGTCCGTCACCAAGCACAAGTGCGCCACGCCGTCCTGGAGCACCACCGCGCCCACCTCGGCCTTCTGCTCCACGCACGACGCCGCCATGACGATGCCGTAGCTCACGTCGTCCCACTCCGGCTTGTTGATCTTCAACGGCTTGTTGAGCTGCACCTCCGCCGTGTGGAAGCTCTGGTTGGGCACGAACTCGCTCTGCTCGGTGGTCTTGCCCCGGAGCCGCATGCACGCGTCGCTGGCCGCGTACTCCACGCTGTGCACCGCCAACTTCAACCGCACATGCACTTTTTCGGCCCGCCCGCCCTCGGTTTTCTTGACGTTGCGGATCGACGAGAGCTCCACAATGTCGCCCTTTTGCACGAGGTTGTAGAGCTGCCAGAGGTCCTCCTTGTCCTGCGGGACGAGCGTGAGCGACCCGGACTTGTCCTTTTCGAGCGCTATGGTTTTGTCGAGGAGCTTCATCTGGTGGTGCGAACGACTGAGGTTTGGGAATTGTCGCTGCGCACCTGATGCACCGGGCCCCGCGTGCTGAGCAACAGTGCACCCAGCGGGGCCCAGCGGGCTCTGGACCCCGACTGAAAAAGGCACCGAGGCAGGGAAAACACAGAGAAACAGGATTCCCGGAAAATTGGGCTGGGCCTTACTGTGCCCCGATCGCATCCATGCTGCAAAATGCACTCCCATTACAAATCAGCTCCACCATTGAGACAAGTGCGTTTTGTCATGACTTCACCGGTTGATTTTCAGGGTTGCCTTACATAAACACATTGATCCGCCACAGTGTCCAGGACCAGCCATGGCAGTCCTCCACAGCATGGCCCGGCCGCTGCACCTACACGTTCTCCTTCCTTGCATCTTCACTATTTACTTGACGTCGGCCTTCACCAAAGTGGAGTTTCTGCAGACCTCGCCCCGCGCGTTCACCAAGCGCACAGGCTCCTTGCCCTCGGCGGTGTAGGTGACGTCGTAGCTGTCCGTGGTCGAGAAGCCCGGCTGCACAGCCTCCCAGATCTTCTTCTTGGGGTTCAACTGCTTCTCGGGCTCCGAGTTGTAGCCCTCGAAAAAGAGCTTCTCGCCCGCCTTGGACCCGGCGGGCGGGTTGACAAACTCCACCGTGTCGCCGGCAGACGCACACAACACCATGCCGCACGACTTGACACCACGCATGGACACGGGCTTCAAGTTGGCCACACACACAACATATCTCTCCTGCATGTCCTCCAAGGCCACGTACTTGACCAAGCCCGAGCACACCGTGCGTGGGCCCTCGGCGTCGCCCATGTCGATCGTCGACATGTACAACGAGTCGGCGTCGGGGTGCTTGACGGCCTTCTGGATGAAGCCCACGCGGAAGTCAATCATGCCGGGGTTTGGCGGCACGGCGGCGGCGGCCTGCTTGGCCTGCTGCTCGGCCTTGGCACGCGCCTTGGCCTCCTTCTTGGCCTTGGCGGCCTCCGCACGCGCCTTCTTGTCCTCCTCGCTGGGCTCCTTGGACTCCTTGGTGTCCTTCTTCTCCTCCTTCTTCACCTCCTTCTTCGCGTCCTTCGTCGCCTCCTTCTTCTCCGCGTCCTTCTTCTCGGGCTTCTTCTTCTCCTTAATCTCTCTGGCCACGGCCACAGAGGCGTCCACGGCCAACTGCTGGCCCTCGGGCACCTCCACCAATGTGTTCTGCACCAAGTCGGCCCATCTCAAAATGTGTCTGAACTTGGCGTACTCGTCGGCAGACTTCCACTGGCTGGCCACGGGCAACACGCGGGCAAACAACTCCACGTCGACCTTGGCCGGCGCCTGGCCCACGACAAACGTTTTGTTGCGCAAGTTGTTGTTCAAGGCTTCCAAGGACTCCTGCTCGTCGAGTCTGGCGGAGAGCGTGCGGAATTGCGACGCCAACGCCTTGCCTTCGGCGGACAACTCGGGGAACACCGAGTCCACGGCCTTGGAAACGTCTTTAAGGGGGAGCTTGTTGAACTTGGAAAGAACGGAAGCCATTTTGGGGTGCAGTGGAAATTTTCCGCTGAGAAATGTACCCGCGGGCACGTGACATGGATCGGGGGCTAAAGTACTCTGTTAGTTATGCTGAACTGGGAGTTCTTGCTCTATTCGGTTAGTCTTGTGGTGGCCCTGATTCTGCTGTTTTTTTTCTCTTCTGGCTTGCTCTGTTGGATGTGTCTTTGCAGCCACTGCGCAGACTCACTACACATCAGTCTCATTCCACTTCTCTTTTGGGACCATAATACTGATACGGGAAAAATATTGTTCGTCTTCGAAAGATCATTTGTCGTCTTCCACATTGGAGGACGTTGGTTAAGAACTTTTTTTGAAAGCCTTCGCTTTGTAGAGATTTCACTGTTACAAAAAGTTATCCGAAAGTTGGTGAGTCTCTTGAAGGCACTTTTAGCTTGGGACAGGGGCCTCATCGATAAAAACCACCACTTTGTGTAGTCTCTGAGACTTTGCGAGGTTTATTTTTCCGATGAAAGTCTCTCAAAGTTCCATGGTTTGCTATGCCTTCTCGGTTTTGTAGTAGAAATCATTCTCCCACCGGATCTGATCCATGAGGTCCATCATCACCTGCGTTTCCGCCCAGGGCATTTCAGAGCACTCCACCTCGCCAGCATCCACGGCTTTTGCCACAGCGTCAGCCTCGTAGATGTAGCCGTGGAAGCCACTGGTTGCAATTGCGTCGTCATACACAATGTCGGGCTCTTCACCTTTGAAAGCAACCCGCAACGAGCATGGCTGTGCCGGGTTCTTGGCAAAAGCCGAAATCTCAAGCACGCCCTTGGCACCCTCCACCCGCAAAAATGGCGAAGGGCCGTCAATGTGGTTCGAGCACGTGAGCACCGCCTGCTTGCCGTCGCTGCACTTCACAATGTACGTACCCACGTGATCCACCTGGTCGGTTTCGTCAATGGTGAGGAAAGACTTTACCGTCATGCTGCTGCCGCATGGCTGCGCCAAGAGCGCCCGGCAGTACGTCAACGGATATATGCCAATGTCCAAAGTGGCACCTCCAGCCAAATCAACGTTTCGAGTACGGTTCTCCGGCAGGAGATTGGCGAGGTCCATGTCCATGGAGAAGTCTGCGTGCAAGCGGTGCACGTCGCCCAAGACCTTGTCCTCGTAAAGAAGCTGTCTGGCCTTGTGCACCACGGGGAAGAAACGGGTCCACACGGCCTCCATCAAGAAGAGCTTTTTTTCCTTGGCCACCGCCAACACATCCTTCGTCTCCTGGCCCGTCACCGTGAACGGTTTCTCGCACAAAACGTGCATCCCGCTGTCGAGCGCTCTGAGAACCTGTTCCTTGTGGAAATTGTGCGGGGTACCGATGTACACGGCGTCAATGTCCTTGTTGGCAAAGAAGTCGTCGTAGGACTGCGCCACAGCCTCATAACCCTGGTTTTTCTCTGGCGTGACCCCGTGCTTCTGCAAAAACAGGCGGCCCTTTTCCACCAGCGACGACCCCACACTGGCAACTATATGGGTTTTGGAATTGTTGACGTTGCTGAGCACCAAGTCATGCACAAACTGGCCGGAGATGTTTCCGGCCCCGATAATTCCCCATCTGAGCGGCATTGTGAAATATAACTTTCTAGAGAAGAAGTGGAAGATGAGAGAAGAAGTAGTAGTGGTTAGTGGTGGGGGTGCGGGTGCGGGTGCGGGTGCGGGTGCAATCTCCTACCGGGAGCAATTGGCTGATCAGCCGGGCCGCAGACTTATGCAGTGATGCTTCACAAAAAAACAATAGATTCCGCAGAACGCGATAAGGGCCTATTGTGTAGCGCAACGGTTGCAGTTGCAGCGACCCTATGGAGGGGCAGTTTGCAACGGCTGCAACGTTGCATTGGTGCGGAGATCGCAGGCGTCCCCAGATTTGGAGGCCATATATTCCCAGCCGATCCCGCCCTTTTATACATTTGAGGCATTTCCTGAAACACAGCTGCGGCCGCAATTGAAAATGACCCCTGCAAGCACAGCTATAAAAATGACCCACCACGCCGCGATTGAAGAGTCTGGATATGCCGTTGTCCGGGGCCTTCTCTCCCCCGCCGACGTCGAGAGGTACAGAAGCGCCGCCCAGGCGGTGGCACAGTACGCCCGCGACGGCCACTGGAAACAGGTGCGCACGCGCGGCAAGCAGTTTCCTCCGTGGCCCGAAAACTACAGCCCCGACATCTGGGGTGTGCTGGCGCTTTTGCACCCAGACTTGGGGGACATGGCGTCCCCGTTCCAGGAGGTGTACACGTCGCCGCAACTTCTTGCTGTAGCCGCCGACATTTTGCAGGCGTCGGAGAGCGATTTGTCGATGGAGCTCCTCAACATGTTGGTGAACCCGCTCACGGATTTCGAGTTGGACTGGCACCGCGACACGATCCGGCCCGAGGCGACGCCCGAGGAGGAGGTGCGCGAGTTGGCGCGGGGCCAGAGCGCGGGCACGCAGTTCAACTTGGCGCTCACGCACGACAAGTGCCTCATTGTGGTGCCGGGGTCGCACCGGCGCGCGCGCACGGCTGAGGAGCGGGCCAACACGTGCGGGCGCAACAAAACAGGGCCGCTTGCGGGCCAGTTGGCGGTGGAGTTGGCGCCGGGCGACGCGGTGTTTTACGACAACAACATCTTGCACCGCGCCGCGTACTCGGCGCGCAACGAGCGGTTGACGTTGCACGGCTCGTACGGGCACAAGGTGTACGGGCACGCGCGGGCCAAGGGCATTTTGCAGCATGGCGTGCGCGAGTGGTTGGGCCGCTTGGAGCCCGTGAACGCGGCCATGGCGCTGATGAAGGCCGGCTTGGAGGCCATAGCGGCACAGGCGCCCGAGGACGTGGGCTACGCGCTCGAGGGCTGATGGGCGAGGGCCCCAGGCCTGCGATGCAGCCGAGTGGAACGGCGCGCACCGCGCTAGGCCATGCCTCGCAGTGACACAAAATATGACATAGCACAAGAAAAAACGCTAGAGACTTTGGGCGGCCGAGAGGCCGTTGTGGAGGCGTCGGGGGCCGCCGCGGCGCCGTGGCCGGGGCGTCGTTGCTGGGAACACGCCGGCTGCGTGGGACTGGCCGCTGCCGGCGCTCTTCGTCCTCTTTTTCGCAGTATCAGCTCCCGTATCTCCGCACCACCACACAAACTACACCATGGCGGGTGCCTCCGACACCGCCACGAAACCGGTACGTTTCCCCGAGCCGGCGGCAAGCCCCGCGCGCCGCAGCGCCTACTAACCGCAGAAACGGAAGAAAATCTCGTGGGCGTGCGGCCACTGCCACAAGGCGCACATCACCTGCGATTCCGCCCGGCCGTGCAAGCGCTGTGTGCAGCGGGGGCTCCAGGACACGTGTCAGGACGCCCCCCGCAAGCGCAAAAAGTACCTTGCCGACGTGCCGCCCGCGTTGATGCAGCCGGGCCGCCAGGGCTCGGTGCCTAGCGATGCTCCGCAGTACGAAGCGAGCTACCTCAGCACGGGCCCGTCGTCCGTGGGCATGTCGCCCATGTTCAGCTCGTACCCGACGGAGCTCGAGCAGGCGGCGAGCGAGCCGGCGCGGGACGAGGCGGCGGGCGCGGCGGGCGGCGCGGGCGACCACGCCAACACGCCCAACCAGCACAGCGAGCAGGACGCGAGCCTACATTACGCGCCGGGCCAGGACGCCGCGGCGTACGGGTTCTACGGCGACCGCAAGAAACGCACCAACTTCCTCTCGTCCGCGGCCGACATGGAGTACTCCACGTTGTCCAACATCCTCCTGGAGAGCTTCATGGCGCAGTACCCGGGCACGCCGCACGACAGCACGCCCAACAGCGGCAGCGTGTCGCCGCACGTGGGCAAGGTGTCGCTGCCGCTGACGTGGGCCGGCTGCGCGTGGCCGGCGGCGGGGGACGGCGGGCGCGACCCGCCGAACACGCAGAACATCAACGAGGAGCCGGGCCCGGCGTTCGACGGGCGCATCAACCAGTACGCGCTTGGGCCGGTGGCGGGGCGCACGGTCACGTTCCCCGAGGTGGTGCAGCAGATGGAGTTTCTCCGGCAGAGCGACCGCGAGCGGTTCCACGCGCGCAGCGCCGAGCTGACGGTGTCGTTCACCATCGGCGCGCTGGCCGCCGCGCCCGACGACGGCAACATCAGCTTCAAGGAGCCCGAGGAGATCTACGCGCGCATCAAGAAGCCGTTCTCGTACACGCCCGGGTTCCACCGCTTGATTGCGTACCTCCGGCGGCGGTTTTCCAAGGACAAGTTGGTGAAGATGGCCAAGTCCATGGCCGTGTACCGCCCGTCGTTCATTGCGTGCACGAACTCGCTCCGAGAGGCCGACTTGATCTTCATGGAGCAGTGTTTCCACCGCACGCTCCTCACCTACGACAACTTCATCAAGGTCAGCGGGACGCCCACCATCGTGTGGCGGCGGACGGGCGAGATCGCGTACGTGGGCAAGGAGTTCACGCTCCTCACGGGCTGGACGCAGCAGCAGCTCATGGGCGGGCGCCCGACGTTCATCGTGGAGTTGTTGGACGAGGCGCTGGTGGTGGAGTACTTCGAGTTGTTCTCCAAGATTGCGTTCGGCGACTTCTTGGGCGCCACCATGACCCAGTGCACGTTGCTCACGCCGCAGAAGGACGTGAAGATCCGCGCAGGGTGCATGTGGACGTTGAAAAGAGACGTGTTTGGCATTCCCATGATGGTGATTGGCAACTTTCTCCCGGTGATGTGAGCTGCCAGAGCCACCAAGCGAGCGGCGGAGGCCGGCGGTCTGGGGCCTGCGCCCAGCCTCGACTGAAAAACGCCACACTGGCATGCCACAGACAAAGGTTCCGGAGAGGCCTTGGAGGCCAGAGCCCTGACCACTGCAGGTGATATCAGTACATAGACCGGGTCCGACGAGAGGCTCGAGGACCGACTTTTTGGCGGCTCACTCAAAGTACCGCTGGAACTGAGCGGGCCAGATCCCAGCCGTGCTCCGTCATTGCTGCGTCCAGAGCAGGCTGGAGCTAATTGCTCAAGCAAACGAGTGTGCGTTCTGGGTGTCCGAAAACAAGCAAGAACCCAACAATTTGCGGCCGTTCCTGACAGAGATGCCGAGTCAGGCCCAGCGCCACTGATACTCGCGAAGAAACGCCAGAAATTGGTGCCAAACCCCCTCAAAAAAATCCACATAGCAAAGCGTGGGTGCAAGTGTTATCCACCGGTCCTGCACGCGCCGCAGCCAGGCGCGGTGCCTGGGTCGCACTGTGGGGTATCAGCGCACTGCCAAGCGCTACCTACACCCACACCAAAACACCCCCACAGCGCCGATCCAGAGCATCCGACGCAGCAAACCCACAGAAAACGCGCAAGATTTTCCCCTCCCTCCATTCCCTCTCCATGACCTTGACGGCGCGGCTCGTGGCCACAGTCGCAATCGTGTGTCTCGGCTCGCTCCAGTTCGGCTACCACATGGCGGAGTTGAACTCGCCCGGCGCCGTGATGTCGTGCGAGCGGAGCGCGCCGGGCCGCGTGCCCTACGCCGAGTCGTTTTTCGGGCGCCACGGGTTCTCGGAGTGCATTCCGCTCGGCGCAGAGCAGATCGGCATGGCCACGTCCATCTTCAGCATCGGCGGGCTCGGCGGCTCGTTCTGCGCGGGCGCGGCGGCCGACCGCTTCGGGCGCAAGCGCACGGCCGTGGCGCAGAACGGCTTTTTCTTTGTCGGCTCGCTCGTGGCCACCGGCGCCAACTCCTACGGCGCGCTTCTCGCGGGCCGCTTTCTCGCCGGCATCGGCGCCGGCCTGGCGTTGGTGGTGACGTCGTTGGTGATCAACGAGATTGCGCCCGCGGCCGCCAAGGGCTTGCTCGGGTCCATGAACCAGGTGGCGGTGAACGTCGGCATTTTGCTCACGCAGGTGCTCGCCTTGTGGTGGTGCACCAACAACGACTGGCGGTACGTGTTGCTCACCGGGTGCGTGCTTGCCGCCGCCAACGCCGCGCTCTTGCTTGCGCACGTGGACGAGTCGCCCGTGTGGCTCCACAACAACGGCTGCAGCACGCGGGCGTTCACGGTGCTCCACCACTTGCGTGGCGGGGAGTACGCCGCGGCGCGGAGCGAGGTCAGCGGCTGGGCGGGCGACGAGGAGGACGGGCTCTTGGGCGGCGGCGCTGCCGCTGTCCGCGGCGTGTCTGTGCGCGAGTACTTGACGCGGCCCGAGTACGCCCGCTCCCGCTTGGTGAGCACGGGCATCTTGGTGTTCCAGCAGTTCTGCGGCATCAACTCCATCGTGTTCTACGGCGTGTCCGTGTTGACGCTGCTCTTCCCGAGCGCCGCGGTGGCCATCAACTGCTTGGTGTCGGTGGTGAACGCGGTGGTGACGTTTGTGTCGGCGCCGTTGGTGGACAGGCTCGGCCGCAAGCCGCTTCTCGGCGCGTCCGTGGCCATGATGGGTGTGCTGGCCGCCATGTTGGGGTTTGGCATCAACACGGCCAACGCGTGGCTCTCCGTGGCCGGCACGTTTGTCTACATCACGTTTTTTGCGCTTGGCTTGGGGCCCATCCCGTTCTTGTTGGTGGGCGAGGTCACGCAGCCGCAGGCCAAGGCGCTGGCGCAGAGCTGGGGCGTGACCATGAACTGGCTCGCCACGTTTGTCGTCGGCTACTTGTTCCCGATCTTGAAGAGCTCCCGCCTCGGCGCCGGCGTGTACTACATTTTCTCGTTGATGTGTGCGTTGCTGTACGTGTTCATCCAGCGCTGCATCCCTGAAACCAAGGGCTGCAATTCCTACGAGGAGGTGTGGAGATGAGCCGAATGGAGTTGTGGGCCTGGGGCGGCTCCGGTGTTGCAGCCGGGCGCGCACGTGACGCGCGCTAGGGCTCAACCCTACACTTTGTGTGTGCGCACCGCACCGGTCTCCTGCACGGCACGGCTCCTCCCAGTGCGAAGGCTCAAGAAAAAAAATTTCCCAACCTTCTTCATTCTGAAGTTTAACTAATCAACAATGCCAACCAGATTAACCAAAACCAGAAAGCACAGAGGTAACGTCTCCGCCGGTAAGGGTAGAGTTGGAAAGCACAGAAAGCACCCCGGTGGTCGTGGTAAGGCTGGTGGTCAACACCACCACAGAACCAACTTGGACAAGTACCACCCGGGTTACTTCGGTAAGGTCGGTATGAGATACTTCCACAAGCAAAGAAACCACTTCTGGGCTCCACAAATCAACTTGGAGAAGTTGTGGTCTTTGGTTGAAGAGGAGAAGAGAGACGAGTACCTCAAGTCCGCCTCTGCTTCCGCCGCCCCAGTCATCGACACCTTGGCCTTCGGCTACGGCAAGGTCTTGGGCAAGGGTAAGTTGCCCAACGTCCCAGTCATTGTCAAGGCCAGATTTGTGTCCAAGTTGGCTGAAGAAAAGATTAGAGCTGTTGGTGGAGTTGTTGAGTTGATTGCTTAAGCGGACTCTTCCTTGTTTTAATAGTCAAATATATCTCACGTACATCCGAGAGCTGGCGTGTAGAATGGCCGGTGTCAGAATGGCTGCTGGCCCCGTACATTTTTGAAAAACGTCGGCGAAAGACCTGTACATCTGGGCACCAAAGACCCGTACACCAAAGGCCGCGATAAACCCGTACACCAACGACGCGCGGTGCAGGCGCGGTATTTACAGCATCGCAGCGCACCCGCCAACAACACCTTACAATGAGCAGCCCCGTGTGGAAACCGCAGCAGGCCGTGCTGGCGCGCATCGCCGCGCTCTTGCAGCGCCAGCAGCCCATCTCCAGCATGCTCGCCTTCGTGCAGATGGTGCGCCTCTTGAAAACGCAGCCCCGGACCGGGTGGGTGGACCGCGGCGTGCCGTTGGCACAGACCGAGAGCATCGCGGACCACATGTACCGCATGTCCATCATCTGCATGGCGCTCCCGGCGCTGCGGGTCAACGTGGACAAGTGCGTGAAGATTGCGTTGGTGCACGACATTGCCGAGGCGTTGGTGGGCGACATCACGCCGTTTGGCGGCGTGCCCAAGGCGGAAAAGCACCGCCGCGAGCTCGAGACCATCGAGTACATGGCCGGCGTGGTGGCCGCGTACAACCCGGCGTTTGCCGCGGAGATGCGCGAGTTGTGGTTGGACTACGAGGAGATCCGCTGCGTGGAGGCGCGCTACGTCAAGGACGTGGACAAGTACGAGATGATCCAGCAGGCGTGGGAGTATGAGCAGGACCACGGGCTCACCTACGACTTGTCCGAGTTTTACGCGGCGCGCTCGGCGATTGTCACGCCGGAGATTGGCGAGTTGGTGGACGAGGTGATTCGCCAGCGCACGGAGCACGTGGCCGCCTTGCGGGCGGCGCCCTCCAGCTAGCCGCGTGCCGGCCGCCGGCGCGACCGCCGCACAATCGCTGCAATGAAGACTTGCATCACTGTCTAACGACCTTGTTGGTTACAGACAGGCAGACCTTTTGGATAGGACAAGCTACCCGCATTGACTTGGGGAAGCAGATCCTTTTGCCTTGGGGCATGCAAACCTTTGTTTACTTGGGCTAATCAGACTATCTTTGGCTTGCGCTAATCAGACTTTCTTTGGCTTGCGCTAGACAGCCGTTGATAAACGTACCAGACTATTTTGGGCATTCGTCTCACGGCTAAAGCAAGAGATGGGGTCGAATCTTTGTCAATAAAGCACTTATTTAACTCGACTGACTCCAAGTGACCCGAGGCGATTTGCCTGCTGACTACTTCAGGCAATTAAATACTTCTGGAGCACCTCGACTGGTGGTTTATTGTAAACTATGAAGCAGGCATGATCGGAAAAAAGCAGAGATGGCTTTTCCTAAGTATTTAAACGTCTGGCCTAACTGGATATCCAAACCGGGGAACTCCAGACCTCCCAGACCATTGGTCAAAACTGGTCAACTCCTGTACCGTTGGTCGACTTTTGCAGACCATCAAGTAACCAAATCTGATCCATTTGAGGAGCTAGAAAAGCGTTGGATAGTTGGATGGGACATCTACAACTTACAAATCAAACAGAATAGTCCGGGGCCACTTTCTAGACGGGGTCCGGAGCATCAACCAAGTCCTCCAAACTTCTATACTAATCGAAGAATTTCTAGACCAATGACCAGTGGAGATCAAAAAGCCGTTTTTCTGGACCATTTACGACTATTCTCGACTATTGGGCAGTTCACTTGTCAGACTGCCGCCGTGGTTGTAGCTATTCAGAGACCTTTGAACTCTTGACTATTTGGAACATCTAGACTGAACCTGAACTGCCCGTTCGAAGTGGTTCTGGGCTATGGTCTGACTGTCCCGGGCTTTTGATAAAAGTCTCAATCGAGGGAAATATCGAAGTAGACAGCATTCTTTTGGTGTATGTGGAACTCGGGACCACCTAGACTGGTCTAGACCAGCAGCTAGAGATCGTCCTGACTCTGGACCGATCTTTTCGAACTTTGAACTAATTCTGAACAACTTTCCAATCCATGATCCAAATATTCGCAGGCTAAGCAGAGACTCTGTCGTTTCTAGACTGATCTTGAAGCACATGTAGACTGTGGCTAATTTGACTCATTACAGACCAATGACCTGGTAGTTGCCAATCCCCAACTATTGATCGAGGCGCCTCAAAGCCATCCGGATAGTCTGGAAAGTCCGGAAAATCAAGACTATTTGGACAATTTGGACAATGTAGACCATCTGGACAGTCTGGACCATCTAGACTATCTGGGCGATTTGGAGAATGTAGACTATTTGGGCAATTTAGATAATTTGGACAGCCTGTGCTGAACAGAAAAAATCGACAATCTGGACCATTGAACTATTCAGAATATCTGGTAAACTTGGACAGTGGCAATCCAGACTATTTGGTAAATCTGGACAGTGACAATCCAGACTATCTGGCCCTTCCCAACTATCTCCATAGTTTGGGCAATTCGAACTATTAGAACAATCTTTACTTACCAAAATTTTCAAGCCATATCAGCAATCCGGCCCAACTGTAGCTTTTTGACTATCTCGACAGTCTAGACTGGGTCCAAACTACCACCACATAAACTGTAGCCATTTCAGACTATCAACTAACACGATCCCCAATCACCTCCAACCACTGATCGAGTGTTCGAGGCTGTTTCCAAAACCCCTCAAACAACGTCTATTCCCAGACCATCAACTATTCTTTTTCTGCTTTAGTCACTTTGATCATGCTCTCATCTCAGCACTGCGAATCTCTATTCCACAATATTTGCCAACCTCCGTACAAAGCTGCAAAATCACCACAACAACAACAAAAAAAAAAACAACGGCACAGGCGTAGCTCTTGAAAAGCCCACTATCGACTCCCCCCCCCCCCTCGCTGTTTCCTCCAACCCACTTCCAAAAGCGGCCGCAGCCTCGACCCTCATCTCAGAACCCACCTCGCATCAGAGCGCGTTGCCACCATGACTTCTTCCGAACCCGAACCCAGCGCCAAGCCCGAGTTCGGCGTCTCCGGCCGCAAAATCGTCTACGACAAGGACGGCAAACCGTACGTGCCCCCCGAAACTTTTGCCCCCGCCCCGCTAACGCCAGGTGCCGCTCGTGCAACACCCTACTAGATTTCCAGATGCTCGGCAAGGCCAAAGGCGCCGCCAAAACGGCGGCTAAACCGCAGCCCGCGGCGCCGCAGCCCGCCTCCAGAGCCGACCCGCCCGACGTCGAGCAGCTCGGCCGCTCGTCGTGGACGTTGCTTCACCTGATTGCCGCGCGGTACCCCGAGAACCCCACGTCCAAGGAACAGGCGGACATGAAGGCGTTTGTCACGCTCTTCGGGCAGTTCTACCCGTGCTGGTTCTGCGCCGACGACTTCCGCCTGTACGCGGCCCGCCACGAGGTGCAGACGGCCAGCCAGGAGACGTTTGGCCAGTGGCTCTGCGGCGCGCACAACGACGTCAACCGCAAGTTGGGCAAGCCCGAGTTCGACTGCACGTTGTGGCGGAAGCGGTGGCGGGACGGGTGGGACGCGTGAGCGGCGGCGGCGCGCCGCCCACGGGCCTACGCAGCCACATAGGGACGTGAACTTCGAAACTACTCTATAGCATCCGTAGACGACGGCGCGCGCTAGCGGTAGACGCTGCGCACAAACTCCACGAGCTCGTCGCCCGCCTTGTCCGGCGACAGCGGCACGAAGCGGTCCGCCACCATCTGCTTCTTCAACAACACCACCGTCGGGATCTTGCCCACGGCGTACGTCTGCTGGAGCTCGCGGCCGCCCGGCGAGTCGCACGCGATGCTGGCCAACGCCATGGACTGCGCCGGCTTGAGCGGGTACCGCTGGCGGTCGCCCAACACGTCGAAAAGGCCCTGCGTGACCTTGTTGCACTCCGGGTCGCCGGGGAACGTGAAGTTGAGCAAGAGCGGCTCCTTGGTGAGCACCACGGTGCCGAGCTCCGCGGGCGACTCGAAGTACGCCGGGAACAAGCGGTTCTGCGTGGTGATTTCGCCGGCGCTGGGCGGGTAGATGAGCTTCTTGTTGTACTTGGCAAACCACCCGAAAAACGTCCGCACGGGCATGCGGGCCAACCGCGCGGGGGCGATTCTGGCGGCGGCGAGCATGTTCGGTGGGGCTGTGGCGAAAGAGAGCATTTTTCGCTGCAACTGTGGCGGAGGGGTGCAGTGTCCAGGTTCCAGTACTGTGCTGGTGTTAGTGTGGGGAAGGCGCGAATGCGATGGCAAACGACATGGAGTCACCACACCTTGGAACGAAGGGCGAGAGAATGTTTTTTCTTTTTTTTTTTCTTTATATCGCAAACCGTGTGATTTACTCAGGTATTTGGCCATTGTTCCGCCAGCTACAGTAGATGTTGCCAGACCGCACAATTCTATAATCTCAGTCTCACCACAATGCCCCATCATTTCGCCTTTCATCTCAGTCTCTCAGTCTCTCCGTCTCTCAGTCTCTCAGTCTCTCTCAAGCTCTCAGACTCTCAGACTCTATCCCACTCTATCCCATTACTCTCAAGGCGGTTTCCACGGCGGCAAACGTGCCTGCACTGCAGGGAACGGCCCGGACCAAACACGGCGCCAAACCCCGCCAGAAGGCCCGGAGCCCGCCCGCAGTGTAGATGGCGCGCGTGGCTCTGGCCACCAGCCCGTTGTACTTGGAGGCGGCGCCGAAGCCGTCGCTCTGGATGTTGCTCTTGACCACGTCCAACGGGTAGCTGCTGAGCCACAAAGCGTTGCCCGCCAACGCGCCACTCGCCAACAACTCCCACGTCGGAATGTCGCTGCGGCCCCGGTACCCTCGGTTCTGGATGAGCCACTGCAACGTCGCCTCGTACGTGAGGAACCACACGCCGTACGCCTGCACCTCCCGCGCGAGCGTGATGCCGGTGCCCCGGTAGAGCCCGCGGAGCCCCTGCGTGTTCCAAATGTGTTTCACCGTGTGGCCCAAGCTCCGGCTCTCGGTCGACGCCTGGCTCAAGATCCGGAGCTGCTCCACGGGCGCCGTCACCACCGTGTTCACGGCGCCGGCCATGGCGCCGGCCACGTACGTCTGCGGCCAGAGCAGAAGTTCGGCGTTGCCGCTCAGTTTCAAGAGCTGGCGCTTTGTTTCAAGAAAGCCGTAGAACTGCAAGGAGACGCACGCGCCCACACCGAACAACGGCGCCATCGTGCCTTTGTAGAACGCCCGCACGCCCTCGTTTCTCACCACCTGCTTGACAATCTGCAAAGACGACGTGTTGGCGGTCGAGGTCTGGAGCCGGATCTTGACCAAGTCCGCGGGCTGGCCAATGAGCACCTGCGTGGCGCCGCCGATGAAACCGGCCGCCACGTCCTTGGCCTTTCTCGAGAAAGATTCGTCCACAGACATTGCACTAGACTGGAGTAGTGGAGTGCAAATGCCTGGTGGGTGGGACCCGGATTGTACAAGCACACGTGACGCGCATTTTGCAACCGGGGTGCGGGCCCCACCTACAGCGGGCCCCACCTACAGCGGGCTTATGCTAAATTCCTTTATCCAGTCTATCCGTTTAAAAGTCCTCCGATGGACATTGTTTTTTTGCTTCTGTGCTGGTCGTCACAGCCAGGAGCCTCGAGGGGACGCCGTGTGCTGGTTTTGAACGACTTGGTGAAGTCCACGGCAATGACATTATTCTCCTCGTCGGGCTTTTCCTTGCTTTCTTTCAACACCGTGGGCTTCTCCCGCGCGGGCTTCTCCCGGCTCTCTTCCTTCTCTTCCTTTCCCTCCGGCTTGGAGATCTGGGTGGGGAACCGTATGTGCGAAGAAGACACCGGCACCGGCAGCTTGCTGGGCATGCGCGCGTACATTGTCGACATGCTCGGCGACGAGTACCCGTAGTAGCCGAGACGACGCAGGTCGGGCGACGCCATGTGGCTGTTTGCAGGCGCCATCTGCGGCATCATATGCGGAGGTTGCACAGGCTGCACCACATGCATGGGCCGCACAGGCATCACCTGGTGCAGCGCGGGCGGCGGGGGGCCTGGCATGGGGCCCGGGCCGTTGGGCGGCCGCCCCGCGCCAGAGTATGGCGGGTAGTACGCGGCGATGGGAGGCACGTGCACTGGCGGCGACGTGACCCCGCGTTCGCCTGGCCCGCCGGGGCCAGGGGCCCCATGCTGAGACACATTCTGCGGGAGGTTGGGCGGGAGCACGCCCGGCTGGCCGTACTGCTTGTTTTCGTCCACGAGAATCGGCGGAATGTGAAACACCTTCGTGGGGTAGTCCTCCTCGCGCTTGAAACCGGTGCGTTTGCGTCTCTTGATGGTGCTGCGCTTCAAGCGGATGGGGCGGTGGCTGCCGTGGAGGCGGTAGTACAACCCGCACGCGTTGCAGATGGAGTTGCCCAAATCGTCGCGGCGCCAGAGCGGCGTGATGCTTGTCGCGCAGTTGAAACATGCAATGGCCACGTTCTCCTCGTCCTCGCTGCTTTTGGGCAGCGCCGAGGCCGCGTCCTTTTCCGGCTCCGGCTTGAGCGACTTGCGGTTGTCGTACGCGGGGCACCCTTCACAGGCGGCAGAGCCGCCCGTGCCGTTGCACACACCGTCGCCTCTACAGGACCCGGCCTCGTCTTTGCAAACAACAGTGTTTGGAGGGCGTTTCAAGTTGACGGGGCGGTGGTGGTGGTTGGAACGTAGGTAGAGCCCGCACGCGTTACATATGAGGGTACCGTTGGGGGCCCGGCGCCAGAGCGGCGTCTTGGTGGTGCCGCAGTTGGAGCACACGTTTCCCTCCGGCTTGTAGCCGTTTTTGGGGGACTTGGCGGCCTCGGCCGGCGACCTTGCTGTCTCGGCCGGCAACCTGGCGGAGGCCTTGCCCGGCTGCTCGGTCTGCGACGTTTGGGGTTTCGTTTCGGGTTTGGTTTCGCCGCTTGTTTCGGGGTCCGTTTCGGGTTTCGTGGCGCTTGTTGTTTCACCCACCGTTTCAGGCTGTGCGTCGCCCGCGAGAGTGTGTCCCGTCATTGGTCGCGTCTTGTGGTGTGCTTCGCTGGCGTTGCCCCGCCCGCTTGGCGCTCGTGCTTCATTGGCCGAAAGTGGCTCCGTGGCACTGGATTCCCCAGACTTCGCTGACGGCAGAGACTCGGCGCGTGGAGCACCGTCAAGGTGCTTTTGGTTGGATGCAGTTGTCATGTGACAGTGGTTGATTATGCTAGTGGTTTCACAGGGACATTTCCATGTAAATGGGAACGGTGGTGGAAGACGTGGAATGACCAGCTGATATCGCTGAGTCTCGATCCTGTCGTTTGATTTGCTAAGCCGCTTATCGGGAGGTTTGCAATCGAATGCTTGGGATTATTGTTTTTGCGAATGGCAATGGCGGACCGATCGGCTCTGGAATAGTCGGGATGTGTAACAAAAAAGGGTTGAAAATTTACTCAAGTTGCCATCCCATACACTGGGCCGAGATCCTCTGCATATATACGAAATGCTCGGGCATTGTAGCGTGCCACAGCAGAGCAGAGCGTCCTGTGCGCGCGGCCGTGCCACTTGAGGCGCCACGGGCCAATCAGCGCGCGCGTGTTACTAAGCTGCACGGCCGTTATCTGCGATGGCCAATGAGCTGACGCACCTTTGTCAGCACTAAACTTGGCGTTGTGCCCCAGCACGTCGCTCATGCCCGCAGCCATCCCCACTAGAGACGATGGCCCATGCCAGTTGCTGGAAATTCCGGAAGTTCCGGGGTCAGCAGGCTCATCGTAATTGGAGCCTCAGGCCATGTGGGCGCCGCGCAATGCCGATCCGGCTGTTTGGCCCTTGTGCGCCAGTGACAGCGAAATTAGTGCTCACGCCTTGCTTGCGTCAAACTCGTCCAATGGAAACTCGCGTTTAAGCTGCAGTCGAATTGCCGATCGCAGATAAGATCTGCGTACATAATCGGAGACAGGAAAGCAGGCAGCGAACGAATAGAAGCGTCGCAGGAACGCAAAGCCGAAATTTCCCACCACGGTGCAGGCCCGGGTCGTGGAATGGGCGTGCCATTTAGCCCGGGTCGGGACAACTGATCTTTGAGATTGGAAACGCAAGAACACGGTGCATTTTCTGAATCTAGGCTTTTTTTCGGGAAGACCGTTGTTGTTGTGACGTGTCAATTTTAAGTGTGAAGTTCTGCGTCGAGCCGCCCAAGCAACGGCCATTGTTGCGCCCGGCTATTTGAAACTGTCGGCAAAATCTTCGGTGGGCGTGGAATTCAGGCGAAGCAGCAAAGGCGAACAGTGGATCGGGGTGGATCTGATTAATGGGCCCATACCAGAATACCTAAATTCTCCCAGAAAAAATTCCACGCCAAGAGTCGCTGGGGCGAACAAAGAAAATCTAGCCCTTCAAAATGCCGTACAGGTCTATCTCTGACAACTCGAATTAAGCAGCGGGCATGCTCGAGGAGCAGACAGTCTCGAGCAGCGGTAAGCTGGGAGACTTCACCTCTAATAAAAATAAACGTAGTTTGTATATCTGGCTGCAACGGCTCGGTGCGCTGGACATGCGACTGCCAGGCACCCCCAAGCACGCAGCAGGTGCCTTCGGACAAACCTGAGACATGGCTACGAGCAAGTGATATAAAAAACGAGTCGTTTCCCGGTTTCACACACCGCTGTGTCCTCTACAGTTTCCCAGCCATTAGCACGCTCCCCCTTTTTTCTTTTGGCCGCGCCGCGTTTGTTTACCCCCTTGTGTTTACCTGTGCGCGCGGTCACGGGCCGAACAAACAAAACACCATCAACTGACATCCTCTACCTCACCTGGACCCAAAAATACGGCGAGGCATAGACCGATATACCACGGCCGCCACTGAAACGGGCCTCAAACAAACCGCAACGGGCCACACCATCACCCGGCTCACTGCAAAGCAAAGAAGAACAACCCAACATTCCATCCCCAACAATAGCGAAAGTTCTGCAACAACCCAAGACGCCAGCACCAAAAAACCATCACCAACGGCCAGCCAAGAAGTCCTTCTGGGAGCCAACACCATCTCCACCGAAAATATCACGGCCAAGAACATCATTCCATCTTGAAACAACATGAGTCGAAACCAGGGCGACAAGGAGAAATCCCAGCAAACACCTGCTCACAGAACACTACCCCGGCAGTCGGAGCTCGACTACTTTACCAACAACCATTTCTCGCGGTCGTTCAACTCCTTGATCTTGGATGACTCGCTTGATGGGAAGTCCCGCAAGCCTTTAAACAAAAGCCCGCCATTCAACATCAAAAATGACCTCTCACTCACCGACACCCTAGATTTGGATCTCGGCTCCGACGTCACTGACGAGGACTTTGACTTCGAAGACTTGGGCGACAGCCTGGGCATTCCAGGCCACTCGTCGCTTTCCAAGCCCGACTCCCAATCCACGCTCACATCCGAAAAGAGCCGTCTGCATACCAAGAACACCATGAAGCCGTTATTGAAACGGTCCTCCAAATACTTCAACTTGTCCATCGATTCCAACTTCGCCCCGGACCAGTCGAGCCCCCTTTCGGTGAAGGACACCAAGCATACCCTGTCACCCTTGCATGAAAAATCGACACCGTTCAACAAATTTAAGCGGCCACATCAGCTCGTGAGCCAGTCGCCCTCAGCGAGCCCCAACAATAAGTTGAAAGCCGTCTCTGGCATGTCTACCCCTTCCAAAGGGGAGAAGAACCTCAAGTTATTCAAAAACTCCAACATGCTCCGAACAAAGTCTCCAAGGGTGGCGATGCTCTCGTCACCTACTCGCCACGAATTCACATTCAAGAAGGGGGCCAAGAGTCCGAAGTTCAAGCTTCAAATGTCCTCGTCACCTCTCGCAAACCACATATTTGACGACTACGTGCCAGCTGGCTTTGATGAATCTCCGCTGCGGCCGCAAAAAGCACACGCAAACTTCAATATGTATCACGATACGGAGAGGGACTTGCCAAGAGAAAAGTCAACTATACCGCGACTGGAACCGAGGCTTTCTGCCAGCGATGACAAGGAAAACTTCGGACTACATCCTCCAAAGCTGGCCAAGAAACCATCTTACAAGTTTGTCAAGCCGCTACAGACAGCATTCGAATCTACCGGACTTATGAAGAAGAACTCTATCTTCAAGAGCTCGAAGAAGCCTCCTCCAGAAACTCCCATGAAAAGGAACCCTCTCATCATCATCAACAGCGAGAAGAAGACACCATTTGCTTTCAACGAAAGTTTCTTGAGCAACGACCACTCGATCGAGGTGGGTAGAAATGTGCCAGTCACCTTCCACTCTAACGATTCAGAGTCGTCGTTCTTCAAAATACCCTCGTCGACGCAGCCGGCAAGATCCGGTGTTCTTTTGGATGATCCAGACATGGGATTCGACAATGTTCCCGAAACACCTACAAAACTGTCGAGCAAGGGCAAGCAATTGAACATGCTCCTGGAACTACATACGGCGGCTCCTACGTCTGCCATCGAACAAGATGGCGAACCTTGCACGCCCATTCTGCATTTAGGACTCGCATCTTCCACCCAAGCCACCTTGGTCCTTGCCGAGGCTTCTCGAGAGAACTCCATCACGGATCACACTCTTATTCCTGGCAAGGAATTGGAACGGGAGCCAAGCAATGAAGAAAAGGCTAGAATCGACGAACATCTCCACGAGAAGTTTGGCACGTCGAACATCAAATTTTTGGGAGAAGGCCAATTCTCGGTGGCATTCGAATGCGCTTTCCAAGGCGAAAAATATGCCATCAAGAGAAACAGGAAACCGATTCTCGGTAGTCTTGAGAAAAAAGCTCTTTTGAGAGAAATCGAAGCATTGCGTGCATTGACTTTTATGGACGAGGATGAGGCAGAAGTGGAGGAAGGAAAGGAAAACTTGTTGTTTTTTGTTGAGGCCTGGAGTCACAACAAATTCTTTTACATCATGACGGAGTTCTGTGAGGGCGGCACGCTTTACGATTTCTTGGAGGATCACAAAAACTACAAGTTAGACGAGTTCCGGGTGTGGAAGATCTTGATTGAAATTGTTGCCGGCCTTCGGTACATGCACCTGAAAAACTACTTGCACTTGGACTTAAAGCCTGCCAACATCTTTGTGACTTTCGACGGAAGTTTGAAGATTGGAGACTTTGGTCTCTCGACCAAGTTGCCCATCTTGGAGAAGGACTTTGACCTCGAAGGAGACCGCAACTACATTGCACCCGAGTTGATCAACGACAAGATCTACACCCCATTTGCTGACATATTCAGTGTGGGGCTTATCATCTTGGAAATTGCCACAAACATCATTCTTCCCGGCAATGGAACGCCCTGGCGAAAGCTACGGAGCGGGGACTTGAGCGACGCTGGCAAATTGTCGAGTGACAACATTAGCGATTTCTTGAGCCACAACAATCACTCGTCGTTGACGCTGTATGGGTCTTCGCTCAACTCCGTGAGCGTGCAGCCATTGAGCCAGCACCTTTTGGCTCCACACGGGATCACGGGATCACACTCTGTGCCCGAGAGACCGATGGGCACGTTCTCAATGGAGGCGCTTGGCGACAAGGGCGGACGCAAGGTGATTGACAGCGTGAAGGACCTCATTCCGAAGCAAGCGCCCGAGTTTCTTGTCAACAACACGCACAGTCTCGACAAGTTGGTGAGCCAGATGTTGAAGCCGCACCCGTTCGAGCGGCCAACGGCGCGAGCCATCTTGTTGCGGAAAGAGTGCTGTGAGATTGAGAACCGGAGAAAGGCCGGCGCCACGATTTTCGAGGGCGAGTTTGGCCCAAACGACGACGACTGATCGCCCACCGGGTGGGCAATGCATAACGTATAGACACGGAGACCAAACGGTAACACACAACAGTAGATGGGTGCTGAGGGGAGAGCAGAGGATGGAAGAGTGGCCAGGCCACCGGCCATGAAGTTCAAGGCATAATATGATACGCTGAGGATGAGAGGTAAGTTTGGCGTTGTATGACTGAGATGAGTTTGAGAAGTCAGAGTTGGAGCAGAGTCTGGGATGAATGAGGTTTGAGTTTGAAAAGTCGAAGTTTAGAAAGTTGAAGCTTGAAGAGTTGGAGGTTTAGAAGTCGAAGTTTGAGACGTCAGTTTGAGAAGTTTGAGACGTCAGTTTGAGAAGTCTGAGGTTGAGAAGTCTGAGGTTGAGAAGTTGGAGTTTGAAAGTTGGAGTTTGAAAGTTGGAGTTTGAAAGTTGGAGTTTGAGAAGTCAGTTTGGAAGTCTCAGTTTCAAGAGTTTGGGGCTGAGAAGAGTCTGGGAAAAGCAGAGAGGAATCGATGTGAGAGTACAGCACAGGCCAAAAGCCAGGCGGAGCTATTTCAGGCCCGAGCCATCGCGTGGGTGCGGGCAGCTACAGCATTCGTTAAGTCAGTTTATTGGGCGTGGCCCAGAAACACAGATGCTAGGAAGGTAGATGTGAGATCTTGCAGAAGTGAAGAGCCATCCAGAACACCTCTACTGGATTTGCGAGTAGCCCGTGAACGGGTTGGCGTTCTTGGACTTCAAGTACTCGTCGGACTTCTGCTGCCATTCTCTGTCCATGGTGATTGGCGGAGGAGGCGCCATCATTCTGATGCAGGCGAACAAGCCGACGCCTGCAGCCAAGCCGGCGACGGTGCCCCAAAACACCTTGGCCTTGTCGCCGGGGCCGTACAAGGGCTTTCTGGGGCCCCACTCGCCAAAGGAAATGTAGTAGGCGGCCTGCTTCTCGCAGGCGGTCAACTGCTGCCAGGGCAACTCCATTCTGGCCTTCAACTCGTCGATCAAGGCGGTCTGGTCCTCCTTGGGCAACTTCTCCCATCTGGTCTCCAACTTGTTGACGTACGCGTTGGACAACGGTTTGGGGGCGGCCTTGGCCACGGTGGAGTTGAGGCGGACGGTGCGGACGGCGCGGGCCGAGGCGGAGCGGGCGGCTAAAGCGGCTGACTGAAACATGTTGTGGGCGTTTGGTGGTCCTGCGTGGGTGTTTGGTGTTTTTTCGTGTGCCCTGGTGAGAGGTGGTAATGGCGCGCGTTCATTGGCGGGAAATCGGTGCGTGGACGACCGGGTGCAAAATCGTGGCCCGGCGCCGCCGCCGCTGGCGGGCGCTTTGCGGGGAGCTGCGGCCGTGGCGTGGCCTGGCGGCGGCAGCCACGGGGCGGGCGCTCGTCTCGGCGGCCACCAGGCACGGCAAACGGGCGTTTTTTGGCGGGGTGCGGCGGTGGTGGTTTTACGGCGGGCCGCTGGTTTTTTTTTTTGGTCGGGTGCTGGTGCTACGGCGGGCCGGCAGCTTCAAAAAGCAGTTTTTATTGCGGCGGGCCGCTGGTCTGGGTCGCTGGTCGGCGGTGGGCCGCCAAATGTGCTGGAATCAGACCACCCCATCGGATGCGAAATTAGCAAGACATGCAGTCAAGGCAGCGCAGCCCCAAAGCGGCTTTTGGTGCGTTTCTGCCGCTTGCCTTTCGGGCGACGCTCCGACGGAAACTTTTTGCAAAATAGGAGCTGGAGTGGCTGCAAATGTCGCCCGACGCATCTCGCAGCCAGCCCTACTCTGGCCGGGGCCAAATTCCTGGGTCAGTCGAGCCGGAGCTCGCCCTGGCGAAACTACAATCGTCGGTTCAGCCGCAGGAGGCGCAACCCGGGGTTTGGTTCAGCCACTCGATTCACAAAATTCCCGAAACGATAGTGCAGTTGGCGTGTGCAGCTCTACCTGACCGAGACTCAAAAAGGTTGCAACTGTCTATGAGAATTGCAGCTGTTCATGACAATAGCAGCTGTTCATGAATATTGCAGCTGTTTCTCAGAATTGCAACCGGTCATCAATAATGGGGTCAAACCACTTGTCATTGCCCGTCCAAATGGCTTCGCTACTTGGCACAGCGACGTATAGTAACAACTCGAAGGTTGTCTTGGAACTGAAAAACTTGAGAAAAGGCATGGAGAACTGGCAAGATCCCGGGTCCAGATCCCAGCGGTATCGGCTCAGTGCTACGCTGAATTCCCCGAGAAAATCGGCTCAGGCGTGCAATTTGGACTGCGTTGTCGGTATCAAGCTTTTTTCAGATGGTTTGCCTAGGCCAAAAGAAGCATCCAAGCTCGCTTTCCTGAAGCAAACGAGTTCAGATTTCACATTTGAATCTTCTTGGCCCGGCCGAAAGTGCAACCAGGCAAAAAAATCCAGTGCTTCAACACCACAAATCCTCAGAATACATGAGCACGAAACCGCACCCAAATGCAGCATCCAGGTTGATCCAGTAGCTGCAAAAAAACCAACCACGAGACAAAACAGCGGAATTGCTCGAGCCCGGAACCGAAAAGGCTGGCAAGAGAGCCGGCCAAATAAAAAAAAAACCGCCAGAAACTGCACGAGAGATCGACTTTTCAGAGTCAGTCACTACTCCCAACTACGGGACAAACTGCTCCAAAGCTGCACTCCATCTGCACCAAATGTCCGTTTTCTCTGCTCTTTTGGATTGCTGCGCCAGCCGGCGCCGTCCAATTCTTCATTATCATACAAAGTCTCCTAAAGTCCCGGCCATGCACTCACGCTCGTGGCTCGGGCTACTTGAACATGCGCCTCACCTGCTCCACGCTGATACACCCCTCGGTGCCCTTGTCCACGCTCTTGGCCACGGCGAAAAAGTCGCTGAACATGTCTGCCGTCCGGTCCTCCAAGCGCCGCCACGCGGCCCGCAACAAGTCCTGCTCCATCACCGTGTTGCTCGTGATGAAGTGCTTCTCCAACTTGCGGCGCAACTCGTCGATCTTGGTCGCCATTTCCCGCTCCGTGTGCGTCAGCGCCAACGCCCGCACGAGGATCTTGTTGTCCTTCTTGCTCTGGCTGCCGCCGTCGTGCGCCTTGACAAACTCGCTCATCTTGTGGAAGTGCCGGTGCAAAATGTACCCAAAGTACTGGTTCTGCACGCGGTCAAAAACCTGCTGCAACTCGGCCCGCATGTGCGCCGTGGTGGCCCCGCTGTCCTGCAAGAGCTGCAACGTGCCAAACAAGTTCTGCATGATCGCCACGTTGCGGTACGCGCGTTCCCGGTCGTCGTGTGAGTTCGACTTGAGCAACGGGTCCGTGCGGTTGAAGAGGTTCACCACGGCCTTCGTGAGCTGGCCGTACGAGCCCTCCACCATACTGGCCACCTCTGCTGTGGCGTCGCCAAAGTCTCGCCGGGGCGAGTGCAAGGCCGCTTCCGTGGTGGAGATGATCTGGTTCAAGTTCTTGATAGCCGGCAACACGTCGCTCTTCGCCCGCACGTCCGACTTGTCCAACAAGTCCACCTGGTGGCCGATGAACCTGCTCCACAACAGCCGGTACTTCTCGATGAGTTTCGCCAAGAAACTGTAGCTGACGAAATCCTGGCTGAACGCGCTGGACTCCGTGAGCATGAACTGGAGCTCTAGTAGAAGCGGCGGCACAATGAGCTCCGCCGGCGTGAGCGTGCGCACCAACTTGTTGATGTAGTTGCCGAAAATGGTGTTCATCTGCGAGAGCAACGTGTTGGAGTTGGTCTTGTAGTTGACCGCCTCGAGCTCCCGCAGCTCGTACGCGGCCATGCGCTGGTCGAGCGGGTTCTGCGCCACGTAGTCGGCAAAGTCCACCGGCACGGCGGCGTGGAAAAACCGCCCCACGAAAAACTGCACCAGGAGCATCAACTCCTCGCTCTCCTTGACAACCTTCAAGATGGTGTTGGCGTCGGCGTACTCGCCCGGCGTTTTCGCCACGCTCTTGCGCGGTTCTTCGCCGCTCGAGGCCCTGTTGATGAGCCTGCTGGAGCCGAAGCGGCCCGACTTCTTCCGCAAGCCCGACACGGAGTCTGGCTGGAAAAGCCCGGACGTGCGCCCGGCGCCGCTCAGGGCAGCCGCCTTGAGCTGCTCGTCCAAGCGGCTGTCCACCAAGCTGGACATCTGGCTGTTGAACTTGCCGTTGATGACGTTCCAGTCCGCTTCGGACGTGCACTTGACAAAACTCATGATGCCCACATACTCGTACTGCGAGTGGAAACTGGAGAGCATTTTGTGGGCAGAGGCATCGGCGGCGCCCGCGTGGAGCGTGTGCAAAGTCTCGCCGAAGCTGGCCAAAATGTACCGGGAAAAGCGCTCGATGAACGCGTGCGCCACCGAGCGGTACTTCTCGTGGAACTGGCGCAACGCCTGCATCTGGCTCAAGTCGTCGCTGGACGACTTGCTGCCGATGGCACCCAACGCGTTGTAGATGGTGAGAAGCTTGGCCTCGAGGCGCGGCACCATCGAGAGATCGCCAAAGTCGTCGTAGTTGGCAACCGCCTGCAAGTCGCGTGCACTCACCTGGGCCATGCCCACAATGTCCTTGAGGTCGTTGTAGAGGATTTTCACGTTGATGGCCTCCACCTGCAAGCCCTTGGAGTTGTGCTCGATCTCCGAGATCTGCGGCGCGATCATGTTGAAGCCGGCCTCCATTCTCTTGAAGATCTCCACCAAGTTGTCCACTTCCTGGGCGGACGTCTTGACCTCGTTCGACAACGACGCCTTGCCAAAGTCCAACGTGGTGAGCTCGGCGACATTCTTGTGCTTGACCAAGTTCAACTCGTGCCGCAACAGCTTGATGCAAATGTCGCTTCCGTCGGTGGGTTTCCACCCGATTTCGTCAAGCAACTCGTCGATCTCGGGGTCTTTCTCGAGGCCCGTCAAGCGCATTTCGGGGGCCTCGGTTTTGGGCAACGCCTCGGTTTTGGGCAACGCCTCGGCTTTGGGCACGGCCTCGTTTTCGGGCAAGGCCACCCGCTTGACCTCGGGCGTCTCGACGCGCTTCTCGGCGCGTTTTTCGTCGGGCCGTTCCAAGCGCTCGGGCATCTCGAGCCGCTTCTTTTCGGCGGGCTTCTCCTCCGGCTTGGGCCTCTCGTAGGTGTCCAAGCTGCTCTTCGTGGAGAAGTTGCTGCGCGACGAGAAGTTGCTCCGGGCGTCGTCGAAGTTGTCGAGCAAAAGCAGCAGTTTGCGGTCCGCCCTCAGCGCCGAGCTCTTGCGCTGGCCAAACTGCGCGTCCATGAACTCCTCGATTTCCTTGATGGAGCTGTCGATGACCGACTCCTCCAGCGGGCCGGTGGGCTTGGACTGCACGCTTTCGTCGGAGTCCGACACCTCCTCGATGCCGTCGGAAACGACCGACTCGGGGGCAAACACGTGCTTCGTGGTTCCCGCAGAGCCCGTGTCGCCGTCCAAGGTCTGCATGAGCTGCATGCCGTAGGCGGCCGCCGTTTCAAGATTGTCGGAGACGTTGCGGGGCTGCTCTCTTTTCGGGTGGTAGTCTCGGAGCGGCAGCGTGCGGCCCGACTTTTGCGCGTACTCGTGGATGGTGGCCATCTCGCCTTTTGCCGCGGACTTGGCGGGCGGCGGGCCGCTGGGCGGATATGCTTGGGGCTTGCTTTGCGCTTTTGCGGTCAGGGGCTGTGCGCTCTGGAGCAGCGGGTGTTGCGGCAGCGGGTGCTGCGGGCCCGCGTTCGACGGGCGGTCCACGTCCATCACCTGCATCGTCTTCATCGGGAGCTTGCCGTTGACGGTGAAGTCCAAGTCCTTGTAGAGGTCCGGGTTCGAGCCGTTTTGCGGGGCCAGCGGCGGCGGCGCCGGGCCCAAGCCCAAGGCCTCGAGCGTCACGCCCTGGAGCGCCGGGTAGCGCCCCATGCAGCGGTGGTAGATCACGGCCAAGTGGTGCATGAACTTGACCAAGCGGTCGGCGCCCTCGCCCAGCTTCCAGTAGTAGTCCTTGTTGAGCGACAAGACCAAGGCGTCGGGCGCCACGCGCGCCACGCACAGCAACTCGGCCAAGTCCCACGTGCGGCCAATCTGGTGGAGCCGCTTCTCGTCGTTGTACTTGCCCTTCTGCAAGAGCGCCCGCCCGCCGTGCTGCGTGCACAAGACGAGGATGCGGTTCTTGACGGGCCCGATCTGCGCCGGCGAGAGGTCTGCCGGCGGCGCCGCCTGCGGGTACAGCGAGTACTCGCGGATGTTGATGTGCGTGTTGTACTTGGCGTCGAGCACGCGGGCGCCGTCGACGGCGATGTAGCGCGAGTAGCAGTCGTGGATGATTTTGTCGACGACGATGCGCCGCGGGTCGGCGGCGCGCCACGCCACCGCACCGGGGCCGCCGCCCGGGGCAGGGCCGTTTTGGCCCATGGCGGGGTTTGGGCCGTGGGCCGGGCCCGCGTGCAGCGCCTGGGGCTGCGGCTTGGGCTGCGGGCGGGCGCCGTAGCTTAGCGGCGGGCCGGCGGGCGCGGCGCGGCCCGGGCCCTTGCGCTCGCCGTTTTTCTGGAGCCGCAGAGGAATCATGGTGTTGTTGATGTGCGACTGCGAGGTGAAAATGAGGGCCCGGGACACGGCAAAAACGAACAATGGGAGACGGGGCGGGCGGCGGCGGGGCGGGCGGTGCGGGCGGCTACGGGGCGAGCGGGATGCCCGAGAGCCGGCGGCGGGCGTGGTGGGCCTGGATTTTGCAACCGGCAAACTGCGCCCTCGCCGTCTGGATTGCCGATTTCGAGCGGCCTGGAAACGGCTTGTGACGCCGCCATTGCAGCGCCAATTGGGCCGCTATAGGGCCGCTATGCCGCCAGTTGAGCCGCCGAATTGACTGCCGCCCATTATTTCTTACCGCTGTGCATCTACATTGGGATTATTCGGGTCCAAGCTGGGGCGAGTGCCGTAGAAAAAGAGTGAGGCTCGATCTCAAAGGTCCGCTTCACGGGTCATTATATCGAAGAAAATCACAATTTTTGATTCCGATTCAGGAGGTAACACTGGGTTTTCACTTTGGCTCTTTTTATCCGGAACAGTGCCATGCTCTATGGTGTGTTGATCTGTGAGTGTATCAATCTGTGAGTGTATTCTGTGAGTACTGATCTGTGAGTGTATTGATCCATCAATGTATTGATCTGTGGTGGTTTTTTTTCGGATAAAAAACGTCACTGATAGAAGCGAATTCTGATAAAGAACATTATATTGGAGCTGAATTTGAAGTCTCGAGCTCCAAATCTGTTCCTTGATCTATAAGTTTTGGCCTGAAAGAACATTTCTCACCCACAAAGTGTTTGATGACCGGAATTTCTATGATTGTAGAGATTGTCGATTCCAGTCACATTGTTGGTGAATTTTCGGAGGCTCAACCCGATTCTTTGATGTGGTGAACAACATTTCCCTGACCCAAAGGAGGCTCTCTCGATCTGCAAAAGTGGCCCTTGTTCTACTATTCTTTGACTGAAATGGTATTTCCAGCCCATACATGAATGAAATGGATATAGCTATTGCTCCTAGATATATCAATTCATGGATTTTTTTGATGCAATCGCTTTTCTTTTTCGTTGACCTACAAAGAGAGATCTGATGGGTGTAATCTAATTGTAGAGCCTTTTTGATCTGGTGGAAAGTTTACTGGCTCCCACACATACCGCTCGGCCTCCCAGATCCTCCAAAGCTTCCGTGACTGACACTGGTCAATATACAATGCTCAACTATTTCGTCTCTTTCTTCTAAAATCATAGCCGTTTCCGCTTCTTTTCGCGTTACAAGCGGGCCGAGCTTCGACTCCATCCCCAGTCGTAAAGCGAGTGCCGAGAGCTTCATTCTCTTCGAGCTCCGGGCGCTCAATCCTTTCAGCTCCAGGCGCCTTCTCATCTCCAGACCCAGGTGCTTCATCTTCCAGTCAAGGCGTACACCACTTTTCCGTGCAAGCTCGTCGCAGCAGCAAGCGTCCTAGGCCGTCTCCGGTCTGTTCCACACCGCGGCCAAGCTGGCCGAGCGCCCGTCCATCGCCTGGAGGCGTCTTCTCAAGGCCTCGTTGTAGCAGATCTCCTGCGCCACCGGGAAAAACGTGGCCGGCCAGTCTTTGCCGTACTGCTGGCACTCCTCGACAATCTCCTTCAACTCCACCTGCTGCACCTTGTTCTGCAACTCCACCTGCTTGTAGAGCGCGTCGCCAATGAGCCCGTCCTGGTAGAGCTTGTTGAAAACGGCCTCGTTTTCCTTCAACTTCAACGAGCGGCGGATCGCCTCCACGGCGCGTCTCGTCAACGCCGCCTTGACCGCCTTCTCCGGCGGGCGCTCGTCCTTGGCCACCAGCTTGTCGTGGTACTTTTCCTTCAACATGTGGTACAACTCGGCGGTGTAGTTGTTGCCGAAAAGCGGCTCCACTTGGATCAACTGCTGGAGCCGGTGCCGGCGGTAGAGCACCGAGAAAATGGCAAACGCCGTCACCACCACGCCCACGTACACGAGCGGCGTGTAGATCGAGATCTTGACGATGTTTTCGGCCATTGTGTGGAGAGGTACAAGATCGTGAGTTGTTACGTACGCACTCACGTGCCGCACCGAGTGGTTTCCAGGCAGGGTCGGTGGAGGCCTGGGGCAAATAAAAAAAAAAAAAAAAAGGGCAACCACAGCGCAGTCCTTGGGCCCAGCGCAGAAAGCAAGGCCTGGAGCGGGCGAAAGGAGCAAGTCTGGGTGGAAGAGAATACTTGGACTGAGCCAAGACATGAAAGGGCCAATAGAGTATCTTGCTGGAGAATTGGTGGGACCAGCTGGGGCGCTGAAAAACAATCATTAGCATCCACATGGCATTGGCCTTTTTCTTATTTGAGACGTTACGGCTGTTTCATTTGCCAACTCAAGGAATCTATCGGGCAGTACATTGGCGGTGGTGGACACAACCGTGCCTCACTGGACTAAGCTAGTATTTTCATTGGAATTGCAATTGAGTTCTCGGCCGTTGGGCAAATTTGCCGCTCGGCGAGATTTCGGGTCCGCTACAGTGACCGCCGTTGGCAAGTAAGACGCAATTCTTTTGGATGGATCGAATGGATGGTCCGACTCGCCCACCGCCATTTTGCAGCCTCAGAGAATTTGCTTCGACGCCGACTCGAATTGGGTAGTGCCCGGCCCGTCAGTTTCAGCTTTTGCTGGTTTGTTTTAGCTTCATGTCTTTGTCTCAGCTTCACGTGTTCTTTCAGCTTCACGTGTTCTTTCAGCTTCAAGTGTTCTTTCAGCTTCAAGTGTTTTTTCAGCTTCAAGTGGTTCGAGTAATTTCAAGTTCGGGTGTTTCGCTCAGCGTGACTGTCCAAAATTTTGCAGATTCAATCGAGTCTCAGTTGATGTTCTGTTATAAGGGAAACTTCTTTGACCGTGCCCTGGTTAGACACAGAGTCGGCCATCAGTTGTTGGTGTTTCTTTCAGTGTTCAGTGCCGCCGTATCTACAGGTTTACAGCTACAGCGTCATTTGCAGCTTTACAGGATTGAGCTTTACAGCTCTCAGCTTTACAGTTTTGAATTGTTGTATAATGATACATCCTTTAGGTATTCCTTCAGGGTCTCCTAAACATCTCTTTCAGTGCTTCCATCTCAGTCTCCCAGTCCCAGACTTTCAGTTTCAGTCTTTCAGGCGTTTGCACATTTCAGTGTAGTTCTACGACTGATGCCCGGTCTCTTGGCCCTACCGGCTCACTGAGTTGATCCAGCTGTATCTGAAACCCCCCAATTTAACAGAGGGAATGGAGCTTTTCAAGGTGTTGAAAAGTCGTGAGGACACAGAAAACGGTTGCAACGTAGAATTGCTGAAACGAGCAGAGTTGTAACTCAGGGGGTCACAGTTGCAACGTAAAGATTCGTCTGTAGCATGGAGTCAGTCAGAAGATAGAAAAATTGTTGCAACATATATTACAGCTGTTATGTTGAATTACAGTTGCAACCAAGTCTCACGGCCGTAACATATAGTCACAGTTGTGACATAGAAGCACAGTTGTAACCTGGAAAAGAGGTTGCAACATAGTTTCACACTTACAACTCAGAATTACAGCTGCAGCATGGAACCACGGCTGCAACAAAAAATCACAATGGTAATACATTGAACGGTTGCAACGTAAAACTGCTGCAACGAGCGTAGTCGTAACATAGAAACTCACAGCTGTACCAATGAATTTTACAGTTGCAACATAAAATCACGGTGTTGACAAGAGGTGGCAGTGCCAGACGAGCCTGGTGTCAAGGCAAGGCCGCTGACTTTAAAAAAATATGCTCCAGCTGAAAACCCGGACCTGAGTTAGTTGCACTTGAAGTTGGTCTTTGGAACCGCATCCAGACGTTGATTCCATGATTGGTTTTGATCCGTTGACTGTCTTTCTGGTTGATTTTACTGGTTTATTCTGTATATCTTACCTTAGCCGTTCAACCAATTGTAAATCTTTCAATACACCTAGTTCATCAAGCTTATTTGGAGGAACTTGGAGGCCGTTGAAGCTTGAGGTTGCAAATGAATAGAAGTGTTTTGCAGAAACAAAGAATAGCCAGAAGAGACCAACAAGCCAAAAAAGATCAACAGACCTGAGAGATTTTACAGACTAAGGCCACCATAGTTGCCTCTTTAAGTAGTATGAAGGGCAAGAAAAAGTGGAACCGTACGAAAAGGTGGAACAAGGGTAAGAGAAAAGGGAAAAAGGACCAGGTAAGCAGCGAAGCACGTCCTTTCCAGCACCTGCGCTTTGTCGTTGCCGAAAATGAAAAATCTGAAGAATCAGCGAGTTTGTCGGTCGGTTCCTTTGCTCGATTCGTCATCTGTAGAGTGGGTCATGAAATATATCATCTAATACACCTCCTACTATTAAATCAGCCTGTGATATAAATCCATGAGCCACTGATGTAAAATTCCTTTCAAACGTTACGATTAAAATCCACCTCAAACATACGGCAACATCAATTAGCCGGTGCCAAAACAGATACGGCAAGCACATCAATAGTCAAGATATCAATAGTAAAGCACACCAACAGTCAATCAAAATAACTGTAAAGCACATCAACAGTCAAGCAAATCAACAGTCAAGCAAATCAACAGTCAAGCAAATCAACAGTCAAGCAAATCAACAGCGAAGCAAAACAGTCAAGAAAACTCGGGCAAAACCGTAATTTTTGGTAGCCGTCTTCTACCGCCTCTCTACTCCATTTCCGTCATCAGTTGCCTTCTGCATCTGTCTTCGCAAAACCCAAGGCAACTCCCCACTAAACCAGCACCATTCCTTCACTCTCGCCGGCAAACAACCGATCCTCGGGGCTGCAAGTCTCGCCATCTACACACATTGTTCGTCAGTTTGTATTGCAAAAATCAATCAGTAAAAGGTGCCCGGCATGGTGGCCGTGGCCGTGGGCTTCGGGAGCTGCGGCACCTCGTCCGCCAGCCCCTCCGGAAGCTGCTCGAGCACGCCGCGCGGGATGTTCTGCACATCGAGGCCCTGGAAGTCCAGGCCGTCCGCCGTGTAGCGGCCGTGGCCGTAGTTCTTGCCGAGGCTCTCGCGGAGCCCCGCGGTGCTGTCGCGCGACACAATGCGGCCAATGGGGTCCATGTCCGCCACGCCCACCGAGGACGCGCGGCGGCTGCCGAGCTGCCCGACAAAGCGGCCGTCCTGGTCCGTGATGGCGCCGTCGGGCGCGCTGACGCGCAACTCCGTCACGCCCACGAGCTCCTCCCGCCCGCGCAAGTAGTGGATGGCGTTCTTGGCCATCGCCTCGGCCTCGTCGCCGTCCTGCTCGCCGTGCACCCACACCGTGTAGGCGTCGGTGGCGGCCGCGGGGCGGTGCGCCTGGCCGTGCACCACGCTGTACGAGCGGCTGCGCGGCAACGCGCCCGCGGCGCCCGCCACCGACGGGCGGCGCAGGCCCAACTGGCACACAAAGTGGCCCTCGGCGTCCGTCACCGCGCCGTCCGCGGCATTCACCACGAGCTCGCGCACGTCCGCGAGGTCCGTGCGCCCGGCAAAGTGGCTGATGGCGTCCTTGACGAGCGCCTTGGCCTGCTCGCCGTCGCTCTCGTTCTTCACCGCCACCGTGTACGTGCGCTCGCCGCCGCCGTGGTCGAGCGCGTGCACCTGGAAGTAGCTGTGGCGCTTCTTGCGCTCGCCCGCCGCGGGCGCGCCCACCGTGCCCACCGCGTGGCCGGCGCCGTCCGTGACGCTGCCGTCCACGGCATTGACGCGCAACTCGCGCACGCCCGCCGCCAGGCTGTCGCGCCGCGCCGCCTGGTTGACCGCCGCGCGCGCCAACACCTTGGCGTGCTGCCCGTCGCTGTCGCCCACCACCGACACCGTGTACGCGCGGCCGCCCACGGACGGCACCATCTGCGGGTAGCTGAAGGAGCCGCTGCGGCCCAAGCTGCTCACGCCCACCGACGAGCGCCGCAGGCCCAACTGGCTGAGGAAGCGGCCCAGGTGGTCCGTGATGGCGCCGTCCGGCGCGCTCACCTTCACCTCGTGCATCTCGCCGAGGTCCGTGCGCCCGCTCAAGTGGTTCGCCGCGTTCTGTGCCATCGCCTCCGCCTGCTCGTCGTCGTGCTCGCCGTGCACGCTCACGCGGAACGCGCGCCCGCCCGCGTGCTTGGTGTAGCTCAGCACCTTGTCGCGCGCCGCAAGCACATTCACCTGCGACGGCCGCCGCCCGCCGAGCTGCCCAATGAACCGCCCGTCCTGGTCCGTGATGGCGCCGTCTGGCGCGCTCACCTTCAACTCCGTCACGCCCTCGATGCCGTCACGGCCCACGAGGTAGTTGACCGCGGCCTTGGCCATCATCTCCGCCTGCTCGCTGTCCGGCTCGCCGTCCACAGACACCGTGCACGCGCGCGCCGCGTCCGCGCCGCCCAGCACATGGCCAAAGTACCCGTCGGCAACGCCGCCCAACTGGCCCTGCTGCGCCGCCTGCTCCAACGTGTGGCGCGCGCTCTCGTGCTGGCGGTGGTGCCCGCTGCCGTCATCCTCCGCCACGGGCTGCCGGAACGCCGCGTCGCTGTGCGGCTTGCCGCCCAAACCCACGGCGGCCGCCACGCCCGCCATCGCGCCGGCAATGCCGCCCTTGCTGGGCGCCTCGCGCTCGCGCTCGAGGCCCGACACGCCGCCCAAGTGGCCCTCCACGGCCTCGTGCTCGAGCTGCGCCTTCACCTGCTCGTGCTGGCGGTGGAACTGGGAGCCGTCCACGTCCGCCGCCGGCTTGTTGAACGAGGCGTCGGGCTTGGTGCTTGCTGTGGTTGCCGCCGCCACTCCTGCCGCTCCTGCGGCGCCCACAACGGCAGCGCCCGAGGCCGCCTCACCGGGGACGTTCCCCAAGTGGCCGCTCTCGGCCGCGTGCTCGAGCCGCTCCTTCACCTGCTCGTGCTGGCGGTGGAACTCGGAGCCGTCCACTTCGTGGGCGGGCTGCTGGTACGCCGCGTCGGGCGCGTCCAACTTCTCCATGTACACCTTGCGCGCGGTGGCGTCAATGACAATCTTCTCGCCCAGCAAGTCCTTGCCGTCGGCGGCCAACTGGCGCGTGGTTTTCTGCGCCAACTTCTGCGCCTCGCCGCGGTCCGCAATGCCAATCACCTCCACGATCGGGTTTCCGGAGCGGGGGGACGCGGGCGCGTGGCTCTGCAGCTTGGCCTCGCGGCCCTTGCCGGACGCGAACCCGGCGGCGTAGACGCTCTGCTCGGTGGCGTGGTCGAGCGCCGTGTCTCTGGATACCGCGCCGGTTTTTCCAGAGGCGATGCTCTGGACCGACGCCTTGTCGGAGACTGGCGCGGTGGATTTCGCAGCCAGCGGGTCAATCTCCCGAGCCGTGGCTGCGGCCGTGGCCGTGGCCGCGGCCCTGGCTTTTTCAGCGTCGGCCTTTTGAGCCTTGGCCTTTTCAGCTTCAGCCTTTTCAGCCTTGATCTTTTCAGCTTCGGCCTTTTGAGCCTCGGCCTTCTCAGCCTTGATCTTCTCAGCCTTGGCCTTTTCAGCCTTTGCCTTTTCAGCCTCGGCCTTTTCAGCCTTGATCTTTTCAGCCTTTGCCTTTTCAGCCTCGGCCTTTTCAGCCTTGATCTTCTCAGCCTTGGCCTTCTCAGCCTCGGCCTTCTCAGCCTCAGCCTTTGCCTTCTCAGCCTCAGCCTCAGCCTTCAGCCTCGCCATCGCCTTCAGCTTCGCCTTCTCGGCCTTCTCCTTCTCGGCCAACGCGGTGGCGCCGACAACGCCGGCACCGGTGCCAACAGTCTTGGCAGTGGACATTTCATTAGTGGGGCGTGCGATGCCTCGGTTCACCGCCGGCGTCCTCCAGGTGGACGGGCGCCTGCTTGATCTCCGGGTGCACCTGCTCCGCAACCTCCACCAAGCTCTTCTTCTCCGTGAACCCGTGCTTCTTGTTGTACTCGGCAATCTCCGCCTCCAACCGCGAGTTGTCCACCGCGGGTGTCTCGCTGGCCGGCTTTTCGCTGGGCTCGCTGCCGCCCGCCGTCAAGCCGGGAGCCATGGTGGAGACCTGCGCGGCCGCGTCCTCGACGCCCGGACCGCGCCGGTGGCGCGGCTCCTTCCGCACGTCCGCGTGGTTCTGCGCAGCCTCCTCCACGAGCGAGTCCACCTTGTGCGAGCCGGTGGCCTTTCCGGTGACCTTGGACACGCCGGCCACAGCAGCGCCCGCGGCGCCCGCAGCGGCGCCGGCCACGGCGCCGGTGATGCCGTCGGACTTGCCGGCGCTGCGGTCGGTGTTGCTGGCACTGCGGTCGGTGTTGCTGGCGGTTTTCTCCGCCGTGGTGGGCTTGGCAGAGGCGTCCAGCTGGGCGGGCTTGTCCACGGCGCCGCCGAAGCCGAGCTTGCTCAAGAAGCCGCCCGAGGTTTGCTTGGCCTCGTCCTGCTGCGCAATGTGCTCGTCCTCGTGCTGCTTGCTCTCGTACGCAGCGTCGGTTCTGGAGCCCTGCGCCGTGGGGCCGCTGCCGCTCTTGTCGGCGGGCGTCACGGGCGACTTGGCCACCATGTCTCGCTCCCTGGCCCCCGCAAGCGTGGCGGGGTGGGTGGTCTCGGGGTTGCTGGACTTGTGGGTCTCGGACTTATCGGTCTTGACTCTCTCGGCGAGATCCTTCAAGTCTTGCGAAGCAGCCTCGGTGTCAGGCTTCTCCTCCGAGTGGTAGTACGCGTTGTAGCCCTCGTAGCCAAACGCGCCCGCGGCGGCGGCGCCCGCAGACGCAATGGTCATCTTGGCCGTGTCCAAGTAGCTGTCGTGCGAAGGCTCCGCCGCCAGCTTGCCGGCGGTGCTCGAGGCAAAAACGCCCTTGGCATGGCCGGCGTCGTACGCCTCCTTCTCGACGGCTGCCGTGTCGGCGCCCGAAGCGTGGCCGGCGTTGTACGCCTGCTTCTCCACGCTGGAGGCGGAGCCGGAGTCGCCGAGGCCAACCGTCAGCGCGGCCAAGGCGCCGGCGGCGGAAACGGCGCCGGCAATGCCGCCGAAAACACCGGCGTGCGAGGCCTCGCCGATGGGCTTGGTCTCGCTCGGGCCGCTGCTCTGGCTGTGCTTGCCAGTGTCCTGGTCAACGGAGTGGCTGGCCTTGTTGGTGTGGCTGTGCTGGCCAGCGTTGTTGGCGGAGCTTCTGTCGGCCGGGTCGAGCGATTTGGTGACGGGCACGGCCACGGGCGCAGACTTGGTTTGGGCCGGCTGGGCGGCGGATTTCTCCGTGTGGTCGGTCTTGTTTCTGTTCTCGTGGGCAGCGTACCCGGCGCTCTCGAGGCCCAACGCCGCGGCGGCGGTGCCGAGAATACCGGACGACTCCTTGGCCTTGGGGGCTGCCTTGGAAGCGGCGGGGCCGCCGAGACTGTCGATTTCTCTCTGTGTTCTCTCGATATTGGCGTCGAGACGCTTGATTTCGCGGTCGTAGTCAAAGTCCGAGCTGGAGGGAGGGGCGCCGGCCGTGACCGCAGGCACTGCAGCCACGGTAGTGGTCTTGTGCGACGGCGCCTTCTCGGACTTGCCAAGCGCAGCGTTCTTGTCAGATGTACCAAAAGCAGACTTCTTGTCAGAAGTTGTGCCAAAGGCAGACTTCTTGTCGGACGTGCCAGAAGCAGAGTTCGTGTCAGACTTGCCAAAAGCAGAGTTCGTGTCAGACTTGCCATTAGCAGAGTTCGTGTCAGACGTGCCAAAAGCAGAGTCCGTGTCGGAGTTCTTGTCAGACTTCTGGCCATAAGCAGACTTGTCGTGCGTCTTGTCGGTGTGGCCCGACGAGTGGCCTGGCTGGGTGCCCTGCACGTCCGCCTTGGCCGCCGCCACGCCGCCCGCGTTGTACACGGACTTGTTCAACTGGTGCTGCTCGGCAGTGTCGTCGTCGGCAGGGCCGCTCGCGTCCTTCTTGGGCTTGCTCGACTCGGCGTTGGCCTTTCTCTGGCCCGCATTGTACGCCGCGGTCTCCGCCTCCTGCTGCTGCTTGTCGCGGCCCTCCTGCTCGTAGTACGCGGCCGGCTTCGTCTTCAAGTTGCGGTTGTGGAGCTCGGCCTCGGTGGCCTCCAGGTGCGCGCCGTAGTTGCCCACAGACACGCCGCCCGCCGAGGTGGCGAGCGCAGCCGCGCCCACGGCGCCCTTCTGGCCGGTCCCCGAACCCGCGGTGGCCGGGCCCGCGCCAGACGCCGCAGGCGTCTCCGAGCCGTGGTAGAGCCCGCCCTGCGTGTCGCGCGGGTCGAAAAACGTGCCCTTGCCCTGCGTGGGGCCCGCGCTGTTGCTGTAGTGGGGGTGCGTGTTGGCCACCGTGGCGTGGTCCCGCGTCAAGTCCGTGGGCGCCTTGGCGTTGGCAAAGTCGCCGCCGCGCGGCTGCTCCAACGGCTCGCGCGGCACCCGCGGGGGCAGCGACACAATCTTGCCCTTGGACAGGCCGCGCGTGTGCACCGCCTTGACGTGCTGTTGCCCGGCAACGGCGCCGGCGGCGGCGCTGGCGCCAAGCACGGCCGCGTCGTCGCCGTGCGCTCTGCTGGCCGCGTCGTCGTCGCCCGACGCCGTGCTCAGGCTGTGGCGGTGGGCCGTGTCGCCCTGGCGGCGGCCGGCGCGGTACGCGTCGCGGAGGAGCGCCTCGTCGCCGGCCTCGGGCTCGGCCTTGTCCTTGTGGAGCGACTTTTTGATTTTGCCAAAAAGGCCGGTGTGTTCCTGACTCATGGGGGTTGTTTTTTTGGGGGTTCTGCTGGGGTTTTGCGTAGCGGTCGCTGGTCGGGTGTCAGGCAGGGGTGTGTCACGGGGTTTGTGACGGGTGGTGGAGGCAATTGAGCAGCAGGCGGCTCGGTCTTATACCGCACCCCGCAGCAACCTATTTGGAACCATCATGAGGGCGGGGTGCAGGAACGCAACACCCTGCAAAAGGCTTGCTCGACGCGGGAGTGAAAAAAAAAGGGGGTGCTGGCGAAAAACCGGCGGGCGGTTGGTCGCGGGCGTGGCGGGCGGCTGTCGCCGAGGGAGGCCCGGGAGGCCATGGCGGCGGTGGTGGTGGTTGTGGTTTTGGTGCAGGCCCCGAGCGACTGCAAATCGCACGGTTGCTCGAAATCCGGGGCACGCCTAAAGAAGAAACTGGGTATCCGGCAATTGCTGTTGCAGCGGGACCTCCGCGGGCCGCCGCGGCCGCAAGCTGTGTTTCCGTGTCTGCTCGTCTGCCGCCGCCCCGTCTCGCCTTTTTATTTCCGTCGCTTGCCTCGTCTTGCTCGTTTCCCTGGTTTGGGTGCGTTGCGCGGGTACCTGACGCACGGTGACCTGAAATGCGGAGTACAGGCGAGATGCCAGGAACAGCGGGAATTTTAGCGATGTGCGATGAGCAACGCCCACGGGTCGGAAATAGAAACACGCCTTGCTTTTTCAGCGCCGTGGCGTGGGCCTCCCGCGAGGCCCGTTTTTGAGTGCCGTTGGCCGTTTGCCGGCGGCCGCCGTTTTCGGCGTGCATGCCCGTATTGAGCCGCTGCACCGCCCGCAACCCGAGCAACTCGCCCACTGTAACGAAACAGAATGGAGCGTCACAACCGCCGCGACAAAACGTGGCGCTGGGATGACGTAACGCGCCACTGTGTCTTTTGCACCCGCCACTCCTGCGCATGGCGGTTCCATACATTGACACCTTCGTTGACACCTCCATTGACACCTCCACTGACACTTCATTGACACTTCCACTGACACTTTCATTGACGCTTCCATCGACACCTCCACATCGACACCTCAAAATATTGACACTTTTATATGGAAACTCTGTGGTCGATCCAAATTTGGTCTGTGCCGCAAACAATTGCCATAATCACTCGAGTCTCCACTCACTCTTCACTCGATTCACTCAATTTACTCAATTCACTCAATCTCCATTCAATCTTCACTCAATTCACTCAATTCACTCAATTCCCATTCAATCCTCACTCAATTCACTCGATTCACTCGATTCACTCAATTTACTCAATTTACTTAATTCACTCAATTCACCCAATTCACTCAATCCTCCGTGACATCTCACTCAATTCACTCAATTTACTCAATCACTCAATTCTATCGATTCGCTCGATTCACTCAATCTTCATTATACTGCGCTGTCTCCAAAACACAACCTCTCTTTAGGGTTACACTCGTCACGATTCATTCTGATCCGACTGCTGCATCATCTTCGTTGCCAAAGAGTCATACTCTGCCGTGTATTAATTTTCGTAGTTCCACCGTGCAATGCCAGTCATGTGCACCTCGAATATTGCCTCACCGTGTCCAAGTTCGCAGCTCTCTCCAATAGTGTTGATCTGTCAGGACGGCCTCGCCTGCTCTTGGCGGCTCTTCTCCCAGACTCTAGCCACGCCTGCGTCTACTTCTCAGTCTTTTGGATGTGACTGAGTTGTGTTGCCACCACTGCGTCTGCGACTTCCAGCGTGTGCCACGCTTCTGCAAGGTGCGCCGCTTCAGACCACCGCAGGCCGCTGGCTCTTGTTGTACACCAAGCGCGTCACGAGCCACTCCAAGCTCTCCTCGAGCCCGTGGTTCTCCAACACCGAAACCGGCAAAAGCTTCAGGTCCGTGGCCTCCAACAGGCTCACCACCTCGATGAAAACGCCCGTTTTCAACGCCACAAGGTCGACCGCCTGCGGTAAATCCTGCTTGTTGGCAAGCATCAAGATCGGCACGTTGACGCTGCCGTCCGCCGCCCACAGCGGGTCGTGGGCAATGTCCATGAGCGTGTCGTAGCACTCGGGGAACCGCTCGGTGTCGGTGGAGTCCATGATGAACACGATGCCGTGGCACGAGCGGTAGTACCGCGACCACATGGACCGGAGCGACTTCTGCCCGCCCAAGTCCCAGAACTTGAGGTTGATGTTGAAGTTGGCGGCTTTGCTCTTCTTGCCCGGCTTGAAATGCACCGTGGTGGTGTTCTGCCCCACCGTGGGGAGAATGCGCTTGCCCTTGAGGATCTTCACCGTGTCGGTGTCGCTGGCCGCGGCCTTGTCCGCCTTGGCGTCGTTAGCCGCCGGATATAGGAGCTTGACGTGCTCCAAAAACGTCGTTTTGCCGGCATTGTCGAGCCCTAGCACGAGGATGTTGTACTGCTCCCGCCGGCTGTACTGCGTGTAGAGCGACGTGGCAAGATGGAACATGGCTGGCGTGGATGCAGCGGCCGGGAAGTTGCAGTGGAGTATGGCGGTGTCAGATTCTCACCGGTAACTCGGGTGCGGACGCCGAGGCACGCCGAAACGCTAAAAAAAAAAAAAGAAAAAAATTGGGCAGTGGAAAATCCCGGATGAAACGACACAAAAATCACAGGCTTTTCAGCGCCGCCAGTGACGACGGGTTGGTGGGGTGTGCCCCGGGTGGAGGGTGCACACCCGTGCACCAGGGCTATATAACGCATCGCGGGATGCGCTCGCTCTACCACCACAACCACTTTCTTTTCAGGTATGTGACCCACCGACTGATGATTAATTGATAGGGACAACTGACCTTCGGGCGTGAAGATGTTGTCTAAGATAGTAGAAAAAATCTGACGGAACGCGAACAGTACTAACCAACAGCCACGGACCCAGCACCCAACCATCCTGCCTCGCCTCCGAGAGTCTCTCTTGGAGGCTTTTCTTTTCTCGTATCAACCCGCTTTCTCGAACTCCCTCTCCCCGCCCCTCTCTGCCGTATCGTCGCTTGCCGAGCCGTACACTGCCTCCTCTCCCCGGCTGGCGTTTTTCTTTTTTTTTTTTGCCCGGCGCTGTGTTGACACCTCTACCTCTCTTGTTTCACCGCGCACCGCTACTCCCTACCCCATGTCTTTCAAATTCCCCAGCTTCAACCTCCAGTCGATCCAGGAGTCCATCGGCAAGGTGGACCTCGACTCCATCTCCAAATCGCTCCAGCAGGTGAACCCCGGAAAAGCCGTTTCCGAGTACTCGGGCCAGCTCAAGGAGTCCATCCAGCCATTCACCGCCAAAACACAACAGTTGCTATCCGCCCAATTGGCGCAGGTGCAACAGTTGGCCGCGGGCCACAGCAACTCGGCCATTGACGTCAGCGAGTTGCCCGAGGACTACTTGACCTTGGAGAAGAACTGCGACTTGTTGTTGAAGCTCTACACGGACTTGATCCACTACACCAACGAGACGTACGGCACGCTCAGCTACGACTACCCGCCCGGAAACTCGGCCATGACCAAGATCAAGGACGCGCACGTGGGCCTGGTGCTCGCGTCCAAGTTCAACCAGTTGAAGAACGTGTCGTCGCCGCAGGAGATGGAGAAGATCCTCTTGGGCCACGCCGAGCAGTCGGCGCCGGCGGTCGACGACGACACGGTGGACATCCAGGTCACGTCCGCGCAGCTCCCCAAGACGTTGTACGGGCAGTTGGCGCAGGTGGCCACGCGCAACGGCAACGAGTTTGCCGGGACCGACGACGCGTTGTCGTTTGCCTTGTTGCAGATCTCGTCCGCGTACATTGAGGTGGGCTCCGCGCGCTTGGACCAGGACAAGAAGATCATGGGCGACTTGAACCACAAGCTCATGGGTGCGTTGAACGAGAAGTTCATCAAGGTCAACGAGTTGCGCAAGCGCGTGTACGCTGCGCGCATGGAGTTTGACACGGTGCGCAGCCAGGTGAACGAGGACGACGAGAGCGAGGAGTTGATTGCGCGCGAGGACGACTTGGTGGCGGCCACAGAGCTTGCCGTGGAGGAGATGCGCAAGCTCTTGAACCCGGGCGAGAACGTGAGTCTTTTGCGCGTGTTTGTTGCGGCGCAGAAGGAGTTTTTCGAGATGGCGTCGGGGCGCTTGGGCGCGTTGTTGGACGACTTGGACAAGATGGAGTTCAAGGAGGAATAGAGGTTTACTGTTCACGGAAACGAGAGCGGTGTAGGACGGCGGGCCAGGCCACGGATGGTGAGATGGAGGGAATGGGAGCTATGACGATCCATGGCCCAAATGACCAAGCCCTGTGAAATTTGAAAGACAATGTGGAAACAAGACCCGATAGCAACACAGGTGTGCAAGGTTGGCTCTTTATGATACGGCGTCATTGACTCGACGTTTTGACTTTGTACTTTCTTTCATCTCTTGAATTTATATGATGTTTGCACATTTCTCACATTTGCAATTTTGAGTGGATGCGCAACAAGGCAGCAAAATAGAGGCAATGCTCAATATACTTCAGCAGATGAAGCACTAAAAAGCAGAACAAAGCGAAGAAAGAAATGTAAAAGAAAGAATTCAAGAGTTGATGGAGAAGGAAGCCGAAAATAAATGCAAAACACAAAGAAAACGATAATGCTTATGGATATGGAAATGAGGACAAGATTCAGCCAAGATGGCATCCGGTGACCGGGCCGCGCGCGCGTGCACCGCGAAGGCGGCTACATCACCACCGGACCGCAGCATGGACAAACGACGCGTGGCCAACCAGGCGCGGCTCGTGGAGCCCATCGTGCGGCAGCGCGTGCAGGACCTGCTCTTCTACAAGCAGCACCTCCACTTGACCAACGAGCAGTCGCTCCTCCCCGTGGTGGTGGAGCACGTGCGGTTTGTGGGCGGCCCCGACGCGGCCAACCGGCCCAGCCCGTTTCTCTGCTGCTTGGTGCGCATGCTCGAGATCGAGCCCGCGGAGGAGATTGTGGCGCTCTACCTCCGGCAGAACGGCCACGCGCAGTTCAAGTACTTGACCGCGCTAGCGTTGGCGTACTGCCGCATGGTGTGGCCCGGCGCGCCGTTCCACGCGCTTTTCGACGAGTACATTGGCGACTACCGCAAGCTCCGGTGGCGCCACCGCACGCCGGAGGTGTGCGCGGGCCACGTGCGCCACTACACCACCCGCTGCATGGACGAGTGGGTGGACGACTTGGCGACCCAGGAGCGCGTGGTGGGCGTGAGGTTGCCGTACATGGCGCCGCGCGGGCCGCGCGTGTACGGCGTGGAGAGCGACGCAAGCGAGCACGAGTCCGACAGCGACTAGAAAGTGACAAGCGGAGAAAAATACGAGGGGATGGAGATGTTGCGATGATGGAGATGTTGCGATGGATGAGAAATTGCAATGGATTGAGAAATTGCGATGCATGGATATGTTGCATGGATGGAGAAATTGCAATGGATGAGAAATTGCAATGGGTCGAGAAATTGCAATGGATTAGACATTGCGATGGATGGAGAAATTGCAATGGATGAGAAATTGCAATGGATGAGAAATTGCAATGGATGGAGGCAACGGTTGTCTTGACCTACTTGGCCTTTTCTTTGCAGCCCTATTTGTCGCAGCTTATTGTAATGACTGCGCGGCCAGTGACTGCGGGTGTGGACCCAAATGCTGCGACCGCTGGAGACTACGAGTCACGGCACAGAACAGGCCACAGGCCACAGGCCATAAACAAAGTCCACAGCCACAAAGGACCTAAAAGTGACAGCAAAGGCCACGAACAAAATAAAAAGGCCCCGGCTAACACGGCACGGCAGAAAGGCCATTAAAAATCAGGCCAGGAGAAGCGCCAAAGTCTCCCGGCCCCGAAGCGCCGTGCCCACCGGCCACAGAGCCCAGCGCCAAATGCCCGCATTTGCGCAGTGGCAGACCCGCGATCACGGCCGCGCGCGGAATGCGCCGCGACTCTGAAACCTCGCACCCCCACCGTGCGCACCTCCAAACACCCGCCATGATCACCGAGCTCAACGCCCGCAGCGACACCGCCGCCGCCACGGCCGAGAAATCAAGCGCCAAGGTGTTGTTTGTCGCCGCGCTCTTCGTCGTCTCCTTGGCCTCGTTCATCGCCCAGACAGAGTTCACCTCCCAGGCGTACCTCCACGGTTTCCTGGAGCCCGCGGTGTTGCTCCTCGTGACCCACGGCTCCTGGTGGTTGTTGTGGCCCATGCAGGCGGTGCTCGTGTCGCTCGCCCGCACCGCCGCCAAGGCCGCCGAGAAACCGTCCGGCTACGAGCGCTTGGAGTCCGGCCTCATGGAGCCCGAGCTGCCCGGGCCCGTGCCGGCGGGGCGGGAACCCGCACGCGAGCCACGCGAGCCGCTGCGCGGGCCCAAGAGCCGCCCGCGCCTCTTCCGCTACTTCAAGAAGTGCCTCGTCAAGCAGATCCACAACGTGTACCACACGTCCGTGTTGGTGTACGAGGCCAACGCCAACGGCGACACGTCCACGCGCAACTTGCAGGCGTTGCTCGACCAGAACCCGCACGTGCTGGCGTCGGCGTCCGTGGGCGCCTGCGTCGCGTCGTTTGTGCGCACGCCGGCGTTCCGCTACATGGCCACCAAGACGGCCTTGATCTCGGTCGTGCTCAACGTGGCCGGCGGCACCTGGTACGGCGCCATGGCCATGACCTACGCGTCCGACGTCACCGCCATCTACAACTGCTCTGCGTTCACCGCGTACGCGTTCGCCATCCCGTTGTTGCACGAGCGCTTCTCCTGGGCCAAGGCCTCCTCCGTGGCCATTGCCGTGGCCGGCGTGTTCATCGTGGCCTACCTGGGCGCCGACAGCGCGGCCGCCCACGACCAGTACCCGCACCGCTTCTGGGGCAACGTCATCATCTCCGTGGGCGCCGTGCTCTACGGCTACTACGAGGTCTTATACAAAAAGTACACCTGCGTGCCGGACCACTTGGCCAAGGTCATCACGCCGCGCCGCCAGCTGACGCTCGCCAACTTCGTTATGGGCTTGATGGGCGTGTTCACCCTCGCGTTTCTCCTCACGGGCGTGGTGCTCGCCCAGCTCTTGGGCATCCACCACTTCAACTTATTCGACTACGGCGCCGACACGGCGCGCATCTGGCTCTTCATCGCCGGCTCCATCGTGTCCAACCTTCTTTTCCTGGCGGCGTTCTTGTCCTTAATGGCGCTCACGTCGCCAGTATTATCCTCAGTGAGCTCGCTCGTGACCATCTTTTTGATCGGCATCGTGGAGTGGGTGTTGTTTGGTAACCGCCTCGGCTTCAGCCAGTTGATGGGCGACTCCTTGGTCATTGTGGGCTTTGCCATCTTGACCGCGGCGTCGTGGAAGGAAATCAGCGAGGGCAGAGACGACGATGAGATCGAGGCGGCCAGTTTGTACTCGTTCGCCCCGAGCGAGAACACCCTCAACATGCAATAGTGGCCACAGCAAGCTTCTGGGACTGCCACAAGCTCTTGCTTGGACCCTTGGACTACTAATAGACTGCATGGTCTTCCGTGGCCTACTTACACAAGACTGCATGGCCTTTGCTGGCCTACCTTGCACATTTTGTCTACATATCCCCCGGCGGGTTTATCTTCATTAACCGTATATTTTGTCTTCGAGTAGTTCCCACGAGTCTGTTTTTTGCCGCTTGATGGCTCCACCAAACGTCTTCTCGAGCAATTCATATGCATCGGGATCCATGATGTCGAAAGAGGGCATCACACCAGCGCCTGAAACTGTCAACTTGAGTTCATACAGATTATCGTCCTGGAGTCGGTAAATCACCAAAGTTCCACTGACCGTAGTGGCCACAACGTACAAGGGCCTGAACTTGCCGAACTTTCCGCAAGTGTACACTTTGGCCAACACCGTGGGCCCGATTTTCAAGAAATCGTAAAAGTTGACGACTTTCCAAGTGCACGTGTCCACCACCCCAACCTTGGACATCGTGTCTGTGTAAACCACATATCTGTCAGCGTTCAAAGAAGTGAGGGTGTTGATGGGAAAGTGAGACAAGCAGAGCGTTTTGTAGGTATCGCCGTCTGTTCCAAACACCAACATGTCGCCCAATTGCGTCCCCACGCAAATGTACTTCGCGGAAACGAGCAAAATGCTCAGAACCATATTTGCGTTGTGGCTGCTTTCTGAAAGCGTGGTCGCAGAAAGAAGCGGCGCCAACCGGCAAGTGGTTTCGTGGCTCAGCAAGCGGCGAGCCTGGAGAAGATGGCCCTTGAGCGGCGGCTCTGGGACACGATGGCTGAAATCTAAGTCGTAGAATTTGATTTGGGTGAAAAGCAGACCAGCCGCCACCAAAACCCGGCCGCCGCCGCAGGCAGTCACATGGACACAGTGAACCGGCCGTTCTATCGAGTACGCTTTGCAGCTGTCATCGGCGTCGTCGTTGACAAGATCGCGAACGACAAATTTGCCGTCGCGGGAGCAAGTGTACATGTATTGGTTGCGAAACGATCCCACGGAGACGACCTGGTCACCTGGTCCGCATACGGAGTTTTTCCACTCCTTGACCAACTTGTAGGCGAGCGTGGGGCCGCACTGGCGCTCGTAAAGCTGGAGGATCCCCAGATCTCGGGCCACGGCCAAAAAGTGCTGGTTCGATATGGAAAAGGAGCGGATTTCACGGGCAGCGGCACCGAGCTCGGCCTTCACCTTGACGCGAGGTCTCGTTCCTCCGGGCAAAACCCGAACAACTTTCGTTAGTCAGGCCATTGACTCAAGGCTGGTGATCCACTTCAATGGCCTGCGAAGCGCCAAATAAATTTGGCCAGGTTGGATGAAATGAGCAGCAAAAACGATTGACATACCTTGAAGCGTGCCTCTGGCCCGCAGAGACAAAAGCAAGTACATCTGAAGGGGAGTGGATCGGATTGGAGTATGCGAAATGCGGGGCAGCGTGACAGTGCGCACTGGGTGCAAATCGCGAGCAGCGAAAAAAACAGGCAAGGAAAAAAGGCCGGCGCCGAAAATAGAACAAGGGCCACACCTTCCTCTTTTGCTTTTGTGAGGCTGAACCTTTTCTTCTCGTGGCAAACGCATTGTTTTCGCCGTTTTTTCCTCCCCGAACTTAATGCTCTAAGGGTCTTTCATTTGGCCGCCTCGCACCGGCTTAACTATGCGGAGGTTGAGACCTAGTTTCGGTGACTCCAAAAGACCGTCCAGGTTCTCCAGGCTGCCCACGTGTTCCATTCCCGAGCTCTCCAGAAAGTGATCCATTTCGTCGTGCGAGCTTTGCTGGAAACTGGATTCCTCCGCAAGGCGAGACTCCTCGCGGAAGCGCTGGGCGTCCAACTTGCTCTTCAACACGCGGAGCTTCGACTCGAAGTGTGAGCTCTCGCGGCTCACCTGCACCTGCTGCTCATGCACCATGGCGTAGAGACGGGCGATTTTCTCGTCGCGGGCCACGATGATGCGCTCGCTGGTGGCCAAATGCTTGCGGAGACTTTCGTTGATCAACTCCACGTCGGCAAGCCGCTCGGCGATTTTGCGGAGCGCCTCCTCGAGGCGCAAGAGCTTCTGGTCTTCGTCGTGCACGCCGCGGAGATTGGCCATCTTCATCTCCATGAGCTCGTGCTCCAACGTGGCGATTTTCTCGTCTTTGCGGGCCAACTCCTCGCGGTGGATCTGCACGTCCCCCGCACGCATGCGGCTCGGGGTTGCAAGCTGGGCTTCTCGCTCGCGGTTGATTTCCTCGAGCGCCGCGATGCGCGCCTTGAGCTGCTCGACCGTGAGCTCGGTGTTGATGTGCACCTTGTTCTTGATCTTTTTCGCGCGGCTGCCAAAGCGCAAAGTCGACAAGGTCTCCGGCACGTCGAGGGCGCTGGGCGACACGTTGATGATCAACGTGGTGCGCGAGTTACCACCCAACGACTCCTGGAGGATACGCGTGAGCTTGGAGTCGCGGTAGGGAATGTGCGTGGAGCGGGCGTCCGCGAGCGACGTGATGACTAGCCCGAGCGCCGAGAGCGACTTGTTGATTTTCTTTGCCTCCTCCAACGCGCCGCCCACGGCGCCCGTGCGGTCCACCTTCTCCAGGCCGGCCAAGTCGACCAAAAACAAGTTGCTTTTGCGCAACTCGCCGGACGCCGTGTTCTTTTGCGCGAGCGTCACCTGGAAGATTGCGTGTGAGCGCGAGGAGTCCGCGTTGGCCAACGTGGACGCCCGCTTCCGCTGCAGGTTGCCCTGCTCGAAAACGCGGGCCAATTCCGCGGCGGAGGATACAAAGGCGTGGGACAAGCCCTTGACAAAGGGGCCGTCCACGGGGTCCTGGCCGATGGAGAAGTCCTTCTGCGGGCGCGGGTCGAGCATGTCGAGAATCTGCTCCTTGTAGATCTCCATGAGCGACACGCCCACGGTGTACTCGACCTCGGCCGAGCCCTCGGAGATGTGGTCGAAGATGTCGTCGGCGATGCGCGGAATGAGGCCCGGCTGGCTTCTCGTGGCTCTCTGGGTCTTGGGCGTGTCGCCGTACATGGTGTACGACTTGCCCGCGCCGGTCTGGCCGTAGGCGAGGATGGTGCTGTTGAAGCCCTCGAAGAAGCCTGCGAGCGCCGGGGTGCCGACCAACGCGTAGAGCTGGGCCTGGGAGAAGGCGGAGTCGCACACGTGGTCGTACGTGAACTGCGGGTTGTCCTTGTCGTCGATTTGCACGGTGCGAGGGCCGGCCACGTGCACGGCCACGGCCGACTCCTGTTCTGCCTCTGTGAGCGGCCGTAGGCGGCAGACAACCTGCACGTTGGCCAGGACCTCTTTCGCGGGCTGCGAGGAGGCCACCGGGCGGCTGGCCCGCGGCGTTTGCGGCGACACCAGCGATGCAGAAGTGTTCATAGCAGAAGTTGGATATGCAGATGTGGGTGAATTGAGCGCAGAAAGAAGGCGCTGGCTCGGCTGGCGCGGGGCGTGTTGCAGCGGGGTGCTGGTGGGGAGCGGCACGGCGGGGAGGAGGAAGGTATGGCCGGCGAAGCCACGAGCAGGAGCGGTTATTTGGGGCGCGGCGGGAAGGAAGGGTAGCTCCGCGGAAAATGGCGCTTTTTCGGATCTGAAAAAAGCGCTGGGGAGTGCGGCGGCGCCGGGATGCAGCGGGCGGGCGTGGCGGGTGGCTGCTGCGGGGGCGCGTGTGATGGGGGCCCGAGTTGAGTCGACCACGTTCAGTCCTGATCTGAAGGTGCAGGGCGAGCGCGAGTAGGTGATGAAGGGCGGTGCCCCATGCGCGAAAATACGAGATTGGCACCGGCAGGGCTTGAGATAAGGGGAACCACACGGGGTGGGTTTTCCACAGAAACAGAGGAAGGTTGTTCTTCTTCGGCAAAGACGTCCGAGGTGGAAGCGAGGGCAACGGAGAAAAAAGGAGCAAAAAAGAAAAAGAGAAAAAATGGACACGAGAGAAAAAAGAAACAGAGGGAAAGAGGGAGTTGGGTCGGAAAAAGAAAAGCCCGATGCGGGGCTCGAACCCGCAACCTTTTGATTGACCTTATGAAGATTAAGAGTCAAATGCTCTACCGATTGAGCTAACCAGGCTTTCTTGTTCAACACAAATGCGGCGGCTGGCCCCATCCAGGCGGCCACCGTCTCCAGTGCCCGCACCCAACCCTAGGCCAAAGTGTGGAGACTGCTCGGAGAGGCCGTCCTGCACACAGCGCGTCGGGAGCCACGCCGGCACCAGCGCCGGGCACCAAAAACCTCCCCCTAGCCGGCAGCGGCGGCGGCGTCCACCCTCGTGCAACTGCCGCCCGCGCCCCGGCCGCGCCAGGCGCCCTGCTGGCGGCGGAAGTTGCAGTGAGTCACCGGCGATTGCCTGTGCGCACGTGACCGGGCAGTCGAAAAAAGCGAACCACGTTTTGCCCACACCCCACGCTAAACCACTACGCAAAAATGGCCACCCCCCAAGATATCGCCAACACGTTCCAAAAGGCCATGAACTTGGAGTCCGGCTCGCCCAAGGCCGTGTCCACGTCGCCCACGCAGTCGTACTTGAGCCAGTACGCCGGCGCCAACCAGAAGCCCACCAAGGCGTTGAAGCCGTTCTCCACCGGCGACATCAAGATCTTGTTGTTGGAAAACGTCAACGTCACGGCAATCGAGCTCTTCAAGACGCAGGGCTACCAGGTCGAGTTCTACAAGTCGTCGTTGCCCGAGGACGAGTTGATTGAGAAGATCAAGGACGTGCACGCCATCGGCATCCGGTCCAAGACCAAGTTGACGGAGAAGGTGTTGCGCCACGCCAAGAGCTTGTCTGTGATTGGCTGCTTCTGCATCGGCACCAACCAGGTGAACTTGGAGTACGCGGCGCAGTGCGGCATCGCGGTGTTCAACTCGCCGTTCTCCAACTCGCGCTCGGTGGCGGAGTTGGTGATTGCCGAGATCATCACGTTGGCGCGCCAGTTGGGCGACCGCTCCATCGAGATGCACACGGGCACCTGGAACAAGGTGTCGGCCAAGTGCTGGGAGATCCGCGGCAAGACGTTGGGCATTGTGGGCTACGGCCACATTGGCGCGCAGTTGAGTGTGTTGGCCGAGGCCATGGGCATGAACGTCATCTACTACGACGTGGTGATGATCATGGCCTTGGGCAACTCCAAGCAGGTGGACACCATGGACGAGTTGTTGCTGAGAGCGGACTTTGTCACGTTGCACATCCCCGCCACCGCCGAGACCAAGAACTTGTTGTCCACGCCGCAGTTCGCCGCCATGAAGGACGGCTCGTACGTGATCAACGCCGCGCGCGGCACCGTCATCGACATCCCCGCGTTGATTCAGGCCATGAAGTCGGGCAAGATCGCCGGCGCGGCCTTGGACGTGTACCCGCACGAGCCGGCCAAGAACGGCGAGGGCCTCTTCTCCAACGAGTTGAACGGCTTTGCCGAGGAGTTGTGCTCGTTGCGCAACGTGATTTTGACCCCGCACATTGGCGGCTCCACCGAGGAGGCCCAGTCCGCCATCGGCGTGGAGGTGGGCACCTCGTTGATCAAGTACATCAACGAGGGCAACACCGTGGGCGCGGTCAACTTCCCCGAGGTGGCGTTGCGCGACTTGGACTTGGACCAGGAGAACTCCGTGAGAGTCTTGTACACGCATCAGAACGTGCCCGGCGTGTTGAAGACCGTCAACAACATCTTGTCCAACCACAACATCGAGAAGCAGTTCACGGACTCGCGCGGCGACGTGGCCTACTTGATGGCCGACATCTCCGACGTGGACATGTCCGACATCAAGTCCTTGTACGAGCAGCTAGAGCAAACGCCCTACAAGATCGCCACCAGATTGTTGTACTGATGGCATGGATAGTTAATCAACGTTTGTGAAGAATGAGAGCGGGCAGAGCCAGCTATTCAAGCATGTAAATGTGACAGTGAAGGCTTGAAAGATACGAGCTTGAGTGTTGGTTGTAAACGAGAATGGTTGCAGCTGAGGACTACCAAGTGGGCACTTTCTAGAGAGCGGGGTTCCGGGCACGAGAGACAGCAAATCACAAGAAGTTCGAGGAGAGTAAATTAGACTTGAGAGGCTGCAAAATTGGGGTCTTTCAATGTGGCAAGATGTAGAGGCTTTGAAGATGCTAGGCTGTGCAATTGCAATTAGTTGTCGGCACATAAGATGGATATGGCAGATTCATGGTGTCGATCAAAATGAAACACGTTGCAATAAATAAAAAACGCTTTGAAGACAGAGGTGCATAGTAGGTAGGTTGACAATGGACCGTTTGGCTATATTAGGTCCATGGCATTGAAAAAGAGTATAGTAGGTCCATAGCACAGCAGAAGTGATTGATGGCAGGTCTATATTATGGCCAGGCTATATTATCAGACCCAAACTGTGTCCAGAGATATCGCCGTCGAGCCTAATTAGGAATATAACAGACCGCCGTCGAACCTTGCAGGACCATCACATTTCAACACTGGGACCAAAGCAAAATCATAGTAAGACCATAGTAAGACCATAGTAAGACACTGGTTAGACACTGGTAAGACCGAATTAGAAGCATAATTAGACCACATCGAGACCGCAGTAGGATCACGGCTCCATTTTGGGACTATAGAGGATCTATAGTGGACCACAACCGAAGTCTGTAGAACCATAGTATCCATATTGGGGTCATAATTGGACCAAAGTGGAATGAAATCAGAATCATATTGGGGTCATAATTGAACCAAAGTGGAATGAAATCAGAATCATATTGGGGTCATAATTGAACCAAAGTGGAATGAAATCAGAATCACAATGGGGGCATTTTAGGACCATAGTAGAGCCGTGTTTAACATAATAGGACCATGTTCAACACAATAGGACCAGATATAACATAATAGGTTGATTAGGCCTATTATGCATATAAGTCATATCAGAACCATAGTAGGACCGTAGTAGAGCCATGTTGATCATATTAGGCATATTGGACATATTGCACATACTACACAAATCAGGATATTAGATACATTGGAACCATAGTAGGATCATGTCGATCATGCATGACGTTTAAGACATATTTTTTAATAGATAAGATGGGTTAGACATATTGGGATTGTCGTAGGACGAAATTGTTTATATTAGGCGTGAAAGACAAATCAGACCAATTGTACATAGTGGAAATATTGGACATGTTGAACATATTGGACATATTAGACGTATCGGGCGTATCGGGAATATGGTAGGACCATATTGCTCATATAAGAGGTAAAATACAAACTACTTCAATCGGACATATTGGACATATGAGACAGTTTGGGACCATGGTAAGACCCAATTGATCATGTCAGAAATGGTAGACATGTTCAGCATTATTATTCACTTTACCATAGTAAGACCATATACCATAGCAGGACAATAGTAGGCTCGTAGTGGAAGCAGTACCATATTCGCATCTGGGCTCCCAGTACTTCCATTGACTTCAAAGATCCAAAGTAGTTCTGAAGTAATCCGTAGTTGGCATATTTAAGTTTTGCCGCATACTGAGCTGCGCTTCGCCACCAGCTACGCTCACCAGCATGGCATGCCAACTGGCCGTACCACGTCTTTCAATGCGGGAACCATAGGAATCCATGGAAAACTCACAGTTTGCCACCAAATTTCAGTGTCCCCGCTTACTTGCTTCCACGAATTGATCCCACTCCGTCCACTCACGCCTTCAACTTACTCCCCTCACCAACTTCCAGTCTCGTTGCTTCCGCTCTCCGCCCTTTACATTCACATCACCAGTATCACCAGTTGCCCTCAGTGGCTGCCACTTGCAACTCAACACTGACACAGCCACCGTAAAAACAGCCAGCTTTCAACGAGGTCCGCAGAGATCAGTGCATTCAGAGAAGCAGAGAAACACACGGAAAGAAAAAAACAGAAAACAACCCCACGAATCCGCAGAATCAAGGGCAAGCCACAAGTGACCACCGCAGCCAAGCGCGGTCGCACCCGTGCACCAGGCGCACTTAGTGGCAACGCTCGTCCAAAAAAACCACCCACACTCTCCTTATGGCTTTGGTATCGGCAGCACCCTACATCGCCCTCCTCTCCGAGCGCGACACGTCGTTGAAGGCCCACGCGTTGGCGTCCTTGAACGGCGTGGTCGACCAGCTCTGGGCGGAAATCGCCAACCACTTGCCCGACTTGGAGGAGCTCTACGAGGACCCCACGTTCCAAAACAGACACTTGGCCGCGCTCGTGGTGTCCAAGGTCTACTACAACTTGGGCGACTTCGAGGCGGCGGTCAAGTACGGCCTCCGCGCCGAGGCCGCGTTCGACATTGACGAGAAGTCCCAGTACATGGAGACCATTGTGTCGCACTGTATCAACATCTACACCGCGCACGCCCACGGCGTGTACACGGGCGCCACGGCCACGCCGCCCAGTGCGCAGCTCGCGGCCGTGTTCGACAAGATGGTGCAGCGCTGCGTGGCGGCGCGCGACTTGAAGCTCGCCTTGGGCATCGCCTTGGAGAGCTACCGCTTGGACACCGTCACCGCCATCCTCCGCGCGGAGCTAGCCGCCGACGAGGACGCCGGCGGCGCGTTGATCAACTACGTGTTGTCCTGCGCCAAAAACGTGATTGCCAACGCCGCGTTCCGTGCCGAGGTGTTGCACGCCTTGATCGACTTGTTGCTCGCCATGAAGTCGCAGGACTTCTTCACCGTGTTCCGCATCATCGTGCAGTTGAACGACCACCGCTTGGCTACCCAGGTGTTCAAGCAGCTCGTGGCCAAGAACGACCACTTGGTGGCCTACCAGGGCGCGTTCGACTTGGTTAGCTCCGCGTCGCAGGAGCTCGTCCAGAACGTGTCCCTGGCCTTGGCCGCCGACCCCGCGTTCGACACAGCCGACCAGGTGCCCGCGCGCGTGCTACATATCTTGTCCGGCGTGCCCACCTGCGACTTGGACATCACCTTTTTGTTCCGCAACAAGAACATCGACATCTCCATCTTGAACACCACAAAGTTCCTCTTGGAGGGCCGCAACTCCATCTTCCACTCCGCAGTCACTTTCTCCAATGCCTTCATGCACATGGGTACCACCGACGACTCCTTCTTCCGCAAGAACTTGGAGTGGTTGGGCAAGGCCTCCAACTGGTCCAAGTTCTCCGCCACCGCCGCCTTGGGCGTCATCCACAAAGGAAACCTCTCCCAGGGCCGCAACATCTTGAAGCCCTACTTGCCCAGCTCCACGGGCTCCGCCTACACCAAGGGCGGCTCTTTGTTTGCGCTTGGCTTGATCTTCGCCGGCCACGGCAGAGACACCATGGACTACTTGAAGCTGTTTATTTCTGAAAACGGCAATTCGGCAGGCAGCCAGGACACAGACGTGATGTTGCACGGCGCGTGTCTCGGCAGCGGTGTCGCTGGCATGGGCTCCAATGATGAAAGCTTGTACGACGCCTTGAAGGTGGTGCTCTACTCGGACTCGGCCGTTTCGGGCCAGGCCGCCGGCTTGGCCATGGGCTTAGTGATGCTTGGCTCCGGAAACCTGGAAGTGGTGAATGACATGTTCACCTACGCGAAGGAAACGCTGCACGAACACATTGGCCGCGGCTTGGCAATGGGAATTGCGTTGGTCAACTACGGCCAGGAGGACAACGCGCTCCCCATCATCGAGCAGCTCATGGCGCAGGAGCACCCCATCTTGCGCTACGGTGGCGCCTTCACAATCGCCTTGGCGTACGCAGGAACCGGCAGCAACGACGCCATCAAGAAGTTGTTGCACTACGCGGTCTCGGACCCGTCTGACGACGTCAGAAGAGCGTCCGTCATGGGCTTGGGCTTCTTGTTGATCCGCGACTACACTGCTGCGCCGCAGATTGTGGAGTTGTTGTCGCAGTCGCACAACCCGCACGTTCGTTACGGCACAGCGTTGGCGTTGGGCATTTCGTGTGCGGGCAGAGCGTTGCCTGCTGCGCTCGAGGTGTTGGAGCCGCTCACGAAGGACAATGTTGACTTTGTGAGACAGGGCGCGTTGCAGGCCTCGGCAATGATTTTGATCCAGCAAAACGAGTCTGTCTTCCCCAAGGTCAAGGACTTCCACAAGTTGTACCTGGGCATCATCAAGAACAAGCACGAGGACGCCTTGGCCAAATTTGGCGCGACGCTTGCCCAGGGCATCATCGACGCCGGTGGCCGCAACGTGACCATCAGCTTGGAAAACTCCAACACCAACACATTGAATGTGAAGGGAATTGTGGGGCTTGCGCTCTTTGTTCAGTCATGGTTCTGGTATCCATTTGCGCACTTCTTGTCCCTTTCGTTTGCGCCCACTGCGATCATTGGGGTGAATGAGGACTTGAAGGTTCCGAAGTTCGACTTGAATGTGCACAGCAAGCCTGAGTACTTTGAGTATCCGCCAAAGGTGGAGGAATCGAAGGAGAAGCAGCCCGAGAAACTCGCCAAGGCGGTGTTGTCGACCACGGCCAAGGCCAAGGCCAGAGCGAAGAAGCAGGCCAAGTTGAAGGACGACAAGATGGAGGAGGACACGGAAGTGAAGGCCGAGCCCAAGGTTGAGGCCAAGACCGAGGCCAAGGCCGAGGGCAAGGCTGAGGGTAAGGCCGAGGGTAAGGCCGAGGGAGAGGCCAGCACCGTCGCCGCGGCGGAGACCGCCGGCGAGGGCGCCGGCGAGGGCGACAAGAAGGAGGACGACAAGGAGGACAGCTACGAGCCCGTGGCCATCCGGTACATGAAGACGCCGTACCAGATCAGCAACTTGTCGCGCGTGTTGCCCGCGCAAACGAGCTACGTGTCGTTCAACAAGGACGACCGGTTCGTGCCGATCCGCAAGTTCCGGGGCTCCGGCGGAATCGTCGTGCTCGACGACCACAAGCGCGGAGAGGCGGTGGAGTTGATCAAGACCGTGAGGCAGATGAACATCACGGAGGCGCCGCTCCCGCAGCCGTTCAAATTGCAGGATGAGGACTTGGAGGACGAGCTCGCTTGAATGAACGAAGATGCAGAGGCCTGGAGTAGACCGTAGACCACGCTAGCCCGTGAGTGGGGACGGCACGTGACCCGCCGTCACGCGAGTGCGAGCACGTGACCCCTCACTGTCACATGACTGCTGCGGGCAAAGGCACCACTACATGTCCACTGATACCTTGCTACATCAACACCAGGCGGTCAAGGGCAGCCTCGGCAACAGCGGCATCAGCTTCTTCCTGCAGAGCGACGCGGCGGCACCCAATGGCTGTTTTTGCGTCCCGAAGCGCCCCGACGTGGGCTCGCAGTTGACGTTTGTCAACTTCGGCGACATCCTCTGGTGCACCGGCGACGAGTCCACGGAGGTGGAGTTGACGTACGCGGCGCACAAGGGCAGCAGCGTGAGCATCCGCACCGCGCGCGTGGACTTGGGCGGCTACGGCGGGTCCACGGACAAGATGCACCAGCGGGTGATGAAGGCCGCGTACGCCAACAGCCAGATCCAGCCGCGCGTGTTGGTGCTCGTGAACCGCCACGGCGGGCAGGGCCACGCGCAGCGGCTCCTCGAGACGCAGGTGGAGCCCGTGCTCCGCGCGGCGCGCGTGCCGTACACGGTGGTGGAGACGCAGTACCGCAAGCACGCCACGGACATTGCGCGCGAGATGGACATTGGCAAGTACGACGTGGTGGCGTGCTGCCTGGGCGACGGCATCCCGCACGAGGTGGCCAACGGCATGTACCAGCGCGCGGACCGCGCCGCGGCGTTCAGCGCGGTGGCGGTGACGCAGCTCCCGTGCGGGTCCGGCAACGCCATGTCGTTGAGCAGCCACGGCACCAACCACGCGGGCGCGGCCGCGGTGCGCATGCTCAAGCTGGCGCGCAGCCGGATGGACGTGATGGCGGTCACGCAGGGGCGGCACACGAGCGTGTCGTTTTTGAGCCAGTCGTACGGCACCATTGCCGACTGCGACATTGGCACGGAGCACTTGCGGTGGATGGGCCCGGTGCGGTTCGACGTGGGCGTGGCCAAGAGCATCCTCGCGGGCGCGAAGTTCCCGTGCGACATCTGGGTGGACTACGTGACGCAGGACAAGGCGGCGATCGCGGAGGCCGCGAGCCACCGCGCGGCGCGGCCGGCGGCGGGCGCGGTGGCGGACGCTGCGCTCGCGGTGGCGGCGCGCTTGGACGAGCCCGTGCCCGCTGGCTGGGCCAAGCTCGCGGCGGACGTGGGCGACCACTTGAACATCTTCTACGTGGGCAACATGCCGTACATGCTGAGCGACGCGCAATTCTTCCCGGCGGCGTTGCCCGCGGACGGCTGCATGGACATGGTGGTGACCACTGCGCGGAGCCTGCGCGTGGAGTTGGCGCGCCTCCTCCTCTCCGTGGACCTGGGGCTGCACTTCCACTCGGACGCGGTGCACTACGCCAAGGTGCGGGCGTACCGGCTCGTGCCGCGCGTGGCTGGCAAGCACTACATGTCCATTGACGGCGAGAGCTTCCCTGTGGAGCCGCTCCAGGTGGAGGTGTTGCCGGCGGTGATGACGGTGTTGTTGCAGAACGGCGCCTTCGTGGAGACGTGCTTCAGCGAGGCGGCGTAGGCGCGGGGCGATGCTCGACGGCCTCGCTGGAGGCCGCCACGGCCAGAGCGGCAACTGCGCCATCTGCAGAGCTTCTCTTTTGCTTTTATCAAATTTCATGTAAACACTCACGAATCTCGCCCAGGCGACTACAACTGTGGGTAGACAAGTGTGGTTTTGGGGCCCGAGTTGCAGCCAGACCAGGGTTGCTGGGCTCCAGCTCCCCCGCACAGCACGGTGCAAAAACCGGACGGTGAGTCAAATACCGGACAGTGTGTCAAAAACCGACTGTTGTTTTGCACCCACCAATCTGCGCAAACGCACCCCTGCAAAACCTTCATTTGCACAAACCCTTCTTGTTTGCAGAAGACATTGAATTGCCCAAATCTCTATTTGCACAATTTATCTGCACAATTTACTTGCACAATTCATGTGCAAAAGGTGCCCCGTTGAAAACGTTTCAGGGCCCTATGGTTTTGTGCAGTCCGCCAACGGCAACAGGCCCAAAGCCAGTGGCTCGTGAGCGTCTCACGCTCCAGGGCCACCACGCACTCAAGCACGCGCCCCGAGCCACATACCCCGCCAAAACACCCCCAAAAACATCGCCTCGCAACCTCGCGTGTTGCGTCCAGTCGTGGCAAAAACCCGGCCCCGCCGCCAATTGCTCCGCACATGCGCCGCCCGGCCCCGGAGTCGCATCTGAACTGTGCCCCGCTTATCGCGCCCCGCATCTTATCGGCTCGCTAAGTGGCGCTACTGCATGCTGGGCTAACAACCGGCCCGCGGCAGCCAGCGGCCAGCGGCCGCAACACAAAAAAAAAATGCCGACGGCCGCGAGGCAAGCCGCCGCCGCAGGCAGCGCCGCCACGTTTATCCCCGCCGCGGCCCCGCGGGCGGCCGCGTTCTCGCGCGCCTCGGCGGCCTCGGCCGCGCACTTTGCGCCGGCGCCGCATCCCGAGCCTGCCGGTTTTCGCACCAATTTCTCACCACTTTGCGCAACCACCATCTTCACATTCTCGGCTGGCCTGAGGCTCGACACACCGGCCCAAAGTAGACAGACACACCAGTACACCGGCGCCGCCCGAGCACGCCGCAACCGACCCGCCACCCGCCGCACCCCGCCGCAGCGCGCCGCATCCCACCGTGCCTTAGCCGCCAACCGCCGCCTCCCCCCGCCGCGCCAAAGCCGCCGCCAACCACAGCGCGCCAACATGCCCGCCATGAAAGCGCTCTCGGAGAAACTCCACCGCATGGGCCACCGATTGGTGGACGCCGACCCGCTCTCGCCAGACACCGGCGAGTCCGCGTCCACGTCGCCGGCGCGGCTCCGCACGCCGTCCATCTCGGTGCTCCCGCCGGACGTGGTGCTCAGAACGGGCGCCCGCAGCAGCAGCAAGCGCAGCACAAAGGAGCTCATCCGCCAGGAAACCGCCCACGTGATCCAGCGCAAGCTCCTCCACGTGCTCGACGACTTGGGCCTCCAGCTCCCGATCCCGTTGGCCACCACCACGGGCCTGTACCACAGCTCGGTGTCCAAGACCATCCACGTGTCCGTGGCAAACTCCCACGACTGCATCTTCTTGCCCCCGGCGCTGTCCACCAGCCTCACCTACGAGGACGCCGAGATGGGCGGCAACATGGTGGCGCCCGAGACGCCCGACGAGCCCGTGTTGCCGTCCGCGTTCAACCTGTCGCTGTCGCTCGCCTCGGAGGCGCTGGCCTGCAGCCGCTCGTCCGCCAGCCTCCAGTCGCTCGGCGCGCCGGGCCTCAACGCGTTGCAGACCATGCAGCGCAAGATGCGCGCGTTCCACAGCGTCAACTACTTGTCGTCGCAGATCGACTCCGACACGCCCATCCCGCACCTCTTCGCCGTGATCCTCGAGCTCAAGAAGGACACGTCCTTGAAGACGGTCCACGTGGACCTCTCGTCGCTGGTCAAGACCACCTGGCTCACCACCAACAACGCCACCCGCAGCCCGCAGGAGAAGTTCTTGATTGGCTGCATGGACTGGAACCTCAACTTCTGCGACGCCGACTACTACATCAACACGAAGAACTCCAACGACACCTGGACCAAGGACACAGACCCGCGCCTCCTCGCCGCGCGCTCCAGAAACTACCAGTTGCGCCCCTTCGCCCCGGGGACCGACCACCTGCTGGCGTCCTCGCTAGCCCACGTGCCGGTCTCGCCCTCGGGCACGTCCGACGGCCTGTGCCACGTGCAGACGTCTTCGCAAGACATCCAGAAGAGCGGGCTCTACGTGTTCTTGCTCCCGGTCATCTTCCCGGCGCACATCCCGGCCACTGTCAACTCCACAAGTGGCGCCCTCACGCACAAGTTGTCGATCAAGATCCCCGAGGTGGTTGAAAAGCTCAACAAAAGAGCGGTGGTGAAGGCCAGCTACAACCTCCCGATGGTCCGCACGCCGCCGCTGTTGGCCAACTCGGTCACCGACAAGCCAATCTACGTCAACAGAACATGGAACGACGCCTTGCACTACTCCATCACCTTCCCACGGAAGTACGTTTCGCTTGGCTCCGAGCACACCATCAACATCAAGCTCGTGCCCTTGGTGAAGGACATTGTCATCAAACGCATCAAGTTCAACATCTTGGAGCGCATTACGTTTGTGCACCACGACGCCGGGACCGAGGACAACGAAGGCGAGGAGTCGGGCAAGAAAAACTCGAAGACGAAGGAGCGCGTCATCCCTCTCTGTGAGTTGAAGACGAAAGCAAAGAACACCATGCCTGGGGTCGAGCCTTTCAAGGAGGAGATCGTCAATTGTCCAGACAACAACTTGCTCTTTTCGTGTTACGAGAAACCGGCCAAGTCGCGGGACGCAGACAATGTCATGGTGGCGTCTCCACTCGATATCAGCATCGCGTTGCCGTTCTTGACAACCAAAGCTGACAAAGAGATTTTGTCTTCGAGCGTGAGCGAGGTGGGCAATTTGAAATCCAGTCTCCGCAGGCATTCGTTCTCCAAGAGGGACTCCATAGCAAGCCTCGATTCGCCGTCATCCCCGATCATTGGCTCGTTGGAAACTCACATCAGCCATACATCGGGAGCGATGCACGAGAGTATCGATGAGGATGTCTTGAGACTCGATTCTACATCGTTGGCCAAAGACACCAACGGCAGGCACGACAGCATACACAAGGGCTACACCACCACCATCCGTGCGTTGTCGCCGGACTCCAACTTCAAGCACATCAAGATTGTGCACAGATTGCAAGTGAGTTTCCGGATCTCGAAGCCCGATCCCGCGGACGACAACAAAATGCACCACTATGAGGTTGTTGTCGATACACCCATTGTGCTTCTTAGCGCCAAGTGCAACGACGAGTCGATCCAGTTGCCCAAGTACAATGAAATCGAGACGGAAAGTGACCCCGTGCAGCCACCGCCACCGCGGGGAATCGTGTTCAGAACACCCTCGTACGTTGGAAACGGCGTGACTATCCGGCCGCTCGACAACTTTGTCGATGACAGCTTGCCGTCTTTTGAGCAAGCTGTTTCTGACGGGTCGGAGCCGATGATGAGATCGTTATCTGTTGTGAGCGTGGACTCCAACACGCCGTCCGACCCTGCGCCGGCGTACGAGCCCGGCGCCAAACTCCTGGATATGGCCGGGTCGTACAACATTGACCACTTGCTCCATGCCGAGCCTGGAATTTCGCAGAGGCGGGACTCTGGAATCAGGGCGTCGTTGCAGAACTCGTTTGCGCCAGCTGCCGCGGAAATCGGCAGCTCGAGCGAGCGGTTCCGGCCCCACATAATACCCAACGATCTGTCTGGAACAGACTCCACCAACGAGCTGATGTCGGACGGGCTTCTGTCGCACACGAGTGCCGGAGACTCCAACATTGTCGCCGCAGCCAAGCCACGCGACGAACTGCCCGAGTCGGATTGCGACCCGGAAGATCCGATCAGCCGGCAGCCGGCCAGCAGCCAAGACGGCGACGCCACGCTCAAGGACGACGACGAGAGCGTGTATGACAAGGTGCCGCTTCTACAGAATGAGAGCCAGGCTGATTTCGGGGGGAGCGCCCGGCCGGGGCTCAAGGCGCAGTTCAGCGTCTACCTGGCCGCCACGCTAGACCGCGACGCGCAGTCGTTGTTCCACACCTACGGCGAAACATAGAGCATGTGGCTAGGGGAAAGTGGGCATGAAGCGCATGGCATGAAACATGTGGCCTGAAACATGTGGGTGGCCTGAAACATGTGTCGATATGAAACACGAGGCGACATTCTACATGCAGTGAAGTATGAGTTATGGCAAAAGTTACGAAGGTTTATGACGCGCGAGTGGGTGTGCGCGCCCGTACACCCGGGCCCACACATGTAGCAAACCCCACCAGCCAGTTCCCCATGTCAGTAATTGCACGCAACGGGCGCGTGGCCGTCGTCGGCGCCGGCGTGTCGGGGCTCTGTTACAGCTACTTCCTCCTGAAACTCCGCCCCGACGTGAAAATCACCGTGTACGAGGCGCAGGCCGAGCCCGGCGGCTGGATCAAGTCGCTCGAGTTGAACGACAGCGGTTCCAGCTTGGTGCTCGAAAAGGGCCCCCGCACGCTCCGCGGCGTGAGCGACGGCACGCTTCTAATAATAGATATGATGAAGCAGTTGGGCGCCGAGCACGAGGTCGAGGTCATGAGCGCAGACTCGCCCGGCAACCGCAAGTGGCTCGTCGACCCGGACAACCGCTTGGTGCAGGTGCCCAACACCGCGGCGCTGTTTCTCCGATTTCTCGCGAGCGATGTGACGCGCGGGCTCGTGCCGAGCTTGGTGCGGGAACCGTTCCGGCGGCGCAAGGCGCACGGCGGAGACGAGTCCATCCGCGAGTTTGTGCAGCGGCGGTTCGGCAGCCCGGCGTTGGCGGACAACATCTTAAGCGCGGTGATGCACGGGATCTACAGCGGCGACGTTGCGCGGTTGAGTGTCAGGCTGACGTTGTCTCGGATGGTGGAGCTAGAGGAGGAGCACGGGTCGATTCTCCGCGCGGTGGCGCACCGGATGCGGCGCAAGGGCGCGCGGGCGGAGGCGCCGGCGGCGTTGGCGCAGTACGAGCGGCTCGTGTCGCCGGCGGCGGGCTTGGCCGCGGTGAAGGCGCGGCTCAAGCAGTACCCCATCATGCGGCTCCACAGCGGGCTCCAGACGTTCCCGCGGCTCGTGGCGCAGCACCTCGCGCAAAACAACGTCGAGCTCAGGTTCAACAGCGGCGTAGAGCACGTGGACCTCGAGCGGGCCAGCGTGACCTGCCGCGGCGTGGAAACGCAGTACGACCACGTGCGCTTCACGCTGGGCTTCCAGGCGCTCGGCAAGGTGGCGCGGTTCGCGGACCCGGCGCCGCGGGAGGCCATCGCGCAGATCGAGCACTCCACCATTTTCCTCGCGAACGTGTTCACGAAAAAAGGCGGCTTGATTCCGCCGCGCGGCAGCGGGTTTGGGTTCTTGGTGCCGCGCCGCAACCCGAACCCCGAGGCGCTTCTCGGCGTGATCTATGACTCGGCCACCGAGCTGGACGCGGTGCGCTTTGCCGACGGGCAGAAGATGCCGCCGGCCGCGTACGACAAGGTCACGTTGATGATGGGCGGTCACTTCTTCAACAGCAGGGGCGTGCCGTCGGCGCGGGCCAGCTTAAAGGCCGCGCGCCGCGCCATGGAGAAGATCTTGCACGTGGACTTTGACCGGTACAACGTGGTGTTGCGCGACGAGGCGGAGGCGCCGTCGAGAGACGTGGCTCTCGCGGACGACGACATGCTCGTGTCGTACAACCTCCACCGCGACTGCATCCCGCAGTACAACGTGGGGTACGGCGCGATCACGGCGACGGTTCTGGCCGCCGTGGCGCAGGAGTCCGGCGGCAAGGTGACGCTCGGCGGGCCCAGCATGGGGAAGTTGGGCGTGCCGGACTGTGTGATGGGGGAGTTGGAGGCGGCGCTCGCACTGGCCCAGTGAAACGGCAACAAGCGCGCCGCCACCGGCGCATTGGCTACGGCCGCGGCGCCCTCACGCCGCCTGGCCTCGCGTGGATGCACGCCGTCTTGTCCATAGTAGTAACGCCAGTGCACCACTGACTTGGTGGTGGGGCTTGGCCACGGCTCCGCCGAATCAAATGTGCAGGAGTCTGCAAGAGCCGCCGCGGCGGGCCCGCCGCACTCACTCCGCGAGAGCCTCCTCGGCGGCCGCAATGACATGCGACTTGGCGCGGGCAAAGTCAATCACTAGCTCCTTGCCAAACACGGCCACGCGCTGCAACGCCCGCATCGCCAGCGCCGCCGCGTCCACGGTGTCCAACACCACGTGCGCCTGGCCCTTCATCTTCATGTTGATGTCGAACACCTCGCCGTACGTGGAAAAAAGCACGTAGAGCGTGTGCTTGACGAGCGCGCGGTTGGCCTTGTCGTTGAGGTTGCGGAGGTAGAGCGTCTGCTGGAGCTGCGGGCGCGGTTTTTTCGCCGCGGCGGGGTGTGCAGGGCCGGTCCGTTTCATGGGGAGGTGTGTGGTGGGAGTGTGGTGGAGGTGATGAGAATGTGCGCGGACGCGCTGGACGGAGGGCGAGCTGCCTTGGTAAAAACGAGAAACTGGCGGTGGGAACTTAGCGCAGAGTCGGCGTTCGAGAGAGTCTTGGTTTTTGTGTTTCCCGTGGTTTTTGAGCGTGGCCGGTTTTGCAACGGTTTGTGTCAGTGACTTGTCGTGTTGTTGACTTGTCGTGTATTTGCAGCTTGGCTGATTTCGAGGTTAGCAGATAATACCGAGCAGTATGAAGATCTGAAATAGACCAGCAAAGATTTGAGGTAGTGTTAGCTGCATAGCAGGACCTCAGTAGTGACCCATTGTTTTTACAGTCAAAGACACAAAATAGGAATGGCAGTGGTTACGCAATAGTATCATTGAAAGAACATCACTAGAAGCATTAGACAACCAACTCGAGGGAATTTGTCCGAACGTTTGACCAAGATGGAGCCTGCTGTTCCGTAGTAACAGGCCTTGGAAAAGCTCCAAGCGAAATTTCCGAATAAACGAGAGAGATTTCACGAGTTATTTCGTGTTTTGCAACTCCTCGGGTCAGTACAGAGGGCCGGCGCAGGGCGCTCCTATTTACAGTAGCAGCGAGCGCCCTTGCCGCCCGCCCAGGCAATGGCGCCAGGGAGCGGTGGCTGAACCAAGAGGGGCACGGGCGGCGCGGGGCCTATTTACAGTCGGCAATGAGCGCCTGGAGGCGGGCCTCGAACTCGTGCTCCTCCAACTTGTCCACCATCTCGGCCATGCGGGTGCCCGCCATGAACGCCGGCACGTCGTGCACGGAGTGGCCGCAGCGGTGGTCCGTGACGCGGTTCTGCGGGTAGTTGTACGTGCGGATCTTGTCGGAGCGGTCGGTGGTGGACACCTGCGCGGTGCGGAGCAGGCGCTGCTCGGCCAACTCCTTCTCGCGCTCGGCGTGGGCCAAGCGCGCGCGCAAGATGGAGAAGGCCTTGGCCTTGTTCTTGGGCTGCGAGCGCTCGTCCTGCTGCATCACGGTGATGCCCGTCGGGAGGTGCACGAGGCGCACCGCGGAGTCGGTGGTGTTGACGTGCTGGCCGCCCTTGCCGCCCGCGCGCATGGTGTCGATGCGCACCTCGCCCGGCGCGAACGTGCGCTCGTCCTCGGAGAGCGACCGCTCGGTGCCCTCGGACATCTTGGGCAACACCACCACCGCGGCGGTGGACGTGTGGATGCGGCCCTTGGCCTCGGTGGCCGGGATGCGCTGCACGCGGTGCACGCCGCTCTCGTGGCGGAGCATGTTGTAGGCGCCCGGCGCGTTGACCGCCACGATGGCCTCGGTGACCGCGCCGCTGGCGCTGGTGCTCACGCTCATGATCTCCGCGGGCCACCGCATGTGGTGCGCAAACGCCAAGTACATGCCCACGAGGTCCTGCGTGAAGAGCGCCGCCTCGGAGCCGCCGACGCCCGGGCGGAGCTCCAAGATGGCGGGCCGCTCGCTGTGCACGATGGGCGGCAACAACCGCTTCTCGAGCTGCTGCGCACACCGCTGGAGCTGCGGGAGCAACCCGTCGAGCTCGCCCTGCGCGTCTGCCACGAGCTCGGCGTCGCTCTCCTCGGCCACCATCTGCGCGAGCGTGCGCGCGCTGTCGGCGTCCTCGCGGTACCGCGCGAGCGCCTCCATCACCGCCAGGAGGTTGGAGAACCTGACGCTGGTTTCGTGGTCGAACGCGCCCGACGCGACGGCCTTTTCCGTGGCGGCAAACTCGGCGGCGAGCATTTCCGCGCGCCGGAGGAGGAGCGGGTGCACGGGCGTGAACGCGGTGTGGATGCGCCGCGCCGCTAGTCGGAGAAACATGTGGTGCGAAGGTGCGAAGTGCGAGGTGTTGATGCCCGGGGAGTTTTGCAGGCAGAATCACAGCGAGTGAAGTGGATAGAAAGGTGTAATCTTGATAGATGGGGATGTTGAGATGGGAATCTTTGTAGATGGACATTTTAGAGAGGTGAAGATATGAGGTGGAGAATTCGAAAGATGGGATATTGGCTGAGGAGAGGGACACCTCAGATATGTGATGTAGAGGTAGATAGTATTGAGATCTAGAGAGATGTAGACTGACAAACATGTGTCTGTCATTTTTTGTTATTGTTAAATGCGAACATTTAAGGATTTCCTATTTTTATACTCTGGACTCAATTATGTGTTCAAGATATGTGACATAGACAGACCGACTGATTGTTGATATATAGATAGTATAGAGACAGATAAAGTAGATAGACAGATATAGTAGATAGACAGACAGATGTAGTAGTTAGACAGACAGATATAGTAGATAGAGAGACAGGACTAGAATTTCTTATTGAGTGTGTAGATGGAAATGATTTAGGCAGATGATTTAGACTGGAAGACTTGTCATTTATAAGTTTAGATCGACATATGTATGCGGGGCCTGATAAATGTAGACAGATAAGTTGACAGACGTTCGTGGATTTTGCATAAGACATACCAACTATTGGTAGATATGTAGACAAAAAAAAATTTTGTAGTTTGGCATAAAGATACGTATCAATGAATTTGTGGGGACGTACGTAGATGTATAGGTGGAGTTATGTAGATAGATCGAGAGACCAATATAGATGTAGAAATGTATGGAAGATGCAGTATAGACAGAAAAAAGACAGATTTGGAATTATAGATATCAAGACAGAACTACCGACAAGTTGTCAGATCTACAGAATCCTGAATTCTAGATCGTCAGACTAATAGATAGACGGGTATATAGGTGGTCAGATGTAAGTGCTCAAACGGCTCTATAGATTTATCAACAGACAAACGGAGACAGAATAGACGGATCCACAAATCTATTTGTTCTAAAAGATATTGAAAAAAGACTGATGATAGAGAGAAGTATGGTCGGAAATATATAGAGATGTACAGACAGATAGGCCATATTGGTCAACAGACACGACATAGACCGAGATAGACAGATCAATGGATCTGTTGCCAAATTATATATCGATTAATATATAGATGAGAATATAAAGACAGACAGTTACACTGGGAAGTAAGAGATACATGGGTCTATAATTTCATAAGTTTATAGATCTGTGTATATATCGATATTTAAGTAAGTACGTATATAGATATATACATATATACATATCTACATAGATACATATTTCCATATCTTGCCGGTGCACGACATCACTGTCAGTCTGTATTCGAAGATGGCCGTAAGTGGTTGAGAGATGTTAAGAGGCTAGGAGATTGGCATTCAAATAGACACTATTGATCGACTCTTCAGAGGTAGATCTGGTGTTTATAGTGTATAGATATCTATACATATATAAATAAGTCCATAGCTCTATATATGTATGAGGGTGTATGTGTCCAGCTGTATACATGTATAGCTGTGTATATATTCTAAAATTGATAGGTGTAGCTAATAAAAGGTATATCTGTACATATGTATCCATCTCTATGTATCTATGTATCTATGTATCTATGTATCTATGTATCTGTCTATGTGTCCATGTTCTATGTACCAAGGTGATGCAGAATGTGAGTTTACGGACATTATCCCGCTTTTAAGCTGACACTGCCCGCCTGGCTCTTGAATAGGAACTATTCCCCTCGCTCAAGAATTCTTCACACATTATCCAGTTCGCCGTTTCCATCTCAGCATACCCCGCCATTTCAGCTGCAACTGAGGTGCGAAGTGAGAACATCTCCACCCAAGAACCCAAACAATCACGACCTCACTTCTTTCTCTCTGGCGCCCGCTGCACTCCGTCAATTGAATCCCCACTCCGCCAATTGAATCTCTGTTCCGTCCCGCAAACCCACACGCTTTCTCCACAACATTTACGCACCAACTCACCAGCCACACATGTCCTCCGAGTCCCAGCCCATTTCCGTGGAGGACTTTGCCGGCGCCATCAAGGAGTTGGCCGGCGACGCGCTCGGCGGCGTCCAGGCGGCGTTGGAAACGTCGCTTGCAAAACTCGCCGAAACAAACGAGCTCCTAGCGCAGGAAATCGCCACTGCCGAAAGTGACGATGCCGCCATGTACAAGCAGATCATCGAGGAAAACACGGCGTTGGCGCAGAAGCAGAAGAAGAAGTTGGCCGCCGTGGACGCCGAGCTCGCGGCCCGCGGCCTTGGCGACGGCGTTTTCCTATAGCGTGCCACGGCAGCCTCGCTCTTTTTCTCTGTGGGTCTGTCTGGACAATCACCAGCCACTGCCGATTCGTCGCCGATTCGGTCGCTTCTTCACCATTACCGCCACCTCACTGGCCACTCATTCCACCAGTGAGCCTTGTGCCTCAAGCAGTGAGTCTTGTCATTGCATCTTCCTATTGCTCCATCACTGCCTCCATCACTTCCACTAAACTTGCCACCACTCCAAGTAGGACTACTCCCTGTGCTTTACCGCTAATACATGTCACAACTGCTCATTACATCACTTCCTCTAGCTCTATCGCTTCTATTTGTCACATCCTCTCACTCCACCACGTTTCCCACATCGACATCACATCGCTTGTCCTTCTATTTACACTTGACGCTCACTTCTTCTCGACGTGCGGCGCCGCCGAGCCAAAGAGCTTGTTCACAAACGGCTTCTCCTCGAGCCGGAGCGGGTCCTCCGGCCGCTTGCACACCAAGAGCCACGTGGACCCCAAGTGCACCCTCTTCTCGTAGGTGATGTCCAACCCGGCGTCGTCCACAATCTCGCCAATGTCCAAGTTCCACCGGCACCCCCACGTCTTCATGCGCCGCTCCGCACGGAAGTCCAAGTGCGTGTTGACCATGTCCCACGTGGACCGCCCGTGCTCCAACAACACAATGCGCCCGCCGGGCTTCAACAACTCGGCCATGTTCTTGAGCGCGGCCACGGGGTCCTCGTGCGCGCAGAGCCCGAACGCCTCCACGATGGTGTCGTAGCGGAACGACTCCGACGCGATGCTGCGCAAGTCCTCCGCGCGGCCCACGGCAAAGGCGGCGTTCTTGAAGTTCGGGAACCGCTCGCGGAACTTGGCCCGCGTCTCCTCCACCATTTTCCCGGACGAGTCCAAGAACGTCACGGAGTCGATCTGCTCGGGGCTGAGGTACGGGATGTTTCTGCCCGTGCCGCAGGCAACCTCCAACACGTCGCCCTCGGCGTGGCTCATGAGCCACTTGCGGCGCTTGCCCATCATGATCCCGCGCTCTTCCCACTTGACCTCGTCGTCGTACTCGGCGGCCTTCTGCTCGAAGAACGCCGTGGTGTCCTGCGGTGGCTGGATCGCCGGGTTGGTGCTGTTGGTGTACTCCACGGTGGCAGGCTCGTCGGCCGCCTCTGGCTTCTGCACCCGCTCCTCCACGACCTTCACCGGCCGCCGCACCTGCTGGCGGTACCAGGCGTCGAGCTCCTCGGGGGTGGGCTCGAACATCACCGTGGAGTCCAAAAGGTGCTTTCTGCGGAACTCCTTTCTCATCATCTGGTAGAGACGGAACTTCTTCTCCTCGCGCGGCTTCAACTTGTCGCCGGTGAAGGCCTTGAACTTGAGGTACTCGTACTCGCTGAGCGTGGCCGGGTCCGAGGCGTACTTCTTCCGGATGTGCTGCATTTGCTGGTCTTCGTGGTAGCGGTCTCTCATGTAGTAGTAGAACGCCACGAGGAGAACGGCGAACATGCCCAAGTAGTACTTGGTCATGCGGCGCTTGAACTCGTTGGTCTCAAAGTACTTGGCCCACTGCTTGTACTTGGGGAGTTTTTCCAACTGCCGCTGCTCCTCGGCTTTTTTGTGGTCGATTGGGAACGGCGTTCGGGCGAGCGCCCTGGAGAAACAGAGCGGGCCGGCTCTGAGGGTGAGCGCGGGGAGTCTCGCGGGCCGTTTGCCCGCACGCAAAAGAGCAGGAATCATGGCACTGTCCTGGCGTTCAGTGGCGGATGCAGATGGGGCTGGTTTTCGGGCTGGTGCGCCTGGTTCTAATAGTGCTGGTTTGAGTCTCGCACGACCACGCCGGCGGGCGGTCCAGCGACGTTTGGCGGGCAACGGCCGGCGCAGTTGCAGCGGGGCGCTTGCGGGAAGCAGCAGAAAAAGAACACCGCCGCCCCGCCGTGCCCCGACGCCGTGGGTGCCGTGGCGGGGCCCCTGCAGACCCGTACCTCCGGCGCACACCCACATCCACACTTGTCGACGCCGCGGGCAAATAAACCACCATGTCGCTCCTCACAGAAACCTTGGAACAAGCCGCGGCCGCCGCGGCGCAGCAGCGGTACGCCGACGCGGAGAAGCTCTACTACAGCGCGCTCGGCGCCAGCGCCCCGGACGACCCGAACAAAAAGGCCCGGTTCTTGCTGGACCAGGAATCCGCCATCCTCAGCTTGGGCAAGTTGTTCCAGACGCAGCACGGCGCGGAGCAGTTGACGCAGTTGATCACGGACTCACGCGGCGTGTTGGGCGCGTTCGCCAAGTCCAAGACCGCCAAGATCGTCAAGACGTTGATTGACGACTTTGACGCGATCCCGGGCTCGCTCGACCCGCAGATCCGCGCCATCAAGCAGTGCATCGCGTGGGCCGTGGACAACAAGTTGGCCTTCTTGCGGCAGCAGTTGCAATTGAAGTTGTCCGCCAAGCTCTACGCGCGCGGGCTGCACCAGGAGGGCTTGGCCATCATCACCGGCTTGTTGAGCGAGTACAAGCGCTTGGACGACAAGTCGCTGTTGGTGGAGGTGCAGTTGGTGGAGTCGCAGATCTACCACGCGTTGCGCAACCTCGCCAAGCTGCGCGCCGCCTTGACCAGCGCCCGCACCCTGGCCAACTCCATCTACTGCCCGACGCTCTTGCAGGCCGAGCTCGACTGCCAGAGCGGCATCTTGAACGCGGAGGACAAGGACTACAAGACCGCGTTCCTGTACTTCTACGAGTCCTTCGAGGGCTTCACCGCCCAGAGCGACCCGCGCGCCGTCATGGTGTTGAAGTACATGTTGTTGACCAAGATCATGTTGAACTTGGTCGACGACGTGCACCAGCTCCTCTCCCACAAGAACGTGGCCAAGTACCAGCTGCGCGACATCGACGCCATGAAGGCCATCGCCACCGCGTACTCCAACCGCTCGTTGAAGGAGTTCGAGGCCTGCTTGTCCACCTACGCCGCCGAGTTGAAGGCCGACCAGATCATCAAAAACCACTTCAATGCATTGTACGACAACTTGTTGGAGCAGAACTTGCTCAAGATCATCGAGTCCTACTCCGTGGTGGAGTTGGCCCACGTCTCGAAGACGGTGGGCTTGGACATCAACCAGGTCGAGGGCAAGTTGTCTCAGATGATCCTAGATAAGGTCTTTTACGGCGTGTTGGACCAGGGCAACGGCTGGTTGGTCATCTACGACGAGCCCAGAACAGACGCGGCCTACGAGGCCTCTTTGGACTTGATCAAAAACTTGTCCTCCGTCGTGGACTTGTTGTACGAGAAAGCGTCCTCCTTGAACTGATATATTATTCTATCCATATTCACGCAAACACCCCGAGCCCGTTCTCGGTCGCCACAGCCGACACCTCGCCCACTAACGTGACAAACTCGCGGATGCGCCCGCACGCAATGAAACACTGTAAGAGGTCGTTGTCCTTGTCGTTGGCCACCTCGTTCACCAACTGGAACGCCTCGCGCATGTACTTGCGGTCGTGTTGCCTGGAGTGGTTCAAGATTTGAAGAAGCTCAATCGTGAAGTAGGGAACATAGATCGACCGGTATTCTTTGTAGACCGTGGCCTGTTCCGGCAGCGCAGACGCAATGGCCTCTTGGAACCAGTGGAACACAAATCTCTGAATCTTCGCCGTCGTTTTCTGGATCGAGTTGTCCACGTCGCGTGACTTCCACAACTTCTGCGTGGCGCCGCCCACAAACGCTTTCCATTCTTCCAAGATGTTCAAGCACCCGAGCAAGACGTCGTACTGCAATAACTCGTCCTTAGTCGCCTCACTCACCAGCGCCGAAACGGACAGTTCGCTAAGCGACCGCGAGTGCATCTCCATGTCGTAGTCCTTGAGGAGCAGCTTGAAGTTTTTGCCCCGGCCAAACTCCTTGATGGCCTTCAAGCGGCCCGTGGCGAGAAAACGGCGGAACACAGTGATTGTGGCGTGGATCGCGTCCTCGTACATGTTGTTTTCGTAAAACCACTCCACGGCGCGGTAGAGTTTGCTGTCCGTAGCGTCGACGTCGAGGTCCTCAATAACAATATCGCCTGAAGCAATGTAGTGGGCCTCTGTTTCGACCATGACTCTTTCCACGGTTCGTTTCAAGACATTGTGGATTTTGTACTCGTGGTCGTCCAAGTCGTCGGCCACCTCGCCCGGCGCAGTGATGCCCAAGCGCTTGAAGATCTCAAGCTGTTTGGCCCGTTTGACCGGGTCTGTGATGGTGGTGAGGAAGATCGAGTAGCACTCGCGAACGTCCTTCTCGTCCGGGATGAACGTCAAGTAGATCGGCACGAGGTCTTCGTAGCCGCAGTCTGAGAGCTTGGAGATGTACCGCGTGATGATCTTAGTCGGGGCCTTGGAGCCCTCGTGCAAGTTGAGCATTGAGGCGAACACCGCCAAGTGGGTCAACACTCGTAGCACGTGCTGGTCCTCCACGAGCTCGGACAGCGACTTGAATGTGTTATGCAAAAAGAAAATCAACTGGTCGATCATGACGCTGCCCATGATCACGCGGAATGGGTTCTTGCTCTCCTTCTCTAGCACGGCGGACTTGAACATGGTGTTCAAGATCGAGTCCACGGAAGTGTGCTGCGGCGTGGGGAAAGACGCGTTGGCGAGCTCCTCGGCGGCGGCCTCGGACGGCGAGAACGACGACTTGATGAACGAGCGCACGTGGTGGGTGAGAAGCTGGTTCACGTAGAGAAGCAAGCACTGGTCCCAGTTGTCGCCCGCGCGGTGCACGTTCTGCGTCTGGTCGCCGCCGGCCAAGTACGAGTATATGAGCGCCTCCTCGCGGGGCACGCCGGGCTGCTGCGCCAACTTGTGCACGGTCTGGAGCCAGAGGTACTTGTGTTTCACGCCCAGCGGCTCGCTGACGTCGTCGGTCTGGTCGACGACGGGGTCCACGTAGTCGAGCGCGGCCCCCGCCAAGATGAGCGCCAACGTGAAGTTGCCCAGCTCGGACGCGTAGTCGACGGCCTTCTGGAGCTCGCCCGCAAGAAGCAAGTCGTACACCACGGCGAAGTTGGCGGCGTCCGCGGCCGCGTCCGCGGCAGCCACGGGCCTGTGTTCGCGGAGCGGCGCGTCGGCGTCCAAGTGGTCGACGACGCTGGGCGCCGACGCCGCCAAGGCGGCCAAGTCGCGGTTTTCACGCGCCACCTTGGTGTGGGTCCACTTGTCCGGCAGCGCCGCCGCGTCGGGCACGGCCACGTCCTGCGAGTTGTGCTGCACCCACTGGATGATGAGCAACAACTCGCGGAGTTTCGGGTGGTTGTGGAGGTACGCGCCCTGCTTGGCGGAAAGCGACACATGGCCCGGTGCCAGCGGCGGCTCCTCCGCGGCGCTGAGGCGGAACGAGTAGAGGATCGTGACCAAGTGCCACAACTTTGTTTCCAAGTCCCAGCTCTCGAACTCCTGCGCGTCGGCGGCGGAGAACTGCGTCTCGCTGATTCTCTTGCCAACCGCCAACGCCCGGGCGGCGCAGATGGAGATGAAGTTCTGCGACACGGCAAAGGGGTCGAGCGAGGGGCCGGCGAGGCGGAAGTTTTCCAACACCTTGGCGAACTGCACCTCGGGCGTCTGGCCCGGGGCGTCGAAGTGGGAGGTTTCGTCCATAAGAAGAGTTAATAGTGCGAGTGCGAACACAGCTCGGACTGGTGATGAGGGTGTGTTTTTGGCCGGGGAAGAAATGCTGCGTTGGCTTGTTTTCGGTGGCGTGGCGGCGGGCGGTTCGGCGGCGGGCAATTTTTTATTTTCGTTGGGCTTTTTTGTTTGTTTGCTTTGTTTACACGGTGGTTCTTGCCAGGGTCGGTTTGCGACTTTCTACAAATACACCAACCCACGATAAACACTTCCCCACCCCAGAGGCAAGTCTGAGAAACCCCCAAATATTTAAAAACCTCAATCCACACGCAAGCTCTGTTTCAGGCCCACAACACAACGCGCCACCCCACCCATCTATTTATTACCCGTCTTCTTCTGATTTATAATCACCCACGTCCACCTACATAGTGGCAATGGCGGATCCCAAAGTCGGCAGCCTGTCCGTTTTCGACGACGACGAGGACAACAGCCCGTTCCCCACGGGCCTCGCCAGCCTCATCCAGGCCGACCACGGCAAAGCAAACGCCGGCGGCCCCGCCAAAAGCACCCACTCCAAAGTCGCCAAGCCCAAAAGCGCCGCCCGGCTCGCCCCCAGCGGCGACACAGGCGAGGCGGCTTCAGGCCCGCTCTCACACCCGGCGCCAGAGTCGCTGCCCCTGGCGTCGCTGGCGTCGCTGCGCTCCGACCACTCGCTTCTTTTTCAAGAAGAGTCCACCGCCCTAGGCCACGAAAACAGGGTCGCCCGGATGCTAGCCGCCAGCAACGTGCACGTGGCCATCAGCGAGGCCGGCAAGTCCAGCGAGGGCCTGGCCAACGCGCTGAGAAAGTACATTGTCTACACCATCAAGTTGTCCGTGGCCGGCTCTGCGGACCAGCTCCAGACGCGCCGCCGCTACTCCGACTTCGAGAGCTTGCGCGAGATCCTCACGCAGGTGTTCCCGTTGGTGGTGATCCCGCCGATCCCGCCCAAAAACTACTTCTCGCTCCGCGTCTTGAACGGCTTGGTCGGCTCGGGCGCGTCTCCGACCGGCTCGGGGCCGGCGCCGGCCACAGACTCGCCGCCGCAAAGCGGGCCGTCGTACTCGTACATCAACTCCAACTACCTCACCAAGAGCAGGCTCATCGAGCACCGCAAACGGCTCCTCACGAACTTCTTGAACAACTGCTTGCAGATCCCCCAGATCCGCAGCCTCGATTTCTTCGCCAAGTTCTTGGACCCCGCCGCCAACTGGTCCGACGAAACGGCGCTCATCACCAGCCAGCTCCCGAAATCCATCTTCCAGCTGAACCCCGAAAACGGCTTGAACACAGACCCGCTCTACGCACATCTACCGATGCCTGTGTCCTCGCACATCAGCCTCCCGTTTCTGAACCCGTTGAAGGGCAAGATCTTGCCCAAGAGCTACTTTGGCGCGGGCCAAACCGGGCCAGAGAACCAGGAGCCAGCCGAAGCCACGGATCTGAAGGCGCAGGCCCAACAAGCAAACGCGCATCTTGACGACATAAACCGCCGCATCATGGCCAACTTCGTTGGGCTCTCGAGCGACTACACCGAGCTTGGCACCTTCTTGAACTCCTTCTCCGTGATATTGGCCGAAACCAGGAAGCCCAAGGCCAACGAGCAGGACGCGAAGCTAGAGGCGATTTTCGACCGAATCGGCCTGGCGTTCGACAACTCCTACATCACCATCAACACGTTGATGAACGAGTTGGAAACCAAGTACTCGGAGCCGTTGGGTGAGGCCGTCAAGTACACCTCTGTCTTTGAGCTGACGTGGAAATTCAAGGACCGGAAAGAGAAGCAAAGCCACCTCGTCGACTGGGAGTTGAAGAGCAAAAAGAAAGAGCTAGCCGACTGCTTGCGGGCCGAGCTTGAAGGCAGCCATCTTGAAAACACGCAGGCCCCCACCGGTCCTGGAGCGGGAGGGTCCGGGAAAGGCCGTTTCTTGCCCAGCATCAGCTCGGTGAAGAAGATCACAAAGTACATTTCCGACATCATGGACCAGAACCCGGAGGTGACGCGAAAGCAGCGCATCACGCATCTCCAAGAGCGCATCGGCGCGCTCGAGAAGTGCCAGAAGATCATGTTGCAAGATTTGTCCTACATTGCGGACGAGCTCGAGAAAAACGCCCGCAAGTTCCGCAAGAACGAGCTCAAGGCCATGTTCCAGATTCTTTTGAACTACAACGGCATCTTCATCGCGTGGGCAAAGAAGAACGTGGACATTTGGGAGGAGGTGCGCGAGGAGATCCGAAACTCAAGTTTGTAACCCGTCGATGTACTGTGAAACGGCGTCGCGGGGCTTGACAAGGTTCTTGTACCGGGCCAAGTCGTCGGGGAACTTGTGGAGGGCGCCCCGCAAGGTCTGGGCCGTGGGGACGTCGTCCTTGAACTTGCTGAACGGATGCAAATACGTGCGGATGGTGAACACAACGGCCCTCGACTCGGGGAGCCGGGTGAGCGTTTGCCTTTCACTTCTATAATGTACCTGACCATCAAAGTCTAGACTCTCGAACGGAATGGGCTTCTTCAACTCGTCTTCGCTCAAGTGGTAGCCCTTGTTTTCGTCGTCGACGTAGTACTTTTTGTGGGTCTGGATGGAGAAGTTGGACCGGGTGACAAAGTGGCCCGCTTGGATGCGGTCGAAGAAGCGGTTCATGGACAACTTGAGCTTGGACTCGTAGCCCGGGATCGGCCCGTGGATGAGCGACAACGGCTGGTTGAACTTCTCGCGCGGGTCGAACCCGGCGGCAAAGGCAAACACGCCGGCCTTGAAGTAGTATTCGGAGCCGTAGGGCTCGCCGGCTTTGGCCGGGTCTGGGAGCAAGATGATGAAGTCCTCCTCGATGGTCCGCGCCAAAAGCTCCAAGAGCCGCTCGGGGTCCTGGCCCAGCGCATCTCGCGGAATCTCTTCGTCGGTGATTTTGTTGTGCACCGTTGCAGCCTTGCGCTCAAAGTGCATCGGGTACTTGTCGCACATGTAGCGAGTCACCAAGGTGTAGAGTTCCCGGGTGGCGGCCTCGGCCTCCGGGCTCATGAACACGGTGCTTTGGCGCAAATCCTTGCCGGGCGGGTACGCCGGGTGGGAGTTGGTGAGGATTTTTGTTTTTTCGGCAATCACGTCCAAGTACCCGTTCTCCAAAAGGAGCCACTCGTTGACGTCGATGGTGCGGATGCCCATGGTCAACTTGTACTCGCGGTCTTTGAACGGGTACGAGCGGCGCGGCGGCTCCTTTGCCCAGTCGAACTCCGGGCCCACGGCGTGGGGCACGAAGAGCGCCCGGGCCTCTTCCAAAGTGACGGTTTTGGCTCGCGCGTTGGGCTTGTCTTGCGCCGGGCCGGAGCGTGGGGCCGCTTTTCTCAAGGTGGCGTACGCGGCCACCGCCAAAAGAAGCACGAGCAACGCGCCGTCTCTGAGGGTGAGCGCAGAGAAAAGTTGCGGGAGCATGGGCGGCGAAAAAGCAGATGTCGGTCGGAGGAGTTGGGTGGGTTCCGCCCCGCATATGCTCGCGTATCGGTGCCGGTTTCGCGGCGCGGAATCGGCGCGCGAATTCCGTCGCTCGCCAACAGGTGCCCCGAACGGGCCGGCCGCCCGAGCGCCGAATCCGGCGGGGGAAAAACGAAGCTGCCCCCGGCGCCGCCGCACGGGCGCCGCGCCGGCTCGAAAACCGCGGGTTTCGGCGGGTTTTGGCCCCCGGCGCTGGGCCTGTTCGCCCCAATAAACGGGAGGCACGGGTGCGCCTCCGGCGCTCATCGCCATCGCATCTCCACAAACCCTCGGCTTCTCCACACCGCCGGCCATGTCGTCACTGAGCTTGGCAAATTACCTTTCCGGGGAAGAGAAGACGCGGTTGGCGCTCCGCCTCGCGCAGGAGCTCCACACGTCCGCGGACGCGCCCGCAGTGTTGGCAGGCCTCGTTCTGCAGTTGGAAAGCGGCGTCTTGCACCAGGTCCACGGCCCGGTCTTGCAGTTTGTGTTGGGCGCCATCGACCAGAACGACGAGTGCCGCTTCGCGCGCGCCGCCGCGTTCGTCGCCGCCATCCCCGCCCTCCTGGGCGCAGTGGTGGAGGCCGTCATGGGCAAACTCAAGGCGCTCTTGGGGTCGAAGTACAACTTCGTCGCCGGCTTCGAAGCGTTCACGGCGCCGCACCGCGCGGGCGGCGCCGCCGAGCCCCGCGCGTCGGCCGACGACGCGGCCGCGTCGCTCGACCTCCAGGCCCGCAAGGCCCTCTTGGGCATCTTCGGCTTCCTCACCAAAGTCTACACCGCGCAGATGGACTCGGCCAGCTGGGACGCCGCCGACGCGCTCTTGTGCTTGTTTTTGGGCCACCGCGACGACAACGTCGCCCTCGAGTGCTCCAAGCTCTTGCGCTGGAGAGCAGACCGCGTCGTGGACCAGTGTATGGCCGACGAGCGCAGCGCACGGCACTACTGGGACCTCGTGTTTGCGTTGGAGAAGTCCGCCGAGAGCAGAAGGCACCGCTGCAACGCGTTCGTCATGTGGCTCCGCATGCTCAACAGCCCGCGGGCCCGCTTCGAAAACGACGTCTTTATCCAGGACGAGCTTCTCGGCCGGGAGTTTTACTGGGCGGTGTTGCAGCTGGGCTTGGGCGCCAGCTCCCACGAGGTGCGCAAGTACTGCTTGTCGATCTTGCAGCTCTCGCTCAAGGCCGTGCGCCGCTCCTTCAGCAACGGCCTCATTTCGTGGGACACGGCCCGCGAGCCACAGCTCCTCAAGGAGTGGAGCAGGTTCACCACCTTGTACGAGGTGTTGGGCGTGGACACGTCGTTGCACCAGACACAAGCCGCCGTGCACGACATCCTCGCCATCATCACGCCCGGCTCGCTTGTGCCTGCCTCGTGGGGCTTTTGCCTCTTGTCCACGGGCTTCCAGGCCTCGATGGACTCGGTGCGGAGGTACTCGGCGCACATTCTCTTCTCCATCGCGCCGGAGAACTTGCATTTGCTCCAGCACGGCCTCCCGTACTTGGAAAACCACTTCTTGCCGTACATGATGCTTTCCCGGCATTTCGCCGTGAGGCCCACGTCAGGCACCAGCAACGAGATGGTGTGCGAGTACGGCGACCAGTTCAGCCGCTTCATCTGCAGCGTGATGGCCCACCTCGAGACGCCCGAGGAGTACGGCCGGGTGACGGCTTCGATCTTGGCCGTGTTGGCGAAAGCCAGGGAGTCTTTTGACGCGGTCAGGGTCTACGCCATGGTTGGCATTCTCGAGGGATTGGGCTCGCGGCTAGTGTTGCAGTATGGTGTCCACGACGTGTATTTGCTCCAGCTCTTTGAGGACTTTTCGGAGGGCGAGCTCTTCAGGAAAACCGTCCAGACGTTGAACTTGCGGCTACTCTTGAACTTCCAGCTTAAGTCGCTTGCCGACTTCGGTGCCCTCTTGGCAAAGTTCAACAGCTTCAACGGACACACCATCTTTTCCGAGCATCTCGCCGCCATTTGCACCTATCTCACTGTCTCTGGCGTGGGCCAAAATGACGTTTTGCAGCAGCTCGAGCAAACCGCGCTGGCGGAGGAGCAAGTCGTCTACACACGGATTGCCTGTGCGTTGGCAGCAACCGACACTGCCCTGCTAGAGAAGGCGGTTTCGGCGGCCAGCACCTTGACATTTGCCAAGCTTCTCGAGAGCGGACTACACCTCGGTTCGCTGTGGTTCGAGGCCAAAACACAGGCAGTATTCGGAGAGGCCGAAATGGGCGATGCCTCCGAGGACGTCTACCACATTCTCAGCCAGTGTGTGCTAGACAAAGTGCCACCGTTGGACTTGGGCGTCTTGTGGAGCAAAATCCGCGCCGGGCTTGTCTCGGACGATTACGGAACACTCACGTCGACATATGCCCGCATGCGGTTCGTGTGCAAGTGCTTGGAAACCGGCGGCGTTGTGTTGCAGACGGACGTTCCCCAGTTGTTGGCCCTCCACCCGCAGGTGTGCAGCAACTCTGCCGCGTGCGCCAAGACCGTCAGCAACTTCTACCGCCTCAAGGAAAACATGTTTGGCGAGTTTTTCCGGCTCGTGTGTGCACACGTGCAGCAGAAGGGCATTCTGCTCGACGAGTTTCAACAGCTCGCCGGGGTGTTGCCGCAGGACTCGGTGCACTTTGTCACCGCCGTGTCGGTTGCAAAAATCTTCCAGCACGCCTTGAGCAGCCGGGTGCTCGACACCCGCACGTGCGAGGTTTTGGCGGAGCAGTTGGGCGGCACGGTGAAGGAGCTCGCGGGGAACCTCAAGTTGGCCGAGAAGGAAATGCACTGGGTGCTTATCGAGGCGCTTTTGCACGAGGAGTTGTTGGCCGCGGCGCTCGAAAGCCCAGCGGTGGACAGCCACATCGGCGCCGCCGCCGAGGCGCTTTTGGCCGCGGGCTACGGGCGGAGAGGCATCTTGACGAAGATGTTCGAGGCGTTGGCGCGCTTCCAGACCAAGCGCCCCGAGAAATTCGAACAGTTGCGCTTTCTTCCGCGGCTCTTGGTGGACGCCATGGTGCAGCGCGAGCTCAAGACCAGTGCCTTCAGGTTGGAGGAGATCATCGGCACGTTGTACGACACGCGGGTGTCGCCCGTGCAATCGCAGCTCTACTTGGAGGTTTATGGCGAGAGGGAGATCTCGTACCGGGTGACGTTGATGGCGATGTTGAACTCGCTCCGGTCCAGTGTGTGCGCCGACGCGATTTTTGCAGCGATTTTCGACGAGGACCGGCACAACTTGAGAAACATCCGGAAAGCCATGGACGGCGAGGAGGAGCGCGTGCGGGTGCAGTTGGCCAAGGTCGTTGTCTCGCTCATGGACGTGGTGTCGTGCGCCTCGGCCCGCGGCTTCTACGACCAGTTGGAGCACTTTGTGGAGACCGACCCGAGCCCGCTTGTGCGGGCGTACTTCGAGTGGGCGCTCGCGCTCCACTTGTTGAAGCACCCGGCGCTCTCCGAGGCGCTTTTCCGCAAGTTGGAGTCCGCGCTCGACTCGCACGAGCTCAAGCCCATTCTCGTGACGTGCTACGAGCGGGTGTTGTTCCTCATGATCCAGGCCATGGGCCGCGCGGACAAGACCCGGTACTTGACCAAGCTCATCACCATCATCGTGCCCGCCGCGTCCACCAACAAGGCCGTGACCAGGCACTTCTCCATGTCGTTGGCGATGTCGGTGCACCTGGAGATTGAGAAGAGCGGGTTGCAGATTGACGCCAACTTGCACGCGGTGGTGGCCAACATGAACCGCAGCGCCCTAGCCACCGACGCCTTTGGCCAGTTCCGCAGCGGCGACGCGTGCTTGTGGCACATTGTCGACGACCGCGACTTGGTGCACCTCTCGGGCGGGCTTTTGTTGCGGTTGTTCGACCGCGAGGTGGAGTTCCTCACGCAGAGCGACTTTGACCGCTACTTGAGCGCCGCGCAGAGGCTGCGGCTCGCGCGGCCCGTGGGCCGCAACCGCGAGGACTTGTGGGTGCGCCGGATGAAGAGCACGGCCGCGGCGCTCCTGGAGGCCAGCGGCACGGTGGCGGCGTTGCAGACCAAGAGCGGGGCCTGGAGCAGCGTCGTGGACGTGGACGACAAGGCGCGCGTGGGCGACATCCGGCGCAGCGAGTTGGTGGTGGTGGCGTCGCTCGTAGACAAGGCGCCCAACTTGGGCGGCATCTGCCGGCTCTGCGACGTGTTGGGCGCCGGGCTCTTGACGGTCCACGACCTCGCGGTGAAGAACCACCAGCTGTTCCGCAGCGTGGCGGTGACGGCGGACCACTGGATGCCCATGGCGGAGGTGCGGCCCGAGGCCGTGGTGGCGTTCATGCGCGAGAAGAAGAGAGACGGCTACAAGCTCATTGGGTTGGAGCAGACGGACAAGTCGGTGGTGTTGGACAGCGCGTTGCGGTTCCCCGCGCGCAGCGTGATCTTGCTCGGGCGCGAGAAGGAGGGCATCCCGGGCGAGCTCTTGGCGGAGCTCGACCAGTGCGTGGAGATCCGGCAGGTCGGGGTGGTGCGGTCGATGAACATCCAGACCGCCACCGCGGTCATCGTGCACGCCTACGCGGCGCAGCATTGCTAGCCAAGGTATGGGATATGTGTTTTGCATTAGTAGAAGGCGCGGTCGTCGCGGTCCTCGGCGACCAACTTGTCGAAGGCCTCGAGGAGCGCGGCGCAGTGCTTGTTGACGAGGTCCACGGCGCCCACAAGCATGTGCGCCTGCACGCCGCGGAAGTTGCCGTTGTTGGAGCTGGTGGCGAGGTTGAGGTTGGCGATGGGCGCGATCGCCGCGTGGTTGCCGTACCCGACGAGGAAGCCGTTCTCGAGCACCTGCTCCTCGACCTGCGACGGGTCGACAATGAGGTTGGCGCCCACCACGCCCACGGTGACAATCACGGGCGGGCGGAAGTCCGGCACGCCAAAGACCTCGGCGAGCGTCTGCGCCTTCTCCCAGTCGTCGGAGAACGCGGGCTGCTCCTCGACGTCCGCGTCGTCGACGGTGCTGGTCAACAACGGCAAGCGCGTGGACTTGAGCGCCAAGTACGCGGAGAACGTGGCGAGCGACAACGGGTACGACAGGTGGCTGATGACCACGCAGTCGATGTAGAGCTTGTACGCGTACTTGTGGGTGAGATGCAATTTGTGGGTGGGGAAGTTGCGCACAAACAAGTCGGTCATGGTGAACTTGATGGTCGCCACGAAGTTGGAGTCGTCGCGGTGGCCGGCCACGTCGACGTCGCACTCGACCAAGTTAGGCTCGCGCGCAATGAGCACCACCTTGGCCTTGACGCTGACGATGCACTCGCTGCCGTCGGGCATTCGTATTCTGGCGGAGCTGTTGGACCCGGGCAAGAAGTCCGTCTTCGCCTCCAACGGGCGGAACTGGTACGGCTTGCGGCCGTCCGGGCGGATCGGCGGCGTGCTTGTGAGCGAGTCGGAGAGGTACGACCGCTCGGCGGGCGATAAAAGCATGGAGGTGGTGATGCGAAAAAAGAGCGCCGTGATGGCTGCTGATGGAGTGAGCCACCCGGGCGCAAAAAAAAAATTCCGCCGCCTGCCGGGCAGCCGCCGCGGCCAAACGTGTCGGATTCCGATTTTGCAGGCGTTTCCGACCACCGGGGCGGGCCTGGCCTGGCGCCGGCAATCACGCTGTTAACTATGTGGGCTGCGATGCACGTTCACTATGTGGGCTGCGGTGCCCGCCACCACGCCCGGAAAAACGCCGACAATCGCCGTTTTCGCGGGTGCGCCAAGCTGGAAGCCGCCTCCGCTGCCCGTGGCTGCCAGCAGGCACTGGGGCCCCGGGGCGTCTTCCAGAGGCGGCCCCGGCATGTGTATTGTGCGCCGCACGACTGGCACCTATCTTCGCTCCCGCAAAAGAATACACACCGCAATGGCTACACTCTTTGGGTCCCAGGACAACACGGCGCCGCTCGCCGAAAGCAAGGAGCCCGCGTGGTTCCTGAACTCGGCCAAGCGCGTGATTCCCAACCACCTCGTGCCCAAGAAAAAAATCGGCTTCCAGCTCTCCGCCGTGGCGTCCAAAAAAGACGCCAAGGCACACACCCACGCCGCGGGCGCCGGGAGCACCCAGACGTTCAACTCCACGGACTTCAACCTCATATCGTTCGGAAACACGTCCAACACGCCTGCATCCAGCCACGCCGACACGCTGCTTCTTTTGGCCGGCTCGGCCAACGACTCGGTGAGCTACGACAGGGAGGACCTCCCGCTCTACAACAACAAGGAGGACGTGCCGCCGTCGAGATCGCTCTACGACCTCAACGACGAGGTGATCATCTCGTTGAACAAGCCCACACAGCATACCGAGTCCTTCATCAACAAGGACCCCCGCAACTTCAACAATGCATTCTCGCTGCGCCCCGACGCGCCGCAGCTGGCCGACGACGACGCGGCCGCGGCCTTGAAGAACCCGTTGCTGAACAGCGAGGCCGCCATCTTGGTCTTTGGCTACCCGGAGCCGTTGGCCAACCAGGTGATTGCCTACTTCCTGGAGTTCGGCACGGTCTTGGAGGACTTCGAGGCCGCCAAGGCCTCCGAGAAGTCCAAGTTGCGCTCAATGGCCACGGTGACCGCCGCGGGCGCCTTCACCTCGGACTTTGAGCTGCGCAGCGCCGTGTCGCCGCCCATTTTCAGCGGGCCCTCCTGGGTCAAACTCACATACGACAACCCATCCTCGGCGATGGACGCGTTGCAGGAGTCCGGGTCCGTGTTCAACGGCGCAATCATCGGCGTGGCGCCGTACTCCAAAGACACAATCGAGAAGCTCCAGAAACGCAAGTTGGAGCTGCTGGAGGATATCGGCGGAGGCATGCGCCTCTTCTCCAGCACGGAGGCCCGCCCAACGGAGAAAGGCGTCATTGGCGAGAATGACATCCAGGCGTCGTACATCAAGCGGCTCGAGGTCAAGGACGGGTCGGAAATGTTCTTGAAGGCCAACGTGACGCAGCCCAACGGCGAAAAGAAGGATACGGCCAAGTTGGGCTGGTGGGCGTCGTTGTCCAACTACTTCTTCGGGTTTCACGACTTGTGAACGGTGTATATTAATGTGACTATCTCTGAACTGGTGCCTAGAACCACGGGCGTTTGGACGGAGAGGGACTCCGGTGGGGCGATGGCGGGCGGCTGGTTTTCCCCGGCGAAAGCTGTGTGCGCTGGCTCAACGGGATGGTGGAGTTGTAGGAGAATCTCGACGGGCTCTTCATTGGCGACGGCGCGCGCGAGGACGGTCTGGAGAATGCGTCGGTTCCGCGCGAGAACGTGTCGTTGGCTCTGCCAAACGGGTCGTTTCTGTGGAGGAACGAGCTGCTGACGCCTCCCCTGCCCGTGTAGGGCGTCGACAGCGTCACCCAGCTGTGGTCCGACGCGTCGTTGTAGTGGGAGCGGTCGTAGAAGTCCGCGGAAGCGGCGTTGTAGCGTGTGCCGCGAGAAGTATTCGCCATGAAGTTACTGTAGCGAGGAAGCTGCTTGGACGGCGACGCCGGGCGCGACAGAGGGATCGCCAACGCGTCGGCGCGAACGCTTTTCTTTCTGTTGCCGTGGATGTCGTGGGTGATGAACGCGTAGTCATTTTGCAAGTGGCCAGCGGCATCGTGGTGGGCCACCAACGAAGCAGCGGCTCTGGGCCCGTGTGTGGCGTCCACCATGGCGTTTTTGCGCAACACGGAGGTCTTGGGAATCACGTACTTTTTGTTGTACTCGTTGAATGTCTCCTGGTAGATGATCTGCTTGTCCGCCACCAACTGGAAAAACTTTGTCACGGTGTAGAAAGCGCAGGCGTTGAAAAGCGACAAGAAAAGAGCTAGCTTCCACACGGCCACGGCCGAGGCGAGCATCCAGAGCGCCAGCAACGAAACGGGGGAAAACGAAAGCGCCATGTACAACAGGAACCGCGACGGGTCCCAGACCTGCAACACCCACACTTTTTTCTCCACAACCTCGGCCTCGTAGGTGGTGTCTGCGTCGGACTCGGTGTCTGTTTCGTAGTATGACGCCTCGTTGAAGTATGAGTACACCTTCAGAAACAAGCCTGTGGGGTTTGCGCTGGACACGCTCTGTCTGAAGACATTGGAGCCCTTGGGCTTGGGAGAGTCGGCCGTGCGGCTGAGGAGCGTGTAGTTGCGGAACGGAACGAAGTACACCGTCAACGCGTTGAGCGTGGCTGCGACGAAAAGCGCCGCTAGCGCCACGTTGTTGATCCACTGTAGCGTGCTGGTCACCGACCTGGGCGCGCGCACAAACAGCGCCAGGCTCTGGTAGGCGCTGCCGTGGATCGCCCTGGCCATCACCTGGTCGTATGTCGACGAATCGGTGCGGAACACCAGATTGTCCCTTCTGTCGGAGGCGGCCGAGTAGTGGTTCTGCAACTTGGTCAACACGAGGAAAACAAGCGAGAGAAGCGTGCCGGCGGGCAACGATTGGGGGATGTAGTCGTCCCAGTCGACGGAGAGCCGCAGCTCGTTGAGCGAGAGGAAGAGGTCGAGCGGGTACGACCGGATTTTGTCGAAAAGCGGCTGCTTGCGTATTATCCTCTTGCGGGCCATGTTTGGGGCGTGTGCGTGCGGATTTTTGTTTGGGGGGTATGTATGTGGAGACCTGGAGTTTGTCGATTGGCTCAGACGGGCGTTGTTTTTTTGGGGCAGGCGGGACCGGCTGGGGATATGTAAAGTTTCGTGTTTAGCGATGTGGTTTGTTGTGATCTGTGTGCATCAGTGCGCGTATCTTCCCGTTAACTACCCATATTGAAGCTAGCGCTGGAACTGGCCCCACGAGCTGGAAAAACAGACCTTTCACAAAGAGAAAGCAAGAAGAGAGTTGTATCCTTCGACCCAGCCACAATGTCTCTTGTTGCAGAAGACTTGGACAGCGCCAGGCGCCAGAGCACTGTGCTCAAGGAAAAACTACAGTCGCTCATGAATGGGCACAACCAGGCGGACATCACCCGGCACTTCGAGTCGAGCAAAGCGTCGTCGGCAAAAGCCCCGGAGCAGCATGCGGCAACAACACAAAACGCCACGGCAAATCTACGAAATGCCGAGGTAGTTCACCGCGGCCCGGATGTAGATCTGGATCTGGAACTCGGCGCCAACGACGAAAACAAAGAGCCTGTGCCGCAGCGAAACAGACAAACGGCGGCGGGGAACTACTTCGAGGATTTCAAGGCGCGTGTCCACGAGATACGGCTGCGGCAGTTCAAGCCGGCAAAGACCGTTGTCTTTGACCAGCCGGGGGAGCGCCACCCCCACATGGCGGCAGATTCCGGCGACGAAGAGCTCCTTCTAGCGAAAATCGACCGCCAGAGCGCCCAGATTGAGCGCTTGGAAGAGGTGGTCCGGGAGTTGAAGTTGCAGAATCTGCGGCTCAACATTGTGGCTCTGGCGTTACCGGTAGCCAATAGCGGGGCACCAATCGAGCAGGGGCTCAAAGCCACGGCGCCTCCCCAGGCGGTTTCCCGGCCCGACGGCCCTACGGAGCGCGAGGTGTACCGCCACCTCCAGGTCGAGAACCAGCAACTCAAAGAGCGCCTCAATTTGATGGCGCAAAGATCACAAGCCCTTGCCGAGATACACAGGCATCGGCAAACAAGGTTGCAGGAGAAGGCGCAGGCGAGTCTAGATGTCTGCCGCAGCTTGACCGCATCCGCAGCTTCCGCCGCTGACGATGACACGGCAGAGCTTTTGTACGGGCCACGCGAGGACTCTACGATGCAGCTCCTCCAGGGGTTGGTACCGGAGCCAAGCCGAAAGCGGAAGCTTCGGAGCTGTTTCGTTGCAGTTCTATTTATGGTGCGGATGCAACGGGCCGCCGCGGCGGAACGGGCGTGGTTGCAAACGGCGGTGTAGTGGATTTTTTTGGGGGTCCGGCGGCGGCCCGGAAAGGGGCGGCCCAGGGCGCGCCCCGAGTTATTTCCGGCTCAGTCTAATAAAGCCAGAAGCTTCGGGGGCAGGCGCCTCCCGCAAGCCATACTCACAGATGCAGCAGAAGCATAACTCAATCGTACTTTGGGCTCGGACTGCTCGCCCGGCGTCCGGTTGTGGGTGAGCCGCACGGCGCGCGATTACGTCATGGCGCAGCGGGTGCCGAGGCGGTCCCGCTGCGAACCTGGGGCAGAACAGTTGCTTCAATTCCGGACCACACGGGGCGGGCGCTGCCGCGGGTTCTGCCACGCCCGCCCTCCGCGGTTTAGCGCCTGTTGCATGCCAGCGCCCGCCCACGCAACCGCGCATGTTCTGCAAAGCAACAGAGATGGGATGCATGGAAACCGTGCGACGGCCCACAATAAGATTAGACTCGGGGCAGAAAGGCAATCGCCGAATCACCCACGCAAGCCTCTGGCGAGGCACGCACCCGGGCGGGCGCCGCAAGCCGCCGCTGCGGATTTTGCCCGCCGCAGAATTCTCTGCCTTTTGCGCGTGCCATCTGCTGCCGGGTGCGCTGGATCCGCACGCAGTAAGATTAGCCCGCGGGTGTCAGTCTAGACTTCTGCACCGCGCGGCAATGACGTAACAGAAGCCAACGGCGCCAGCGGGTCACGACCCGAAACCAGTCATGGATCGCAAGAGCCCTCCACCTATTTTTGCAGAGAGCCCCGTGCAACGCTCCCCCGATAAGCTTTAAGCTAGGCGGCAGCCTCTGCAACCGCCCGCCCTCGCCCGCGCTGTATGGAAGCCGCCCGGCGGCGGTAAAAATAGTTGCGAGGCTCTGGAACGGTCCCCGCCGTGCGCACCCGTGCTTCTTATGCATGGTCACCTCATGCTCGCACACCCATTCCTTTAAATGGGGCTCATTCCCAGATTTGCGGGCCAGCGACGTTTTCCATCGTCCACCACACGCCACACGCCACTCCCCTCCCTTCCCCTGCCCACCCGGCCTCTACATTTTTCCCTGCCCGGCCTGTTTACTTTTCCCTGCCCGACCTCTCCGCTTTTCCCAGCCCGCCACGCCCTCCCACCCACACCCGGTAAAACGCTGATGCTATGACCTTTTCCTCCATGACAGACTTTGCCCCCAACGACCAGCCCCGCAGCCGCCCGTGCGAGCCGCCGGCGCAATTGAACCTCTCCGTGCCCGCCGCCAACATGCTCCCCATCTGCGGCCTCTCGCCGCACTCGGCCAGCCACCTCAAAATGTCGCCCACGAGCAAGTTCATGTGCCAGGGCTTGCCCGAGGAAGTCAAGGCCATCCGCGCAGGCGACGACGCCGCCCTCGAGCACTACGTCAACAGCCCGCACACGCTGTTGGTGGTGGACGTGCGCCCGTTCAACGTGTACTCGTACTCGCGCATGAAAACCTCCTACAACATCTGCATTCCCTCCACACTCCTCAAAAGACCAAGCTACGACTTGGCGCACGTCATCAACTCCAGCTCGTTGCCCGACGAGAAGAAGGCCGCGGTCGTGCAGTCGCCGGCGGCCGTCCACGTGCTAGTATACGACTCGTGCAGCACCGAGGGCAAGGTGTCCTTGCAGCTCTACCAGACCGCGCTCAAGTTCTGCGGCAGCGGCGTGGGCTCCATCAGCTTCGTCGACGGCGGCTTCCTGGGCCTTGGCGAGTCGCTTGTCGAGAAGCCATACATGCTGCCTGCCCGCTCGCCGTCCGCCGAGAACCTCGGCTCGAGCGACACGTTGCTGAGCGACTCGCTGGGCGGCGGCTCGCTCTCCAGCAAAAAGAGCCTTCCATTCTTGTCGGGCTTCTCGTTGCCCTCGGCCACCAAACCCGATCACAAACTCCTCATGTCGTTGAAAAAGAGCGTGCCCAAAATCGACACCGCGTCGTCGTACCACTACAACTTCCGGTACCCGGACAATTTCGCCGAGAAAAGGGACAAGCTCCCTGAGTGGCTCGCCTTCTTCAGCGACGTCTACGGCAAAGATGACCGCAACAAGCTCATTGTGGAGCACATGAGCGAAAAGTTCAACAAGCTCGAGAAGTCCGAGCAGGTGCGGTTGAGCATGGCCATCTCGTCTCTGGAGGAATGCAAGAACAAGCACGAGACCCACTGCCAGCAGTACCACGGCTCCAACTGCACCACGCCTCTGGCGCTCTGCCCATGTTGCGACTCCATCGACTACAACATCCCAAAGGGCGTGGAGTTGGGCTACAAAAACCGCTACCGCAACATCTGGCCATACGAACACTCTCGCGTGCCCCTCGTGTCGTCGCCGTCGTGCCCGCACAAAGGCGACGGTGTTGACGACTACTTCAACGCCAACTACATCAGTTTTGACAAGCTTTCCACCGGGAAGTACATTGCCACGCAGAACCCGTTGGAGGCGACGAAGGACGACTTCTGGAGCACGGTGTGGTACAACGGCGTCAAGGCCATCATTTGCCTCGTAAACTCCCAAGTTCTCACCTCCAGGGCGTACTACGAAAGCGACGAGTTCTTGGAGCGCAGTGGAATCGACATGAAGGTCAAGCAGAAGACGGAGTTTGATGGCTACGTCTTGCGGGAAATCACACTCACCAAGCACGGCAAAACGTCTTCCGTGTTCCACTTTGCGTATGAGCAGTGGCCCGATTTCGGCACTCCCGAGAACTTCCACACTGTCTTCTCTATGATTGAAGAGAAGAACAAGAAACTACAGACGTTGTCCGGACAGGCCCCGCACACGCTGAAGGTTCCCCAGGCTTGGGAACTTCTCGTGCACTGCTCTGCGGGGTGTGGAAGAACAGGCTGTTTCATCAGCATGGACATGATTGTGGACAGCTTTTTCGGGAAAAGCGGCAAGTGCGCGTACGACCCTTGGGGAGCCGAGGACTTGGTCTACAAGTCGGTCCAGTTCCAGCGGCAGCAGCGCATCTCGATGGTGCAGAATTTGGACCAGTTGATCTTCTGCTACGAGAGCATCTTGAACTACGTAGTGGGCGAGCTTCTTTGATAATAACCAAACAAGCATGATTAGTGAAGAAGCCACTGTAAGCGAGCTTCAATAATAACAACTAAACGATCACGACAAGTTGAAGAGTAGGCAACAATTATCAAGAACGAAGACCAGTGGAAGCGTATTTACTACCGCGGCGCAGATAGGCGGGCGCAAAAAACCTCTAGTTGGCAAGATCCTGGAATATGACAGAAGAATGAAAAAAATTTCTGTGCATGGAAAGAGTGTGTGGTCAAAATGTACATCGTAAGTGGCACAGGAGTATTATGTCGGTACATTAGGTGTGTGAATACTTGAATGGTATAGCTACCGTCTGCACATGTTTCAGCCGAGATTTTTGAGCATAACAGTAATGCTAGTCTAAATTCAGCGAGAGAAGAAAGAAGAATTGAACTTTTGGAAATCCCGTGAATATGGTTGAAGCTGATCAGTAGTAAGGAAGCATTGGAGCGAGCATGCCGAAGAATAAGCGAACACTTGTGGTAGTCAGCAGCGACAGCACAATACAAAGAGCCCGATAACTCGGGCCAAATAACTTGAATAATAATAGCCCCTCTCCCTATGAAATTGCATGTCAAACTTCAGGTTTATAATCCCACTTATGAGGTCTCAATGAGGTTTCGTAAAACGCGGCCCAATCGACACCGGGTTGCAGACAAGGTGCTACCAACAAACCAAAAGCGACCGTAAAAAACCAGTCGCCTTGGCAATAAAGTCACAGATTTGCCGGCAAACCACTGCCGATTTTCTGGGCCCCAAGCGGTTTTAGCCCCGGGTCTCCCACAGTGTCCCACACTTGTGCATTGCGCGGCTCAATCGGGCATGCACCATGGACAGAGACATATATAAGGCGCTCTTCCTCCTCAAAATGACGGGCCACAGAAAAACGGCGTCGTCGGCAAGCACGTCCAGCTACGCCAGTCTCCAGCACCCCGACATCTCCGCCTCGCTCGCCGCCATGCTCCAGCGCCGTCCCGTGGCCGACTCGCTCTACCTTTGCGAGACCTCCACTGCGCAACAAGAGGTGGAGGACGCCATCCGGCAAATCTACACCCAGCTCGCCGACAAGGGCAAGGACGCACCGTTGGACGTGGACGCGCACTTGTGCTACCTCGAGCAGTTTCTAAACAACCCGCTTCCGGCGCCGTTCTACCCGTTGGACTCGTCGCACTCGTGGATGGTGTATTGGCTCGCCAACGGCGCCGCCGTGCTCGGCGGCAACGCCCCTGACGCGGCCACGAAACGCAACGTGTCCCACACCATCGCCCAATTGGTGCTTGACGGCGGCAAAGGCGGCATTGCCGGCGGCCCCGGCCAAATCGGCCACGCCGCGTCCACCTACGCCGCGGTGTTGGCGCTCTGCCTCGCGGGCGACTGGCTGCTCTTGCGGGCGATCCGCAAAAACATCTACGCGTGGTTTCTCTCGCTCAAACACCCGGACGGCTCGTTCGCGATGCACACCTCGGGCGAACGCGACACCCGCTCGCTCTACTGCGTGCTCTGCGTTTCGTCGCTCTTGGACATCGCCACCCCCGAGCTTTTGGCCAACACCAAGCAGTGGCTTGCCAGCTGCCAGACGTACGAGGGCGGCTTCTCCTGTGTGCCAGACGCAGAGGCCCACGGCGGATACACCTTTTGCGCTGTGGCTTCGTGGTATCTACTTCCGCAGCCAACGCTCGGTGACGTTGACGTGGGCCTGCTCACCCGCTGGCTAGCGGAGCGGCAGTTGCCGTTGGAGGGGGGTTTTTCAGGAAGAACAAACAAGTTGGTGGATGCATGCTACAGCTTTTGGATCGGCGGCGCGTTTGCGATGGTGGAGGCGGCAACGCAGAAAAGCTCTCTTTTTAACAGAGCGGCCTTGAAGACGTACATCCTCAACTGCTGCCAGGCTGACGCGGGGGGATTGCGTGACAAGCCGGGGAAGAACCCGGACTTCTACCACACAAACTACACGCTATGTGGCATCAGCTTGGCCGAGCACACCTACAGCAATTCTTCAATGGACCCCTACAAGTTCACCGTCGAAGAGGTGAGCGACGGCACGTACACTGCTCCAGTCAACCCGGTGTTTGGGTTGCCCATGGGATACGCTGAAAGCTGTGTGGAGGAGATGAAGAAAGAACCATAGATAGACAATATTATGACGATACGAGCATCAAAAAGAGAAAAGGGTTGTTTCGGGGGTTAGCTGTGGATGCAAAAAAGAAAGAACCCATGCCGGGACTCGAACCCGGAATCTTTTGATTAGAAGTCAAATGCGCTAACCATTACGCCACACAGGCTTTCGTTTTCTCTTAAAATACGCTGGTTTGTCTAGTAAGACTGAAGAGCAGTCTCTTACCTCTATTCCAGACAGAAGTCGAAGTTTAGCTTCACAAAGCAGCTATAAACCTTTTACGTCCCCGGAGGCTTTTCTTGGGTGCGGAATCACCACCTCGTGATCACGTGACCCGCCATACTTGTTAGCGCTCCTCACAATCGTACACCATTATGGACTTCATTAGATCCGCTTTGAACTTGCCGCCACAAGGCACGGCGCAAGCAGCCACTCCGGGGCTTCCCGGGTCGTTTCCATCCGCAGAAGCTTCGGGTCCGCCCAGCCGGCTAGTCGCGGTTGGTAGCCAAGTCAACCAGTGGATAATCAAGCCCGTCTCATTCGCCAGCATAGTCCTACTTTCCGCCTTGGGCAAGTTCCTCAGCATCATCTACTTCGTGGAAACACCCCACGGAGGCACGTCTCCGTCGGACACCACCGCACACAATGCCTTGATCAACGACCCCATTCGCCGGGTGGAGCAATTCGTACGTGGCCTAGAGGAGAACTTACTGCCGCTGCACCACTTGGACCAGTACAACATGGGCACGCCGGTGGACGTCTTGCCGCCGTTTTTCCACGGGAGCTACACGCAGGCGTTGTACATGGCGTCGGAAAAGGCCAAGTTTCTCTTTGTCTATCTCACCAATCCCGCCACCGAAGGCTCGCAATCGCTCTTCGAAAAGGTGGTGGTCAACCCCAAATTCACCAGCATTTTCAAGGAAAACGACCAGACGCTCATCTGGGGCGGCGACCTCACCAACCCGGAGGCGTACCAGTTGGCCAACAACTTGAACATCACCAAGTTTCCCATGCTAGGGCTCCTTTGCTTGACGCGAACCACCACCATGACGCCCGAGGGCCCCCGCAAAAGCCTGCCACGGATCTCGATGGTGCTGAAGATCCAAGGCGGCATCAACGAGAGCAGCGACGCCGAGGCGTTGATCCAGAAGAAGTTCATCAAGAGAATGGTCAAGTTCGAGCCGGACTTGGCGTTGATCCGGGCGGATCTCCGGGAGAGATTCCTCGCGCAGGCGCTTCGTGCGCAGCAGGACCACACCTACCACGAGTCGCTCCAGCGGGACCAGCAGAAAAAGGCCCAGAAGCTCAAAAAGTCCATGGAGGAGAAGTACTTGAAGTGGAGGCAGCCGTACTTCAAGCAGGTAGTCGGCGGCGGAGCGTCGGCCGACACGCTGCGCATCGCCATCAAGTTCCAGAGCGGCGAGCGCGTGACAATCAACCTCCCCAAAGAGTCGCCGGTCGACGACCTATTTTTGTTTGTGGAGTTGCACGAGCGCGGAATGCTCGGCGACACGTACGAGAGCACCATGTCCGAGGAGCAGGCCGCAGAGATGTTTGGCGGATTGCAGTTTGAGACGCGGTACCGGCTCACGTCCAGCATTCCGCCGCGCCCCTCGCTCAACGATGTGGAGAGACTGAAGAAAATCGAGGAAGTGCCGTTCATCTACCCGAGCGGACTACTCATGGTCGAAAGCCTCTAGTTGGGGTTACCTTGACTATATGCTATGTTGTGGGGGATCACTTTCCTAGACCTTAGGCTGTGGCCTCCAGGAGAGCCAGTTACATGTATCGTATATCAGCATTTTCAGGAAAAACAAGCCGAAAGCGCCAGTCGCCAGGTTCGTGTCACACTTTGCCCTCGCGGTTGTTTGCGTCGGCGCATTACGCCTTCGCCACCTTGCTCTTCTTTTGCTTCTTCTTCTCCTTTCTCTTCAAGCCAGTGAAGCCGTTTTTGAGCGCCTGCGAGTACTCCGTCCAGAACGCGTCCAAGTTCTCGGGCTCCACCACGGTGGAGATCTTGCTCAGCTTGTCGCCCGTGGTGAACCTCATCAAGACCGGGCATTTCTGGGTGTTTTCCTTGTACTTGGAAGGGTGTGCGACAACGTTGGAGGACAAATCTTCGAGCGCCGCTTCCGGGGCCGGGTCCAACGAGGCGGCTAGCCTCTTTTGTGTGGTGTAGACGGACGACTTTCCTGCGTTCTGCTGCAAGACAGCGTCCACTTGCTTGATGTATTCGGCGTTGTTGAGCCTCGTCATGGTGTTGTTGAAGAACCAGTGCGCAGTGAAAAATCAACTTGGATAGAGGTGGGCGGTGAGGTTCAGAGGGCAACATTCAGGGGGCCAGGCGGGATCTTGGCGCCGTTCTGCCCTTGCTAGCTGCGGTGCCTGCGCCGTGCAAAGAAAATTCCCATTTTTACGAAAAGTGAGTGATTTGCCCAAAGTTGCAAAAAGCCACCTGAAGACGGACTGCGGCGGAAAAGGAAAGGGAAGGTTCAGACCCACGGTATGTGAGAAAGGCACGCAGGAGGGAGCATTAGCTTTTCAAGGCCCGGGAGACCGGCAAATTTGGCTTTAGTCTTTTTTTTTTTTTTTCCATCCCAGCTTCGCTCGTCACTGGATTAAGGTAAGCATCAGAGCCTAAGGAGGTAATGATGTCTTGCCACGATGGTAAATGGAAGTGTAACTTTTTTCTCCGATTTTGTGCTTCCTGCCAGTTGCTTAATCCCTTCCGTGGGGGTTCCTTCCATTTGCGTGCGGCGACGTTTGGGCGGGCCCAGGTTCACCGTGGTTGTCATGCCAATAGGTGGTTCCATCGCCACCAGGCACACCGACACGGATCTACCCCACTATATAGTCGCCCCAAAGTTTGTCCGTCTTTTTATCCGCAACTGGATTTTTCCGCCGAACCCTAAAAAGGTCGGAATTTGCCAGCATTGAACCTGTCTTCTTGCAAAAAGCCCGCAAGGCCGGCTGCCCAAAACTCCAGACACCACCGGATCTCTGATTGCGGTGCGCAGCGATTGCGAAGTGCAACCACAACAGCGCCCCAGTGCCAGCACCAGCGTGAGAAACCGCTGCTCGTCGTCTCACTCCGCCGCCTCTCCGCCATGTCCCACCGTGCGCGGCTCGTGGCGCTCTTCGCCTCCATGGTCGTGGCCTTGGTCGCAGGCACCCCGTACTTATACGGCGTGTATTCCCCGCAATTGGTGCAGCGCATCGGGCTCTCCACGTCGGACGCCGCCACCATCTCGGTCGCCGTGAACATGGGCTCCGGGCTCGGCGGCTTGCCGGCAGGGCTTTTGATCGACCGCGCCGGCCCGCAGCTGGCCATTTTCCTCGGCTCCGTGTGCATCTTCACGGGCTACTACTCGTTGTACCACATCTACAGCCACGTGGTGCGCAGCCTCGCCTTGGTCTGCGTGGCCATGGTGCTCATTGGCTTCGGCTCCGTGATCAGCTTCTTCGCCGGGTTGAAGGCCGCGCAGGCAAACTTCCCCAACCACCGGGGCGCTGCCGGCGCGTTCCCCGTGGGCGCCTACGGCCTTGCCGCCACGCTCTTCTCCGTCATTGCCGCGCGCTTCTTCGACGCAAACGCCGGCGGCTTGCTCCGCTTCTTGGCCTTGTTCTGCGGCTCCGTCGCCTTTGCGGGCTCGTGGTTGGTCCACGTGTACCCCCACGACGAAGACGGGCTTAACAGCGCCCTCAAACGGTCGCCTTCCTTCCGCGGCTCCTTCTCGTTCTGGGGCGTAGGCACACGCACCCCCCGCTCGTCTGTGGCGCTGCTCCCGCTGGAAGTCTCGCCGTTGGTGCAGTCGATGCGGGCACAGAAAAACTTGGCTTCAAAGAGCTCCTTTGCGTCGCTCTCCCAGCTGAACGCCGTTGTCAGCGAAACATCCAGCATCGATGGCGACGCTGCCGCAAGTGCACCAGAATCCAGCACGTCGGTTGTGAAGGGGCTTGTGTCCAACAGAGCGTTCCAGACACACTACCTTATCTTTGCGTTGTGCAGCGGTGTGTGCCAGATGTACATCTACACCGTTGGGTTTATTGTGCGGGCACAATTTGAGTACAGCGGCATTGAGGGTTCTCCCGCCGCCGCGCAGGCCCTTCAGGTGTCCACCATCTCGTTGGCATCGTTTGGGGGGAGAGTGGTTTCAGGGGTGCTTTCCGACCACATTCACAAAAAGTGGAAGGGCCAGAGAATGTGGATTCTTTTGGGGACACTCGCGCTTGTTGTTGCGAGCCAGATGCTCCTTGACAAGAGCAACAACGTGAGCACCATAACATGGGTCTCGCTATTTGTTGGTGGTGGGTACGGGCTTTTAAACGGAACGTATCCGGCGATTATTGCCGACGAGTTTGGAACAGAAAACTTCACCACCGCCTGGGGCCTGATTTGCTCCGGGCCGCTCCTCGTTTTGTTCTCGCTCGAGAAGTACTTTGGCTGGATTTACGACTCCCACTCTGACTCCCATGGAGTCTGTGACGCCGGAAACAAATGCTACCGCGGGGCGTTTGAAGTCAGCGCCATGATCTGCGTGCTCACCTCGATCATCATGGGGACACTCATGTACAAGAGGTCCAAGTCAGCAAACACAACTTGATTTTAACAGTACTATAGACATGAGGCGTGTGCCATTTTTGTGGAAATCAACGGATCTCATCAGTCAACCGTGTAGATGCTTTCCAAATCGATCTCCTCCACAATCGACAACTGCCCGTTAATTTTCACCAGGAGCTTGTCGAAATACTCCGAGCTGATGTCGGCGTTTTTGATCTCCTTCTCGAGTTTTTCCTTCTCGCCGGATCTTTTGTCGATGCTGGTTTGGAAGTTGTTCATCACTTGCCTTGCAGGGAAGTTCAACACCAGTCTGCACTCCTTGGCCATTCTGTCGGCGTTGATGTGTGCATAGTCGAGTTGCAACACCTGCTTCCTCAACTTCTTCGCCTGTTTTCTGGGGAATGCGTTGGGGATGTCGTTGATGAGGTAGAACACGGCAAAACCGCCAACGCCCAAGAGAATCGGCACCACGGTGTGTTTGAGAACAGAGGGCTTGAGCAAGGCCGAGAGGCTGTACGCCTTTCTGATCAAAGCACCGGTGGTGAGGATCTTGGTGGACGAGTAAAGCGTGTGCAACGTGAGCTGGGTGGGTAGCGTCTTGCGGATCGACGAGACGGACGGAACGCTGCCAATCAAGTTGACCGGCGAGAAGTAGCACACCAGGTCTCTTGTCGTCAGAACGAACTCCTCGGGGATCCCTAGCCACATGAGCATGGACTCGAAGGACGGGTCGAAAAAGTCGGCCACCTCGATCAGCTCGTCCAAGCTTCTCTTGACCGTGTCGCGTCTTCTCGTGAACATGAGGCCCGGGTTGAACTCCTTGTCGGTCAAGAACTCGTCGCCGAGAATGCCCTTTCCGTAGCTGATGATGTCACGCACGGCCTGCTCCGTCTGTAACCTGGCGTTGTCTTCGCTCAGCTGCACGGAAGACACAATAGTGTCGATCATTCTCTTTTGTGTTTCCTTGGCGTACTCGTAGACATACTGAAGGCCCAAGTAGGGCACGATCTGGGAAGAGCCAAAGGTGTCCACCGTCTGCAAGACTTCTTGCTTGGCGTGGTTGTACACGTCCGTGCACGTTGTTTCAATCAACTTGTTGATCTTGTCGTTTCCTGCGGTGGAGTCCCGCACCATTTGGTCGTAGTGGGGCCCGATGGTTTTGTTCAACACCTGCATCATCTTGGCCCGCTCGTGCACGTAGATTTTCTGGTTTGTCTCGGACAAGATCTTCAAGTCGCCCAAGAGGTTCGCCAAGTAGTTTTTGGCGGGCAAGAGCTTGGAGATGGAGCGCTTGTCGAGAATGAACTTGCGGAGCGAGGCCTCCAACTTGTCGAAGTCGGGGTCGGCAAAGTCCGGGTCGTCCGGGCCGTCGTCCGGGCCGTCGTCGCCGCCGCCGGGCAAGTCGGAGGAGCTGACGAAATGCACAAAGTCGGCGGCGTTCTTGTGCGAGTCGGGCGACAAGTTCTTGACCTGCTCCAAGATCTTGGCCTTGCACTTCTCCTTGTCGCGGATGTTGTCGAACTTGTTGACGACGATGAAGACGTAGCGCTTTTCTGCGGCCGCCGCGGAGATGAACTCTTTCGCCGAGAGCGTGAAGTGGTTTTCGGCGTTGACGACAAACACCACTAAGTCGATCTCCTCCTGGCGGGAGAACACCTGGGTGGTCTGGTAGGAGTCCATGTTGAGCCCCGGCGCGTCAATCAACTTGATGTCGATGACGCCGTTGCCGAGGAGGCTCTCCTCGGCGCTGCGGCGGTCCAAGACATACACCTTGAGCAAGCTGTACTTGTCGCACTCGTAGACCAAGTCGTCCAAGCTGCGGAGCGGGTGCTTGAGGAACGTGGCCTCGTTGCGCTTGTCGTAGGTGATGCCGATGGGCACCGCGTGCACCTCCTCCACGCCCAGGTTCTCTGCGTGGGCGTCAATCACCTCGCAGAAGATGGACGTGCACGGCTGCTGGTCCTCGGGCAAGACCTTCCTTCGGAGCAACGCGTTGCAGAAGGTGGACTTGCCGGCGTTCAAGTCGCCCGTGACAAACACCTTGGACGAGGTGTCGTCGACGCGGTCCTTGAGGTTGCGCAAGTACTTGGCCTGCTGGAGGAGCTTCTGCTCCAACAAGCTGGACACGGCCTTCTTGTCGAGCGTGGTCAACATGTCGCCGCTCTGGCCCATCTTCAAGTGGAGCTTGAGCACCTTGAACGCGGTGGGCTCGATGTCGAGGGCGTCGTCGCCCGGCACGTCCTCGCGCGTGGCCTTGGCGAGCGCCCTGGCGGAGAGCCCCAGGTTGTTGCGCACGAGCGCCAAGTGCGCGCGCGCCGAGTTGAGCAACACGTCGTCGGCGTCGCGGGTCTCGGCGGGGAAGAACACCGGGCGGGTTTTGTTTTCGGCGGTGAGGTCCGCCAAGATGGCGATGGTGCTGTTGATGGCGGCGTCCAACGCGGCGCGGTTCTCGTTGAAGTGCATTTGCTTGAGGCTGGTCTGGAACGCGGGGCTGCTCATGCTCAGCTGCCGGGGCTTGCGGTGGTGCTGCGCCGACGACCCGGTGGCGCTGTCGCTGCTGCCGAGCGTGCCGTCCAGGGGCATGTACATCATGTACGACGTTTCGTGCGGGGTGGTTTCGTCGTCGGACGCCGCGGGGGCGCCGGGGTCCAGGGGCTGGCGGGACATGGCGGGGCGTGGTGGTGTGGTTGTGAAGTGGTTGGTACTGTGGGGGAGTGCGGCAGCGGCACAAGGCTGAAGACTGGGGGCGGGCCGAGACGGGCGAAAATGGCCGGGAAAAGCGTACGGTACGAGGAGAGGTGGCGAGCGGTTTACGGGCGGAGACTGCGCTGGGCGGCGTGGCGGAGCTCAGTGTCGGTGCATTCTGGTGGCAACTGGGCGAAGAGCGAAAGGTAAAATAGACAATGGGAGTGAGGGAGCAAACAAGAGCCCGGAAAAAAAAAAAAAAAACAGAGGGAAAATAAGAAACAGGGAGAGCCGTCCTGGCGAGGCAGACGGCCATTCTTCTCGGGAGGTGGAGCACCATACCGCCTGTTTCTGTCGGTTCGAGTCATTTGCAGTAGTTTCGAGTAGTCGGGCCCAGAGAACGGCTGCTTTGTACGGAGAGAAGTAGCTGTACCGCCGCCGGCGCCGTGCCACAAAAAAGAGTGTTTCCGTCGGATATTCTTTGTTGACCATATTTTCTTTCAACCCTACGTATCCCTCCATTTCCATAATTTTTTTTCCATATTGTTTCTCCCGCTTCTGCAGATGTAGCCTCCGTTATCGTGCGCACCTCGGGGTTCCCCGATAAGAAATTTCAACCACCCATGGCGCTCAAAACCTTCACGCTCCCCGCGTCCACGGTCGTGGCGCAGCCGTTGACGCCCGAGGCGTTCGCGCCCTACGGCGGCGTCATCAGCGCCGACCACCAGGTGCAAAACGTGCTGTCGTCGTCGGCCAACTACGGCACCGCAGTCAAGCTCCACGAGGTGGCGCCCATCGAGAACCGGTACGCGCAGTGCGGCAGCGGCGCGCCCGCCAAGGCCAAGTGGAACGTGTTCCGCTGCTCGGCGCCCAAGCACTTGATCCGGCCCGCGGCCGCGTTGGCCAAGCGGTACCACGCGAAGGTGTTGGAGAGACACCCGCACTCCACGCAAACGTTTGTGCCCATGGGCCAGGGCAAGCACAAGGCGTCGTACATCGTCATTGTGGCGCAGGGCGACGGCTCGGCGCAGAACCTCCCGGACCCGGCCTCGGTGCGGGCCTTTGTGTGCAAGGGCAACCAGTCCGTCACGTACGGCGCCGGCGTGTGGCACGCGCCCATGGTGGTGGTGGACGAGACGATCCCGCACCTCGACTTTGCCGTGTTGATCCACGAGAACGGCGTGGCCGACGAGGACTGCCAGGAGTGCTACTTCGACCCAGGCTACTGGGTGGAGTACACTGTGGAGGCGCAGGCCAAGCTCTAGAGGCCCGGGCCACGGGCGCCAGGACCGGCTGCCCGAGCCTGGCAGAATTGGAGGCGCGATATAGAACACGCGGCCAGTAGAACACACGGCAATCAGCACACGCGGCAAATAGAACACACGGCATACAGAATGCACGAACAGAACAAAGGCCCGTGGGCCAGCGGCGCCCGTCAGAAGTATTCCATGTAGTGGTCCACGAGGTCGTCCACAAACAGCGTGCGCTCGGCCTCCGGCAAGCTCTGCGCGTGTCGCTTGTCGAGCTCGAGTTTCTGGAGCAAGGCGTCGAGGTCCATGTGCTTGGGCGCCGGCTCCGGCTCGGCCGCTTCGAGCGTGTGTGCCCACTCGTGGCACTCGAAGATCTCGCGGAGCCGCGCCTTGCCGAGCGTGTCTCGGTACTCGTTGGTGCCGTCCTGGGCGAAGTCCACAAACTCCATGCCGTGCTCGCAGACCGCATCCTCCCACTGCTCGAGCGTGTGCTTGCTGGCGGCGGCCACCGCCACAACCACAAAGAACATGTCGTGCTCCGCAAAGAGCGCTTTGATCTGCGAGTACACGCGGGCCGTGGCGGCGGCGTTTTGCGCGGGCGCCACCGTGAAAACCACCCCGGCTAGCACTGCGCGGAGCTCGGCGTACTGGGCGGTGCCCAAGTCGGCGCAGAGCCGCTGGAGCAGCACGAGCGGGTCGGCCGCGGCCGTGCGCGTGTCCGGGTACTCCTCGACGAGCAACGTGACCGCCAGCTGGAAGTACTTGGTGGAGAGCGTGAAGGTGTAGGTGAGCCCGCTGTGGGAGTCGTGGGCCAAGGCGCCGGTGTCGACGTCGTGGGAGAGAAGCTGCGCGATGCGGACCTTGCCGCTGTGCGGCGGGCCGACGACCAACACGAAGTTCGACATGGTGGTGGTGTGGCGCAGACGAGCAAAAGACCTCGCGTAGTTGCAAGGCTATAGTGTTCCTGTGGGCACCAATACACCCGGCCCGTCCACGCTGGCAAAAACCCCCGCTCCGGGCAAAATGAGCCCCTCTCGCCAAAATAAGCCCCTCTAGCCAAAATGCCGCCCCAGCCGGCTTTTCCAATTCTGCATCTGTCCACTCCATTTTTTGCGGCCCAGCCGGTGCTTTTGGTGCTGCGCAGCCGGAACCGCACCCGCAACACGCACACATGGCGCCGTCCAAAGCCACCGGCTCCGAGTTGGCCACCATGGAAAACCAAAACATCGTGCAGCTCGAGCACCTCCTCATCCGCGACGCGGAGACGTTCCAGACGTCGCTCGACTCGGAGGACTACTTGGACAGCTTGGCGCCCATCATCACGGACGCCTTGAAGTCCAACGCGTTGGCGGAGTTCATCGGCAAGCTCAACGACATCGTCAAGCGCAAGGACACGGAGTTGAGCGAGAAGTCGCTCGCGTCGGCGCCCGACATCAACACGTGCATCGACTCCATCGACGCGGTGTCCCGGCAGTCGGAGGCGCTCCGGGGCAACTTGCAGGACGTCAACGAGTTCCTCAACCGCAGCGTGGTGGAGCTCATCAGCAAGAAGAAGGCGTTGGTCAAGAGCAAGGACACGTTGAGCCGCATCTCCGAGACGTCCATGATCTTGACGCTCTGCATCCAGGTGTTGGAGATCACCAACAAGATCCACGACTGGATCAAGCAGCACAAGTACTTCAGCGCGCTCAAGCTCATCGACGAGCTCACGTCCATCCACTTGCCCAAGGTCAAGGACTTCAGCTTCTCCGTCAAGATCCACGACTCCGTGCCCCACTTGACCGCCATGATCAAGGACGAGTCCTTCGACAGCGCGTGCAAGTGGCTCTCCACCCAGGTGGAGCGCAAGATCGACCTCGTCGGCGACGCCGCGTACGCAAACCTCGACGACTTGAACGACCACTGGGACGCCGTGCGCCTGGCCCCGGACTCCTACACCTTGTTGCCCCACCGCTTGAACTCGCCCGTCGAGTTGTCCATGCGCGACCCCGCGTTGGCCTTCTGCGTGTTCGACGCGCCGCACTTGGCCATCAACCTCGCGCCCATCTACGACTGCGTGTTGGTGTACCAGTCCTTGGGCGAGCTCCCGGCGCTCTGCGCAAACTACCACAAGGAGTGGCTCAAGAAGTACCAGCGCATCATCTACCCCATCACCTTGTCGCTGACGTCCAGCGAGCGCACCGCGGCCTACCACGAGCCCGTCGCCTCGTTCGCAGACTTGGACGCGTTGGCCGCCTACCTCCAGAAAATCGCCGCCTTCTTCATCCTCGACAAGCAGCTCAACATGAAAACAAAGTTCGTGTTGCGCTCCAACGCCACCTCCGACGACTTGTGGGAGTCCTTCTCCACAAAGCTCAAGCCCGTGCTCATGCACTTCCTCGAGCGCCGCAAGTGGCGCCTCGACGAGCTCAACGACTTGGCCGACTACAAGGACTTGATCGGCAACTTCGCCCAGGTCATGGAGAACAGCCAGTACAGAACCACAGACCTCTCCGACATCTTGGTCGCCATCTTCAAGGACTACTTCGGCCCGATCCTCATCCAGCACTTCCGCCTAGAGTTCATCGAGTCCATGCAGTCCGACCACTTCATGCCCTTGGTGGTCACCGAGCGCGAGGACTACGACAACGTCATGAAGATCTGCTGGTACAAGAAGGACGCCAGCTTCGCGCCCATGAACGTCAAGGCCATGCCCATCTCCTTCCCCTTCAGCGAGGACTACGTGCACTACTGCCTCGGCATAAGAACGCTTCTCCAGGACATCCTCGACTTCACCACCAAGCACTACAGCACAGACTTGAGCGGGTTGAACCAGATTATCGTCGACGAGATCTTCGAAAAGGTGCTCGGCGACACGCCCGGCGTCGGCATCTGCAACGACATCAAGTCGTTCATCAACAAGAACTCCAACAACAAGGAGATTGTGGCCCAGACATACACAAACTTGGAGTACTACTTGTTCAGCTTGTACGAGGTGGGTAAGTTGATCGACCACCGGCTACGCGCGTACAACGGCATCGGCATCATCAACATCGACACCAACTCCACGTTCAAGTTGAAGGCGATCGAGCTCTTTGCCCAGGTGCGCAAGTTCTCCGAGGACGCCATTTTCCAGATGGTGGACCAGAAGGTCAAGGAGTTGCTTGGCGTGGTGGAGTACGACGACTGGTTCCCCGACGAGGCTAACCGCGACCCCAACTTCTTCATTCTCGACTTCTCGCTCTTCTTGGAGAACTTGTTCAACTCGATTTTCTCCAACTTGCCGTCGTCATTCCGCACGTTGGGGTTGTTCCGGAGTTACGACTTCATCGCCGAGCACTTCTTGGGCGTGTTGTACGACGCCGAACTGTTCAACCGCACGGCGATCGAGAACTTCGACTTGGACATCCAGCATTTGGAGCAGTCCATGGCCAACTTGATCGCGTCGCAAGGGTCGCTGGAGGACGGCCGCTCGGTGGCGTTGCAATCTACATTTGCTGAGCTCCGGCAAAGCATCGACTTGTTGTTATTGGATGACTATGACGAATTCGCCAAGAACCCGACGTTCCGCATGCGGCGCTTCGACCGGTTGAAGTACGAGGCCGCGCTCAAGCTCACGCAGAAGATGCAACCCGACACTGCGGACAACTCCGACACCGCGTCGCTTTACAGCGTGGATCCGCTGTCCACGAGCGGGTTGGCCCGCGAGGGCTCGATTCTCAGTGGCTCTGCGGCCAAGTTTGCCAACTGGCGGATGAAAAGAGACAGAGAGCGGTAGGCGGCACGCCCTCCGACAGGATTATGCATAGACGGGTCTCACGGGGCTTGGTTCGGGGCGTAAAACAGGTAATGAAGCTGGTGGTTGACTTGGCGAATGTATGGTGGGTATGCGGCCGTGAATGCGGCGGCGGGGTCTGGCTAGCAATGTTTTGGCAGTGTGCTGGCGGTGGCCGGCCGAAGCCGTCACACTACGACCTCCAGAAAGCAAGACTATACCACTTCTTGCCCGTGTCCATGCCCAGCTTTGCCTCCTCCAAAGCCAGCTGCAACTGGTCCTCGAGCCGGGACAGCTCCGCTATGAGCTCCTTCTCCGCCGCCTGGTACTCTAGCGTGTACCACACTGCGTTGAGAGCCATGAACGTTCCGGACGCCACGAGAAACGTGTGGAAGAGACAGTACTTGAACTCTGAGATCTTGGGCTTGGGCTCCTGACCGATGTTCTGGCTGAACTTGACGCCATAGCCTCTGCGGGCAGCGATGGCTCTGACAGAAAACATGTGGTTTGTGGGTTGGTGGGTGGGATCCGGCGGGTGCACCTGTGCGTCTGCGCTCGCGCTGGCGGCGCACCCGTGCCTCCGGCGCTGGGCCCCGGACACCCACACCTCCGGCCTGGCGCGGAAAAGCACACCAAGTGGCAAGACACACCCACAGCGCCGATGTTCAGAAACAACTACGACAACGACTCGGTGACGTACTCGCCCACGGGCCGCCTCTTCCAAGTGGAGTACGCGTTGGAGGCAATCAAGCAAGGCAGCGCCGCGGTCGGCATCGCGTCCAAGTCCCACGTCGTGATGGTGGGCTTGAAGCGGAACGCCGAGGAGCTCGGCAGCTACCAGAAGAAAATCATCAAGGTCGACGACCACATGGGCATTGCGTTGGCCGGCTTGGCCGCGGACGCGCGCGTGTTGTCCAATTACATGCGCAAGCTCGCCATCAACTCCAAGCTCGTGTTCAACCGCCCGTTGCTGACCAGCAGGGCGGCGTTGGCCATTGCCGACAAGGCGCAGGAAAACACCCAGCTGTACGGCTCGCGCCCGTACGGCGTCGGCTTGTTGGTGGCCGGCTGGGACGAGACCGGTGCGCACTTGTACGAGTTCCAGCCCTCGGGGTCTGTGTTGGAGTACTTTGGCACCGCCATTGGCGCGCGCTCGCAGGCGGCGAGAACGTACTTGGAGCGCAACTTGGACGAGATCCGCGAGTGCGCCGACGTGGAGGCGCTCGTGGTGCACGGCTTGAACGCCTTGAGAGACACCTTGGCGCAGGACGTGGAGTTGACCGCCAAGAACACCTCCGTGAGCGTGGTGGGCCGCGGCCAGGACTTTGTTGTCTACGAGGACGAGCACGTGCAGCGCTGGTTGGACAAGCTCGACTCCACCTCCAACGCCCGCAACAGGGGCGACGAAGACGGCGGAGATGGTAGTTCTGGTAACCCTGCCCCCGCCGACGACTCTGCCGACGCCGCCGCCGATGCGCCTACAGACGCCGACGCTGACGCGCCTACAGACGCCGCCCCCGCCGACTCGGATAGAATGGAAACTGACTAGAATGCATGATATGTACATGAGTTGTGTAGCTACCGCCAGAGAGCCCCGCATGCAGCGCCGCAGCACCTCGCTACTTCTCGGCCCGCTGCTTCTTGGCCACCGCTTGGATGCTGGCCATGACCACCTTCTGGAGCTCGCCAACATCGCTCGTCATTTGCTGGATGTCGTGCAACAAGCCGTTGTCGCGGATGTCCTTGATCCGCGCCTGGAGCGACTGGAGGAGCGCGTGGATGCTGGCTTTGTCGGCCTCCTCCATCAACTCCCCAAACTGCGCGACGGCGTTCTCGGCGTCGTTGCACAAGATGTCGATCCGCGTAGCGTGCGCGACGTAGTTCTTGTGCTCGGCGTCTTTTTTGGCGTTGGCCTCGCTGTTGGCCAAAATCTCCTGGATCTCCAGCTCGGACAACCCGGTCTGGCCTGCAACCTGGATCGACACCGTGTTGGGCTTGCCGTAGTGTGGCGAATCCGGGCCGTAGGGCGTCTTGTCCGCGGCCGAGACATTGATGATTCCGTCGGCGTCAATGTCGAACGACACCGCAATCTGCGGCGTGCCCTTGGGGCCAAATGGAATGTTGCCCAACTTGAAGCTACCAATGAGTTTGTTGTCCTTCACCAAAGGCCGTTCGCCTTGGTACACATTGACCTCGCAGCCTGTCTGGCCGTCCACTGCCGTGGAGAAAACCAGCTCCTTCTTGACTGGAACAGCGGAGTTTCTCGGAATCAAGGGACTGAAAATGCCGCCGTAGGTCTCGATTCCCAACGTCAACGGGGTCACGTCCAAAAGCACCACATCCTTCAACTCCCCCGACAAAACAGCACCTTGGATAGCTGCACCCAAGGCCACTGCCTCGTCGGGATTGATGCTTGTGTTGGGCTCCTTCTTGAACAAGCTCTTGACGACGCTTCTGATCTTCGGCATTCTGGTCATGCCTCCAACCAAAATGACCTCGTCAATGTCTTCCACAGACAACTCGGCGTCGCGCAAACATCTCTTCACGGGGTCGACGGTCTTATTGATGAGATGCATAGACATCTCGTCCAATTCGTCCTCGGTCAATGTCATCTTCAAGTGTTTCTCCGGCGTGATGAAGGGGAGGTTGATTTCCGTTTGTTTGACGTGGGACAACTCAATCTTGCACTTCTCAGCGGCCTCCCTCACCCTCTGCACGGCCAAGCGGTCCTTCAGGAGATCGATGCCCGTCTCTCGCTGGAACTGCGCCAAAAGGTGGTTGAGGAGTAAAATGTCAAAGTCCTCCCCGCCCAAATGCGTGTTTCCGTTCGTGGCCCGCACCTCAAAGACGCAGTTGTCGATGTCAAGGATCGAGATGTCAAACGTTCCGCCGCCCAAGTCGAAAACTGCCACCGTGCCGTCGGACTTCTTCTTGTCGATTCCGTACGCCAACGCAGCCGCTGTGGGCTCGTTGATCACGCGGAGAACCTCAAGCCCGGCCAATTTGCCGGCGTTTTTCGTCGATTGCCGCTGCAGGTCGTTGAAATATGCCGGCACCGTGACCACGGCGTGTTTTATCTCGCCGCCCAAATTTGCCTCCGCAACTTGCTTCATCTTCTGGAGAACAAGACTGCCGATTTGCGACGGCGAAAACAGACTGCCCTCGCTAGTTTGCACCCAGGCGTCGCCGTTCTCGTGTTTCACGATCGCGTACGGGGCGTTGTGGAGATCTGTCTGGACTTCTGCATCGTCGAATTTCCGACCAATGAGTCGCTTGGTGGCGTAGAATGTATTGAGCGGGTTGACCAACGCCTGGCGTTTGGCCGGGAGCCCCACCAAGGTTTGCTTTTCTTTGGAGATTCCCACTATGGAGGGCGTGGTGCGGCCGCCTTCCTCGTTCTCGAGAATCCGGGCCTTGTCGCCTTCAACCACGGCAACCGCGGAGTTCGTGGTGCCTAGATCAACGCCAATCACATGATGCTTGGAGCGGGCATGTAGGATTCGGGAGCCCAATGGCCGTGTGAAGGGTTTGGCTGTTCTTAGCATTGGAGGATCAAGCTATGGTACATTTGAGCTCGGCCATGGTGCGGTCATGAACACCGTTGGTGTACGGGTCTAAGACCCAGGCACGGACACACACTTGATATTCAGGGTGACATTTTCCTAATCCGAGTGAATGTGTGAATATCACGGTCAGGTTCTCTTTCCATGTGGCCTTCTTGTTACCCTTTGCTTTTTCTGTCTGGAGTTTTGTGCATGTCTTTTGGCTTGCGCTGTTGTCACGATCAAGCAAATTGGATGAAGTCGTTTTCCACTCTGAACTTCGTGAACAAAAACGTTCCGGCATAATTTATGCCCTCTGTCGAGACAAGCCACTGCAAAAAGTCGGCGAGGTTCGACTGAAGCCCGTTGGCAGCCACAGGTTCTACATTGGAACTGTGCGCAATGGTGATCTCTGCCTTATCAAAAGGCACAGTGGTGAAGAAGCAGCCCGTTTCGGACGGCAATTTGTGGGAGCCATGGCCCAAAATCAAGCCAAGGTAGTCGGATTGGCGGTTCACCACCAAAGTCCCGAGTGGGATTTCTCGATCAGCCTGGCGACGCAATGTCTCTGATTTCGAAAGCAACTTCTCGATATGACTTGAGGGAATGTCGGACGCCGGCAGGGAGCCTTTCAAGTGCACCTCGGCAAAAAGGTAGTAGAGGAAAAAGTCGTTTCGCTTCAAAAGCGGGCAGAATTGCCCGTACTCGAGCAGTTTCAGGTCATTGGCCGCGAGCAAGATCATGCGTACAAACCTCGACTTTTCCTCGCTCGTCTGCGGCTGCAACTCCGCCCAGTTGCGGCCGCCCGGGTTCTGGGTCACCGAGATTCCCGCCTGGCGAGCCTCAAACGCCCTTTGGATGACCCCGTGGCACGTCATGGGCAGAACCACTTGGTGGCTTGCGCCTTCTGGAAGCCGCTGCAAGTCCTTCTTCTGGTAGATGTTGATGCTCTGTTGCTCGAAGCTGATCAGCACGTAGACCTCGCCCACCACGAGGAACATTGGGGCGACGCAGACTCGGATGTTGTTGTGCTCGGTGGGGCCCACTTTGATGTTGATCCTGTCAAAGACAAAAGTCTGCAACGCTTTGGCCACCACCGAGAGATAGAGCAGTAGCGACTCGTAGCCAATGCCCTTGTAGATGCGAAGAATGTTGCCTCCGGAGCCGGCGCTGGTGTGGGCGACGTGTGGGATGATCACCATGAGCACCTGTTTCAAAAAGTGCATGTAGTCGTGCTCCTGGCGGAAGTGGAGCCCTCCCGATGCAACGGGGAGCACCTGCTGGAGCAGTTCTTCGATTCTGCGGTAGAACGAGAGACGGGTCGGTGCCAAGCTCTCGAACTCCACCGAGCACCTGGCCAATTCGTAGTAGCACAGCTCGACGTCGGCGGTCTCGTCCGGGCGCCTGTCCCGGAATGTCTTGACCGCGTGCGCGTAGTTGACCAACTGGAAGAGCTTGCGTGCCCACGAAAGCCGGCAGATGTCCACGCGCTCTGCGTGGTATTCGTGCGGCCTCTGGCGGCGGAGCTGGGCGAGCGCCTGCGAGAAACGCCGCTTCTCGTGGCGGAGCAGCGCCGCGATCGGCACGAAGTAGAGTTCGTCCGTGGCGAACACTCGTAGTTGGTGGACAAGCCTTCTTGTAGCTGCGCTGGCGTCCCTCCGCGCCTCGTCCGCGGTTGGGGCCAAAGTGCCCTTTGCAGCGGACCAGGCGCTCAGGCCGGGCGCCACGCCGGGGGTTTCGGCGGCCATTGCGGCGGCGCCGAGCGGCTGGATCAACCCCGCAATCGGTGGCGCCCCAGCGGCCGCCACGCCGTGTTTCTCTGGAGGGCTCCCGGCACGGCCGTCGATGGCCCTGAAGAAGTCCTCCGTGTAGGCAAACGCCCGGAGAAGCGACACGCGCGTGGCGTGGGCCGGGAGAGACCAGTTGTAGGCGTGGAGATCGAGGCCGAAATTGGAGCGGGCCACGGCCAAGAAGAGCCGCCTGGTGTCGAGAAGCTCGCGGAGCTCTGCCGACGTCTGCGTGAGCGCCACGTAGTCGTGGAACGGCACCAACAGCAATATGGCCTCGACAATTTCTGTTGGAAGCGTCCACCACATGTAGTTAGTTGAGAGTGCGCAGAATCCGGTGATCAGACGGAGGTCGGGCACGGGGGTTCCAATGGCCGTTATCGTGGGAAATACCTCTCGTTGCCGCAACGCCTGGAAAACACTGTTTTTTCAGTCTGGCGGTTTTTTGTGGGGTTTTGTGGAATTTCAAGGTCACTTTAATGGTGCTTCTCACGGCTATTTGTATGGTGGGTGCAAAAGTATACAAATACACGGAATGCAAACGGGCAAGTCCAAACGGGGGAGAAACGAAAGAGCCCGAGAGAGGCAGCGGGCGGGCCGGGCAATCGCCTACGGACACCGGCCGGAGTGTCCGCCACCCACCTGTCCCCACCATTTGTCCATGCTCACTCATCGCACTCGTACAACATGGGTAAAAGAAAAGCCGATGGCTCTGGCAACAGAAACAAAAAGTACAAGGCCAGCGGGTTCATCGACCCCAACACGCGGGGCATCTACGCCACGTGCAACCGGGGCCGGGAGGCCGGGTGCCGCAAGGAAATGATGCAGCTTTTGGCCGAACGCATCGAGGCACTTTACCCCGAGTGGGAGAAATACGTCGAGGACGAGTTGAAGAAGCAGCCTGAGGAAGACGCGGCCGAGCAGGCGAGCGGCGCCGAGCAGGACGCCGCCGCCGCGGCCAAGCCGGCGCCGGCGCAGCTCTCCGTGGAGGAGCAGATCAAGTTGGAGCTCGAGGAAATCAAGGCCACGCAGAAGAGCGCTAAGTCCCACCCGCTTCTCCAGCCCATCGAGCTCGGGTGCGAGTGCCTCGTGTTTGTCAAGGTGCGGCAGCCCGCGCTGCCGGTGGAGTTGGTGCAGTCGTTGTGCCAGCAGGCCGTGTCGACCGGGCAGAAGAACACGCGGTGGACGCAGAAGTTGACGCCCGTGGCGTACTCGGTGTCTGCGTCGATGGAGGAGCTCCACAAGCTCGGAGCCAAGGTGTTGGCGCCGCACTTCCACGCCAAGGACCAGGCGCCGGTGAAGTTTGCCATCCAGGTGACGCGCCGCAACTTCAACTCGTTGGAGAAGGACGACATCATCAAGGCCGTGGCGGGGCTCGTCGGGCGGGACAACCACCACACGGTGGACTTGAAGAACTACGACAAGTTGGTGATGGTGGAGTGCTACAAGAACAACATCGGCATGAGCGTGGTGAGCGACTACGCCAGGTTCGACAAGTTCAACTTGCAGCAGATCTTCGAGAAGAACATGGGCGAGAGCGAGTCCCGGGTGTAAATAAACGCGTTCGTGCCTGTAGCCTGCTATGTAGCGCCGCCGAGCGCGGCGCGCTCCACGAAGCGGCCGGCGGCGTGCCAGCTGAGCCAGTCGGCCTCCTTGTTCGGTATGAGCCCCATCTTGTCCAACTTCCACACGCCGATGGCCGCGTTGGCGAGCTGGCACAACACAAACACCGCCTTCGGGAGCACGAGCTCGCCGGCGTTCCCGGGCGTCTGGAGCCCCTGGAACGCGGGCCCCGTCTCGGTGAAGATGGCCTTGAGCGGGCCCCACAAGAGCATGAACGCCATGGAGATCGGGATGACCTGGAGCGAGTTGCCCGTCATGTAGCTCATGATCAAGTTCATGGGCACGTTCTTGGCCGGGCCCGTGGCGAGCTCCCACGCCCGCTTGACCTTGAGCTGGTCCACGTCGCGGTCGGCGGCGGCGGCGGGCCTGCCGGCGGCCTTTTGCGCCTGCGCGAAGCCCGGCGGGCACGCCACGGCGCCCTCCATGGGCTGCCGCACGGCCGGGTGCGTGAGTTCGGAAAAGGGCATTTGTTGTTGGCAGCGGCACGGGGGGCAGAAGCGCTCGGAAGCACGCCGCGGCGGGCCCAGCGCGCTGAGGGTGCGGCCCCGCGCACGTGAGCCCCACCCACCACTCCGCCCTCAGCAGCATGAACTCGACGTTGGACTTCAGCCGCAACCCGCTAAATAAAATCATCGGGCTCTCCATCGTGCTATCGATGGGGTTCCTCTTGGTGGTGCTCGCCGGCATCGCGGGCAACTGGTTCCCCGTGGTGGACGGCGTGCTCTTTGCCGTGGCGTATCTCCCCGTGGTGGTGTCGCGGGCGGTGTTCAACCTGAGCGACTACGACTTCAACTTCGACCCGCAGACGACCTCGCACACGCTGGCGGTCCAGGAGTTTGGCAAGTTTCTCGCGGCGGCGCTCGTGGTGACGGCGGTGTACCTCCCGGTGGTGCTCCACCACTCGCGCCTCCTCACCACCACGGCGGTGGTGTTGACGCTCATTGGCGGGCTGTTGATCTTCGGCACCGTCTACACGTTCAGCCAAGCGTTCGACGAGCCGGCGGAGAGCGACTTGTGAGCGCCGCACGCTGCGCCACAGGGGCGACGCGGCTCCGGGCAAGTGCGAGGACGCTGCGCCGCGGGGAATGGCCTGGTCCACTGGACGCCGCCGTGAGAGCCGCGGTGTAGGCCGTGCTGGCCGCCGCGCTGGCCGCCGCTGGCCGCCGCGTCGAAAGCCGTCGGCGGCCGCGCTGGAACGGACCGCTTGCAGCGGTGCCAGAGTCGAATGTCCACCATGGACAAGGCCACGTCGACAGTGCCACCCCCACGGGCCTTGCAGCCGCGGCAATCGGCGCCAAACGACAGAGACCACAAAACCCCGCCACTCAATTAATCCGACCCGGCAAAGCGCCGCTGTAGAAGTGTGGCCCCGGTATCGGGTGCACGGGTGCACACGCGCTCACCATCAACTCGCCCACCCCGTACCACTACAATGACCACCGCCGACCCCATGGTTGCCGTCAAGCACCAGATCGCCGCCGAGCACCAGCTCCGCGAGAAGGTCGTCAACGAGGAATTCAAAATCTGGAAGAAAACCGTGCCCTTGCTCTACAACTCCATCCACACCCACTCGTTGAAATGGCCGCTGATGACGGTCGACTTCCTCCCCAACTACACGCTCAGCGCCGACAAACACTCGGTGACGGCGCAGTTCGTCGCGGGAACAAACACGTCGCTGCGCGAGCAGGACACGGTGTCCGTGTACGCGTTGGACTTGCCCGCCACGTTGGCGCCCGACTTTGCCGGCGACAGCGTGCCCGTGTCGCCAGTGCACGGGTCCTTGGCCACCGTGCGCCTGTGGAAGCACCCCGGCGAGGTCAACAGGGCCAAGGTGGCGCCGGACGGCTCGCGCTTCCTCACCTTTGACAACGCGGGCGTGGTGCACCTCTACAGCGTGGACAGCGACACGCCCACGGACTTCAGCTTCCACGGCAGCGAGGGCTACTCGTTGGAGTGGGTGTCCAACGACGAGTTCTTGTCCGGCGCCAACGACGCCAAGATCGCGTTGTGGCTGGCAGCGCGCCCCGCGGGCCCGTCCAAGGTCTTTTCTTCGCACACCGCCACCGTCAACGACCTCTCCTTCAGCCGCCCCGCGCAGTGGCTCTTTGTGTCTGTCGCCGACGACCGCAACACGCACGTGCATGACCTCCGCGCGCCCGAGGAGTCGCCGGCGATCAGGGTCGTGGAGAAACACGCGCAGAACGCGGCGCAGTTCCACCCGGAAATCAGCCACCTCTTTGCCACGGGCGGCGAGGACGACGTGGTGAACTTGTACGACGCCAGAAATACCGCGGAGCCCATCCGCAAGCTCTTTGGCCACAACGGCGCCGTTGTGGGCTTGCGGTGGAACCCGTGCGAGCCCTCCCAGTTGCACTCGTGGGGCTTGGACAGACGCGCCATCACGTGGGACACCACCTACTTGACCGAGGAGTACACCTACCCGGTCGCGGAGGAGGGCAAGCGCCGGAGACAAAGCGAGGACCCGTGCTTGGTGTTCATCCACGGCGGCCACACAAACCGTGTCAACGAGCTTGCCGTGCACCCAAAGATCCCCGACCTCTTTGCGTCGGTGGGAGACGACAGCTTGTTGGAGATTTACCAGCCCAAGACCATCGCTGACGCCGACAACGACGAGGAGGAGGAGGAGGACGAGGAGGAGGAAAAGAAGGAGGAGGAGCCCGCCAACGGTGACGACATGGACGTTGACACCGAGCAGCCGGAAGAGGCCTGAAGCGGAGACTAACGAAATGTACGATAGGGTAACCACCAAGCGCTCACGTGTTCACCATGCGGGCTGTAGACGTGTATTCATAGTGGCAGCAGGAGTGCCAGCAGCTGATCGATATCCATAATCGGCCAATAGTGCCTGATTTGGAAAGGCCGAGGAGAGACAAACGCAGTACAGGCGAAGGATTACATAACAGAAGAAAAGTTATATAGCAGCAGAAAAAGCCCATTGCAAAAGAACAATCCCCGGCAAAAGAAAAATTCACCCTCTTGGAAAAAGTGAATCCAGGTAATGTCTGTAAATGAGTGTGTGTTTAGCTGCGAATTGGTGTCTTTGTAGAATAGTGCAAAGCAGTGTGCAACTAAAGGAGAAAGCAACCATCAAGGCTTTGGCGGCGTTTCAACCTGAAACCGGCGGACGCCATCCCGAGGCCGGCCGCCGAAACGACTGCCCAAAACTCGGCCCAAAACGCCCTCTTCTCCACCGCCTGGTGCACCCATCAGTCCACATGTCCAATGCGCGCGCCAGCTACACCTCCACCAACATCAACCATGGACAAACGCGAGGAACGGGCGGAGTTGGAGGACGAGCTGCACAAGCGCAAGTCCAAGTCGCCGTCGTTGAAGGAGCACGAGCCCAAACGCGCGCGGGCGGACCACGACGAGGGCGAGCTGTCCGAGGACATCGCCAAGCAGTACAAGCGGTTTGTGGCGGCGCCGCGGTTCAGCCTCAACTCCGAGGAGCTCTACTGCGTGTGCCGCAAGCCGGACACCGGCGGCGACATGATGATCTCGTGCGACGGCTGCGAGGAGTGGTTCCACGTGCGGTGCATGAAGATCGACACGCGGGACGTGCCGCTTCTCGACAAGTTTTTCTGCCGCTTCTGCCAGTGGCGCGGCGTGGGCGCCACGCGCTGGAACCACAAGTGCCGCGAGCCGCTGTGCTTCCGCTCCGTGCGCAAGCACGAGCGCTCCAAGTACTGCTCCGCCGAGTGCGGCCACCGGTTTCTCCGGGACCGGCTCGCGGGCGCCGCGAAGCTCACACGCGGCGAGGTGCGCTTCGTGGTGGACTTCTGCGCCACCTATCAGGACCTCCGCGACTTGGGCACGCACTTCCCCGAGCTCCCCGAGGTGCTGGCGTTGGACACGGCCAAGCTCCCGGAGAGCGTGTGCGTGCAGCTCCGGGCCAACGACCAGCGGCTGCAGCACGTGCAGGCCCAGTTGGCGCTCGCGGAGCTCCGCTCTCAGTACCTCCTCCAGATCAAGGAGTTGTGGAAGGTGGTGAACGAGCGCATCCAGGAGCGGCAGGACCCCGAGGAGGCGGCCAGCGACAAGAAGAGCAGGAAGAAGAAGCCCAAGGCCAAGAAGGTGGACCTCTGCTGCTACCTGGCCGCGTTGCTCGTGGAGCTCCCCGCGGACGCGTACCAGGCGGCGGTAGACGCGCCAAGCGCCTACGCCGCGTTCCAAGCCGAAATCGACCTGGCCGTGGACGGCTACGCCAACGACGCCGCGGCCGGCGTGTGCCTCGAGGACCGCCGCAAGTGCTTGCGCCACAACGGCTGGCTCAACTTGCACTTTGACCAGTCGTGGAAGCAGCAGGTGGAGCTCAAGGCCGTGTTGGACAAGTTGGCCCACAAACGCGCCGCCATCTTGCGCGACTACAGCGTGTCCGTCTACGACAGGGCCGCGCAAAACATACACTAACTATGGACTCGGGGCGACGCGCTCAAACACAAACATCCGTCTCTTGTCGTCCCAGCCGCCGGCGTACTCCGCGCCCTCCGCGTACTCGTCGGCGAGCTTGGCGGGCGCAACCACATACTTTGGGTGGTCGCTGAGCTTGAACACGGCATTGTGCCACGGCGTGGGAATGTGGAGCAAGCGGTCCTCCTCCGCCTGGTCGTGCAAGCCGGTGCAGCAGAGCGCCGGGTCCAACAATCGAATGCCAAACTTGGGCCCCGCATTGTGGTGCGCGTGGATGGAAAACCGCAAGTGGAAGGGGAACACCAACTCCACCAAGTTCGAGTACGCGTCGTTGCGCCGAATCATCTCAAACGAAACCTGCGAAATGAGCTTCTTGAACTTCTTCTTGGACAACTGCTGCGCCGCGGGCGTGCTGATCAAGTCCTCAAACATAAACTTGTTGAAGCCGCGGTAGAGATAGAGCCGCGCGTGGCCCGGCGTGTTGATCTGCTCCTTGAGGAGCTCGGCATTGTCGTCGCAGCCAACCATCAAAATCTTGCGGTTGAGCTCCGTCTCCGCATCCACCTTTGTCCCCAAGAGGTGGTCAATCTCAACCGCATTCAACACGCCGGCAACAACGTGCTTGGCCGACGACCGGAAACAGTCGTTCAAGCCCCTGAACGCAATGCCCTCAAACCCGGCGGGCTTGATGCGCTCGTACACCGCCTTGAGCTGCTCCGTATACGTGTCCACCACGTCGTCGTCGACATTGATGCAGTCCGAGAAAACGTGCCCGTCGCTCACAATGAAAAACTGCATTCCGGGCGCGTAAACCTCCTGGACCTTGGTGACAAACTCAATGATCCGGCGCAAGGCAAGCTCCTCGCCGAAATCAGGCTCGCCCCGCGCAGCCTTGTCCCGATTGAACGACTTGCAAGGAAACGCCGGCAAGACAGCCTCGACCGGGATCTGCCGCGACGTGAAAAAGCGCACATTCTCCACAAAGCCGTCGCGGCCCTCTTCCCAGCGGTCGAGGCTGGCCGAGTTCTTGATGGTCGTCTCAAACACCTCGGTGATGGTCCGCGCCATCTGCTGGCCCTTGGCGGCCGCGTTGCAGGCAAACGAAAGAGCGCCGTTGCGGAGAATCGTGGCCGCAAACCAGCTGTCAAAGGGGCTGGGGCTGAACAACTCCGTCGCCACGCCCGTCACCGCGTCGTCGGTGTGCAACTCGAAAAACATCAACTCGCTCGACCGGCCCACCACGAGCCCGGCCTCGTCTTCGAACCCGGGCGCCGCGAGCGCCTGCTGCAAGTGGGCCCACGCATCGGCGGGCGCCAACGTGGCACACTTTTGCACCCTGCAGTTCAAGAAGCCGGTGGTGCTGCGGCAGTAGATGAAGTGGATTCTCTCATAGATGGTTTTGTCCTCGACGGTCATCTTCAAGTGTGCTCGCCCAGAAGACCCCTTCCGGGGTGTTCTTATATCTTGGGTCCGGCTATACTTTCATGCCCTAATCGACGGTCAATGTTGAGGAAGGTGCAAAACGCGAAGCCGTTGTTTGCATAACAGTTGGAATGGCCGTTTCGGGAAACGCCGGCGGCGCCTCGTCTTCTGCGGGCTACTGGTGGCCATGTCGTTTCCTGTATTCGCTATTGGTAGTCTATATTACAACATAAAACTGGCGTTTCCGGACCGCGCCGTAGCGTCGCCCTTGGCCGGGCTGGTCATGGCGAATTTGTGCAAGCTCTGCAGCGAGTGCATGCGGGACACCAGCGCCGAAGGCACCGGCGTGGTGAAGTTCGTCACGGTCTCTGGCGAGTGGCACTTGTCGCCCTGCAAGGCGTGGTCTAGGCCGTCGAGCGAGGTCGTCCTGCTGTGCGGCGCGCCTTCAAACCTCTGCTTCAAGAGCGCCAAGTTGCCAGACGACGTCTGGCGCGCCTGGTGGAGCTTCATCATGGCGTCCTGGAGGTGCTGGAGCGAGTGGTGCGAGAAGGTGGGCTTGAGGGTGGTGGTGAGGAACGGGTGTGTCAACGCGTCCAGCGCCGTGAGCCGCGCCTGCGGGTCCAAGGCGAAGCACTGCGCAATGAAAGTCTTGGCCAGCGCCGGTACGTCGCACCAATAGGACTCCGGCTCAAACACAAAGTCCGCCTTGCGGATCATGTCGCGCGTCTCGTCGTCGGTGTCGCAGTCGAACGGCATGTAGCCGCAGAGCATGAAGTAGGCGAGCACGCCCACGGCCCACATGTCCACGGCGAAGCTGTGGCCCGCCCGCGAAAGCACCTCTGGGGCCAAGTAGCTGAGCGTGCCGTCCACGGACTGCGCGAGCTCGCCCGGCGCCAACACGCGCGCCTGGCCAAAATCCGCGAGGAGGAGCAGCCTCGCGGACGCCCTGCGCGACGCGAACAAGATGTTTTCTGCCTTGATGTCGCGGTGTACTATGCGGTTACTGTGGAGGTGCTTGACCGCCGAAAGGAGCACCTGGAGGATGTCCCGCGTCTCGCCCGGCGTGAGCCGCGCGTCGGGCGCCTGCGTGATGCGCTCGAAAAGCTCGCCGCCGGCGGCTAGGTCCGTCACGAGGAAAAAGTGGTCCGTGGTCTCGAAGTAGTCCACCATAGAAAGGATGTTGGGGTGGGCCCGCGAGATGGTTTTGAGCACGGCGAACTCGCGCTGGAGCATCAGCTCCATGCCGTAGATGAGCCGCTTGCTGAAGCGCTTGGCGGCGTAATGTTTGCCCGTGACCTTGTCTTTGCACTCGTAGACATTGGCGTACGACCCGGTGCCCAACACGCTTTTGGATAGTAGATAGGGGCACGGCGCGCTGGCGTCGGGCGTGGCCTCGAAAAGCGGCCATTTGTCGTGGCTCATTTCGGCGAAGCTTATCGAGATAGGCTTTGATAAGAAGAGCGTGGAGGATGTGGGCGGAACAAACGCGCGGGACGCCACGGGTCCGGCGCCACCGGGCCGGGCGGGCGGGCGGGTACCGAAAGGGCAATTTTGGCGGCGGGCTCCTTTTTTCATTGCGTTTTGGCGTGGGCCGGGCTCGGCGGCGCCCCCAGTTGCCTTTTTCGGCGGCGCCTGTGGGTGCCCGGGTGGTCTGCCAGGATCTCGGACGCATCGAGCCGGTGCGGCGGGCGCGGCACGTGACGCGCGGCACGCGCGACCCCATCGCTAGATATTTTTTACCCTCGTAGATTTCTGCATCACACCATGGACGGGTCTTCGTTGAGCATCAGCGCTTTGAGAAGCAAGGTGACCCTGAAGCTTGCGCAAGGCAACGACACAGCGTCCACGAAAGCCACGTCCCAGAAAAAAGATCCGAAGAAGGGCAACGCGAATGGCCTCAAACTGAAGGATGTGAGAGCGTCTAAGAACGCCGCCGCCGACAGAAAGTCCCCCGACAAGAAGCCGGAGAGCAAGTCCGACAAGCCTTCTGAAAAGAAGCCTTTTGAGAAGAAGTCTTTTGAGAAGAAGTCTTTTGAGAAGAAGCCTTTTGAGAAGAAGGCCTTTGAGAAGAAGCCTGCTGAAAAGAAGGCCTTTGAGAAGAAGCCCCTCGAAAAGAAGCCCGCTGCCAAGAAGGCGGCGGCGGAAAAGAAGCCCGCCGAAAAGAAACCCCTCGAAAAGAAACCGTCCAGCAAAAATGACACGCCCAAACGCGTGAGCGAACCGACGGAGGCCGCCGAGTCCACAGACGACGTCCTCAGAAAGGAGGCGTTGTCCTTCGGCGCCACGGAGGAAGACATCAAGATGTTGGACGGCATCAACGACGACAGCGACGCCGAGTTTGGCGGCGCCGGCAACGACGAGACGCTTTCCGCGGACATCTCCAAATTCATCCAGAACCTCGGCATTCCACAGGAATCCGACGCCGACGACGAGCCGGAGGCGCCCCGGGCGGCCCCCAAGGCGCCCGAGCCCAAGAGCAAGGACGAGGTGAAGGACCAGAAGAAGGCGTTTAAGGAGCAGCAGAAGCAGGAGCGCCGAGACGATAAGAAGAAGCAGAAGGACGAGCAGAAGCAAAAGCGCCGCGAGGAGAAGGAGCAGGAGCAGGCCCGGCTAGCGCCGCCGCCGCCGGCGCCAAAGGCGCCGGCCAAGGCGGACCTGGCCGACAACGTCAACTCGGTCAACTCGGACAAGCTCAGAATCGAGAACCGCGTGGACTGGTACAACTGCAGCGTGCCCACGGTGGAGAACGCCGAGAAGTTGGACCGCTTCGCGTTGGAGCGGCTCAGCGAGCGCGGGCAGGCGGCGCTCGACGCGGAAAACAAGACGTACTTGCAGGAGTTCACGTCCAACCACTCGCAGAAGCGGTTCTTGTCGCAGATTCTCGCGGAGGGTACGCTCAATGACAAGATCTCCGCGTTGACGTTGTTGGTGCAGGAGGCGCCGTTGCACAACATCAAGGCCTTTGACACGCTCTTGGCGTACTGCGAGCGCAAGTCGCGTACCGCGGCGTTGCAGGCCATCAACGCCATGAAGGACTTGTTGATCCACGGGCTCTTGCCCGACCGCAAGCTCGTGGCGTTCAACAAGCAGGCGCTCGCCAAGGACACGGACGAGACGACGTTGGCGGTGTTTTTGTTTGAGGACCACTTGAAGAAGAGCTACTTCAAGCTCATCCAGATCCTCGAGCACTTGAGCCACGACCCCATTTTGCATGTGAAGATGACGGTGGTGCTGCATATCTTTGACTTGTTGAAGGCCAAGCCCGAGCAGGAGGCCAACTTGCTCCGCTTGGGCGTCAACAAGCTCGGCGACATTGAGAACAAGGTGGCGTCCAAGACGTCGTTCCAGCTCTTGAAGTTGGAGGAGGCGCACCCGGCGATGAAGAAGATCATTGTCGACAGCATCACGGACCTGGCGCTCCAGAAGGCATCCGACTACAACGCGCAGTACTTCACCATCTTGACGCTCAACCAGACCATCTTGACCTCGCGCGAGACCGAGTTGGCCAACGCGTTGGTGCGCACGTACTTTGCGCTCTTTGAGAAAATCCTCATCGAGACGGACCCGGCGGCCAAGGACGATGGCGCGGACCGCACCGTGGGCCAGAGCGAGCGCGGCCGCAAGAACAACCGCAAGGCGTTCAAGAAGGGCAAAAAGGGTGGCCGCTCGGTCAAGGCCGACGAGAAGACCGACGCCGAGATTGTGGAGGAGAAGAACGCCAAGTTGTTCTCGGCGCTCCTCACGGGCTTGAACCGCGCGTTCCCGTTTGCGGAGTTGCCCGCGGAGGTCTTCACCAAGCACTTGAACACGCTCTACAAGATCACGCACTCCACCAACTTCAACACCGCGGTGCAGGCGTTGGTGTTGGTGCAGCAGGTGGTGACGCTGCAGGACTTGGACACCGACCGCTACTACCGCACGTTGTACGAGTCGTTGATGGACCCGCGCTTGGTCAACTCGTCCAAGCAGGGCATCTACTTGAACTTGCTCTTCAAGTCGTTGAAGAACGACATCCGCAACGTGCCGCGCGTGCTCGCCTTTGTCAAGCGCATCCTCCAGGTGTGCTCGCACTGGTTGAACATTGGCGCCATCACCGGCATGCTCTTCTTGTTGATGGAGTTGTCCAAGACGCACCCGCAGATCTTGGAGTTGATGGAGGCCGAGGCCGCGCGCCCGGAGGCGGTCGAGGACACCGCGAGCACCGAGGCGGCCGACGTCGCCGAGCCCGCCGCCGCCGCCGCTGCGGACTACGACCCCAGAAAGCGCGACCCGACGTTTGCCAACGCGCAGAAGTCGTGCCTCTGGGAAATCTTCCAGTTCACCAACCACTACCACCCGACGGTGGCCATCTACGCCAACTCGCTCATCGAGGGCACGCCGCAGCCAAAGCCCGAGTTGGGCTTGTACACGTTGGCGCACTTCTTGGACCGGTTCGTGTACAAGAACGCCAAGGAAAAAGCCGTGTTGAAGGGCCTGTCCATCATGCAGCCGTTGGGCGGCGGCCACTTGGGCTCGTGGTTGGTCAAGACCACGGGCGCCGCGGCGGCCGCGATCCCGGCCAACACCGTGGACTGGTTGTCGAAGAGGGCCGAGGACGTCAAGCCCGACGAGAAGTTCTTCTACGACTACTTCACCAAGAACGAGCAGAAGATCCGCTTGCCCAAGAAGGGCAAGACGGGCGGCGACGACGACGACGACGAGCTCGACGACGACCAGGTGTGGAGTGCGTTGGTCAAGTCCAAGCCGGATGTGGAGGGCGACGCGTCCGACGACCTCTCGGACTTTTCCGACGCCGCGTTCGAGGACATGAGCGACTTGGACGACATAGACGACGGCGAGGCGCCTGCAGAGGCGTCTGACGTGGACGCCGGCTCTGGCGGCGCCTCGGACGACGAATCGGGCGACGAGTCGGGCGACGAGTCGGGCGACCAGATGTTCGACGTCAGCGACGAGGGCGACAGCGACGCGGAGGTGGACGCTGCGCCGGGGCAAAAGAGAAAGGGCGGCGCCGAGCCCGCGAAGAAGAAGAAGCTCAAGTTGCTGAGCTTGCCCACGTTTGCGGCGATGGAGGACTACTCGCAGTACTTGCAGTCGGACGAGGAATAGAAAAATGCATGTTAAGGATCCACGGCCCGCGCCTGGCGCCCGATAAGCCCGGCTTTGTCGGACGACTCACTGTAGTGTTGCACTGCTCGTTTGCAGTTTGCCGTGGCAGTCTGCCGTTTGTAGTTTGCAGTTTGCATTTTGTAGTATGCCGTTTGCCCTTTGCAGAGTGCTGCTTGCAGTTTGCAGTCTACCGTTCACCGTTCACCGTTCACCGTTTACCGTTTACCGCTTACCGTTTTCAGTCTGCAGTTTGCAGGGTGCCGCTCACCGATTGCAGTGTGCGGTGCGCGGTGTGCGGTGGTTGCAGTGGTTGCAGATTTGTTGGGGCCAAAGCCTAAAATAGGCCGCGCAGATTGTAGGCGCACCCGAAGCCGTGCCAAAAGACAAGCAAAAGCCTAATGCGGGCACAGCACCCGCGAGCGTTTTCCGCACCGCTCGCCCCGCGGGCCGGTTTCAGCGCACGGTTTCGGGCAGAAATGGCCGGTGCCTGGATCCAGCCCCTGGTGGCTAACGCCTCCTAAACCTGCCCCGGCGGGCCCGTCTGCATGTAGCCCGGCGGTGCTGCCTGTGTGGTGGCCCCCCCCCGCTCACGTGCGCGGCCAGACAATGGCGGCCCAGCGCCAGCAGCAGCGTTGTGAACTCGGCCCGCCGCCATCACGTGTTGCGCCCGAGCAAGCATGGCCCCCCCGCTCCGGAACAACCTCGCGCTTTCCGGAAAAACCGTGCCGCACGCTGCCGGCGCCTGCCTCCGCGCAGTGGGCTGATGCCCGCATGTGGTGCCGAAAGCCGCAGGGGACCGACATACATGGCGCGCCTCCGCCTGTGTGTCAGCCTGAGACACAAAATAGACTACTGGGCTTGCTGCCCAACAAACCCACGTCCGCGAGCCCGCACGGGAGCAGCGCCGGCGCCCGTGGCAGGCGCCGGTGGTGTGGAGACGGGCGGCGCCCGAAACAAGGCTGCAACCCCGCCGCCGGCCCCGCACCGCCGTGCCTGCCCGTCTCCGCGCCGGCTTCTCTAAACGGGCCTCGCCTTCTCTGCAGTAAAGCCGTTGCTAGGGCATGCATGTGCCCATCTGGCGTTGCGGCTTCGCTTTTCCCACGTCAACACTCCTCTTCTTCCCACGCCCACCCTCCTTTTCTTCCCGCCCGCCCCAGTCCCTTTCCGTTGTTCCCACCATGCTAGACGGCATCTCTTTCATTAACACGCCGTTCGACATCTTGGTGTTGGGGAAGCCCGGCAACGGGAAAACCACCCTCGTCAAAAAGTACGTGTTGGGCGACGTCAGCTCCGTCGGCTACGACTCCTCCAACTGCATCGTGCTCAAGAACGTGCACAGCCTGCGGGCCGCCAACCAGCCCCAGTTGCAGGCCGCCATCCTCGACAGCTCCTCCAGCCCGGAGTCGTTCTTGACCTCCAACTTGTACCAGGTGCGCAACGCCCGCACAATGCTCTTCACCTACGCCACAGACTGCCAGGAGTCGTTCGAGTTGCTCGAGTACACCATCAATTGCATCATGTCCCTTCGCGACACGCTCCCCCCGTGCGTGGTGGCGTGTTTGAAGCTGGACCTCTCCTACGCCAGCAGCGTGCTCTACTCGCAGGGCAAGGACTTGGCCGACTCGGTGGGCGCGCTAGGGTTCTTTGAGGTGTCGGCGCTCAAGGACTCCTCCGTCAACGACGTGTTTGAGCCGTTGGTGCAGGCGGCACTCAAGATCCAGCAGAGCGAAGCCACCCACGACCGCGACTCTCTCGGCTCGCCCAAGTCGGGCTTCCCCCTCAACGACGTGTTCTCAAACACTGTAAGACACATCCAGTCGCCGGTTTCCCCGCCGTCAAAGGCGCTCTCGCTGTCCTCGAGAATGCCGAGCATGGACCTTTCCGGAGAAACTGCACCACTAGATACGGCAGAAAAAGACCCGGGCGCAACCGAAGGCGACCCTGGCTCGTCAGAGAAACCCCCAGCAGACTCGCTGGCAATCCCGCCGCTCGCGGTCGGGACAGTCTCGTCAAAAGGCAGCGAGGAGATCCTCATCACCAGATCCTCCCAGTCGAAGCGCAAATCCGAGCCGGGCTCCAAGAAGCGCAGCGGCTGCTGCACCATCGTTTAACCTACCTATGCATTTTTCACTACTGTTACGTTCAAAGATACTGTAGATTGTAGACTCCACCTCGGCTCGTCAATTGCACTATACAGGGGCATCGTCGGAAATGTGGGAGAAGCCGCGGAACTGCTCTTGCATCTCAGACGTCAAGACAGTCTCGACCGGCGTGAGCCGTGGCGTTTCCGACGTGAACTCTTGGTCAAAGTTGGAGAAGTCGTGCTCGCTCGTGATCTCCGGAAGGTATGGCGGTTGCATGCGGAGGTTCAACACATCGTCGAAGTTCACATCCTGAAAGTATGGGTGTTCCATGATGTCCAACGCGTCGCGCTCGCCGCTTCCAAGTCTCTCGGCGGGGTCCTTGGTGAGTAACGCTTGCAAGACGAGCACAGTCTGTCTCGGCATGTTGATTGGATAACGCACGTCGTCGTGCTCAATCGCATTGAAAACGTCGTCTTCGTCGTCTCCCTTGAACGGACTTTGGCAGAGCAACATCTGGAACATCAACACTCCAAATGCCCACCAGTCGACGGATCTGTCGTACTGCTTGCCGCCGATGATCTCGGGCGCCATGAACTCTGGAGTTCCGCAGAACGTGCCGGTGGTGCTCTTGTGCCACATGTTCTCTTTGCACAAGCCGTAGTCTGCAATCTTGATGTGGCCCTTTGTGGTGAGCAAGATGTTGTCCAACTTCAAGTCACGGTAAACAATGCCGTTCTCGTGGAAGTACTTCAAGGCGAGCAACACTTCGCATGCGTAAAACTTGGCCCGCTTGGCCGAGAACCGGCTCTTTTGAATGTGCCACATCAAGTCACCACCGGAGATGTACTCCATGACAAAGTAGATTCTGTTTTCCGTCTGGAAGCAGCAATGCAAATTTAACAAGAAGGGGTGCATCTCTTTGTTCGCCGTCAAGAATACTCTCTTTTCAGACTTGACGCTTTCGGCCTCTTCGTTCTCCACAATGAAGTCCTTCTTGAGAACCTTGATGGCGCAAAGCTTGGACGTTTCTCTCAGTTCCGCCAACATGACTTTTCCGAAATTGCCCTTACCCAAAACAGCCAAGAACTGGAAGTCGTCGAGACCAATCTTTCTTCTTCTGCGCTTCAGCTTGTGTGTTTTGCGGCCCCGATCAGACGCTTCAACAGGACGGTCGGCCGCAGCCTGCTCGGCCACAATGTTGTTGTAGTTGAGGTTTGAAAACACATCTTTCTCGCTGGAAGCAAATGGGTCCTCGGGATCTTCGCTGTCTGCTCTCGGCTCGGCGTGGGAGACCAATGATCTTTCGTACGGAGCATACGACAGGAACGACTCGTCCATCTGCGGGATTGGTGGCTGCCGCTTATTTTCGAACTTGTGGTACGGGTGTTCCACTGCCTCTTGCACCGTGTTGGTGAATTGTGTGGGCAACTTGGATTGCACGTTGTCTTCATTATCGTAAAACTGTCTGGAGCTTTGCGACTCAGGGTGCTGGTACTGCGAGTAAGGCTGCATGCTTGCGGCAGAGGAGGCCGAAGATTGTGGCTGCGAGCTCTGGAACTCGTGCTTGACAGGCAGAGGTTGTGCCGACAAGGGTTGGGCCATTGCTTTTGGAGGAAGCGCCGGGGCCTGGCGGTCCTGCACTTTTTTGTTCGCCTTAATCGGATTAGTAGATTTGATGGTTGTCAAAATCTTGTTGGCCATTTCCATCGACATGCCGCAAAAGTCTGGCACCAAATGAATACATTGTGTGTGGCACATGACGCCACATTCGGAGCACTTGCGGACGTTCTTCTTGCCCCAAGGTAGGATGTAGCCACAGTGGCAGCACCATTTCGTGCCGTGATTCAGCACCGGCTCGAATCTGTGCGGGATGCGGTGGTTCAACTTGGTTTCGTCGTCGACAGTGCTGCTGGATTTCGAGATACACTTGGTGACAACCTTTTGGTAACATTTCTTGTGGCACAAGAAGCGGCAGTCCTGGCACTGATAGCCCGTGTACCGCAAAAACTCACCACACAATGCACAGCACATGATGTTGTAAAACAGCTTCTGGACAAACTGGTGTCCGTGTTGCTCAAACACCTCCTCTTTCTTTTGTCTGATGGCACCATGACGGCCAAGGGCGCCCATGAACGCGGAGCGGCCCACCCGGGTGGAAGTTTTCTCAAAGTTCAAGTTGAGCAAGATCTGGCCCACGGGCTCAAGGTTGACCCATGCCGACACCAGCGTCGGCTTGCCGCCGTCGAATGTGGGACGGTCGTTGCTGACAAGTGTCTCGCTGTCGAAACCAGTGCTGATCAGGCCCGAAGAGCCAGTCTGGGGAGGGAGTGCGCTTTTGGTAGGATTCATCGGCATGCTGGACGCCGGGATCCAGCCGTCGTTGCCCATTTCGTTGGCCACCTTCTTCTTACGGATCTCCTCTGCAATGTCGGAGAGAAGCACCCACGTGATGGCAACTGGGACGCGCTGGTGGCCTGACTTGTCGTAGACAGTGATCTCCAACTCGTGGGCCTTGTCGACCTGGATCTCGAACTCCTCGTTGAACTTGCCTGTGCGCGAGCTGTTTGTTTTCGCTCTCTCGACGTCGTCGATCTTGAGCGCCACGATGGACTCCAACTTCTTGTTGAACATGGGCAGCGCAATGTGGTCCAAGTCTCTGATGCAGGTGATTTGCACGGTGAGCGTTCCGGACAACGGCTTGCGCGCGAACTTGGGCGTGTTCATGATCTCCAAGTCGCGGTTGACCTCCTCCACGTCCACGTGCATGCCCTGGTACTTCTTCAAGGAGCGGTTCAAGAGCTGGATCCGCTGGTCGGACTCCTGCTTGCCGCCCTCCGCCGCGCTGGAGGACGACTTGTCGCCGTCCATCAAGTACAAGTGGGAGATTTTCTCGTTGGCCTCGCGGTACTGGTTTTCCACCTGGAGCTTGAACTGAAGCTGTTGTAGCATGTACTGGATCTTGTGGCCCAAGGAGGGGCAGTCGTACTTGATGAGGTCGAAGCGGGAGTAGAGCGGAACCACCAGCGAGGTGACCCTCGCGCGGCGCGGCGGCGTGGCGGTGCCGCCCTGGGCCTTCAACTGGAGCTTTTCGAACGTTTCCTTGAGGTAGTCGAGGTTCGACTGGGTCTCGCGGATTTGCGTGTTACATCTCTGGATGACCTCCTGGTTGGCGGTGTTGCGTTTGACCGCCTGGAACCCCTGGATGAGTTTGCTTTCCCGCTCGATTTTCTCCTTGATGTCGCCCAAAACCTTGGCATTTGGAGCGGACATGGTGGCGGTGTATCACGATCTAGTTACGGGTTGGTCTGGTTCGGGCTGCGTCGGTGGTACTCAGACGGATACACGCTAGGCAGTGGTCTCTGAAGCGTATGTATGGGCACAGTAGACAGTTAGACGGTAAGTGTAGTGATTCGGGAGCTGAAGGCCTGGGGGCTTGATTTCTCGGAGGCCGGGTGTGTCTGTTCAGTTCTCAGCCGTTGGAGTTCGACGGTTTGATGGATGATGAGCGGAAAACCCGGGTTGTATTGCAGATGGTGACCGAATCAGAAAAGGTGGAGGACGCGGCAGTGAGGCCGAAAGTGTTGACAAGTTACCTCAACTGGCGCGGATCACGTGCGACCTTTAAATAGACCACAAAAAGACGGCAGTGCAAGACGGCAGCGGGCCAAAAAAAAAAAAAAGAAAATTAGCCGGCAGAGAAAACGGCAGAGTGAAAAAATGGCGGTCTATGAGGATCATTTGCTGTTGCACCGGCAGCTGCAGTCGGGCACCGGGCACACGTAGTGTTTACCAAACCACTCCTCCGCGTGGTGCGCATGGTAGCCGTGGTTGCAGCTCAAGCAGAAACTGAACTTGTTGCTGAAGTTCTCGTGCACGCCAAAGTCGTGGGTGCGGTCCGGCACAGTGGAGCCCAAGTGCAAGAGGCAGATGGCGCAGCGCGGGAGCGGCGCGCCGCAGTGCGCGCACTGGCCGGGGCTGAACCCGGGCGCGAGGTTGAGCCGGTTGAAGTGCTTGAGGAGATGCGGCGCCGCCGGGCTCTTGCCGCTCTTTGCCGGCGACGACGTGTTTTTCTTGCACACGCGGCACTGCAAGAACACCTGCCGCGGCGTCGGGCGCAACGCCAGCGTGCCCGTGGACGACTTTGCAGCCTTTGTGCGCGCCACGTCGAAGCGGGCGCGCTGCTTGAAGAGGCCCCACGAGTTGAGGAGCGCGCGGTAGGCGTCGATCCAGTGGTCCACGCGCGGGTCCAGGAAGTAGCGCGGCACGGCGAACTGGGCAATGAGGGCCGCGGTCTGGACGTCCGACGTGCGGTCGACGTACGACTGCAAAAGGTCGATGCCGCGCGGCGTGAGCCCGGTCAAGATCAAGCCCTCGAGCTCGCCGCGCGCCACCACGGCGTCGCCGATGCGGTTCAAGTAGACGTTCAAGTCCTTGTCGGACAAGAAGCGCACCGCGATGCCGAGCCGCTCGCGGAGCGGGAGCGCGTGCTCGTCCAACACGTCCCACCAGTCGTTGTCCGCGATGAAGGCGAAGATGGCGCGGAGGTACGGGTCGTCGAGCTCCAGCGAGAGCTTGCGGCACAAGTCGTTCCACGGCAGGTTGACGTTGGTGTCCTTGTGCGCCAAGTATCCGGCCACCGCGGTGGACATGAGCTGGAGCCGCTCTTCTTTGCACGACGCGAGGATCTGGATCGCCCGCGCCACGTCGTCGTGGAACACCGCCCACCCGGCCGCCTTGGCCACGTGGCCGCCCTTGACGAGGGCGTTGATCTTCTCGTCAAACTCCTGCGCCGTGAGGTACCACCCGCTGACAATGAGACTGAGCTTGCGCTGCATCTTCTGCTCGCTGGAGCTGAAAATACTGATCCCCGACGACTTGACGCCCTTCTTCGCCACAATGGCCCGCACCGTGTTGGAGAACATCGCGCTGGACACCGCCTGCGCCAGCGTCGACCGCTGCTGCCCGCGGAGCTCGTCCACGCCGCGCCACATGGCCAACACCCCGACAAAGCCGAGGTCCACGCCCTCCTTGACCATGGTGCCCTTGTCCAACGACTTCTTCGCCAACGTGAGCCACTTCCACGTGTTGCGCAACAGCAACGACGCGCCCTCGCCCTCGGTCTGCACCAAGATGTCGAAGTTGCGCTCCGTTTCCACGCCGTAGCCCAAGAGCGCCCGCTGCCGGATGATCGAGCACATGTCGCCCTTCATGACGTCCTCGAGGTCGAGAATGCGCTGGAGCGGGATGTACGCCTCGTCGTCCTCGTCGTGTTTCTTGGCCGCCGCCGCGTACGCCGGCTGCGCGCTCGGCCGCGCGGGATGTAGCGGCCCCGTGCTTTCCTCGTCGCCGAGCGTCGAGGTGACGTCCTCCGAGAGCCGGAGATCAAAGTCCTGCCGCTGCACGGCACGCAGCGCCACGGGCTCGGGCTCGAGAACGGTCTCCGCGGCGAACTTCGTCTCGGTCCCCCCTGGCCCAGCCATGGTGAACTCGTTGTACGAGTTGAAGTCAAGCGTCTCGATGCTTTCCACCACGGGCATGCGGAACACCAGACCCTTCTCGCGCATGCACACGAAGTTTGTGCTCGTGTGGCACGCCGAGTCGGGCGCGTAGTCGAACGACACCACGCGCGGAAGATCGGTCTTCAGGTCCACCACGCACGCGACAAACAACAGGTCTTCGTCCGGGTTGTAGAGCTGCGTGCTTTGCTGCTTGAGGCCCGCGCCCACCAGCGACGCCGAGAACGTGGCCGCGGCGACCTCGCCCGACTTCGGCACGATTCCGGTGTTCCACCGGCGGATCAAGTCGCCGTTGAACACGGCGGCAAACTCGCCGCGCCGGATCGGCGAGTACCGGAAACACAGCGCGCCGCCGCGCCGCATCTGGTCGGCCATGAGCTTCGGGAAGAATAGCGCCGGCGACTCGGCTACTGCGGGCTTCCCGGCGCCGACGAGTTTTCTCCGGTCCCAGATGGCCACGGACCCGTCGTCGCTCATGGACGAGAACATGTGTGGCTGGAACGGGTCCAACGTGAGCCGCATCGTGCACCGCGTGGCCACCTGGTACACCGGCGAGGACGAGTTTTCTCGGAGATCAAACTCCCGCAAGAGCTTGTAGCTCCCGGCCATGAGCGTCATTCCGGACGGGTCCTGCGCGTTGAACACCGCCGAGAGCGTGGCCTCGTTGGCCGAGTACCCGAACTGCGGCCGCAGCACGTACGTGTCGTCGCTGGTCAGGGCGTCAAACACGGTCGTGTGCTTGGCCAAATCCCACACTTGCAACGAGTTGTCCTGGCGGGACTTGTCGAAGCTGGCCGCCACGAGCGACCCGTTGTTGAAGGAGAGCGCGTTGCAGGGCCGGCTGTGTTTGGACCGGAGCCGGAGCGTGGCCTGGTTGTTCTTGGTGATGTCGAAAATGTGGGCGTTTCCGTCCATCGTGCCCACACCCGCCCAGCCAACGCGGGCGGACGAGTACGCCATGCACTGGATGTTTTCGACGCCGGTGAACGAGTAGATTTTCTGGAGCTCGTTAGGGGCGCTGCCCGGCTCGTCGTGGTTGGTTTGGTATAACGTGACCTCATCGGCTAAGGGGTTGATAGCTAGGAACAGCTGGTCGTAGCCGGAGTCCCAGTTGAGCGCGTGGACTATGGTGGCCATTGCGGGTGGTCCGGGTGTGTTTTGATGATGTTTTTGTGGTCGTTTAGACGTGCGTTGGTATGCGGTGTAGAGGTGGGTAGTTGTGTGGAGGTGGAGCGGTGATGCGCGCTGTAGCTGCAAATACATGTTCGCAACGAATTTTAATGCTAGCTATGAACTTTTTGGCCGGTGAAGACGAAGGCGGCAGACTTGCGGTAGTTGTTGGCCTCCTCCTCCTGCTGGATGACAAAGGACACGACATTCACGAGTTTCTTGAACCCGCTGTTGGAGCCTCGCACTTTCTGCAAATGCAACGACGACGAGTCCACAAGATCAATGATCTCGAACCTGAAGTGCAACTTTCTGCCGCCGACAAACCTCGACGCAATGACTCCGCTGATCAACGCAAACTCCTCGTCCACGTTGACGTGCGACACTGACCCTTCGATTTCCTTCATTCTCATTTGGTTCTTGATCACACGCATGAGCTCGCTGGCTCTGAGCGCAGTGTCAATTATGCTAAGGTCGCGGTTGGGCTTCTCTGGCTCGAACTCGTGCTCGCTCGATTTCGAAAGTGACTGGAAGAATCTGCGGAACCAGCTGGCTCCGCCTTGCTTGGGCGATCCTGGAGGCTTGACAAACTTCTTGGCCGATTTCACGCTAATGTTGGAGAACCGGTTATGACCCTTGTGATGGCCTTCTGGAGCCCGCGGCGCTTCTCTGTTTGGCACCAATGATGCCCGTTTGGCAACCTGGATCGGAGGCTCTGCAACCGCCGCCACAGGGGCAGAAGCAATATGATCATCCACCATCATCGATCTTCTGTTCTCATTTTGCTTGCCAAGATCCTTTGCAGAGAGGTTCATGGAGCTGAAAATCTGTGTGGATGCCCTGGATTTTTTCAAACTGGACACAGTGCCATGTCTGATCGGCTTCATCAGTTCAGATGTGCTCTTCTCCTCCTCCGAGAAGGACAAGTCATTGTCGAAGTCCATCAGCACGGATTTTCGGCTCTTGAACCCATCGGAGGCTCTGCTGAATCTGTACTCGTCATTGAACGTGGAGCTTTGTATGATTCCATCATGGGTTTCACCCGCTCTGGAATTTGGTTGGGCATCAAAAGTGCCATTAGCCTTTGCCCCATACAAGGTTTCGTAGGACTTGTACATGGAAGTGATGGCGTCTGCCGCCTCTTCTCCCACCAAGGTCTCCTTCGACATGGTATTGGTGCCGCTTGGCTTGCGGGATGTATCCTTCGTGGCAGAGGATACCACACGTGTGTGTTTCGAGCTAGCCATAGTGGAATGGCGACTCAACAAAGACAGGTCGTCGAGCATTCTCTTGTGCTGACCGGACGTATTCTCCTTTTCATTCTGCTTCAGCTCCGCGTAGTCAATCTCAATCAAGCTGATTGCGCTCCGGTCGTCGAAAGACTCGGTAGGTTCCATAGTGTTGAGCGAAACAAAGTTTCTCAGTGAGTCTATCTTTGACTGAGAGTGCTCTTTCTCTGCTTCCTTGGCAACGGAGATTCCGAGACCAGAGAGGTCTTGGGACCGGAGAGACCGAATGTTCCCATGGCCCTGTTTTGTTGGTAAGGCTTTTCTCTCTTTCTTCAAAACCGTTCCGGAACTAAGCGTGTTCTTCATGATTGCAACATCTGCAGTGTCATGACTTGACGGCTCGAGGAAATTATTGAAAGAAATCTTCGAGAATCGTGGATGAGGAATAAAGGTGGGGTGAGCCTCGGCTGCCTTCCCACTAGCTTCATTAATAGCGTTGAATCTTTGACGAGGGGGGCTTCTCGTCAGTGTTGATGCAACATCAAGCATGGATCTTCTTTGGCTTTGAAGGCTGCTTTGCTGTGAGACATTCTTGAATCTGTCATTTTTTTCGAGTTTGTGTAAAACGTCTTTGGGTAGTTTGTCGTTAGACAGTGTGTTCTCGGACACGAGATATGCTGACAAGTTGCGTGACGTCGATGTCTTGATCATTGAGCTAGATCTGATCAGTCCCGATGCAGGAGCTTTAGATGTTTCCACCTTGATACCAAGGCTTTGGAGCACCTTGCTGTTTTTCTCAGTGAGACGGCTTTCACTCGGCTTGTACTGTGCCAAAGACTTAGCTCTCAAAAGTGAATTGGCCCCACCTCGAGGGTCGAGCGAAGACTTAGGAGCTGGGCATGAGGCATTGCGCCAGGAGATCATATCATTGATTTTCAGCGACGCCTCCTTCAGTCCATCTCTGAGGCCTTCAGGTGGCCTATTTTCCTCGTCACTGGAGACTCTAGAGTTCTCTTGTCTTCTCTTGGGAACGTGAGGTTTGTTCGTAGTCGTCAGATTCTTGAGAGGAGTAGCGGGCTTATTTGCAGTGCCTTGTATGTTGCCATGAGCAAGTGGAACCTTCATCTTGCTTCTCAATTTATCGATGGTGTCGGTCAGATAGTTATCCTTCAATCCAAGGGTAAATCTGGAGAATGATGGGTTCATTCCGCCCAACATATCATGGTAGTTGTTACCCATTTGGCTGACATTGGCGGTGTCTTTGTCATTGAGGGTGGAGTTGATGAAGCCAGGTGTGAGTTTTCTGGTCATTGGTTGCTCTTCCTTGACTTTTATCAGCTGATGCAGACGTTGACTGGGAGGTGGTCGACGGTTTTTCTTGGTCGATGAAACAATTGAACTGCTTCTCGAAATCGCGTTGTGCTTCATGACAGTCTTCTTGCGGGCTGCATTGGACGCAGTAAAAGAGGAGTTGGTGATGTTTCCAAGAGCTTTTTTCTTGCTGTGCAACGACGTTGAAGAAGGCGATCTGTTATCTCTCTGCTTTGCGTTGCCACCCGACGTCTTCGGAACGGGTTTGGCGGGAGACGAGCGTGGAAGAGTCTGCTTCAGATCTGAGTTGACCAAATCAAGGTCGTCATCGATGTAGTTGGAGTTTGGATCCAGCGAATGAGCATCTCTGTACTTCATCAATAGGAAGTAGAACATTTTCTCTGGCGAACGCCCGGGAGATGACAACCGATGCCTGACATGCTCCTCAGGGCAGTTGTGGAACAAGATACACAAGTTTCTCAACAATTCCTCGTCAATATCGTCTGGGTTCAAAGAAAGTTTAGAGTTTGGCAGAGCGAGTAATGCACTTGCATTGCTGGCCATATCAGGGGCAATGTCGGGGTACTTCTTGAGAAGCGGGTGAGTCAAAATCCCCTCAATGGAGATACGATCTTTGGGATCGACCTGAAGCATCTCCGTGATCAAGTCTTTTGCTTCCGAAGACAACTCTTTTGGCATTATGAACTTTCCGTTCTGGACTTTCAAGAGTAACTTGCGGATGTTCTCATCGTCGAACGGTAGGTGGCCTGTGAGCAAAGCAAACAATATGATGCCACAGGACCAGATGTCCGAAGGTGCACCGTGGTAGGTTTTGCCTGCGACGATTTCGGGAGAGGCGTAGTGGGGAGAGCCACAGGACGTCTCCAAGAGTTTCTTGTCGACTTCCAACGCAGCCATTCCAAAGTCTGCGATTTTGATGTTTTTGTTGAAGTCAAGCAACAAGTTCTCGGGCTTCAAGTCACGGTGGCAGATGTTGAACTGGTGCAAGTAGCCGATGCCGTGGATGATTTGCTTGAAGTACGAGATGGCCTCGAATTCCAGTAGGCGCCCCTTTTTGATCAAGTAGTCGAACAACTCGCCGCCTTCGATGTACTCGAGAATCAAGTACAAGTCGTTCTTGTTTTCCCACACGTCGTACAAGCCCATGATGTTCGGGTGAGATATGAGCTTCATGATGATGATCTCGCGCTCAATGCCGTACGGAAGCCGAGTGGCGTCATGGTTTCTGTACTTGGGGTTCTCGATTTTCTTGAAGTTCAGCTTGGGCACGATCTTGACTGCGGCCAACTTGCCCGTGTGGACGTTTTTGGCGAGGCGCACTCTGCCGGTGGAGCCTCTGCCCAAGGTGCGGCCGAGTTTCCAGGGCCCGATTTTGTTTTGTGCCCGTCGTTTCTTGGCGGAGTTGTTTGTGTTTGTGGAGATCTGCGACAAGCGCTTGGTAGCGTTTGTCACCGACTGGACGACCTTGTCGACATTCGATAGCAGGGACGAGGTATCGAGGATATCCGCCGGGGTGTGGTGGGAGACTGCAGCCATTTGAATGTGAGGGGGTGGTGAGCGAGTGAATGAGGGTGAGGCTGCCTATGTGAAAGGAGTGATGGCAGGCAGTCGAGCGGAGGCGAAAACGGGGCCGGGAGAGAAATCTGCGAGGCTGGATCGGTGTTTTCGTAGGGATGGGATGTGGTGGAAACTAAACGCCCAGTCCGGAACCGAGAGAGGATCAGCGCCGAGGAAGGAGCGGGGGGTGTTTTCCGAACGGTATGCGAGAAATGCAGAAAAAGGAGCAACCACGGGGCCTTTTGAGGTTGTTCTGTGGGAAGAATAAAACACACGGTGAGACGTGAAGTCGAGGTGAAGGTTTCGCGGGGCCGCACGCACCGGCAGGGGAGCAGATAAACAAACAAAGCGTGTAGTGCAGGAGGCCACCGCGATTGCAACGCCTGAAGCAGGGCGGGCGAGAATGGCGACCGCACGAAAAGGGGCGGGCTGCGGGCGGTTTATATAATTATTGGCGGCGGGTGTTTGCGGCGGCGCTTTGTTTCAGGGTGGTTTCGCTGCCGGCGGGCGGTTTCCGTGGCGGGGGTGGTGCATTCCTCGGAGCTGGGCGCAGCCCGGGCCAGACTGCGGCGAATCACAGTGATTACTTAAGTTACGAGTGGAGCGGAGCGGCCGACGGGATGCGGGAACAATGGCACATTTTAGAGTAGCGTGGCAGCGGGCCGAATGCCGAGGCAGATCCCGGCCCCTTGTGAAAGCACACCTTTGCCCAGGGCGTTTGTGCCGGCGCCCATTATTGTGCTGCAAATGGGCGACGCGACAGGCCCAGATCTGGAATTGCGCGATGGCAGATCCAGTCGAGACAGACCGTTGTGGCGGAATTGCTTTTTGGGATCAGGGACAAAGTACTCGGAAGTCCGGTCTTTTCTTTTTGTTTCGGATGCTTATTTGCGCCCCGGGGCAGACTATACGCTTAAACTACTGGCCTTTAGCATCGGTCGGTGCCAGACACCGGGCACACGCACCCGTCTCGGCGAAAGCGCCGCCCTCCGTGGGCGAGCCTCGGCTGCCTCCTGTAGATTGCTCCTGCCGTTCTTCTCTGTTGCGCCCGCTGCCGTGGCCCGGCCTGTTCGCCGACTCCCAGCACGGCTGGCCGCAGCCTAGCCTCGCACCGGGCAGCCAGCCAAAACTGCGGAGGATGGAAATTGCTGGACACTACGTCGACAAACACCAGTCCAGCGGAGCCCTGGGAAAATCTTAGAGACCACACAACGTAGCCGCCCATGCCCGAACAGGCCCCAGCGCCCGAAAACACGCCCCTTGGCCCTAGTCTCTGCCCTGAGTCACGGCTCGCGACTTCCGCGCGCCTCCTATCTCAACTCCTATCCGTACTACTCCACACGCCATGCTCAAATTCAAGAACAAGTTCAAGTTCGGGTCGTCGGAAAAAGAACCGGCGCCGCTGCCCGCACAGCGGCCCGTGTCGGCGCCCAAGCTGCCCGACTCGGCGCTGGCGTCGTCGCCGCTCCCGGAGCTACTGAAGCTCTCCATAGCCGACACCGCGTCCTCCGCCACAAGCACGCCGCCGCCCGGCACGTCGTCCAGCTCGCCCGCCAGAGAAACACCCGTGCCCACCGTGTTGGCGTCCAACCCGGGCGTGCTCATTGTCAAGATCTACCGCTCGCAGAACGTCAAGCTCCCCATCACCATCCGCAACGACAAGCAGATCTTGCAGGCGTTGTCGCAGAACACCAACGACGCCAACGTGGGCGCGTTGTTGGCCAAGCGGCTCTCGGACTTGTTCCGCGCCGACCCGGCCGAGGAAACGCCCGCGGTGCCCGAGCTCTTGCCCGGCGACGTCGCCTCCGCCTACATCCCGTCCAACATCTACATTCCCAACTCCAGCGGCGAGAAGGCCGTCAAGCCGCTCCTCTACATGACCGTCGAGTTCGACAACAACATGATCATGATCGAGTCCCGCAAGGGCTGCGTGGACTCGTGCCAGTGGGACCGCGTCATGACGTTTGACGTGACCAAAATGGTGGCCCACTCGCAGACCAGCGCCAACTTCTTGAACATCAACATGTACCTCCGCTTGCCCAACCGCTTGGTGCCGGCGCACGAGCGCCAGGAGAAGGCGGACATGTTCACCGTCAACAACTCCAACACGTTTGGCGACTTGCAGATCGGCCTGATCAAGTTGCCCTTGAACTTGCGCTGCCACTCCAAGGCCATCCGCTTGATCGACCACGAGTACCTCAACTTCAAGACCAACATGGACGGGCTCGACACCTTTGGCGAGATCTCCGTGAGCATCGACTTCAAGCCGCAGTTGAAGTCGCACCTTTCCATCGAGGACTTTGACCTTCTCAAGGTCATTGGCAAGGGCTCGTTCGGCAAGGTCATGCAGGTGATGAAGAAGGACACCAAGCAGATCTACGCCTTGAAGACGTTGCGCAAGCACCACATTGTGTCGCGCATGGAGGTCAACCACACGTTGGCCGAGAGAACCGTGTTGGCGCGCATCAACAACCCGTTCATCGTGCCACTCAAGTTCTCGTTCCAGTCGCCCGAAAAGCTCTACCTCGTGTTGTCTTTCATCAACGGCGGCGAGCTTTTCTACCACTTGCAGAAGGCCGGGAAGTTCTCGATGGACCGGTCGCGGTTCTACATTGCCGAGTTGCTCACCGCGCTCGAGAGCTTGCACGAGTTGGACGTGATCTACCGGGACTTGAAGCCCGAGAACATCTTGATCGACTACCAGGGCCACATTGCGTTGTGCGATTTCGGCTTGTGCAAGCTCAACATGACAAATGAGGACAAAACCAACACCTTCTGCGGAACGCCCGAGTACTTGGCCCCCGAGCTCTTGTTGGTGCAGGGCTACACGCGGAGTGTGGACTGGTGGACGTTGGGCACGCTCCTCTACGAGATGTTGACCGGGTTGCCGCCGTTTTACGACGACGACGTGCCAACCATGTACAAGAAGATTTTGCAGAACCCGCTCAAGTTTCCCAGCTTTTTGGAGGGCACCGAGGTGGAGGACTTGTTGACGCAGTTGTTGCAGAAGGACCCCAGCAAGCGTTTAAGCGACCCGCGGCAAATCAAGCTACACCCCTTTTTCCAGAACATCGACTGGCGCAAGCTTCTCGATAAGGGGTACGCCCCGCCATTCAAGCCCACGGTGAACGGGTTTTTGGACACGTCCAACTTTGACCAGGACTTCACCAACGAGCGGCCGCAGGACTCCGTGGTAGACGACTTCTTGAGTGAGTCTGTGCAGAAGCAGTTTGGCGGGTGGACATACAACGGAGAGACTGTGCTTTAGAGTTGCAAAGTGTGCTCTCCAAAGGCTATTTGCGTGTCCGAGCCTCCTGGGAGTGCGACTTCGCACTCGCGCGATGAAAAAACCCGTGTGCAGGCGCCGACATCTCTTCGCATCAGCTAGTGAAACTTTCGAGTCCATCCGATAGCGACTGGTACATAGAACACGCAAGCGGCCGCAGGCACCCACAGCATCCAACCATCTTTCACCACAGGCACACCACCCCCGAGCCGGCCCCTTCGCGATGAAACCCCCAAACCAGGCGTTGCTCCGCACGTTGTGCCAGCGCCACCGGGTTTCGTACACCAGCGCCAGATTCACAACCACCGCCGCCGTGGCCCGCGGCGACAGCCCCAGCTTCACGGGCGAAAACAACCTTTCTGCATACACGTCGTTGATGGAGGAGCTCCGAAAGCCGCCCACCAAGGTCAAGGCGTACTCCGGCGTCACGGGCAAGGCGTTTGACGAAATGAGCGCCGCCGACGACGCCGAGCTGATACGAGAGCACGCCAAGCCGGTGTCGTGGTCGTCGGCGTACGACCCCGTGACGCGGTCGCCGTTTGCGCGGGACGTGGTGCACTTGCAGTCGTTGCTCGACGCCCTCTTGGCGAGCAAAAACTTTGCCCGCGCGGAGAACATCCTCGCGGCGATCCACCCGTTGCTCGACGAGCCGGAGCCGTTTGTGGCGTTGGTCAACAAGTACCTCGAGGCGTACGCGATGGACGAGTCCACCACGGTGGACGACCTCCAGCGGTTTCTCGACAAGTGCAGCCGCAGCTTCCGCGTGCGGGCCAACGACCGCAGCGCGGCGGTGTTGGTGGCCAAGGCCATGGGCGAGGGCGGCGACTACTTGCGCTTTCTCCAGTTGGCGGCGCCGCACCACACGCGCAAGGTGTTGCGGCACATTGACGTGATCAGCCCCGAGCAGCTCGCACACGTGTTCCGGCAGGCGCAGGTGCACGAGGCGCACGTCCCGCAGGACCTCCGGCAGCTCTACCGCGACGTCCGCGGCCCGCCGAGCGCGGCCAAGCCCGAGTACTTCACCGACGGGCAGGTGAGCGCGCCCAGCGTGGACAAGGACGCGGCCGCGCTCAAGGCGGTGGACTCGTTCGGGCTCAAGGTGATCCGGCACACGCTCTTGGGGCTCCAGAACAGCTCTGAGCTCGACCTCTCGGGCGTGTTTGCCGAGCTCGGCAAGGACCACGCGCAGCACGTGTTGCACAACACGGACGCGCAGAAGCGCAACTACCACGCCATCTACAAGAGCCTCCGCAGCGCGGACGAGCGGCGCAAGTTCGACGCGGCGCTCGCGGTGTTCAACCAGGCGCGCCAGCGCGAGTTGGAGAGCAAGGGCATCGACGCGGCGCGCGAGAAGTGGCGGCACGAGTTCGAGAGCATGCAGCAGCGCGGCACGCTCGCGGTGAGCAAGAACCTCAACGTGCAGTTGTACCAGTGGTACCTCGACATGCTCCCGTACGTGGAGGAGGAGGTGCAGCTCTGCCACCAGCTCCTCCGCGACGACGTGGACCGCGCGCAGTGGAGCGCCGAGGAGAAGCAGCAGATGAAGGACCGCGCCTTCTACGCGCCGTACTTGGTGTTGATCCCGCCCAAGAAGCTCACCGTCATCACGGTGTTGGAGCTCTTGAAGTTGAACTCCACCGGCGGCATCATGGACGGCATGCGCGCCGCCCGCGCGGTCATCTCCGTGGGCAAGGCCATCGAGCTCGAGTACCGCTCGCAGACGATGGTGAGCGCGGAGAAGCGCTTCATGAAGAGCAAGGGCTCCAGCCAGTGGCGCAAGTTGCTCCGCCACCGCAAGCTGGCGCAGGCCGCGGACGCCGCGGCCGCCGAGTGGGACTACCCGGTGTACGCCAAGTTGGGGCTGGTGCTCACCAGCTTCTTGTTGCACGTGGCCAAGGTGGCGGTGACGGGCACGGACCCGTCCACGGGCGCGCCCGTGGAGGGCAAGCAGCCGGCGTTCCACCACACGTACCAGTTTGTCAGCGGGCAGCGGTTGGGCGTGATCAAGTTGCACAAGAAGTTGGTGTCGCAGCTCGCCAGCAACGCCACCATGAACTCGGTGCAGCCGCAGCTCCTCCCGATGTTGGTGCCGCCCGTGGACTGGCTGGGCCACAACGCCGGCGGGTACTGCTTCACGCCCAGCGCGCTCGTGCGCATCAAGGACTCGGCCGAGACCACCGCGTACGTGCGCGCCGCGGCCGAGGCCGGCAACCTTGTGGACGTGTACCGCGGGCTCAACGTGTTGGGCCGCACCGCGTGGAGCATCAACGCCAAGGTGCTCGAGGTTGTGTCGCACTACTGGAACACGGGCGCGGAGTTCTTGGACATCCCGCCCATTGTGGACGAGCCGCAGTTGCCGGCGCCGCTCCCGTTCAACGCGGAGCCGCTCGAGAAGGCCGAGCACCAGCGGCGCATCCGCCACGTGCTCAACCAGGCGGCCGCGTTCCGCTCGCAGCGCTGCGACACAAACTACAAGTTGGAGATTGCGCGCGCCTTTGTCGGCGAGAAAATGTACTTCCCGCACAATGTGGACTTCCGCGGGCGCGCGTACCCGTTGCTGCCGCACCTCAACCACTTGGGCAACGACTTGACGCGCTCGTTGTTCTTGTTCTGGGAGGGCCGCGAGCTCGGCGCCAGCGGCTTGCGCTGGCTCAAAATCCACCTCGCCAACTTGTTCGGCATGGACAAGGCGCCGTTGGCCGAGCGCGTGGCGTTCGTGGACGCCAACATGGCGCAGATCCGCCGCGCCGCCGAGGACCCGCTCGCCGAGGAGCAGTGGTGGGCGCGCGCGGAAAAGCCCTGGCAGGTGTTGAGCGTGTGTTTCGAGTTGCACGAGGCGCACAAGTTGCCCGACCCGGCGCGCTTCGTGTCGCACGTGCCCGTGCACCAGGACGGCACCTGCAACGGCTTGCAGCACTACGCCGCGTTGGGCGGCGACGTGGAGGGCGCCAAGCAGGTCAACTTGCTCCCGGCGGAGCGGCCCCAGGACGTGTACAAGTTTGTCGCCGGGCTCGTGGAGCGCCGCTTGGACCAGGAGGCCGCCGCGGGCAACAAGTACGCGGCGGTGTTGAAGGGCCGCATCTCGCGCAAGGTGGTGAAGCAGACGGTCATGACCAACGTGTACGGCGTGACGTTTGTCGGCGCGGTGGCGCAGATTGAGAAGCAGCTCGCCCACTTGTTCGACAAGGACGAGTACGACTCGGTGCAGGTGTACTCGCGCTACTTGACCGGGCTCGTGTTTGCCTCCATCCGCGAGCTCTTTGAGGGCGCGCACCTCATCCAGGACTGGTTGGGCGAGGCTGCAAAACGCATCTCCAAGTCGGTGCGCATCGACTACGAGGAGAAGTCCGCGAAAAACGCAAACAAGCCCAGCCACCTCCTGTCCGTCATCTGGACCACGCCGTTGGGCTTGCCCTGCGTGCAGCCGTACCGCGCCCTGAAGAAGCAGGTGGTGTCCACAAACTTGCAGGACATCACCATCTCGGACCCGTTCGGCGCCACCCAGGTTGACGCGCGCAAGCAGCAGACCGCGTTCCCGCCCAACTTCATCCACTCGCTCGACGCCACCCACATGTTGATGACGGCGGCCGCGTGCGGCGCCGACGGGCTCAGCTTCGCGTCCGTGCACGACTCCTACTGGACCCACGCCAGCGACGTCGACCGCATGAACATCCACATCCGCGAGCAGTTTGTCAAGTTGCACGAGGAAAACTTGATTGTCAAGCTCCGCGACGAGTTCGAGAAGCGCTACAAGGGCTTCTTGCAGGTGGTGAGCATCCCGGGCGACCACGAGCTCGCGCACAAGATCAAGGCCGTGCGCAAGAAGATTGTCAAGGACTTGGGCCGCGCCTTGACCGTGGCCGAGGAAATCTACATCGAGAAGAAGCGCCAGGAGTTGCTCGACTCGCCGGACGCCCGCGAGAACCAGATGGGCCGCGAGATGGTCACCACCGTCAGCGTCACCGAGGGCTACAACGTGGCCGACTTTGCCGTGACGTCCTCGAAGAGCAAGGCGTTGCAGATCTTGGTGCCCTTGACCTTCCCGGAGATTCCCGCGCGGGGCTCGCTCGACGTGCAGCTCGTGAAGGACTCCCCCTACTTCTTCTCGTAACTTGTAAATAGAAAATGAACGGCATAGGAGAATGGCACCATATTGTGCGGTGGAGCCGTCTTTTTGGCGGTGGCGCCGCCGCCTTGCAGCGACTATTATGGCGGACAATGGCTGCAGCCCTGGGGGAGTGTATGTTGCACAAATACAACGTCACTTCGGAGGCGGCAGCGGGACATCCAGAACGTGAGCGCAGGCTGCAATTCTCGGCGGCTGCCGAGTCAAAGTCAGCCGCCTCGCTACATGGGGAGCGCCGAGTGTGCAAAGCCACTGAGCTCAGTGACAAAAACTGGAATGCATTGACTATGGTACTGGCGGCGCGGCTCATATGATCTTGCCCTGGTGCTCGAAGTTCTCGATCAAGGGCAACAACGGCGCGAGCTCGGCGCGCTCGATCAAGGTGAACTCCTTGCAAAAGCTGATGAAGTGGGCGAAAAAAGAGTTCCAGTGCGCCTCGAGCGACAAGTGCACGAGCTTCTCAAAGTGGTTGTGGTAGATGTGGGCAAAGATGCGGAACATCTGGCGGGCAATGTTCTTGCAGTCCTTGACGAACGTGGGCGCAAACGCGCCGCCGTTGCGCGTCGGGAACACCGACTGGTCGTTGATCTTGTTGGAGATCCACGTGAGCACGTACTCGATGTACTGGCACGCCGGGAGGTTAACCGCCTGCCCGCTGGAGTCCTTCCACACGTAGTTTGTGTTTGGCCCCGCGTTCATCGTGGGGTACTGCTCGGGCGTCACGTACTCGGAGATCACGCCGTAGAACTGGTTGAGGTGGCCGTACGCCTCGAAGATGTTGAGCGAGAGCCACTCGCCGTAGTCCACGTACTTCGGGAGCTGCACAATCGTCTTGAACGAGCCCTTGACCAACGTTGTCTTGACAAACGGCTCGCAGAGGAAAAGCGCCTTTGTCTCGCTGGCGCGGTCGCCGGGCTCCCGCTGCGGCAGCCGGCTCCGTAGCTGGCGGGGCTTTTTTGTGGGCGACGCGGGCGCAAACTGGATTGCAGACGCCCTTTGCTTGGTGGGCGACGACCGGCCGGACTGCTGGCTGCGGCGCACGGGCAGCGTCGACAGGCCGGGCGACAGGTAGAGAATGCCGGGCGTGTCGTACTCCTTCTTGGTCTTTTTGCTGGATCGGCCCAAGCCTCTGATTGTGTTTAGAAACGACATTTCGGGACGATGTGGGGCGCTGCTTGGTGGGGGCTCGACTAGATCCGGTCGGGTTTCGGCGGGTAGCGGTGGTGCTGGAAGGAAAACAGTGGTGGATCAATGGATCGAGTACAGGTGTGCGAATGCCAAACACGGTTGCGAGTCGATAGTCTAATGAGAAAATGGACGGGACATGCAAACAAGCTGAAAAGAGAAAACGGGGGACGCCAATAAATGCAGGTGTCTGCGCTGGCTGCTGAATGCTTCGATGCTTACTTGTGTTGCTTGGTACCGGAATTCACCAAAAAAAGAATTCTTAGTTGTGGCTGGTCTTGGCAGCGACTGCGCAAATGCTAACCGTATCACAACAATACCTAATAAATTCGATTGACACCATTCTATAAACCTGAATCACTGGAAGTCGCCGAGCGACTCGCCCATCTTGATCTTCTGGCCCACCTCAAGATTGAACTTGAAGTTGTCGGGCGCCTCGAAAACTAACACTACAGTGGACCCCAACTTGAAGCCGCCAACCTCCTCGCCCTTGCTCAAGGGGAAACCGCCCAAGAGCGAGCTGGCCCGCGTGTACGTGGCCTCGTAGACGGTGTTTTTCTTCAACCGCTTGGGCTTTTCCTTCGTCAGCGGCTCGAGCGACTCGGCGTCAAGCAAAGGCGTGTTCTCAGAAACACTGGACAGCGACGACGCCCGCAGGTACACCTCGTGCTCGTAAATGTCGTTTGTCTTCAAGTCCTTGTCAAAGTTGACGATGATGCTGCCCACGTTGGTCGCGCCGACCGGGATCATCGAGAAGAAGCCGTACTTCCAGTACCCAAGAAGCGCCACTCTCTCGTTCAACACAAACAAGCCCTGCAAGGTTTTCTGGAAGAACGGCGCCACGGAAAACAACTCGCCGATGAAGTGGCGTCTCAACGTGGTGACCCAGTTGGTGGGCGAGTGGTACCGGTGGTAGTCGCCCGGAGCCAAGTAGATGACGGCAAAGTAGAGGTTGTTGTGCCCGCTGAGACTCAACTTGTCCAGCACGGACGGCGCCATTTCGCGGGCCACCTGCAAGTTCTTCCCGAGCGACGGCCGCGACGTGGCGTCCGTGCGGTCGCCCTTGTCCTCGAACTTCAAGTCGTTCATGTGGTGGGTGCCGTCGGTCTCCCCGCCCACAATGTCGTCCAACGTGTACGCGATGCCGTTCAAGTTGGCAAACTCCTGGTCCCGCTTGATGACGGCCTCGTTGGTGCCGTCGTGGTCAAACTCCAACGAGTGGCTGGGTGCAGCCAACCGCTTGGTGGACAACCCCAACAACGCGTCCGTGGAGTACGTCATGCCCTTCACCTGCTCGATCTCGCCGTTCTCGATGACGCCGAACTTGAGCACCTTGCCGTCGGACGGCGACACCAACTCGGTGTCCGCGAGCGGGCGCACGCCGGGCTTCAACTGCCGGTAGAAGAACTCCGAGAGGTTCTTGTACGTCCGCAAGTCCGGCTCCGCCACCTCGTCCAAGTTGACGCCAAAGAGCGCCGAGTAGAGCTTGTACGAGGGGCCGCGCAACCACGTGGGCAAGTTGATGCTGTTGACCTGGCCCCACAAGCGGGACATGGTCTTCAAGGGAAGCGTGGAGTACACGTACAACTGCCACGACTGCGGCTTCACCGTGGACTGGCTGAAGGGCTCGTCGTCGTCGTCGGCGGCAAAGCGCCGCTCGTACATGATCTTGGCCGCCACGCCGCCCAACACCACCAGGAGCGAGGTCAACGTCCACCAGCGCACAAAGCGGCGCCGCTCGCGGCGGTTCTGGCGGGCCTCGGCGGAAAAGAACCGCTTGTGGAAGTTCTTCGTTTTGTTCTTAAGCTTGACCGGCGCCGTGGCGAAGCCCCTCTGCAAGCCGGGGATGCCGATCAACCGGTTGTTTTTCGTCCAGCTCGAGTAGTAGAAGACGCTCTTCTTGGGCCGGGTGAACTTGGCCAACCCGGCGCCCCGGTACCCGTTCCAGAAGCGCTTCTTCTTGCCCGGCGCGTCGTGCAAGTGCCGCTTCAAGTCGAGCTCGGCAACGTTGGATGCCCGGGAAAGCGGCTGGGAGATGTTCATCAATTGCGGGCCGTAGACGAACGGCGAGTGGGGGTACATTTTCCTGCGGATGAGCGACGTGTCGCCCTGGAACAAACGCGGCCGATACACCATATTCAAAAGATCACACCTCGGGTTCGACGGAGCGATGTTTGAAGAAGGAGTGTCGTGTGGCTTTTAGTGCGTTTAGATTATGTACATATGTACGAATTTTCGCATTTTTTTAGTGCGCCGTGCAACGTGGACAATGTGTGCCGGGAGACGCCGGCGGGGGCGTTGTTACGTGTTCTACGGTGCTAGCTGCTGGGTGCTTCAAAGGTGTTTCGGATCCCGTCCCGGCGTGGCGGGCGGCTCCCATTGTGTGCATTTTTCAGCGGCATGTGAAAGTCGCATCGGTCGCGTCGTATTTGGTCCCGCGCCTTGCCGCGACTTAACCACCGCAGATCTGGCAATTTGGCGCGTGCCGACCCGGCCCAATGTGTACAAAAAAATCCCCGTCTTCACGCGGATCGGGCCAACTCCATAATTGCCTGTTTCAACTGCTCCACAAAACCGGGCTCCAAGTAGTAGTACTCGTCGTTGAGAAGCCGGTCTGTGTAGGCAAACAAGAGCCGGAGATTCAAGACATCGTCGATGGTTTCGGGCCGGCTGGCCTTGACCCCGAGCTCGAGACGGCTGTCGACAATGTTGAAAAGCGAGAGCCCCGACCCGACCGCCTCCGAGTTGCCGTCTTCAACCGCAGCGCTGTTCTCGTATAGGTACAACTCTTTGGTGAACGAGTCGATGGGCTTCATCAAGTCCATCTTCAAGAGCTTCTTCAAGTCATCGTCGACTTTTTTCTCGCCGTTCGCCACCTGAAGCGCCATGCTGCGGTTTTCTAAAAGCGCAGAGATCGACGCCTTGAGCATTTCGTAGTTGCGGTTTTTCAACACGTGGATTGTAAGTGACTTCTGGAACCGCTCGAGGTACTCGGAGTTGATCAGAAAGTCAATCGTCACATTGAAGTACTCCCTCGACTTGACTTCAATCGAGAAAATCTGCAGCATGTTCGAAAGCAAAAGAGGCGAGATAGCCTCCTCCATCTTTCCGCTTTTGTAGCTGATTTTAACGGGGACCTTGACAGGGTTCCCGTCCTTGACATCTCGAACGACGAGACACCGTGGCTCCACCGAAAGCGCCCAGAAATGACGTAAAGCTTGGAGATGCACCTCGTGTTCGTTGTGTTCGTTGGGGAAAAGTGGGTACAACGACACCACCAAGGCGGCAGTAGCCAAATTCGAGTCGGAAAACCCGTATTGGCTCCCGCCCAAGAACAAAATCCCCAACGCCATGCTAAATGCCATGTGACTTCCAAAGTCAACGCTCTTGTTGATGCGGCCATGGAGAACTCTCAAGCGCCGAAAGACCTCCAAATCCCCACTTCCGGCCATCACAACGGAAACACTCAATGCTAGGGAATTCTGGAGCTGACAGGCACTGCTAGATGCTATTTTTTGGTCGTAGCTGTTGGCGGGAGCAGCGCATACGATCATGATGATGTCCAAGTAACTCAAGAGTGTGTCTCTCGCCTGGAGATTTTGCGTCGAAGCAAATTTGATTGCGAGCGACAAACACGTACCATTGAGAATATTGAACAAGGCGATCTGGTCGCTGTCCAAAACATTGATGTTGTTGATGTTATGCTTTTGGCGTAACACCTCTGGAATTTCTGACTCCACCCAGCGCCGAGAACTCTTGATGTTGTCCCAGAGGATCAAGTTTCTGGAAAGACAACGCAAGAGCAAAAGGTCAGGTCTAACGTAATCGAGAAGCTGCTCTGAGGCGGGGATCTGCAATTTGTTCGCGATGACGCAGTTCCTTGTCTTCATGTAAATAAAGCCCAACGCCAAAATGGCCCCAGACCCGGAATTGTCAGACTCAAACATAGTATGTGAGTCCTTCATGGAGACGGCAAAAGAGAGAAGCCGGTCGACGACACCAGTGTCGTTCAAGCCCTGGAGGTCATCACCTTTGCCCAAATTGATGAAGCCAAGTGCAATTCCCGCAGCCAACCTGTAACTTTCTTGCTCCTCGTGATCGTCAACATGAGACAGCGAGCTGTTGAACTGCGCTAGCAAGATTTCGCTCATGCGCCGGTGCTGTGTCTCGAGATACAACAAACCTATTCCGATAAGACCTGCGGACTGAACGATTGTGGGGACATTCAAGTCGTTCGCTCCCTGGGGTAATAAAGCAACGGCATGCACAGACAACACTTTGGTCAATTTGTTGTCCATGGAGCCACGAAGACTGGCCGCCATTCCAATGAGAAGACCAACGCTGGTCAAGGGGTGCTTGGGGCCTAAGTAGTTGTAGATATGCCATTCCTCCAACTTGCGGAGATGACCGTTCAAGCCCAAGCCCAAGAGGAAGCCAGCATGCTGTGCATTATTTTCCGCTGGTTTGTTGAAGATGACCCAGCTTCCTTGGATGCCGCTGGATTCTGGGCTGATGCTAAGACCAGAGGAAACTCCGTTGTGGAAGTGGCCCCATTCGGTAATTCTCAGGTTCAACGACCCTTCCTCCAAAACAATTGTCGACATTGACGGAGCCACGAGCGTTTTAAGGTTGAACTTCGGAATCGGGAACTTTTCCGTTAGCAACGGGACCCTTCCACCATAAAACAATGCCGCTCTCCCAAGCGGAATTGTGAGCGTGCGGAGGGCAACCATGGCGGCGATTTCTCTTTTCATGATTGTCAAATCATACTCGCTGGTATCCTCATTCGCCAAAAGGGTCGCAGTCTGAATCCTAGTTTGGTGGAGCAAACTGGTGATCTCGAAATATCTCCTGTCCTTGTCGAAAATCAATTTCGTGACCTTGATGCGGTCCGCCTCGGACTGACCGTCCCATGCAAGCACTGTATCATTTTTTGCAACGATGGAGTTGACTATGGAATTTGCATCATTGCCGCCATGGGTGCCTGGGGTGTAGGAAGCAGACTTGTCCAAAACATGTACCTCCGATTGCAAAAGCATTGAAAGGTCACGCCTTCCTATCAAATCCAAAACAGTGGTGTTCCACTCGAACTTTGGGTGCTCCTGGCAAGCCAGTAAGCAATTTTTGAGGGGCACGGCAATACCCGGCGGAAAGGTATCCAAGTCGGTGGGTTTGAGGCCAAAGTCGGCCATCAACTTGACAACGTCGTTGGGGCCTGCGCGGGATGACGAGAAAAGCTGGAAAGTCTCCGTGACAAAACACGATCTCGGTGTTATGATGCGATTGACCTCGTCACTTTCCTCGACAAGCTGCGAGAACTGAAGAAACTGGGTGCGTTTCGAGTCGAACAACGAGATTAAGTACTCGAAGACGTTTGGCGGTTGGTAGATCAAAAGCACCAGCAACAACTTGACCGAGGAATCGATATACTTGTGGTCGATCATGTAGTAGGAGGTCCAATGGTCCAGCCAGCCCATCCATACTGTGAGTTGTGTGAGTAGAGTGCCCAACTTGTTCAAGGCATTTTTGTTGAGATAGTCGAGGCGAGCTTCCTCGTAAATGAGGTGTAGCGACACGGCAACGTACGGCAAAAGGTCGTAGAAGGAGTAGTCGATGTTGAACTCCTGGTGGAGGATTTTTGCCTTGGGGATGAGTCGCGTGATTTCGTTGTCCACGGACGGAGCCGGCTCGTCGAACGGGTAGATCAACGAAAGAAGCGTCATGACGTACGCGTTCCACTCGTCCTTCAGTTCCTCGAGCATGAGTGCCGAGCGCCAGATGACCCATAGGTTCTCGCTGATTTTGGACCCCGAGAGGAACTTCCACACCTTCAAGCAGGTGGAAACCAAGGAGTTGCGGGGCTCGAGCACGAGGTGGATGTAGTAAGTTTTGCGGGATTCCGAGGCGCTCCTCAACGCAACGACGTTGTCAAAGGTGTCGGCGATCGATGCGATTGGCGGGAGCTTGCCCAGGAGCGAGACTGGCGGCGACTTGAGCCCGAGCATGGGGTGGCTCAAGTGGAGCGAGGACTCGTTGTCGAGCACCACGAGCCACCCGGGGAAGTCCGGGTGGTTCAAGGCCACGGCGTGCTGTGCGCTGAACTCGAGCGTGGTCTCCACGTTGGCCAGGCTCGTGGCCGCGAGGCGGTAGATGTACACGGAGACGGTGCCGGTGTTCCTGTTGCTCAACACAATGGCCTCCTTGTCGTCGCACACCACGCAGCACACCGAGAGGTGCAGGCGGCGGGCCTTGACGGAGAAGGTGTCGATCTTGGTCCAGATCATGTCCTTGCGCACGGCGCCCAACTCCATGACGTTGACGTTGGAGTGCGGCTTGGCCAGCTCGGAGAAGCCGGACTCGGAGCCCATGCGGGCCATCAGGGACACGCCCGAGAGCAACGTGCTGGTGCGCTTCTTGTCCATGGAGAGCGACACGGACTGCGGCGGGTACGGCGGGAGGAGCGCGTCGTAGAGGTCGTCGTCCAAGAGGCGCGACGGGTTGGGCGTGGACGCCGGCAGGTGGCGCTTCTTGCGGCCCGACGCCAACACGGTGTGGCGGATGGACGACTTGACGTGGTACACGTTCAAGGTGCGCAGGCGCGAGTTGAAGGACACGCAGAGCAGGCGGGTCTTGTTCAAGCCGCGGGTGGGGAAGTAGAGGATGGACTCGGTGGAGTTGACCACCGACGTGGACGACGTGGTCACCACGCGGAGGTCGCCGATCGGGTCCACCAACGTGAAGAAGCGGTACGACAAGAGCAGCCCCGCCGCGTAGCTCTTGAGCAGGTCGTGCTCCCGCTCGAGCAACAAGCCCGAGTCGAACGCGTGCGCAGACCGCACGGGGAACGGGATGCTGACAATGTGGCTGTTGCCGTGCGCGTAGTACACGTGCGCGGACGTCTTGAGCACCACCACCAACGCGTTGGTGCTTGCGGCGCCGTTCTGGAAGCTGGTGTAGGTGGCGCACACAATGTCTTCCTCGAAGGCTAGGATGCGGTTGACCGTGGCGCCGTGCACAACCACCACCTGGCGGGGGAGCACGAGGAGCCGGCGGCGCCCGGGGAACAAAAACACCTTGTGCTTGGGGTATTCCGGGAACTGCACGTCCCGGGAGATGTCGAGCGCTGGCAGCCGGAGCATGGTGGTGTGTCGCGGTTGATGCGACTGCGGGAGATGTACCCAGGTTGCAAAATGGCTTGGGGAGGTGAGAAACACGATTGGGGAAGAAATTGAGGGGAAGGCCTCGCGCCTGGAATTTTCTGTTAGAGTTTTTTTTTCGCTTGGTTTTTCCCAATTATGATGTGGTGGTGGGGTCTCGCTCACACAGCTGCAAACCAGGACCGAGTGGAGTGGCTGAAATTCTAACATTTCTACTACCGGCGGCCTCAATTGAATAGCCTCTTTCTGTCATGGTAAGCTTTTCGAACTTTGACGACTGGTGGTTCCAACCGGGGAAACCACGTAAAAGTGTCTCGAGATATTGCCAACCGTGACAGTGGACAGTTCCCAGTCGATTCAAAAAGTCTCAATGGCCCACACCGAATTAGTCGAATCACAAAATCTTCAACGGCCCACAGCGAATGGGCCTCCAGCACTTGGCTATTCTTGATGCACATTTTTAGTTCCTGTCAATTGGAGCGGTTCTCTTTCACGGCACGAAACAACCATGTCTGCCGATTCTGCGACAACAGACCAATTGTCTTAAAGCAAACGCACCTCAGCGCCAACTCTCAACTACTACACTCCGTACTCAAAGCATTCATTTTGGATCGAAAACATCTTACTATTTACAGGGGCACACGCCTACTCGATGATTCTGGTCACCATACCAGTTCCGACAGTCTTGCCGCCCTCTCTGATGTTGAAACGCTGGTTGAGCTCGAGCGGGGTCTTTCTGACCAACTCAATCTCCATCTCGACGTTGTCACCTGGGGAAACCATGGCCGAGTGGTCGGCGCCCTCGGGGAATCTCATGGTACCGGTGACGTCGGTGGTTCTGATGAACAATTGCGGCTTGTAGTTCTCGCCAAATGGAGAGTGGCGGCCACCCTCCTCCTTAGACAAGATGTACAACGAGGCCAAGATCTTCTTGTGCGAGGTGACGGTGCCGGACTTGGCCAACACCATACCACGGGCAACGTCGTCTCTCTTAACACCTCTCAACAAGATACCGGCATTGTCGCCGGCCACGGCAGCGTCCAACTCCTTCTTGAACATCTCGATGCCGGTCACGGTGGTCTTGAACGACTTGTCGAAGTCGCCGACAATCTCAATCTCCTCGCCCTTCTTCAACGAGCCTCTCTCGACTCTGCCAGTGACAACAGTGCCTCTGCCGGAGATGGAGAACACGCCCTCGACGGGCATCAAGAATGGCTGCTCCAAGTCTCTGACGGGGGTGGGGATGTGGTCGTCGATGGACTGCATCAACTTGGTGATGGCCTCCTCGCCAATGGCGGGCTCTCTGCCCTCCAAGGCGCACAAAGCGGAACCCATGATGACCGGGGCGTTGTCGCCGTCGAAGCCGTACTCGGACAACAACTCGCGCATCTCCATCTCGACCAACTCCAACATCTCGGGGTCGTCGATGGTGTCGACCTTGTTCACGAAAACAACCAAGTGCTGCACACCAACCTGTCTGGCCAACAAGAGGTGCTCTCTGGTCTGCGGCATCTGGCCGTCGGTGGCGGCCACGACGATGATGGCACCGTCCATCTGGGCGGCACCGGTGATCATGTTCTTGATGTAGTCGGCGTGGCCGGGACAGTCGACGTGGGCGTAGTGTCTGGCCTCCGTCTCGTACTCGACGTGGGCGGTGGAGATGGTGATGCCTCTGGCTCTCTCCTCGGGCGCCTTGTCGATGGCGCTGTAGTCCAAGAAGTTGGCGCCGCCCTTCTCGGCGAGCACCTTGGTGATGGCGGCGGTCAACGTGGTTTTGCCGTGATCAACGTGGCCAATGGTGCCGATGTTGACGTGCGGCTTGGAGCGGTTGAACACGGCGTACGATCTGGCGAGCGCGGGCTTGGCCACTTGCGCGCCGGCGCGGACCGGGGCGAAACGACTGGCGAGGTTTCTGAGCATTGTGGTTGAGTGGTGAGGAAAAATTTTTATGTCGCGCCGAACGTGTAGCTGGTGCTGTGTGCACACCGAGATCAGTGGCCAATATGGCTGGAGCTGTCACCGGGCCTTTTGCGGTCGGTCTTAAATGGCAATTCAGCTTTTTATGCGGCCTGTGAAACTGTAGGTTTTGCTCCATGATGGATACGAGGGTGTTCGAGGATACGCGATGGTCTTACTGAACTGAACGATGGTCGTACTGAAGAGACAGATTTACCCACTGCTACAGCGTAGGTCTCACTTTGACGAAGCCTGCAACACTGAGCACAATATCAAAAATTGCAAGGGCTTGAAATATGGAGAACTCATCAAATCCCAGTGGGTGTGCAGGAGCAGTGGATTTTTTTCTAATGCCAATGAGCGTGGCTCTGTTGCCTCCAAGTTGTTGCAACCTAAACATGCCTGTGGTCAGACACTGGATCTAGACGGCACTGAAAAAATTGCACATCTTCCAGCTTTAGAGTATTGCAGCTTTGGAGTTTGGAAAGCAACACAATTCAACTGGATACAACAGAATTGACTTGTGCCTTTGTCAATTGTCAAATGGCCCTGTCCATAGCAATCTGACTGCGAACTTTTGCCAACTCTTGTCCCCTGTGCGATCATGTGTAAACTGTAACTAACAACTTGTGTGAAAGACTATCAATTGGTGCGAAAGACTAACAACCGGTGTGAAAGACTAACAATCGGTGTGAAAGACTAACGATGAGTGTGAGCTAAAATGATAAATTGGCTACGGATGGATTGTCTGGACTAGGCTCATTTGTATGTCTTTGAGGCCAGCCCAGAAACCCTAATGCCAGCAGTAAGGCCCCATGCGTCTACGCACCCCACAACAGCCAAGTCATATCTTGTACCTAAAGTAAAGCCCGCTTTTGAGTGATCAATGTCACATTCTTGAAAATTTTGCTCTTTCCGGGACCCCCGGAGCCGCAACACACCGCCAGTGGGTCTCGAGCAGAGGCGTGCCTACTCTTCCGTGTTCTCGTCGACGATGCGCTCCACCTCGGCGCGCTCCAAGTCCGTGTACCCGCAGTAGTACTCGTAGTACACGCAGAGGGCGAGGAGCGTGCCCTGCAACACGGCCGCCGCAAAGTACGACATCCACGAGCTCCAGTGCAGGCCCTTGGTGAAGAACAAGGTGGCGGTGAACACGAACCCGCCCGGGGTCTGGATGCACATCATGCCCACGGACAACGTGCCGGCGTGCTTGAGGCGGTAGGTGGTGAGGATCTGCGGCACGTACTTGACCACGGTGAGAAGCGTGGACATCAAGCCGTTGAACTGCGCCAACGCGAGCAACGTGGGCCTGTTGGTGGCGAACGCCACGCCCACCTGCGCCACCGAGAGCACGGCGTGCGCCGCCACGAGCTTCGCCACCGCCACGATGCGCGCGTACTCGGCCCGGTCCTGCTTCGCCGACGCCCGCGTCCACATGAGCACGAACACCAAGATCATCACCGCGCACGTGCACTGGAGCCCAATCTGGCAGAGGTTGAGCTGCGAGTTGACGCAGTCAAAGAGCGACAACGCGCCGGCGCGGCAGCAGTACCGCGCGCGCGCGCTGATCATGACGATGTTGGTGAAGGTGAAGATCAGCGAGCACGACCCGAGCAAGAGAAACTGCACCGAGAGGCCCTCGGACGTTTGCTTCTGCCGGATGCGGTGGTACTGCGGGAGGTAGCTGACGAAGATGCCGCCCGTGATGGCGGCGGACAACACGAGGTTGCTGACCGAGGCGCCCTCGTACACGGTGCAGAAGTTTTCTGGCGCCAGAGACATGAGTAGTTGGGTGCGCACTGATAAGGATAAGCTATGCGGGGTGGCTTGCTCTGCAAACGGGCCTCTGGCTACAAGATCAAAAACAAAAATTCACTCGGGGCCCTTTCATGTCGAAGGCCGCTTTTCTGCTGCACCAATCTCTATTTGCAAAGTACATTTTTTCGCAAATGATCTGCACTTTGGTCAAAGTTACCCTTTCTTTCCCATGGTTACTCTATCATGCCCAAAGTGCGCTCCGAAGCTCCGGTCGCCGCGTCTTGCTCCGCACAATTTCTCCATATTCGTTTCTCTATTTCTATAACCTCCTCAAATGTCGTGTCATTTTGTCATTCATTTGGCGATTCGGACGGGCACCTTCACCGGTAGGGTGTCGCCGTTGCCCAACTTGAACTCCACCAAGAGATAGTAGTACCGGCACACAATGCAGCTCTGGAAGGACGGCACCAAACTCAAAGCCCCGCGGATGATATCGTCCGACAGAGCCTTGGCGCTTTTCGTGAAAAGCCCCTCGAAGTCGGCCACAATGTCAAACACCTTCTGAGAGGTCCCCGGCGTATTCTCCTCCCAGTGAGACATACCGCCCGGGCTCTTGGCCGTGGTGTTGTCCAACTTCAATTGGTTGTTCTTCACCTCTAGGTTCGCCAAGCACTTGATGTCCATCATCGTCTGCTGGTCAACCCCCAACCCACTGGTGCAGTGTTTTTCAACTAGGGCGGTGATTTGGCTCAAGTAGTTGCCAAACGGAGCAATGACGACTCTTTCGATTCCGTCGTTCGAGGCTAACGTGTTCTCAAACTTCATGTCGCGGGAAAGCTCCACGGGGATCGGGTACTTCTTCGATCGCACAGTGCAAACTGAGATTTTCGCAGACACAGACCGGATCTCCGGGGGCTTGCTCTTGCCGTCTGTGCTGCTGTATTGGAGCCCGATCCGCACTTTAATTGGCGACGACCGCTTTTCGTGTTCCGCCAGCGGCCGTAGAGTGTGCGGCATGACATATCGAACAATCTGCTCCTCTCTGGGGAGTGTGGCCTTGAGCATGCCCACCACTTTCGGCGGAAGCGCCAATGTCTTTTTCTTGTAAGGAAGAAGAACCTCGTATATATCGGCTCTGCTCGCATCGCCCGTGGATTTGTTGGTGTCCGTGTAAACGTGTTTTTGAATGGACCCTCTTCTGGAAACAGTTGGAGCCAAGCCTTCGTCAAGCGCACGGCCCCGCTCAATGATTGCCTTGACGTCCTTGACAAACGTGTTGTATTGCTTTTTAACCATTTTGTCTTCTTCCTCGGCGTCCACTGTAGGCAAATCCACGGGAATGATGCGAACGGGTGCAGCCGCCTCTTTGACGATGATGAACTCGTCTTTCAGGCAGTTGTCCGCAGTGCTGTAGGACGAAAGCTTGCCCACGAGGCGCGCTTCGACGTTGTAACTGATGGAAGTGTCCGGGAAACTGAAGTCTCGCACCAACATGTTTGGCGTGTTCTGGCGTTTCGGTTTTGGACTTTGTGGCCGTTGCGGCGGCGAGGGACCGCCCACCGAGAACGCAGGCTTCTCCGGCTTTGCCGGGGCCTCCCGCATTTTCCTTAGCCGCTGCAAAAACGACGACTTGTCCAAGCCCAACGTCGGGAGAAGACAGCAGTGGTTTGGGAGCAGGTGGGACTCACAGGCGCAGTCCAACAACTTGTCGGGGATTGTGAAGTTGAAGAATTTCTTGTACACCATGCCGGGCTCGATTTTCTGTTCCACGGGGAGATACAAGTTGCTCCCGTCGACTGGGTCTATGATTTCCTTCAGCCTGTTCACGCCGTCAGCAGACTCTTCGAAGTAGGCGGGCGTCCAGGACGCGTTGTAGTCGAACATGTTGAGGTACTTGTAGAAGAGGATGGGTTTGGACCCCGCCGTCTCGTCGTCGCTGTTGACGGACACCCTGCCCTCGAAAACCACCGAGAACATGTCGAAGATGAGCGGCTTTGCGTGGGTGTTGACCACGGTGACAAACCCGTGGACGGCGTCGCCCTGCGAGAACTCCACGGCCAGCGGGTCGTAGATGTCGGGGCTCCGGCCCCGGGCGCCGGGCGACTTCGTGAACGTGAGGTCGATCTTCAACTTGTCGGCCAACGGCTTGTTGAACGACGCGAGCCGCTTCAAGCGGTGGGTGTTGGCCAAGATGGTGCGTTCCCAGCGGGCGGCCTGGTTCTGGGCGCTGCCGGCGTGGGACGCCAGGAAGTAGTCGTCTCCGGACTCTGTGGAGCCCAGGTGAGGGGTGGACACCTCGTACGTGGGCGGGTCGTCGTGGTAGTCCTCGGACAGCGGGTCCATGTCCTTGGAGAAGGTCGACCCGTAGAGCTGGTACGAGGGGAGGATGTTCCATATTGGCACGTCCTCAAACCCCGGGGAGACCAACGGGTGGAGCTGGGGCGACGGGCTGTTTTTCAGGCTGGATAGCGAGGGGAGGGCGGAGCGGAGGTCCAAGGAGAAGGACGGCGCCGGGCTCTTGGCGCCCTTTTGGAAAATACCCATGTGCTTGGGGCACTTTTACGACTCGGCGGCAGAAAAGGACAGGCGGGCAGAAAGCGGGAATTGAGGCGTGCGCATCTGGGGCCGATACGGCGCTCGTAAAGTGGTCCGGCCCAGAGTTAAATCCAGGAACGGCCAATAGGAGCCTGCGGCGCTGGATGTGTGTGAGGAGGCAGGCCTGGAGAACGGCGGGGTTTACTGCTGGGCGGCGGATGTTCGGGGAGCACTTTTATATGGCGGGCTTTGGCTCGTGGGTCGCCGTTTACGGCGCATGTGATGCACTGTGTGGCAGCTATAAGCGCCGGAGGCCCGGGGTCTGGCTCTGCATTTACGGCACTGTGCTGCGGTCTCGCTTGCCGGGAGAAAAATGGCATCAGTCGTATTTTTCTGCTTGGACGGACTTTTCACTGTTCACCGGCACGGCTGAAGTCACAACCGCACGCACAATGTCTCAGACATCGAGCTTGCACCCAGTCGGTGCACTGACCAAAAGCGGGTTTTCATTTTTCAAGTCCACAACTTATTTTTTATTCTCCGTCGCTCAATAACGACCGTTACGAAGCAGCAGCATCAGCGTCAAACTTCCCACTCTGGCTGAGCACGAATGCCGATGTTTCCCCTTTTTTTCCCGTGTTTCTGCCCTTCTCAATCTCAGCTCTCATTGCAACCGCGCACCGCGTAACTCAACACCTACATTTCTCGCTAACCGCCATGAGTTCATTGTGGGCCGTCGAGGCGGCCAAAAACAGCAAAAAAAGCGAGCCCGTACCCGGAACCTCGCGGTTCATCTCCGCAGAAATGAAAAACAACCTACTGGTGTCCCGCGACGGCATCCAAACGCTCAGTTCGCTGCTCCACCAGTACGTGCTGGGGCTCAACACCTTCATCGACTCCATCAACGGCGGCGCGTCGTACTCCGCGCTCCTGAGCCAGCTCCTGGACCTCGTGGCCTCGGCAGAACTACCGCCGGTCGAGGACTCGTCGTCTCGCAGCTACTCGCTATTGAAGAGCGAGCTTGACATTTCCGACGGGCCGCCGAAGCCGGAGCTCAACTACACGCAGAGCGAGCGCATCCCGAAACTCGATATTCTCTTGCCCTCCGAGCACGCGTCTCGCTCGGCCTCGGCCGATCCGCCCGCCGAGGAGCCGCAGCCCTCGAAACACGAACCACAGTTCCACATCGAGAGAGACCTCGACTCTTCGTCAGACTCGCTGCAGACGTACGTTGACGGAGTGCAAGTGAAACTCGAGCCCCCGGTTTACATCAAGAGAGAGCCTCGAACAAGCACCTACTTGGCGCACGACCCCGCTCCGTTGGATCAGATCCCGGTCTCTTCCACGCCCAAATCCTCTCGCAAATCGCCTCTCTCCAAACATTCTCCCCCAAAGGTGTCTCCACGAAGATTCTCCCACTCAGTGTTTCCACCCACATCTCCACAGAAATCATCTCCGCAGCTCAAATCTGGCAATGACGCCCCCAATGAGGAACCCACTGCATTCACACCCATCCATATACCGCCCGCTGCCGCGCCGACAACGTCGCCAAATGTGGACTTGTCCTTCATTCCAATCGCCAACACGATCAACCCGCGGAAGTTCGACGGTTCAGATAGCTCAGAGGCAGATGAGCAGAGCGATAATTCGTTCCAGGCCATCAGCACTGCCATCAGGAAAAGCTTTGCAGGCAAACTTTCCATGGGCAACCTCAACAGCGCAACCCCTCTATACAAAGAGAAGGATCGGGATGATCAGAAAGAGTCGCCCAAGAATGACGTGAAGGTGAAATTGGAACACATTGAGTCGGTTCGAAAAAAGTCCATCACGTCCACGCGTCCGAGGTCTTTCCACCAGCCTTCCCACAGATCCTCCATATTCGTCAACCTCCCCAGCCGGGAACCAATTGCTTTCAACAACAACAAGAAAAGCGCCAAGAACGGCAATCCAAAGGGGAAGGAAATACCTCCTCGGTCCAAAGAGTCTCCACCAAAGCCAGCAGAGTCCCAGCGGCCGCAGCCAGCCTCCTCCTTACAAAATGAAAGCTCGCCCGCGAAGTCCACAATCCCTCGCCTATTCGCGGATAATCCCTTTGTCAACAGAGTTGCGGATGCGAAACCACCCTCAAATGATTCGCGGACCAGTCGACCCTCGAAGCCCATCACTGCATCTCCCCGGAATCAATTTGTGGACAAGATCAGAAAGCATACTACAACTGCGTCTGGCTCGCCTGTGAGGTCGTTTACGAAAACAGCGTCGCTGGGCGCTAGAGCATTTTCGAGAGCCCGGTCGAGGTCTCCGGTGAAACCAATGAGCTCTTCCAGTGCGATAAGTTCCCGTTCTCCTACCAAATACAGCCATCGTGCTGATGTGACTGGAGTGAAAGATTCACCCACTGACTATCTGGCTGTGAATAACAATCAGCCTGAGGATGGAAAAGGTGATTTGATTCTGCGACTCATGGCTCCCACCAGCTCTAGTGCTGCAAAAGGCATGAAGACCCCGCAGTCGAAGGAGAACATTTTGAGGAATCGCTTTTTGACAACCACGCTCAATCCTGAGAAACCTCCCTCGTTTGGCAATGGCGTGAACGGGCAGGAGAAAGCTCAAGAGGCATCGAAAAATGCAGTTCCAGATTTGAAGAGGAGAGAGAGTCAAGCTAGGCCGGCGGTGCAGGCGCCCCGCAAATATGAAGGGCCTCTGAGACCGAAACAGAAAATCACCTTGTCGCTCAATCATAAGCTTGACGTGAAAGCCAGCACCGACTTGCGATCCAGACAGACTACTAGCCCAAAGAAAAGAGACAGGGGTCCAGAAAAACCAGTCTCAAGAGCATCTCGGACCGGCAAGCGGCCAGCAGAATTGTTCGATTCCAATGTTGCGCCGAGAAAGAGAGCGTTTGGGAATGCTGTCCCATTGCCCGCTGCCGCGAGAGGGAAATTTGTGCGGGAGGCCAAGGAAAAGGAGCCAGCGCCAAAGCCCCACAAAGAGTTTGTGACCCCTGCGAGAAACGCGCCGAGATCGAAGTCACTCGTTGTGATGGGGGCATCTGTGAGTCCCGGGATCGCACCGGATGCGCTTCCCGAAATTCCGTCCGACGACGATGTTTTGAGGCGGACGAAGTACATCAAGAGCTGGGCCGAGACGCCCGAGATCCTCCGCACCATGCGGGAGAAGCAGGCCATGGACCCCGTGAGTGTGTTTGGGGAGGTGCCTGTTCTCCGCATGGAGGAGGTGTTTGAGCGGGTTGTTTCTGGTAAAAGCAACGGCGAAAAACAACCGTAGCGCTCCCTGTGTTATACCTATATCCTGCCGGCGTCTATACTAACCTCTTTTTCAATGCATCTTCCTTCTTCCACTTGGACAACCATTCCTGGGCGTCGGCCTTGGGCACGACGTACAAGCGCAAGCCGTTGTCGAAGAGCGGCGCCTTTGCGGCGTCGGCCATCAAGGCGCCGTTGATGGTGGCCTTTTTCCCGACCTTGACCAAGCCGCCGGCCACGGTTTCCATATAGCAGTCCAACGACTTCAAGGAGAAGTTTTTGTGCCTGGGGTCGTCGAACCACGCCTGCGGGCGGTCGAGCACCACGCCGAGGATCTCTGTGGGCGTGGAGAGCTCGCTGATCTCGGCCACGAAGTCGAACTCGTCGAGCGTCGGGTAGAGCACCATGGCCGGGAATATGAGCTGCGAGTCGTACGCCGCCGGGTCCTCCAAGCGCAACGTGGCGTTCTCCAAGAGCTCGGGCGGCCGCGACGACCGCACCACGGAGACGCCGCGGAGCGCAAGCGCCTCGGCCAACACGCGCAGCTCGAGCAGCTTCTGCTGCGCGGCGAGCTCTCGCTTCTGCTGCGCCGCGAGCACGCTGGCCTCGCGGTCGGCGATGGCGGCCAAGGTGGCGGCGATGGCCGCGTTGGCCGGGTCCTTGGTCAAGCCGAAGCGCAAGATCTGCTTCGCCTCGTCGTAGCGCTCCACCAGGAAGAGCGCCTTGCCGGCGCGGTAGTAGGCCTTGACGTTGTTCTCGTCAAGCTGCAACGCCTTCTTGCAGTCCTCGATGCAGCGGCGGTAGTTCTTCAACTCGAGGTTGCACGCGCCGCGGTTCACGTACAACGCCACGTCGATGGCGTCGACGCCGCAGGCGACGTCGAGGCCCCGGGTGTAGTACTGCACCGCGTTCTTGTACTGGCGGGCCTTGAAGCACTCGTTGCCCTGGTTCTTGAAGTTGGTGGCGATCTCGTCGGGCTCGCCCTCGTACGCCAAGCTCTTCAAGGCCTCGAGCTGCACGTTGGTGCCGCCGTGCCCGTCGGTCTCGTCCAACTCGTTCATGAAGAACGGCAACCGGTTCATCTCGTCCAAGATCTCGTCCGCGGACTTGTGGGCAAGCTCGGAGAGCTGCGGCGGGAGCTCGGGCTCGCCCGGCTTCGGCACGTACCGCTGCCGTTCCCACGCCGAGATCAACTTGTCTTCTGCGCTGGCCTTGTTGGAGGACATGGTGGTTGGGAAGGTCTGCGCATGAAAAAAGGTCGATGGCGATGTGCTAAAAAGACACAGATTCTCCAGACACTGTCGCTGCAAAGCCGATTGAGCGGGTGCCTCGTGTGAAAACCCTTGCCGTGTCTCCTTTTGTCGTACAAGACTTTTTTGTAAAAAATCATTTTTTTTTTGCCTACAATCGTCCTGCCCCAAAGCCCCACATTATAACACCCCAGTGTCTTTTTCGGCTGCGACTGCAAAATGCGCACCCCGCGGACGTCCCGTTTCCAGCCCATAAATAAATACTAACAAACCACCTCCAAGGGCACGTGGACCGCCTGCACGGCGCCGTTCTTGTAGCGCACCAGCACGCGCACAAAGTAGAAGCGCGTCATCAAGCACGACTGGAAGTTGGGCACGAGGCACAAGGTGTCGAACGCGGACAGGCCCTTGGCCACGTCGGGCGAGCCCTTCAAGTGGCAGGATTCCAAGTTCAAGTCGAGCACCACGTTCTTGACGTGGGCGTTGTCGGAGCGCAGCCACGGCACCGCGGCGATGTCCTTGTAGCGGCCCAAGCCGGCGGCGCCCGCGGCGTGGATGGCCACGTCCGGGATGGCCAAGTTGATTTTCTTGGTCTGCAACATGGCCATGCTCTTGATGTCCTTGAACAACAGCGTCTCGACGCGGAACTGGTCGTTGTCCAAGCCCACGTCCTTCATCAAGTGCACGAGCTTCTGGTACGCCTCGTGGAACGGCTTGATGACGAGGGTGTCGAACGAGTCCAAGTCCTCGAGCTTGCGCACGCCGCTGTCGTCCACGCACTCCTCGAGGTAGCACATGTCGTGGTTGAACTCCACCGGCACGAGGTGCTTCTTGGAGCGGATGGTGAGCACCACCAACTCGCAGGTGAGCGCCTTGACGTCGGGCGGGCGCGCCGCGGCGCCCGGCGTATCGTCCACGAAGGCGAGCTCCACCGGCACGCGCACGGTGGTGGCGTACGCCTGGAGCGGGTCGCGGTACGCCACGGGCGGCACGTACGGCAAGCGGAGCGTGCACTTGGGCGTGGAGAGGCTCACGGACCCGAGCGGGTCGCCGTGGCCGGTGAGCGTGCGCTTGCGGTACGCGCTGATGTGGCGGTACACGCGGTCGTGGGCGGGCTTGAGGAGCAGCGCGCCCTTGGCGCTGGGCTGCGGGCTGACGTACAAGTTGCGCATCTTCTCGTGGAGCAGCCCGACCGACGCGCGCGACGCCGGCAGGCGCACCGGCGTGAGCGTGCCGGGCTCCTGCGCGTGGCGCTCGGCGCGGAGCCGCTCGCGCACCAACTGGCCCGTGTCGATCTTGCGCTGCACCGTCTGGAGGAACGCGCGCAAGTACGCGGACAGCTCGCGGGCGCGGGCGTCGCACGAGTCGTCCAGCGCGCAGTACGGGAGCACGCGGATGGGCACGTCCACCTCCTTGACCAACACGTACTGGTCGGTGCGGGCGGCGCGCGGGAGCGCCGCGTACTGGGAGTCGCGGCCGAGCACGCGCGCGGACACCGAGTACGCCACGGAGGTGTCCATGAAGGACAAGTCCTTGGTGCGGCGGTCCTTCTCGGGCCACGGCGCGCGCAAGTTGAGCGGGCGGCCCAAGGTGGGCGGCATCTGGCAGTGCGCGTCGAGGCTGTGGTCGCAGCAGTCGTCCAAGAGGCGCTCCGGGATGCGGAACGAGAAGAAGCGCTTGTAGGTGACGCCCGGCTGGAAGAGCCGCTTGACGTCAATCAGCAACGCGGTGTCGTCGTAGGGGTCGGTCTCCCCCTCGCACCAGTCGTGGGGGTCGCCGCTGTCCGTGACGAGGCGGTCGATGTTGGCGTACAGCCACGACGCAAAGAGGTCGAGCATGTTGAGGAACTTGAACACCGTGGGCTGGTGGTCCGCGTCCTTGGCCGGCACCGCCTGGCGCACGTACGTCACGCCCTCGAACGCCACGTACACCATGTCGAACGGGAGCGGCTCGTGGTGCGTGTTGCGCAACGTCACGTACCCGTGGATGTAGTCGCCCTGGCGGAACTCGGCGAGCGTCGGGTCGATGAGGTTGGGCCGCACGCCCTTCTGGCACACCGTGTCCGAGAAGAACACCGCCACGTCCAACTGGCTCGCGAGCGCGTTGTGCGTGTGCTCGAGCGTGCCCAACTTGTGCACGTTGGCCAAGATGGTGGTTTCCCAGAGCTGCGCCGAGTTCTGGTTGAACACGTCCGCGTCCGCCGCGTCGTCCGCCGCCGGCGGGAACGGGAACCCGCCGCCCGCCGCGGGCCGCACGGGCGTCACCGTGCCGGAGTTCAAGGGCGAGATCTCGTAGAGCGGCGGGTCTTCCCGGAAGCTCTCCTCGTTGGGGATGAGCTTTTTCGACACCGTGGCCTGGAACATGTGGTACGACGGGAGGATCGTGTTGATGAGCGCATCCTCCTCCTGGCTCTTGTTGGAGCTGACCGGGTGGACGTCGGGCAGCTTGTCCATGGAGTAGTGGGCGGTGATGCCTCCTGCAGAGGGCGCGATGGCTAGACGGCCTGCCCGCGTCCAAGCCGCCTGCTGTGGTCTTGCGGCGCCCCTCTTTTGGCCCCGCCTCTGCTTCTTTTTGGGTTCTTCTTGGCGTTTCTTTGGGCTCTCCTTTTTTGGCTCCTTTTTGCTTCTTTTTTTGCTCCTTTTTTGCTCCTTTTTTGCTCCACTTTTTGGTGCCGCATGCTGGGCGCCGCGGCCGCTTTCCCGATGGCTGCCAAATGGGCACTTGACGCGGCCAAGCTGGGCAATGGCAACAATCAATAAGAGAGCACAGAAAACGAAGATGACCAGATCTTCAGAATGGAGAAGACTGTTCGATGCTGAAAAATAAAAGCCGAAAACTCAAATATCATTTCTTTTCATGAATGTGCAAACACGTTTGAAGAGATGCAACGATTTGAGGGAATGGAGAAAATGCCCATGTCGAATTTGGCGCTGCGGGGCGCTGGCCAGGGCTGGAGACTGACTTGGACGGCTGCCAGGCGCGGCTCCGGGCCAGCACCGCCGCGGCACCAGAGCGCGGCCCAGCCCAGCATCTGGCCCTGCCAGTTCGACAGCTAGTCCGCCATTGCCAGGAAAGCAAAGGAAGCAAACGGCAGGCAAAGAAATGGCAAAAGACAGGCAATTGGACGATGACACAAGTCGTGTTGGCTTTCTGCCAAATTTCCAGTTTCGCTCTGTCGAATTCCCGGCCCGTTTTCTGTCAATCTCCAGTCTCACTCTGTCAATCTCCAGTCTCACTCTGACAATTCCCAGTCTTGCTCTGTCACTTGCCAGTCTCGTTCTATGGCATGTGTCAATGGCCAGGCAAAGAGCAGGTGGCAAAAAGTAACGCCATGGCAAGCGAAAAGTGGCGCAAACCGCCGATGCAACGGCAAACACCACCCAAGCGCCAACGGCAATGCCCATCCGCCATTCAAGCCCCCGGCTCGTTGACCGGCCATCCCACCGAGCCTATCGCGCTCGATAAGCTCCGGCCTGGCCGCACGGCTTCGCCTGTATACACGCGCGGTATAAAGCCTGGCTGCGAGCCGCATGTGCGCAGCCAACCGCTACACCATGTGGACCATCCGCCGAGCGCTTTTCTCGGGCTTGGCCCTCACCGTGGCCGCCGTGCTCCTCCTTTCGCGCCCGCTCCCGCCCGCCGCGCCGAGCCTCCACCACCCGTTCCACGCCCACCTCCTCGCAAACTACAACCCCTCCGCCACACCAGCGCCACACCAGCGCCAGCCCCCGGCCGACCCGGTGGGCGACCGCCTCGGGCGGCCCGACTTGCACCCCGACCGCGGCCTCCGCAGCACCGGCGCCGAGGCCATGGTGGCGTGCGACGTGCCGCTCTGCTCGCAGATGGGCGCCGACATCATGCGCCGCGGCGGCAACGCCGCGGACGCCGCGGTCACCGTGGCGCTCTGCATCGGCAGCGTCAACTCGCACTCGTCCGGCATCGGCGGCGGCGCGTTCATCGTGGCCAGCTTCGGCAACGCGTCGCACTCCATCGACGCCCGCGAAATGGCGCCGCGCCTCTCCGACAAGGACATGTACGGCGCCAGCCTGGTGTTGTCCAAGATCGGTGGCTTGGCGGTGGCCGTGCCCGGCGAGTTGGCGGGGCTCCACGCGCTCCACACGCTCCACGGCCTGGGCAACTTGTCCTGGCACCAGTTGTTCCAGCCCGTCGTCGACCTCAACCGCCACGGCTGGCCCGCGCTGGAGATCTGGGTCCGCGCCGCGCGCGTCATGTACGACGTGGTGCTCTCCAAGGTCGAGCCCTTGCGCTCCCAGTGGGACTTCATCTACAAGCCGGGCACCACCCGTGTCGTGGACATTGGCGACCACATCAAGAGAGAGAACTTGGCCGCCACGCTCGAGTTGATTGCCCGCAACGGCTCCGCCGCCGTGTTCTACGACCCCGATGGCCCGCTCGTGCCCCAGCTCGTCGCCACCGCAAACCGCTTTGGCGGCGTCCTCAGTAAGCAGGACTTCGCAGACTACAGCGTGCGGCTCCAACCTTCAATCAGCTTCAACTTCTCCGTGGACGGCGACGACTTCGAGCTCCTCACCTCGAGCGGGCCCTCCTCCGGCTTGGCGCTTGTCGCAGGGTTGAACTTCTTCTCCGAGCTCTTCTCCAGAACGCCCCAGGACAGGTTCAACGCCACTCTCCAGGTGCACCGCGTCATCGAGGCCATGAAGTGGGTGGCGTCCGCGCGCTCGCACTTGGGCGACGTCAACTCCACCTACTGGAACCACATCCATGACAAGTACACCGCGCCGGAGTGGGCCAAGTGTGTCTTGGACAGCGGCGACTACGCCGACAACAGCACGTTTCTGTGGGAGCACTACCGGCCCTTGTACGAGTTGAAGCAAAAGCACGGCACGTCGCACTTCTCCGTGGTCGACAGCACGGGCGGCGCCGTGTCCATGACCACCACCGTCAACCTACTCTTCGGGTCGATGGTGTACGACCAGAACACAGGCATCATTTTGAACGACGAGATGGACGACTTCTCGCTCCCGCAGCAAAGCAACGCGTTCAACTTGTCGCCATCCATGCTCAACTACATCGCGCCCTACAAGCGGCCGCTTTCGCTGATGGCCCCCACCATCATCAAGAAAAACGGCGAGATACATCTCGCGATCGGGTGCGCCGGCGGCTCGCGCATTGTCACGGCCATTCTTCAGGCGATTGTGCGGAGCATCTTTTACCACATGCCCATGCTCGAGGTGATTGCGTTTCCCCGAATCCACCACCAGCTCATTCCCGAGTTTGTCATGGTGGAGAACTTCACCGCATTCGACGAGGAGTACGCGAGGTACACGCCCGGGATCCAGCAGCAGCTCGAGGCAAAGGGGCACGACTTTTTCGAGTCCGGCGCCCTCACCGCCATGAACGGCATCAAACGTGCGGGCACGTTGTGGGAAGGAGTCAGTGACTACTGGAGGAAGCGAGGGCAGGCGTGCGGGTACTAGCTGCAGGAGCGGTTGTCAGTGCAAAGCGACGATGGCGGAGATTGCGCTAATGTGATGTATGATTGGGACGGCCATTATGTAAGGGGCTTACCACATCTTTGCGGCGGTTCGGCGTTACGGGTTGCCTGCGCTGACCAATCCGTTTTTGATCTCATTCCAGGAGCTCTCGGCCACGGCCAATGAAACGCTCGGAATCGGAGTTAAGTGAGGCTGGTTTGTGGGGTGCCCGCGGCGTGCAGGACGCGATGCTGTGGGGGCGAAAGACGGCCAGAAAACAGCGGCTTCGAATTCAGAAAAGCTAAAAATAAAGCCGCTGGTGCGGCGCCGGGCAGGCCCCATACTCCCTGGGGTTTGCAAAAACCCACAGCAAAACGTCTTATACCTGCCGTTTCCCCGGGAACCGGCATTCCAGGACTCGCGCTGTGCCGGACTTTGTTCCGGTCACCCCAGATTTCGGGCTGCGTGCGCGCATGTATATAGCCCAGGCTTCCACTCGCAGGACGCAAATTCTCCACCACTTTTCTTGACCCCGTCTCCTCGCTCCTATTTATTGCTCCCGAACCACCGGCCGCCCCCATCTATCCCCCAGCGCATATGACCACCTTTCAGTGCCAAGACCAGTTGCAGAAGTTGCCCATCCCGCAGTTGAGCGAAACGTGCGAGAGCTACTTGAGCGTATTGAAGCCGCTCCAGACCGAGGCCGAGCATGAGAAAACCGTGGAGGCCGTGCAGCAGTTCTTGAAGAGCGGCGTGGGCCACTACTTGGACTCCGAGTTGCGCAAGTACGCGGAGAACCGCAGCTCGTACATTGAGCAGTTCTGGTACGACTCGTACTTGAACCACGACTCGCCCGTGGTGTTGAACTTGAACCCGTTCTTCCTCTTGGAGGACGACCCGTTCAACAACGAGACCACGTGCGTGAACCCGCAAGTCAAGCGCGCCACGTCGTTGACGTTGTCGTCGCTCAAGTTCATCCGGGCGTTGAAGAACGAGACGTTGTCGGTGGACACGCAGCGCAACGGCAAGCCGCTCTGCATGTACCAGTACTCCAAGTTGTTTGGCGCGTCGCGCATCCCCACCGAGGACGGGTGCGTGATGCAGTCGGACCCGGCGTCGAACCACATCATTGTGATGAGCAAGTCGCAGTTCTACTGGTTCGACGTGTTGGACGAGCAGAACAACTTGATCATGACGGAGCAGGACTTGATCATCAACTTCACGTCGATCGTGCAGGACTCGATGCAGACGCCCATCAACGAGATTGCCAAGTCGTCGTTTGGCGTGTTGACGACGGAGAACCGGCGCACGTGGGCCAAGATCCGGGCGTCCAGCACCATCGTGGGCAACGCCAACAACAACGAGATCTTGTCCATCATCGACTCGGCGTTGTTTGTCATCTGCCTCGACGACATTGCGCTCACGGACTTGAGCGAGTTGTCCAAGAACATGTTGTGCGGCTTGTCCATCTTGGACAAGGGCGTCCAGGTGGGCACGTGCACCAACCGGTGGTACGACAAGATGCAGATCATCGTGACCAAGAACGGCAAGGCCGGCATCAACTTCGAGCACACGGGCGTGGACGGGCACACGGTGTTGCGGTTTGTGAGCGACATCTACACGGACTCGATCTTGTCGTTTGCGCACACCATCAACGCCAACACGCCGTCGTTGTGGGCCAACGAGAAGCCCGGCAGCGTGAGCGAGAACCACGACCTCGTGACGATCCCGCGCAAGTTGGAGTGGGACTTGACCGCGGACTTGTCGTTGGCGTTGCGGTTTGGCGAGACGCGGCTCTCGGACTTGATCAACCAGAACGAGTTCCGCCACTTGGAGTTCAAGAACTACGGCTCGTCCACCATCAAGAAGATGCGCTTCAGCCCCGACGCGTTCGTGCAGATGGCGTTCCAGGCCACCTACTACGCGTTGTACGGCAAGGTGGAGTGCACCTACGAGCCGGCCATGACCAAGGGCTTCTACCACGGGCGCACGGAGGCCATCCGCACCGTGAGCCAGGAGTCCAACATGTTCGTGCGCAAGTTCTTCGACCCGCAGATGCCCAGCCGCGACAAGCTCCAGTTCCTCGCCGCCGCGTGCGCCAAGCACCTGGAGCAGACGAAGAAGTGCTCCGCGGGCCACGGCGTGGACAGGCACTTGTTTGCGCTCTTCTGCATCTGGAAGCGGTACATGGCCGAGGGCCACGCGGGGCCCGCCGGCGACGACGACGAGGGCATCACCTTTTCTACGGGCGAGACGTCCAGCGACACCTCGGACCACACCGTGGGCAAGAACACCTTGCCCAAGGTGGACATGAGCATCGTGGACTTGCCCGCTATCTTCGCGGACAACGGCTGGGACAAGTTGAACAACACCATTCTCTCCACGTCCAACTGCGGCAACCCGTCGTTGCGGCTCTTTGGCTTTGGCCCCGTCAGCGCCAACGGCTTCGGCATCGGCTACATCATCAAGGACGACTCCATCTCCATCTGCGCGTCGTCCAAGCACAGGCAGACCGCGCGCTTCTTGGTCACCTTGGAGTCGTACTTGATCGAGATCTACCGCATCTTCAAAGAGGCCAACGCGGCCGCCGAGGTGGTGGCGCCGATCGACACCAAGATCGAGAACGGCAAGGTGAAGAGCTACATGCCCAAGATTGTCACCGCCGCGCCGGTGCCCACCAAGAGCGACTCGCTCTCAACGTTGTTGGGCGGCTACGGGTACTTTGACATTGGCGAGGACGACATCAAGTCCCGTGGCCAGACCCCGGAGCCGCAGTTCTTGTCACGCATGGACAGCACCTTTTCCATCCGCGACATTGAGAGAAAGCTCCGCTTGTCGGAGTACTAGCCGCGGTCACTATTTATTATCCATCACATTATTTATCTCACTATTTATCTCACTATTTATTCCACCCATTCACAAACCACCGTAGCATAAACTTCATTCATCACTCCTTTCGTCGCTTTGTGTTTGCCGGTACGCTTGCATGCTGCCCCGTCCTACGTTCTTCAGTGGTGTGTCGTTATTTTCATTATATACCAAATCCGTTCTGGTTCAACGCGGCGCGGAGGTTTGCCTTGCTAGGCTTGTTCTTCTTGAATGTGTTTGCCAGCGGCATGCCCATCATGGCCAACTCGCTGGTCGTGGGCTGTGCCTTCTGCGGCGGGCCGTAGTTCTTGGGCTGATACCCGCGAGGCGGCATGGCGTAGCCTTGAGGCGCGTACCCCGGGTGTGCCTGGTACGGCGGCTGGTACTGCTGCGGCGGCATTTGCTGCGGCGGCGGCGGGTATTGCTGCGGCTGGTATTGCTGCGGCTGATGTGGCTGATGTGGCGGCTGATATTGCGCCGGGGCGTAGTTTCCTGGAGCCGGCTGTCTCTGCACTGGCCGCGCCACCTGCTGCGGTTGGTAGTACTGCGCGGGCGGACTGGCGAATCCTTGCGTGGAGTGGTTCCCGTGCATTGCGCCGGGCCCCACGTTCCGGAGCTCGGGGTTGCTGTTCACGTTCCTGGAGGGGTCCACGTACGGCTGCGTGTGCGGCGGCTGCCGCGCCTGGCTATGGCCGTGGTACCCCTGCGGCGCAGGCGCGTGGGACTGCATTGCCGGCTGCATTGCCATGGGCGGCTGCATCTGTTGCACTGCCGCTCCTTGCGGAGGTTGCATCTGCATCGGCGGTTGTGCATGCTGAGCGGGCTGTTGCATTTGTTGGACCGGGGGCTGCTGAAGATGCCGTGTTTGCAGCGGCGCGGTCTGCACCGGCTGTTGATTTGCGTGTGCCATTTGCATCGGTTGCATCGGCGGTTCGGAGTGCACCGGAACCTGGCCCGACGAGTGGTGTCCTGCCGGAAGCGTTGCGTGGTCGAAACGGGCCGGGACGGGCTCGCTTCTCGCGCCAACCAATTCGGGACGCTGGGCCTTCTTCGTCTTATGCGGTGAATGGGCACTTTTGAGTGGCGCCGTGGCCTGCGGTGGAGCTTCGTACCCGTATCCGTCATTTGCGTTCGAGTGTGCATTGCGATCGTCGTAAGTTTCCAGAGAAAGCGCATTGACAGGCTCCTGCTCATACCCGTTGTATGCGGAAGGCTCCTTTGTGGTGACGTATTGTTGCAAAACTTCAGGATTTGGCTCGTAGAATTTGTATGCTTTGCGAGACTCTTCGGCATGGCCGTTTGCGGGGGCCGCTTCCTTCGCAGACTTTTTCTTTTTCTTCTTCTTCTCCTTTGTTTGCGGTAGAGCTTCAGACTCGTATCTTTGCCCGGAGCCATAGATGTGGTGGTTCGCAGAATCCTGAGGCTGGTGATTTCCAGTATCATAAAGCTGGTGCTCGGGAACTCCGTATTGCGCTGTGGGCTCGGGCATAGTCGAGCTCTCGTAGACTCCATGCTGGTAGTTGTCGTAGCCTGGTTGCGCCCCGTAAGAGTCATATGGGTCGGGATGTGGATTGTAAGGAGGGTCGATTGCAGGAGGCAACTGCGGCGGTGGCCCGTCGGGAATGTTTGCCAACATGAGATCCACCTCGGTCTTCTTCTCCTTCTTCTTTTTCTTTTTCCGCTTCTCCTTTTCCTTCACGGGCAGATAACTGTCCCACTCGTTTGTAGGCTCAGATGGAGGATAATGGTGCAAGTCAACATTCTTCTGGTACGGAAGATTGTGTTCATCGGCCACTGGGTTCGAGAAGGCCTCGTACTCCTCGTGATTGCGTGGAGGGCTCTCAAACTCGTCGTACTGACTCGTGGGGCTGGCCATATCCATGTTTTGTGCGTATGCGTCAGGCAGCAAGTATGAGTTTTGCGGAGGCTTCAACGCCTCGACAGCAGGGAGAGGAGCAGAGTAGGGCTTCTGTTCGGGCTCGTAGTCCCTGTATCTCTGTGCATCTTCGGGTTGCCTCTGCAGCTCCTCCCTCTGCCGGTGATCACCAGCATAATCGCCGGGGATCGGGCTGAGTTTGGCCCGCGGTTGACGCAGTTTTTGTTCCGGCTGATCCACTTGGTGCCCGTTTGCGTACGGCACTTCGGCCCGCGGCATCGGGTCAATGGGAGAGCGGCGCTCTTCCTGTGGAGACTCCAACGGGGGCGGGCGCGGCCTGTTCGAGTGCACGTTGGTCAACTTCATCTTCTGCTTGAACTTGGACGAGAGGTTGTTTTCCGTGGTGTCGTACCCGGGCATTGCCGGCGGAGTCGGCAACGGCTGGTAGGTGTCAAAATGGAACTGGTCGTTCTGGAAGTCCACCTCGGGCAAGAGGTTCTGCAGCGGCACGGGCGGAAGTTCAGCCTTCTTTGCGTTTGGCGTTGCAGGGAGCTCAGCTTTCTTGACCGCCGGCGGCGCGGCGGGGGGCGGCGGCAAGGGCAAGTCCTGGGCGGGTTTCGCCCTGCGCTGCGGCGACGGCGCGTTGCGCGTCTTCAAGGCGCGGGTGTCGACGTCCTTGAAGCGGGCCAAGTACTCTGCGGGCGGGATGGATGTTTCCGTGACCACCATCCACTTCTGGAAGCCGCGCAAGCCGGCCTCGACGACGATGGAGCGGCCAAAGAGCGCCTTGAGCTGGGGCAGCTGGTCGGAGGCGAGCGATGAGAGCCAGGTCCAGATGAAGTAGTCCTGCAAAGTGACGTTTGAGATTTCGATTTCCGAGTGGAGCGGCACGGCGGGGTCGTCGGGCGGCGCGCGGCACCAGCCCGGGTAGATGCCGTAGGCGTCGGCGCTCGGGGCCGCGGTCAAGCGCGACAAGACGCGGCGCAGCTCCTCGGTGAGCGTGGCCACGATGTCGTCGGTGGACGGCTTGTGGAAGATGTTCTTCAAGATGGTGTAGTTCTCGACGGAGAGGAAGTCGTCCTTCTTGTCGAAGGAGAGCGAGCGGCGCACCTTGCTGATGAGCGCGTAGGGGTCTGCGCTGCGGTGCGTGGAGCGGATGTGCACGCAGGGGATGGTGATGACGGACTTGAGCGACGCGGCCTCCTCGGGCGGCGGGTAGGTGTTGCTGACCAAGAGCGACTGGAGGGTCTTGGGGAGGTTGAGGGTGTCGGCGCCGGTGTCCGGGAGCATGGCGCGCAAGAAGGCGAGCACGAGGTGGAACAAGCCGTTGGCGCGCGCCTTCCAGGCGTCGAGGCCGTCCAAGAAGCTGACCTCGGGCGGCGCGGTGGCGTCGTAGAACGCGGACACGGACGCCGGGAGGCACAGGAACGCCCACATGCTCGCCATCTTGGCGATCTTGCGCCCGCTGAGGTGGTTGTACTGCGCGTTGGCGGCCACGCTGATCAAGAGGTCGAGGAAGTCGTACACGATGGACGCGTGCGCGGACGACGCGAGGCACTTGGGCATGATGGTCAAGAACGCGTCCTTCGGGTGGCCCGCCGCGGCCTCCTTGCGCCGGAACTCGAGGTACACGTTCCACCCGATGATCTCGTGGCCCGGGAGCCGGCACCAGAGGTACTTCATCGCGCACACGAGCGTGAACTCGTCGAACTGGTGGAGAAGCGCCCGCACCGTGGACCGACTCGACGTGTCGATCATCACGCCGCCGGGGAAAACGCTGCCGAAGAACGCGTGGAGCTTGCCGTCGTCCACGCGCGACCGGAACGGGAGGAAGATGTGCGCGGTCTTGGTGCCGCGGGCCTTGAGCTCCGCGGTCATGACGTGCAAGAGGCCCTGGAGCTTTTTGCGCGTGAGCTGGTCGGGCGGGATCGCCGCGGGCGCCGCGGCGGAGCCGCGGGGCGCCGCGGGCGGTAGCGCCGGGAGTTCCATGTCGCCGCTGGCCATTTGCACGCGGAACAGAGGTGTAGTAGTTGGTGAGGTTTTCAGAAGCGCTCGCCTGCATGGGGCAGGGTGACAGAAGGTCCGGCCCGGTGGCGCTGGCGGCAATTTTCTCGGGGCGGAATTTGCCGCCGGCGCCGCCCGGGGCGCCGGTGCCGGCGCGCCGCCTACGCGGCTCGGCCGATTCGTCTGTCTATTTCTATTAAAATTTCTGGCGGCGGGCCCTGCCCTGGGCCCGGGGTGTACCCCTGAGATGTATGCCCGCTCACTGCGGGGCGCAGCTACACGAAGCCTTCGGTGCTTGGCGCGCGTGCGAGCTAATATTAGCCACGCCGCGGCCTCCACCGCTCTCCGCGTGCGCGGGCGCGACGCGGCCTACAAGAGCGGGCCTTTACCCGAGGTGGAACTGCTTGGGCATGTCGCCGCTGCCGTGGCTCTGCATGTCCGCCATGCTGGCGATGGGCCGCAAGTCGTAGCCCTCCGTGTGCATCTTGACGTTCTGGAGGTTCGACGTGCTGTTGATGGCGCGGAGGTTGTCGCGCCCGCTGTGCACGTCGTCCATGCCGTGCTCCACCCCGTCCGGCGTGTAGTGCTTGGCGAGCGTGTTGTGGTACTGCAACGGGCCGTCGTCCACCGGGTGGTCGCGGAAGCCCATGGCCTCGCCGCCGCGGCTCGCCGCCCCGCTGCGCGCGCTCTCCGTCGGGTTCATCACCATGCCGATGTTCTGCATCGGCCCGCCGGAGCCCATCGCGGCGTTGGGCATGGGCCCGTTCTGCAACTGGTTGTTCTGCAAATGGTTGTTCTGCAATTGGTTGTTCTGCAACTGGTTGTTCTGCAATTGGTTGTTCTGCAATTGGTTGTTCTGGAGCGGCCCGTTGCTGTCCATGAGCGCCTCCTTCGCCATGTGGTCTGCGGGATTCAACGTCGTGGGGATCGTGCTCGGGATCGACGACAAGTTGGCCTCGGCGTTGGTGGTGGAGTGCGTGAGGAACTCCGCCTGAGAAAGAATGTTTTGGAGCTGCTGGAACCCGCCCACCGCGTTGGCTACCGCCGGGTTGTCCTTCTGCGTTTGTAGCACGTTTTTCATCACCGTGAGGTGGTTGCGGAGCAGCTTAACCTGGCCCGAGAGCTCGCGGAACCCGTTGGAGTAGAAGGACAACTCGCTCTCCATCTTGGTGAAGAGCTGCTTCTTGCGCTGGCGACACTTGGACGCGGCGACACGGTTGCGCTCGAGGAACTGCTTGCGCTTGTCACCGTCGTCGGGGCTGGACGCCTGGCTCACGGGCTCCTCCTTGGCCTTCTTCTCGGCCTTGGTTTTGGCCGCCTTCCGCGCCGGCTGCTTGGTCTCCGGCGTTTCCAGCTCGCGCTTCACCGCCGTGCGCTTGGCCTTTGGTTCGGGCTCTTTGGCCGCGGTGCTCCCCGGTACCGGGCCGGGTCCGGCCGCGGGGTTCGGGTAGTTTGCAGGACCGGCCGGGGCAGCCTGGCTGGCGGCCGGCTGGCTCGCCGCCGGCGCCGCCGGCGCCGGTGCCTGGCCGTCGGGAAGCGGCGCGTTGGCGTTCAAGCCCAAGAGCGTCTGCAAGCCCGGCGTCATCTGGCCGTTGCCCAAGGACTCGGACAAGTTGAAGTAGCCGTTGCCGTGGTTCATGAGCCCCGGCGTCAACCCCGATCGGAGGTTCGACTCCGTGGGCACGAGCCCCGACTTGCGCATCGAGTTGAAGTACGGGTTGAGCCCCGGGTGCGCGTAGTGGGCGGTGTTTTCGGCGGGCGGCGGATTGCTGCCGGTGGCGTTGAGGAGGCTGCTCCACATGCTTGTGCCGGGCGTCTCGGGGCTGCCCATGCCGCCGGGCAGGAGGTGGATCGGCGGGAGGCGGCGCCCGCCCGGCGTGAAGAGCGGCGGCGTGAGCCCGAGCGGCCGGTCTGCGCTCAAGCCCTGGAAGTTCAGGATCCGGAGGTTGTGTTTGTTGCTGCCGTTGCTGGACGTGTCGTCGGGCTCGTTGGTCGCGCTGCCCGCGGCGCTGGCACCCGCCGTGGCGCTTTTGCCGCTGTCGGCCGCGGCGGCGCTGGCGTCTAGATGGCCCAGAGACCCGTTGCTGGACGTTGTGTGCAACAGCAAGTTGGAGTCTTGCGTTGTGTGGGAGGAGCCGGGGGCGGCGGGCGCGCCGTTCTGTTCAGGGGCTCGTGGCTGCTGGTGCAAGAGGTCCTTCGAGGCGAACGAGTTTTCGAAGAGGTTGAGCTCCAAGTCCAACGGGGTCTTCGGCTAGAAGTTAGTGCTGTCTGGGGTGGGCGGCGGCGCAACGTGGGCGGCGGCGGCGCCGCAGCGGCTATTGCATCATCTCGCTGCAAATCAAACATACCTTGCTCGTCATGGTGCAAGTCTAGGGTTGCCTCGGGATAACTAAAAGAAGCAGGGTTTATTTTTTTGTCCTGGTGTGCCTACGTCATAGCCCATTCCTGCAGGAATTGCGCAATCTCGATCCACTAGCTTGCGCAGCAATTAGTACGCGTTGCCGAGACCTGATCCAGCCACATGGTTGGCTGCCATTTAAGCTTCTTCGGTTGTCTAAACCTCCTTTGGGCAAGGTCGCTTGTGTGTGTTTTTTTCTCGCTGAATAATTTTTTTTTTTTCATTCGTTTTCTTTCGAATCTCTCGCTACTCGGCGGCCATTTCCTTCAACGCCTGCTGCACCTTCTTCTTCTCGTCGATGTCGGCGTTCTTGATCGAGGGGTCTTTCTTCACCGCCTCGCTGTACTCCTCGTCAACCTTCTTGGCGGCAGGCGCGGCCTTGGGTGGGTTCTTTTTGTTCACATCGGGACTCGCGGCCTTCGCCACGGGCGTGGTGCCCACCGAGGGACTAAAGCTCTTCTCGTTTCTGGGGTCACGTGGCTCCCGGCTCCATCCGGTCTTAAACAACGGCGCCATGCTGAACTTGGGGAACGGGTGTGCCTCGGTGTTGAACACGTAGTCAGTGAGTGGCACCTTGTTGTCGTCGTCGAAAAGCAAGTACAAGTACTTCAAGGTCTCCGCGAGCCAGAACGACTCCATGTTGTCGAGCACCGGGGGCTCGAGCTTGGTCACGTCCTTCACAGAGCTGTAGGTGGGCTTGCCGTCCTTGCCCTGCACACGGGTGTGCTTGACAAAGTTTTGGAACACCTCGTAGCCCCACTTTCTGTACTTTTCGTCGCCCGTGAGCCTGTACAAGTAGAAGAAAGACTCCACGGTCTCTGGTCTCTGCAAGTTGTGTCTGTCGGCGGGTTTGATGTGGAAGTCCTCCTCCTTCGCGGGATCGGTGTTGAAGACCACGATTTCGGGAGACAATCCGGTGAGCACGTCGCTGTACATTTTGTAGCACGTGTGCGTCAACTCTTCGCCCAACTTGAAGTCGTTCTCCTTGTCTTCATCCCACAAGGGCAGTTTTTTGGCCTCGGCCAAGGTCAAGCCGTTGGTGGCACCCAACGCCACAAGGCCTCCGTAAAAGCACACGAGGTGGTCCATCTTGGGCGACAACGAGCCCTTGATCCCGTTTTCCAACTCTCCGATGAACGTGAGGCCGCTGGGTTTGGACTTTGCGAGCATGTGTTTCTTGACGCCTGCCAAGGACTCCTTGTACATTTGCCAGTAGACGGGCTCCTCGTTTTTGGTCTGCAAGAACTGCTTCAACAAGTACTCGTAGTAGGAGTCGCCGCGCGAGCCGAGGCGGATGAGGCTGCCCTGGTACTTGCCTGAGTCTGGGTGGACGAAGATGGGCACGAGCCCGTCCACGGGCTTGTTCATGTCCAACACCGCCATGACCTTCTCGGACTGCTTCCAGTACAACTCCTCGCCGGTCAACTTGGCCAAGTACTTGAGCTCCAACTGCAAGGTGGCCACCTCTGCGGTGGAGGACGCGCCCATGTCGGCGTGGCTCTTGACGCCCGCGCCTGTTTTAAGGTTCACGGACGCGTAGGGAATGCCGGAGGGGCTGTCGAAGCCGCCGCTCAAGGCCGCGGCCAAGTCGGCGGCCTTGTCCAAGAACATGTCGTCGTTGGAGAAGTGGAACGCGGACAAGAGGCCGCCCAACATGCGGATAGTAGTTTCGAACATGTTGACGTTGTAGTCGAACTTGTAGGTGAGATCGTCCTTGACCCAATTGCGGGCGCGGGCAAACTCGTCCTTGCAGTCCATGAGCAAGAGCGTGTCCAAGGAGTCGACGATCATCCAGCCCAACGGCTTGGGGCCCATGTTTTCGCCCTTTCCGGACACGGGGTGGTAGACATCCTTGCCCCAGGCGTTGTTCTCGTAGGAGTGCCAGGACTCGAGGAACACGGCGCGGACCTCCTGCTGGGCCTGGGCCCAGTTGCTGCCGGACAGGAAGTGGAACGGCGCCAGCCCGCCGCGCTGGAAGAGCACCACGTACAAGAAGTACAAGATGGAGGAGGACACGAGCGCACGCACCAACATTAGCTTTTTCGACGTTTTTTTCGGGGAAAGCTGCTTTTTCTGCGCGGACGGCTTGTCTTTGTAGAGCGGGAGCGACGGCGAGTTGGAGGATCGGCTGTAGGCGGCGAAGTCGGGGCGTTTCGAGTGGAGAGCAGCCATGGGGGAGTAGTAGCCAGGCGCGCTGCGACATGGCGCAATCACGGGTCCGCGCACACGCGGTAAATCTGGGGCGGGTCCCCAAACCAGGGGAAAAACACCCGCGGCGGGAGGGCCCAGCGCGGGCTTTTGTAGCGGCCCCTGGCGGGCGTTAGGGTACGGCGGCCCGAAAAAAAAAAAAAAAAAAAAAAAAAAGGAGCAAATCTAGAGTTTAATCTAGTGTGTGTTTCCGATTTGGGTGCTGTGTTGGTGCTTACGGTTTGGGTGCTGTTTGGATGCTGTTTGGGTGCTTACGGTTTGGAGCTTAAGATTTGGAGCTTAAGATTTGGAGCTTAAGATTTGGAGCTTAAGATTTGGGACTTAAGATTTGGGTGTTTACGGTTTGGGTGTGCTTGTGATTTGGGGCCTACTATTTGAGGCCACTTACAGTTTGCGAGTGCCTAAAACTTGAGAGTGCTCACAGTTTGCGAGTGCTTACGGTTCGAGAGCGCCTACGGTTCGCGAGCGCTTACGGTTCGAGAGTTACTGCGGCGGACTCGGGCGGACGCTTCGCCGCAGTGGCGGGCGTGGCCGGGCTGGCAGCCGTTCAGCTGAAGCAGCCGCACGCCTGCCACCGGCATTAGTCATGTGCCGCACCCACGTCAGATCGGACAATGGCACCACGGCCGCCGCCCAAAGCGTCTCGGGCAGGTTTGTCGGCCGGGCAGCGGCCGCCACGGCCCAGCAGCGCCCACGGGCCCGGGTGCCAGGCCCCGGCCGCCAAACCCGCCTCCATACCCGCCGTTCTGCGCCGCTTTAGCGCACGCAGCAACGGCGCAGCCCGAGTCGCACCTACCGACCGGCTTGCGCATGGGAAGAAAAAAACCGCAAATAGCCGAGCCGAGCGCACTCGTACTACTCCACACGCAACCCGCCCCGGCCTCCCGCGCCTGTTTCCCGCCGACGCCAGCACCCACCGCAAGCCCTCCCCCGCCCCAGGGCCGCCCCCTCCCCACTAACCAGCATGTCGGTCAAAAACGAGCCCGACGACCACAAGTCCACCCGCTCCCGCCGGTCCAAGGCGTGCAAGCACTGCCACGCGCTCAAGGTGCGGTGCATCCCCGTCAAGGAGGACGACCCCATGTCGCCGTGCGTGCGGTGCGTCAACGCCGGCCGCACGTGTGAAATCGACCACGCCGAGCAGCGCAAGCGGCGGCGGCGGTCGCCCACCGCGCCCAGCGAGTCGCTCGTGGCCGACCTCCACGACGAGATCTCCGCGCTCAAGGACCAGCTCGAGGCGTACCGCCTGGGCCACGTGCCGCCCGCGTCCGGCCTGTCGCAGGTCAGCTTCACGCCGCAGTCCACCTCGGACGCCGCCTCGCCGCCGTTCATGACCAAGACTGACCTCATTAAGGAGTTGGGCCTCTTTGGCGGCGAGATCGTGTCGCTCAAGGACTTGTCCGACCAGACAAAGGCCTCCTGCGAGCTCCGCGTGGACCTCCTCCACAAGAACAAGGTCATCGACGTGGTGTCGTGCAAGCTCATCACGCGCGAGGTTGCGCAGGAGCGCCTCGACATCTACCGCAACGTGCTCTACCGGCTCCATCCGTTCGTGGAGATTCCCGAGTCCGCCACCGTCGATGACATGATCCGCCGCCTGCCCTTCCTCTTCAACTGCATCATGTGCGTGACCTTCCAGATCAGCAAGGACGACAACAACAAGCTCTTCTTCGAGTTGGAGCGCCATGCCTTGTCGCACGTCATCCACGAGGTCATGATCTGCGGCACAAAGTCCTTGGAGCTCATCAAGTCGCTCAGCCTCCTCTCCATCTGGTACAACTCGCCCGAGTTCTTCCGCCTGCGGAGGTACCACATCCTCAACAGCGTGGCCGTCACCATGCTCCACGACTTGGGCTACGGCTCCAAGAGCAGCCTCGAGGTCGAGGCCCGCGCTGAGTCCCCGGACAACGTCAACGACCTCGAGTACCGCCACATTGTCTTGACGCTCTACCTCACCACCGTCGGCTTCTGCTTGATCTTGCGCCGCTCCATCTTCGTCAACTGGACCGTCTACGTCGAGGAGTGCTGTGAGGTGTTGGAGAGAAGCGGCAACCCGAGCTACAAGACAATCGTCTCGGCCGCCCGCTTGACCCACGAGTTGGAACGCATTCACCACCTCATACATATCCAGGAACAGGAGAAATCCAGGGCCTCCATCTCGTCGTTCAGCATCCAGGACCTCATGACCAAATTGCTCCTCATCAAAAAAAGGTGTCCCAGTGACAACCACCTCTTTTTCTCCTACTACTACTCCGTCGAGGCGTACCTCTACCAGCCGATGCTCGACGACTTGAAGCTCGCGTGCAACAACGTCACCAACCCCCAGGGCCTCAACTCAAGGACCGTCTGTACCATTTCCAAATGCACCAACGCGTGCGAGTTGTCCATGAACGAATTCAGCAGCCTCACCGACCTCGAAATCGCCACGCTACCACTCTTCCACCTTTCGCGGATCGTGTACACCGCTGGCATCTTGTTAAGACTACGCTACTTCATCCTCTCGCTCCCGTCAAACATCGAGAAGGATTTGGTGCCTGTGTCGGCGGTGATGGCGATCTTGAACGTCAACAAGCGTATCACCACCGTGGCCGACCTCTACCCAAACCACCACCTTGCGGCGAAAATGAAGCTTATTCTCCGCATCTTTGTCGAGACGTACTACTCGCAGGTGAGCCAGCTCTTGCTCAAGGATGACGACGGCTCGCACAGAAAGCACTTTTCCCGGATGAATAAGAACGACTACAAGGAACTCACGCGCCTAGCGAAGGTGCTTATCCACCAGCAAAACGGCGACACGGCCAGCAACACCGCCGGGCCGGGCTTGCATCTTGACCTTCTCTCGTATGTTGCGACCGAGCACCGCAAAAACAGCAATGCGGGCCAAGAGGACCAGCCGTCGCCTGGCGCCGTGGACCCGATGAGCCAACCCCCGCCGTTGCTCCACCCGCAAGCGATGCCGCGGTTGAACGCACTGCGCAACAACTTTGGCGTGGCGGTGCCGCCGTTCGCGCCAATGCCCAAAACGCCGGTGTCGTTGCGCCAGACGCACCCGGTGCCGCTCAAGCCGCTCGAGCTGCAGGGCTTGCGCAACGACTTTGAAGGGCGATCGCCGGGCTCGGACTACCGCCGAGACTCGTTGGTGGGCGTGTTGAACCCGGACCCGCAGGACTTTCCGAAGGACTACATCAATGAGTTTGACGACGAGTTCTGGGCCAACTTGTTGAGCACGGGCGAGGACTCGTACCAGTTTGCGCCGAACGTGCCGCTCGAGAACCCGTTGTTTGGTGTTTTCAACTAATCCAACTCCGCGGCACACGGCCATGGACCCTTTATTTCTTGCTTTATGTTTAGTTTACACCTTTAATTTATGCTGCCGAGGCTCCAGTGGGCGGAAAGACGCCAGGTAATCAGTCAGACATAACAACTTACCGGCTGTTCCAATCCACAGTCATTCTGAGCAAAAAAAAAAAAAAAGAATTTCCCAGATTCAGTTTCCATCTTTCCCAATAAACTGCAAATTAGTCGCAATTGACAGACAACTAAAGAAACAGAAAAGCACCGTTAGTCCCAGCCCACAGACCAGCTTCCCATCATTAACCGACTAGTCAAAAAGAAAAGAGACACAAAAAAAATTCACACATTTTTCGGCAAGTCTCCGGTTTCTGTCGCTCGCCAGTTTGCAACCCAATCGTGGCCTTTCGCACATGGCTCGCCTCTTGTGCAACTCATGGCCCACGACAGGTTCTCCGTGCTAGACATTGTCCGCGCTTTCGCCGGGCTCCTCCTTGCAAACTCGCTATTTTCCTGGTGGCTCACTGGCCTGGCCACCTGGGGATACGACGGCAAATGGCTCGACCCGAGATATCTCAAGTACCAGGCCATGGGCCCGCGAGTCAAGGTCACAAGCGCCGAGCTCGGCCGCTTCGACGGAAAAGACCCGCGCCTCCCGATCTACATCGCCATCAACGGCAGCGTCTACGACGTGACGGCGTCGCCGCACATCTACGGGCCGAAGGGCACGTACTCGTTTTTCAGCGGGAAAGACGCGGCCCGGGCGTTTGTCACGGGGTGTTTCTGGAAGCCCGACGAGTTCACGCACGACCTCCGGGGCCTCGACGAGGCCGAGGCGGAACACGACGTTTCGGCGTGGAGGCGGTATTTCGAGCACAGCGCCAGGTACTGGTACGTTGGGGAGGTGCAGCACGAGCCCTTGACCGGCGAGCCCCCTGCGCCGTGCGAGCACCGGAAGTTTCCCCATTAGGCGGCGGTATTGGGGAAAGGATGGCCGTTGCTGGCGGAGCGGACTGTGCCGACCACATGGTGACTTGGGTGAGTCAGGCGACCTAAGTGGCTTGACTGATGGTGCGACTTACATGACTTGAGTGATTCGATAGTGACTTGGAGATGACGTGGGATGACTGAAAAAACTAACTTGCAAGAGTGATTTCAAGTGATTTGGATGAGTGAGTTGTGAAGAGGTGAGAGTGGAGTGAAAGTGTGGTTGGACAAGTGCATCACCGAAAGGAAGAGTGGCTCAGAAGAGTACATCACGGGATAAGAGAAGCTGGAAAGTGTGCGTTATTAGGAGGTAGGGTGGCATGAAAGAGTGAATAAAGAAATTTTCTGTCCAAAAGCTTGTGGTGGCTTGAAGGAGTGCATTGGAAAGTTCAGGGTGACTTGCACAGGCACTTTTTTTTTACTTTTGAGAGCTATTTAGTGACTTCAACCGACACTTTCTAGGTGCCTCTGGGAAAACTGGTCCTCTTGCGCTTGGAGGACCTCATTCGAGTTGCTAGAAGTCTCGCTTGGCCGTCTATGCTACTTTGTGCACTGGTCAAGGCCGTACTGCAACGTCTTGAGCAACTCCTCCTTGTCCTCGAGCCCGATACTGATTCTGATCAAGTTCTTGTCCACGCCCCACTCCCCGACCTCCTCTCGCTCGCCATAGTGCGCGAGAATGGTGTAGGGGCACGCCAAGGTGAAGTTGGTGCCCAAGGACGGGCCCTTGTGCAAGTTCAAGGCGTTGAAGCAGATGCGGGCGTGGTCCGGGTCGTGGAAGAGGAACGACATTAAGCCGCCGTAGCCGCCACGGGGCGTCTTGATCTCGTCGTAGTACTTTTTGGACTCCAGGAGCGACGGGTACCACACCTTGGAGATCAACGGGCTCAGGGCCAACAACTCCACCACCGCGGCGGAGTTCTCGTTGACCTGGTCCGAGCGCTCGGCAAAGTCGCGCGAGTTGCGCTCCAAGTAGAGCGCGTCCTCGGCCCAGTAGTTGTCCTCGTAGCAGTCGTCAAAGTACTGCTTCAACTGCTTGTACATTGGCGCGGCCGCGTTCAAGATCAACGAGCCGCCCATCACGTTGGAGTCGCCGGAGAAGATCTTGGTCAACGACGACACGACAATGTCGGCGTAGGGGAGCACCGAGATGTTAAGGAAGTTGCCCACGGTCTCGTCCACCACCACGGCGAACGCGTACTTGTCAGCCAACGCGCGGATGCGCCGCAAGTTGGGCGTCTTCAACAACGGGTTCGACGGGCACTCGCAGAAGAAGCCGGCGATGGCGATGTCACCGCTGGCCAAGCCCGCCTCGAACTCGTCGAGCGACGCGTCGTCGCCGTGGCCGTAGAAAAGGCACCCGGCGCCGAACTTGCGCAAGATGTTCAAGGTGTCGACGTAGGGGAAGCCGAAGCAGACGGACTGGCGCGGCTCGGGCGCGAGCTTCTCGAGCGCCAAGAACGCGTGGAAGATGCTGGCCATGCCGGTGCCGTACAAGTACACGTCGTCCTCGGCGATGGACTCGCCGCGGTGCTTGGCGGCGGCGGCCGGCGCGGGGTCCGCGTTGCCGCTGATGCGCCGGCGCAACGCGATCTTGGCCTGCGCCGCGAACTTGAGGTCCAACACGCGGCCGTACTTCTGCTCGATGAAGGTGTTGAACTCGCGGTCCACGCCGTCGTTCTGGAGGAGCGTGTCGGAGCCGGTGCGCATGGACGCGGAGATGGACGGCGACTTGAGCTGCATCTTCTGCGCCTGGAGCTCCTGCCGGCTCTTGCCGCGCAGCCGGTGGCCGTGGCGCGGGTCCTTGTCGAACAACTCCTTCAACACGTACTCGGCCATGCGCGACGAAATGCCCTCGCCCGAGTGCTGCCAGTACTGCTTGGCGAGCGGGAACTCGCCCGCGGGGAAGATCACGCACGCCACCGTGTGCTCCACCACCGAGCTGCGCTCGAACTCGGTGCTGGGCGGCGGCGTGGTGAACTGTAGGATGCGCCGCACCGCCGGGGCGCCGCTCTTGGCGCGGAGATACTCGCGGCAGCGCTTGGCCACGGCGGGCGACGGGAACACCATGCACCGCTCGCCGGCCCGCGTGTACTTGTTTTCGATCTGCGCGGCCAACCGCTGGATCACCTCGTGGATGAAGAACCGCGGGTACCCCGATTTCATCTTGTCGGCCACCCAGCTCTCGCCCTCCTCGTACGCCACGGTGGCCTCCCACGTGGGGAGCGTGACGGACACTGCGTGCGCGGTGTTGTTGGGGATCGGCGCGCCGACTTCTTGGGACGGTCCGGAGTGTGGCATGTGGTGAGGTGTGGAGTGTCCAGGTATGACGCACTCGGATCGCGTGCGCTAGCGCACCTCTCCGCACCACTCGGAGGATGCCGCATTGGGTCACTTTTTGAGACCATTGGCTCCAAAATTTTGCAGCTCCGAAATTTTGGGATTATAGTGACTGGGAAAGGTGCAGTAAAGACATAGGATGGCGACAGGGTACTGAAACTGCGGAGTGTCCGTCTTTTCCACGTGGAGCTCTGGCCTGTTATGGCTGCCTTCAGTGCCCAGAGGTTCCCTCGTTGGCCGCGACACAGTGCGTGCAAAATCACAGAAAATATTACACAATCTGAGCTTTGTTCTCTGCTCGGCTCCGGTCACGTAACTTTTGAATTAAATATGTACATGGCATATTCAGAGAACACATCACGACTTGATGCAGTTGACAGACCCCTCGGCGAGTCTGCCCACGTCTGTAGGCTGCGCACTGGGCACCGCGCCCTTGCGGTTGTGCTGCATGTGCGATTGAACCAAGTGGCCCGCGGCCAACGCAGAACAAAGCGAGAGCTCGGCCGCCAACACGGCAGAGGCAACGATGCACGCAAGCCGGCGCGAGTTGGCTCCCGGGTTGGTGGGGTGCGGGCCGCGCACGCCCAAGAGCTCCAACATGGCGCCCTGCGGCTCCAAGATGGTGCCGCCGCCGATCGTGCCAACCTCGATGGACGGCATCGACACCGAGATCTGCAAGTCGCCGTTGCTGTTCTTGTTCATGAGCGTGATACAGTTGGACGACTCCACGTTCTGCGCAGGGTCCTGGCCGCACGCCAAGTACACGGCGGTCACCAAGTTGGCGGCGTGGGCGTTGAACCCTCCGACAGAACCGGCCATGGCGGAACCAATCAAGTTCTTGCTAATGTTCAACTCCACGAGCGCGTCAACGTCGGACTTCAACACCTTCGTGACAACGTCCCGCGGAACAATGGCTTCGGCCACAACGGACTTGCCTCTTCCTTCGATCCAGTTGACGGCCGCGGCCTTCTTGTCCGTGCAGTAGTTACCGGAAACGGCCACAGTCACCATGTCCTCCCAGCCACACTGCTCGGCCATGTACTTCAACGAGTGCTCCACACCCTTCGAAATCATGTTCATGCCCATCGCGTCACCGGTGGTGGTCTTGAAACGAATGAACAACAAGGAGCCAGCAATGGCAGTCTTGATGTGTTGCAAACGCGCAAAACGCGACGTCGAGTTGAAAGCCTTCTTGATGGTGTTTTGGCCCTCCTCAGAGTCCAACCAAAGTTTGCACGCACCTGCTCTCACCAAGTTGGGGAAAGAAACACATGGGCCTCTGGTCATACCGTCTTGTGTGATAATCGTCGTCACACCTCCGCCAGCGTTGACAGCTTTACAGCCACGCATGGTCGAGGCAACCAAACAGCCCTCGGTAGTGGCCATTGGGATGTGGTAGGGTTCTCCGTCGATGATCATGGGACCAGCAACACCAACAGGCAAAGGCATGTAGCCAATCACATTCTCGCAACAGGCACCGAAAACACGGTCGTAGTCATAGTGGGCATATGGCAAGCTCTTGGAGTCAAGAATAGGCGCGTTGGCGAGCTTGGCAATGGCCTTACGACGCACAACAACAGCTCTGGTGTTGTCGCCCAATTGCTTCTCCAACAGATACAATGGCAACTTTCCGGACACCACCAACGAGGAAACCTCGTTGTCGTTGAGCTCGGTGAGCTGTCCGTTCTTCATCTTTTCCACGCACTCGTCAAGCGGAAGTATCGTGGTAGGAGCAGTAAAGTTGATGGTGTCATCACTGGAAGAGCCGGAGTCGCTCTCCACGACCTTTGGCTTGGACACGGACTTCTTTCTCTTCTCCACCAATTTGGGGGTGAAGATCTGCTTCTCAATCAACTTGCTAGTGGCGCTTCTCTGGTATCTGGTGGCGTTCAAGAAGTAGATGTTGGTGGAAATGGAAAACGTGAAGCCAAAGAGAAGAAACTTGGAGATCAAGCTGTCTCTGATGGCGTTGGAAACCAAGCCCAAGATCGTGACCACAAAGTCCTCAATGACCACCATGGTGCCCAAAGGAACGTACAATCTGGGAGCTAAAAGCGTCACCAAGGTACCGTGAGGGCCGATGGTGATGTACTTGGAGGCGGCCTTGGACAAGCTGAGGGACTCGTTGAAAATGCTGGCCTCCTCGCCGGGGTTGTGGAACCAGGTGCTGCCCATCCAGTAGCCGTGGATGGCAAAGAAAAGTCCCAACATGAGGACCTTGAAGGACAACGCGGTGGAGCTCTTCTTCTGGTCGTTGACGACCGCGGCGTCGGACTGGCGGTTGGCAATGGCTGCGGCCACCAACGACGAGACGCCCTCCTCCTCGAGCGCAGACTGCAACTGGTGGGTTCTGCGGGCGCGGTCCACCTCCACCTTCAACGCCAACATGGCTGAGTAGAAGGTGTGGACGAGCAAAAGGTCAAAGAACAAGATGATGCAGCTGAAGAAGCAGAAGTTGCGCAAGCCCTCCATGCCCTGCGAGAATAAGCCGGTGACGAACAAAATGCCAATCACCACCACGTAGTCTCTGAGCATGGACAAGGTGTGGCTGCCGACGGCGTTGGCGACAATGGACTTGACGTCGAGCTGGCCCGAGGACAGACGGATGACCATCTTGGAGATGGACACCTTGTGCTTGAAGCCCATGATGGCGGTCAAGAACGGGATGCCCTCGACCAACGACAACAACGAGGCCTTGGTGTTCAACAACTTGGTGGTGGTGGCCAAGGCGAAGAGGAAGGCGAACGCGGAGGACACGATGGCAGACGTCGCGAGCAACAAGTTGGAGCCCTCGGTCTTCAAGTCGACAAACACACGCGCGATGGTGTACACCATGGCGATGTAGGCGACGGTGATCAAGCCAATGTCAAACGCCTCGGCGCCTTGCACCAACGAGTAGACCTTGGCGGCCGCCACCTTCGCGTAGGCGATGAAGCGGCTCAACTTGTGGTTGCTGCGGATCTTGTAGGTGACGCCGTCGTGGGAGACCTTGGCCACGCGTTCGAGAGAGGCCTCCAACGCGTCCGAGGGCACAATCAAGAGGCGCTCGTTGTTGACGCCCACCACGGTGTTCTCGAGGTCGAACGCCTCGGCGCGCTTGAACAGCAACGGCACAATGGAGTACTGCCCGGCGTCGGCGTACGCGGACACGTCCTCCACTTTCGTCCACGACTTGTAGTTGGCCGTTCCCGGCGGGTGGTAGTAGTAGACCTTGTTCTGCCCGTCGAGCGAGTCGGGGAGGTACTCGTCCACCACCGCCAAGTACGCGATGGAGGCCAATAGACTGGTGACGAGCGAGAAATGGATGGGTTTGAGCGCCGCTAGCCTAGCGAGCGCCGCGGCTCCGTTTGTGACCTGTTTGAGCATGCTGGCGGTTAGTACTGTGGAGCGTGGGGTTGTGCGGGCGGTTTGCGGAGGGCGACATACACAGCGTCGTGGCAGGGTGTTTGGAGTACGAGTGAAGGCTTTTTCGCTTCGTTTTTTTGGTGTTATACGAGTCGCGCCCATGATGTACAGGTGGTACGCGAGGGCAGACAATGCGACGGGTCATCTCAGGCCCAGCGCCAAAAAATTCGGGGGCTTTTGCTTCTGGGCGGGCTGGGCGCGGTCGACGCTGCTGCTCAACTGTGGTGCGCTCTGCTGGCTCGGGTGGTTTTTTTGGTGTGGGTTGGCGCCCAAGTGCTGCTGCAGAGGCCGAGGCTGGGAATGCTGTACGATGCTTCGAAGGAAAGATGACCAGGCAGAGCCTTGCGCCTCGGGCCTTCTGTTGCTTTGTGATTCGCCAGCTAAAACTATATCACACTGTCATTCTTTTGTACATCTGTCATTCGCTGCTTCACAAGTTTCTTCGCTGGGGTCAAAAAGCCGCAAAAGTCAATACTTGTTTGAAAGTTGAAATAAGCTACCAAAGCATAAAAGCAAGGAGCACCAACAATAGACGGAAATCAAAAAAGCGCCGCAAGACCAAACCTCGCTGGCCTCTGATGCTTTCTCTTAATGCCGCTGGTGACTAAATTTTGTCCGTTGGCATCTGAGATGCTTCTCCACGCTTCAGCCGTGGCGTCCTGCATACGCACACAGTTCCTACTTGGGTATTCCCTTCACCTACAAAGACAGCCCCGGACACAAAAATGGGCCCTAGTCCAGGCTAAACGGAAACGTTCCATTAATAGCCCGCATCCTGCCTTCTGGCTGCAGCGGGGTGCAGGCGCTGGGTGCATCTCACCAGCATTACCCGTTTGGGAAATATTCTTGCACCCACTGCTGCCGCCTTTATAACCCATCTGGGTAATGGCCATGTTGCACCCACTCAAACAGGCCCCAACACGGAATCTCCCGATCGAGAAGTCGGTCGTCCGGCCGCTTATATAAACCGCAGCCGCCCCAGCATGGCCGCCACCATCGCTCCTCCTCCCCAGCATGAAGCCCTCCACCGTCTCCTCCACCTTGCTTTTGGCATTGTTGGTCAACGTCAACGCCGCGCCCACCGCGGTGGACTCCGCCGGCACGTCGCTCACAAAGACGCAGATCGAGGACATCAACAGCCTCATCGCCGCGCTCGACTCCCACACGGTTAAGAGGGCGTTGATCACCGACCCGGTCGAGCTCCAGGCCCGCGAGTACGCCATCGTCACGCAGATCTTGGCCGCCATCAACGACACCGACCTCGCGCCCAAGATCATCCAGGGCTTGATCGACAACGAGACGTTGCAGCCGCTCGTCACGCAGGCCGCCATCGCCATCATCAAGAGCGGCTTGGTGTCGTTGAAGACGTTGTTCACCGCGTTGAACGACTCCGGCTTGGCCGTGCGTGTCATCAAGGACTTGATCAACGACTGCACGTTCTACCAGGACATCTTCAAGTTGGCGTTGCAATACATCAGCGACTTGGCGCAGACCATCGAGGACTCGCTCTCGGGCAACAGCAAGAGGCTCTTGCTCGAGGACGACGCGGCCATGTTGGTGCCCCGCGCGCAGGCCAAGCGCTACGACGCGGACGGCGTGGTCAACAACTTGTTGGAGTCCTTGGCCAACTCCGGCTTGGCGTCGTCCGTCGTGCGGGCGTTGATTGTGGACCCGCAGTTCTTGGAGTACGGCGCCTCGTTGCTCTCCACGTTGTTCCAGGACGACCTCATCGACTTCAGCAGCTTGATCTCGGCGCTCGGCGAGTCCGGCTTGGTCACGTCGTTGTTCAACGAGTTCTTCAACGTGCTGACCTTGAAGACCGTCATTGTCAACGCGTTGGCTGCGGCCTTCAACAACTGCGGCGGCTCCACCATCTCCGGCACGCCCACCGGGCTCACCACCCAGACGTCCACGTCCACCGTCCTTCCTAGCTTCACGGCCACCGGCACGACTCTCCCCTCGGGCGTTTCGTGCAAGAAGAGAAGAAAGAGAAGATCCTACGACTACTAATATGAAAAGGCTGGTCTGCTCTGGTAGCGGCTGCTATATATCCAAGCGCAATAAAACGGTTAAAAAACACCTTGCGGGATCCGTATTTGGTGGCGGGCGCCGCTCAGGACAATTGCCTGAATAGGCACTCCGGCGAGCCTCAATCTATACCCGATTGGGTATTTTTTGGTGCACCTAGCGAGGAGACGGGCCCGGCAGCCAAGGTAGGGCAACTGCTTGTTAGAAAGCTTATAGTTGCCGGAATCTGGATTTGGGTGGTGCAACTTAAATGGGCCATGCAACCTGAACTCGGTGATGCATCCTGAACTCGGGTGGTGCAACCTGCATTCCGGTGAGTTGAGTTGGTGCAGAGTGCTGTAGAGTCGATGTTTTGATTGCAGACCACGAAAGACAGCCAAAATATAACCGTATAACGGAAAGAATAGTCTTCTAATTTCATCAAAGCTATAGTGCAGTTTTTACAAAAAACGTTTCGTCCACACCAAAAGTCCACCCAGCTGTTCCCCGAACACTATACCCGCGACCTCTCGCGTTTGTCGCGCAGCCAGAATCAAAACACCACTACTATGCCAGGGTACGTACCACAAACCATGCGAAATTCACGAGCAGCGCGCTCGCAATCGCCAACTCCACAGAACAAGAACGTGTGCTAACCCCAGCGAAACCATCTCGCTCCAGTTGGGCCAGTGCGGCAACCAGGTGGGCCTCCAGTATTGGAACCAGATGTCCACAGAACACGGCATCCAGGCGGACGGAACGCCGTTGCCCGCGGAAGACCAGAAACTCCGTTTCGAGAGCAACGACCCGGCCCATGCGTCGGCTCCGGGCGAGCGCTCCGACCGCACAGACGTGTTCTACACATACAGCGAGCAAAACAAGTACACGCCCCGGTCCGTGCTCATCGACTTGGAGCCATCGGTGATTGGCAAGTGCTTCAGCAGCCTACCCATGTTCAACCCTCGGAACGTGCACTTGAGCGAAAACGGAACGGGCGCCGCCAACAACTGGCACCAGGGCTACTCGTACGCCACAGAGAAAGAAGAAGAGCTCGTCAACCTCATAGACCGTGAGTTGGACAAGTGCGACAACTTCTCGACGTTCCAGCTCTTCCACAGCGTCGCCGGCGGCACGGGCTCGGGTGTCGGCAGCTTTGTCTTGCAGTTGTTGGACGACAGGTACGGCAGCAAAAAAATGCTCTCCACGTTTCTGATCTTCCCCTCCAGCGACAAAACGTCCGACGTGGTCGTGCAGCCGTACAACACCGTCTTGACGCTCAAGAGACTCATAGACCACAGTGACGCCACGTTTGTGTTTGACAACGACTCGCTCAACTCGTTGGAGTCGCTGCTCCTCTCGTCCAAAACACAAACTACCCAGAACGGGCACTTTCCCGCCGCCAGCGCGTTTGAGGGCGAGAACAAACTTATCGCATACGTGGCCAGCGGCATCTCCAACCCGCTCCGCTTCCCGAGCTACATGTACAGCTCCTACGAGTCCATCATTTCCACATTGGTCCCCACTCCAGACCTCAAGTTCCTCTCGTCGTCGATTGCGCCGTACTCCGATATCCCCGGCACAACGCCGAAGAGCAACTACGTCAGCCTCGACGAAAGCGACATTGTGCTCGAGCTCTTGAACGACAAGTACAAAATGAACCACATTGCCGAGCCTCCCAAGTACATTTCCATGATGAACTACTTGGTGGGCGACACGCTCAACCAGCAGGAAATCCGCCGGGGCCTTCTTCGGGCGCAGCCCCGGGTCAAGTTCGTGCCATGGACGTCGTCGTGTGTCCACGTGGTGAATTGCCGCAAGCTGCAGTTTTCCACCAGAAAGGGCTTGAGCGGCTTCCAGGTATCCAACAACACGTCCATTGTTCCGATGTTCATCAAAATCGTCAGACAGTACGATCTTTTGGCGAAACGGGCCGCATATATCAACTTCTACACCGACTCGAACGACAATGCCGAGCGAATGCGTGTTCTCGACAGCTTCAATGAGTGCAAAGAAACGATATTGTCGACGATGGATGAGTACAAGGCTAGCACGGCGATGAGCTACTTGGAGGATGAGATGCTAGATGACGAAATGATGATTTGAGCTGCATGTGTTTGTTGTCCGTGATTGCATTGTGCTACATTGTGCAAGGCTATGACAATAATAGCAGAAGTAAAGTAAGCTCCAGCGTCGATACTTATACCTTCAGCATACATGCTTTGACTTCACACCATAGTAGACTAGGAAAACAAGGCAGCAAAAGCAAATGGTAAAGGTAGATTGCACAAACTGCAGAAGTTCATGAGCCTTACTCTTTGCGACATGCCAGGTGCAGAGCGCGAGACGCATGCGAGACGCACGCCAGACGCAACCAACTGATAACGTCGAGCCGCACGAGTCGCTACAAAAGCAGCCGATCCCCCACACCTCCTTCGCCAATGTCTCACTTGATTTCTTCCAGAGCCAAAGGGCGCACGCTTCCGGATTTCATGTCGCTTGATCCGGGGAATGCGCCCGCAGGCTACAAGCCACATCCAGACCTACTCCACTTGGACTACGGCACTCCCAACGCCGGCTTCTTCCCAATCCTGTCAATCAAGTTGGGCGTCAAGGACCACCCGTTCCACGAGCAGCCCTTAGACGTGCCAGATAGTAACATCGTGACCGTGGAGCTGCGCACCAGTGACCCGAAGCAGATCGACTTGACCACTGGCTTGCAGTACACCGGCACTGCCGGCTTGCCCCACTTGAACGCGTTTGTCAAGGAGCTCGTGACCGAGGTGCACAAGCCCGCGTGCAAGGAGTGGAACTCCGTGTTGAGTCTTGGCGCCGCCGACGGCTTGAGCAAAGCGATGGACGTGTTTCTTGACGACGGCGACGTTGTGTTGATTGAGGAGTTCACGTTCGTCCCGGTGGTGAAGGCAGTGGCCAACGCCGGCGCGATTGCGGTCCCGTTGAAGCTCAACTTCGAGTCCGCGGAGGGAAAGAGCAATGGGCTCGACTTGGCCTACTTGACAGACTTGTTGGAGAAGTGGGACGAGCTCAGGCCGGAGTTGAAGGGCAAAAAGCCCAAAGCCATCTACACGATCTCGTCTGGCCAGAACCCCAGCGGTTTCACGCAAAGCATTGAGTTCAGAAAACAAGTGTACGCTTTGGCGGAGAAGCACGATTTCGCCATCATTGAAGACGACCCCTACGGCTACTTGACCCTCCCGCCGTACGAGGAAGGCCGCATCGGGTCGCCGTCGTTGGCGGTGAGCGACTACTTGGAAAACCACTTGGTGCCGTCGTATCTCTCAATCGACACAACGGGACGAGTGCTTAGAGTCGAGACCTTTTCCAAACTCTTTGCCCCCGGCTTGCGCTTGGGCTTTTTGGTGGGACACAAAGACGTGATCCAGGCGCTCACAGTCCACGCCACTACCATCACCACCTTCCCGTCTGGCGTGTCGCAGATGGTGGTGAACAACGTGATCCAGCAGAAATTCGGTGGTCTTGAGGGCTGGTTGAAGTGGGTGTTGAAGATCCGCGACGTGTACACCCGGCGCAAGGATCTCATGCTCCAGGGCTTGTACCTGCTGGGGGCCTACGAGAAGGGGTACTTCACGGTGGTGGACCCCAGAGCAGGCATGTTCGCCAGTGTGATTATGAAGTTTCCCGAAGGCACGGACGTGGAGGCGAAGATGGCGTTGCTCGTGTGGAAGTTCCAGGAGTACGGCGTTTCCGTCGTGGCCGGCTACAGAATGGCTGTCGACAAGGCCTTCAGCATGCAGCGAGGCAACTTTTTCCGGTTGAGCTATGCTCCGCTCAACACAGACGCCGACGTCACCGAGGCTGCAAACCGGTTTGCCAGCGCCGTCAACGACTTTTTCCAAAAGGGCCTTAGCTACTAACCCAACGACAGCTCCTTTTTTTTTTTTCTTTTTGCGTAGTGGAGTCCCCATTTTTTTTCCGGAGACCGTCTGGGTCGGCAGTGCGACACGTGACGGGCTCCTGAGACAGATTACCACCCTCACCCAAAGTCTAAACGCCCCATGTCGTTCAACTTCGCCAATTTTACCAGCAACTTGAAGTCCATCGGCGACAAGGTGTCGACCGAGTTCAGCAATGAGGTTTTGCCATTTGCCCAGAGAACCACCCGCATGGTCCAGGAGCGCATTGGCAAGGTCAATGTGGATGAAATCAGCCAGTTGCCCTCCGAGTACGTGGACTTGGCCACCAAGTGCAACAACGTGGAGAAGTTGTACCGCAACATCTTGAAGGTGACGCAAACCTACGAGAGCGAGTCGTACGACTACCCGACCAACTTGCAGGAGTCGTTCACGGAATTCGGCAAGAACATCACCGACCGGTTCTCCAACTTGTCCAAGGCCACGACGCCCGCCGAGGCGCAGGCCGCGTTGGTGAACCCCAACGGCGAGTTCAAGCCGCCCACGACCATGTACCACGCGTTGGCGCGGGCCACGGACGGGTCCATCTTGACGTCGTCCGACAGCTCGCAGGACCCGTTGGTCAAGGCGTTGGACTTGTACTCGTCCAACTTGACCAAGATCGCCAACGCGCGGTTGGGCCAGGACCAGTTGATCAAGAGCAAGTTCAACGCGCCGTTGGCCACGACGTTGCGGTCGCTTCTCTCGCAGAGCCTGGCGATCCAGAAGAAGGTGGAGCAGAAGCGCGTGGACTACGACGTGGCGCGCCAGACGTTGACCAACTGCCTGAACCCGGCCAAGGAGCCGCAGTTGCGCGTGGCGATGGAGAACGCCGAGGACGACTTTGCCAACACCGTGGAGGACGCGCTTTCCGTGATGCAGAACGTGTTGGAGCACGCCAAGCCCATTGACGAGCTCTTGGAGTTGGTGCGCGCGCAGTTGGCGTACCACAAGTTGGCGTCCGAGTTGTTGGGCGGCATTGTGGGCGACTTCGAGGGCTTGATCGACGAGAACTCCAAGAGCCCCAAGGGCCAGCGCAACGAGTCCGGCGACTTTGATATATAAGCAGCATGTCCAGTTCCGTTGCCGTAGCGTCCACGCCGCTGCGTGTCGCCGCACGGCCACGCAGCGCTTCAGTTCCCCAGTCTTTGTTCCTCACTCAGTACTTGTTGTGCTTATTTGCGCAGTACTAGTTGAGCAGTACTGCTCGCAACTCAGTGGTTGTGGTGCTGTTTCTAGTTGTTGTGCTTGTTGTACTTTGTGCTCTTTCAGTGCTTGTTGTGCTTTTATAGTAGTTGTTGTTATATACTCAGTAGTCACTCCGTACTCACTGTTTCGTACTCAGCACCCATCTTGTTCCCTAGTCCCATCCCAGGCCTGCAGCTACCAGTAGCCTATGTACATCAGTTCTGGAGCTTCAACGCCAGCAAGCGCGAGTCCGTGGGCTCCATGAGGTTGCCCTCCAACAAGCCCGCGTGGATGGACTTCAAGGCGTTGATGGTGTCCTTGGCGTTGATGACCGCGGAGATGTTGATCTCGTTGGCGCCCTGGCTGATCATCTCGATGTTGATCTTGGTGTCGGCCAAGATCTTGAACATGTTGCCCGCGATGCCAATGAGGTTGACCATCTGCTTGCCCACCAACGACACAATGGCCATGTCTCGGGTCACGTCCACGGTGCCCATGGCGCGCAACTCCTTCAACGCGTACTTCAAGTTGACCTCCTGGTCCTGCTGGATCTGCATGGCCATGGACACGTGCACCTCGGAGGTGGAGATCAAGTCCACCACCAACTTGTACTTGTCCAAGGTGGTGAAGAGGTTGGCCAAGAAGCCGTGCGACAACGTCTTCTTGTTGGAGTGCACGTTGATCACCACAATGTCCTGCTTGGCCGTGATGGCGGTGGCCGAGCGGCGCTTGTGCGTCTGGATGTACGACGACGACAAGGTCTCGTACGCGGCGGGCGGGTGCGGCGGCGTGGCCTCGCCGCGGCGGCCGATGTTGTCCGGGTAGATGATGGTGCCCTTGCCCGCCGGGTTGTCGACGTTCTTGATGCGGATCGGGATCTTGGCCTTGATCACCTGCTCCATGGTGAACGGGTGGATGACCTCGGAGCCGTAGTAGGTCAACTCCGCGGCCTCGTCCGGCGTGACGCTGTCCAAGAGGCGCGCGTTGGGCACCTTGCGCGGGTCCGCGGTGAAGATGCCGTCCACCTCCTTCCAGATCTGGAGCTCGTCCGCCTGCACGCCCACGGCGATCAACGCGGCGCACAAGTCGGTGTAGCCGCGGCCCACGCCGTTGAGCAAGCCGCCGGGCACGGTGCCGAAGTAGCCCGTGAACACGGGGATGGCGCCCGCGGCGACCGCGGTCGCCTTCTGGCCCAAGCGCGTGCCCAAGAACGCGTAGAAGCTCTCGTCGAAGCCCTTGGAGAAGTCGTGGTCCAACGGGATGATGTCGCTCAAGTCCACGTACACCGCGTCCAAGCCGCGGTCCTGCATCAACGCGGCCATGAACAAGCACGCCAACTTCTCGCCCACCGACATGATGCTGTCCAACGTGCGCGGGCTGATCTCGCCAATCACCATCGACGCGTGCAACAACTCGTGCGCCCGCTGCACCTCGGCGCGCGACGCCGCCACCAACCGCTGCTGGATGCCGCCGTCCGCGATGCGCTGCCGCGCGTTCGCCGTGTGGTCGTCCTCAATCACCTGCAACAACAGGGCAAAGTCGCCGTTTTCCGTGGCGAGGTCCGCCGCTCGGAGCAACCGCGACGTGGTGCCCTCGCTCTTGGTGTGCGACGACCGCGCGGAGCACACCACCGCCACGCGGCTGCTCTGGCTCGTCTGCCGCACGATGTTGTCCACGATGTTCTCGGGGAACTTGCCCACCGACGTGCCGCCAAACTTCTGGATGATCCATCCTTCGGACCGGAGCTTGTTCAACTCCACCACGGAGCTGTAGTTGGCGCCCAACGGCGAGGGGGACACGGACATGGTCGTTTGCTGCTGAAATGTGGCGTGCACGGCCGTGGCACTGGGTGGTTATATGTCTGTGAGTCACGGTGTGCGTGCGCACCCATGGTCTTTTTCACGCCTGTATGCGGCGGTGACTCAATTGCACGAGGCGAGCGGATGTGCAGTGACAAGGGGCCGCTGGTCCCCGGATTGCAAACTGGGCTGCTCCATTGGCGGGCGCCGCGGCCGGCGGCGTGCGCTTTGCGGCGGCCGCTTCGCTGCCTGGGCGCCGAGGCCAAGCACCCACCTGCGAAAAGTCGAGGCAGCAAAACGGCGGGCAAGTGAAAAAAAAAACGGTTGATGAAAAAGCGGACAAACGGAAAAGCGGACTCTGAAATAGATGGCGGGATTCGCTGGAGCCGCATGTTTGCCTTTTGGTTTTTTCGTCTCTGCCATGTCTGTGTAGGTGTTTTGCGCCTGGCTCCATCTGGTGGTGCTGCGATGACGTATTCTCACAATAGCGCAAATCACCAGACCCCCGGCTTCCACCCCGGCAGCCCCAAAATTGCCACTCAGCTCTGTCAATCTCTTCAAAACCGTTCAACTTCTCACTAACCCGGCCGCCGTTTGCGAGGCCCTCCAACTGTCGCCGCGTCCTCTCACCACCTTCACACTACAGCCCAGTGGGCCGATCGGCATTTTTCGCATCGCATAGCTCCACCATGAAAAGAGACTCTGAACAGCCCCGCGAGCCCAGTAAGCAGCAAAAGTCGGCGTTTTCGCACGAGGACATCCGCAGCTTCCTCAGCCCCAAGATCTTCCATGCCGAGTTCCAGAACACGCTCCGAGACTCTGTCGAGAAGAGCCAGCCGTTCCGGTGGGGCACGGTGACCGAGCTCATCGACGACACGTTGCTCCGCAACGTGCGCAAAGAGGTGCTCAGCGAAATCGCCTTCACCAAGAAGGAAACGGACATCTACAAGGTGTACCAGAGCGGGGACTTGGCCAACTTGTCCGGGTTGGACTGGACGGACTTGTCGCGGTTGCCGTCACTCTACAAGCTCCGGGCCGCCATCTACTCGGAGCAGTTCCGGGACTTTGTGTCTGCGGTGACCGGGTGCGGCAAGTTGAGCGGGTCCAAGACCGACATGTCCATCAACACGTACACCAGGGGCTGCCACTTGTTGACCCACGACGACGTGATTGGGTCGCGCCGCGTGAGCTTCATTCTCTACATGCCCGACCCGGACAGCACGTGGAAACCGCACTACGGCGGCGCGTTGCGGTTGTTCCCGTCGATCGTGCCCAACGTGCCGCAGACGGACCACGCGGCCAAGCTCGTGCCGCAGTTCAACCAGATTGCGTTCTTCACCGTGCAGCCCGGGTTGTCGTTCCACGACGTGGAGGAGGTGCGCGTGGACAAGCAGCGGCTCTCCATCCAGGGCTGGTTCCACATCCCGCAGGAGGGCGAGCCCGGGTACGTGCCCGGCGAGCAGGAGGCGACCGAGGCGCGCAGCACGTTGCGCCAGTTGCAGACGAAGGAGTTGCAGGAGTTCGACTTCCCGAAGCCCGCGCGGGACGACTTCCGCGCCGAGGAGATTGAGCGCTACGCGCGGCACGAGCCGCTCACGCGGGGCGAGGCGGCGTACTTGGCCGAGTACCTCAACCCGGCGTACTTGGCCGCGGGCGCGCTCGAGACGCTCCAGAAGCTGTTCCTCGAGGAGTCCGTGGTGGAGATCCACGAGTTCTTGCAGCCGGCGTACGCGGACGCGTTGCGGCGCAGCCTCCGCCGGTGCGAGCTCGAGAAGAAGGTGCCGCAGACGGCCCGCGACGTTGCCTTCCCCTGGAAGTGCGCGGTGCCGCCGCACAAGCAGCGGTACATGTACATGGACGGCAAGGCGCACTTTGCCGTGCTGCAAGAAAGCATTGCGGCGGCGCAGTGGGGCCCGCAGGAGCTCCCCAACTTTGAGCTCGCGCGGCAGTTGGCGGCGGAGGAGTGCGACCGGCTTCTCCTCGACGTGCTCGGGTTCATGAAGTCGGGCGCGTTCCGCAAGTGGCTCCTGGCGCTCACGGGGCTCGTGCCCACCAGCGACCAGCTTTTGGCGCGCAAGTTCCGCCCGGGCCAGGACTTCATTCTCGCCACCACCACCGACAAAAACGTGGCCCGCGCGGGCGAGGAAAACGTGCTTTTGGAGGCCACGTTGGGGCTCACGCCCACCGCCACCAGCGCCAAGAACTGGGAGCTGGGCGAGTTTGGCGGCTACGAGTTGTGCATGGCCATGGACGGCGATTCGGACGGCGACTTTGAGGACGACGACCCGGCCGTCTACAGAGCGAGCGATCCTGCAGACGACCTGGTGCTTTTCACCAGCCAGTGCAAGTGGAACACGTTGAGCGTCATGGTGCGCGACCCGTCGGTGTTGAAATTTGTCAAGTACGTGAGCATCAACGCCAAGGGCTCGCGCTGGGACATTAGCGGGCAGTGGAACGTGAAGGCCGAGGCGTGAGGCTGCGAAAAGACAAGAGGCAACGAGGAGAAACAGCAAAATATACCGGGAGACACAGGAGAGGACTGAAAATCACGACTAATAAAGGAGAGAATCCAAAAAAACCGAGAGTCACAAAAAACCGAGAGTGACAAAAAGGCGAGAATTACAAAAAGGCGAGAACCACAAAAAGGCGAGAATCACAAAAGCTTAAAGTAATAAACAAACAATCGTGGCCCAGTGATTGTGGCGGGCGTCACATGCTTAAAGCTGGCGAGGCAGCATTCCGGGGTCCCTTTCCCGGGCCTGGCCAAAAAGACCGGTCCGGGTAAACGGGCGCGGCGTCTGTTCCCCAAAGCGGTGCGCAGTCGCCTTCGCACCCACTCGTATAAAACCGCGTGCTTTGTAGCGTTTCCCACCACCGTACCTCTCCAGCATGGCCAACGAACCAAACCCCTTGGTGATCCTCGCCACCGTGGCCGCCATCATCAGCACCTTCCTCGTCTTGTACTGGGTCCAGAGCAACAAGTCGGGCCAGCCCGTGTTGTCCCCCACCGAATTCAGAAAGTTCCCCTTGATCGAGAAGACCCGGGTCTCCCACAACTCGTGCGTGTACAGATTCGGCTTGCCCAAGTCCACCGACAGATTGGGCTTGCCCATTGGCCAGCACATTGCCATTTCCGCAGAGATTGCCGGCAAGGAGGTGGTGCGCTCGTACACCCCCATTTCCAACGACGACCAGTTGGGCTCCTTCGACTTGTTGATCAAGACTTACGAAAACGGTAACATCTCCCGCTACGTGGAGTCCAAGAAAATCGGCGAGACCATCGACGTCAGAGGCCCCAAGGGCTTCTTCACCTACACCCCCAACATGAAGAAGTCTTTGGGCATGGTTGCAGGCGGCACCGGCATCGCGCCCATGTACCAGGTGCTCACCGCCATTTTGGACGACCCCAAGGACACGACCAAGATCCACTTGATCTACGCCAACGTGTCTGCCAATGACATTTTGTTGAAGGCCGAGCTCGAGAACTTGGAATCGAAGCACCCACAGCAGCTCTTCATCCACTACGTGTTGAACGAGGCTCCTGAGAACTGGACCGGCTCCGTCGGCTTCATCACCCCGGAGATTATGGAGGCGCACTTGCCCAAGCCCTCCGACGAAACCAACTTGTTGATTTGCGGCCCTCCTCCTATGGTTTCTGCCATGAAGAAGGCCGCCCAGACCTTGGGCTACGCCAAGGCCAGACCTGTGAGTAAGTTCGGCGACCAGGTGTTTGTTTTCTAGACTATAGACAAAAGTCCGGCGCCAGTGAAAGGTGTATTATGACTGTGGTGTAGACAATTAATGGGGATTGAGATATTCTGACAGTGTGACGGGAACTAGAAGAGTGCTCAGCATTACAAGAAAAGTGGAATGGATTGAGAGCAGAGGAAGTGATTGAAAGGTTTGACACGAGAAGCGTCGGCTCGATAGGCTGGAAAGCCGGAGGTGAAAGTCTACCAAACGGTGAAGCTACCCTCTTAATGATGTTGTTGGACGATATCCGTGAGCGTATTTCGGGGCCACAGAATGTTTTGCCCCGGAATCTCACAGGTTTTTTGAGGAAAGCTTCCAGAAACCTTCGAAAAAAAAAACCACAAATGTAAGCTTCACAGCGGCCCTCATTTGGCGCCTGGCATTGACATTGGACTTTGATCTGGGAATGAGTTGCTCAGGCTAGTTGTAAAAACTACCAGCAAAATCAAGCACCAACAATAAAAACCAGACCCAGATTGCAAACCACCAGAGCATATGTCTAGGAGCTGGCACCCAACAAAATGCCACCCAATCATAAATTGGGCCGTCTCTTGTATTTGCAGCTTTCGCATGCGCGACTCGGCACATGGCCCGCATGACCTGTGCCATCTCTGCGTACCAGAATACTAATAACAACTACCCACCTCCACAATTCACCTTCACGGCAAACCATCTTCCCAAAAGCAAAACACAAAAAACTACACCAAAGCTCCTAACCCTCATCCTAATAATCTCACAATGAAGCTCTGGTGGCTACTAGCGTTTGCCCTTGCCACCGAAACACTTGGGTCTACGGTTCCACAGTGGGAATTTGCGGGCGGCTACATCCAAAGCGCCCTCGATGACGAGCACGCCGACATCGACAACGTATTGCGCTCCCCCTTGAACCGCAAGTTGCCGCCTGTCACCCGCAGACCGCAAGAAAAGGAGAGGCGGCTAAAACCAGGGGAAGTCCCCAGCTACGTGATTGAGTACGCCCCCTACGTGCACCTCTACTCCGAGGAGCGGTACTATCCCTACGACATCCTGCAGTTCGTGGAGCACTTCACCGTGACGTACAAGAACGGCACCGTGGTGGAAGGCACCGACCAAGGCACGTTGAACATCACGCTGTTGGGCGACCTCCCCAAGATCTCCAAGCTCTTTCTCACCTGCAAGGAGGACTTTGACACGGACCCCGAGTGGATCACCGGGTTGAGGAACAAGCCGTCGCTTCGAAACGGCGAGATCAAAGACGCGCCAGCAACCCTCATTGTGGTTGACAAGGGCAACGGGTGGGTGGACGCGTTCTGGTTCTACTTCTACTCGTTCAACCTCGGGCCCTTTGTCATGGGGTCTGGGCCGTACGGCAACCACGTGGGCGACTGGGAGCACTCGTTGGTGCGGTTCTACAACGGCGAGCCCGTGATTGTGTGGATGTCGGCCCACGGCGGCGGCGGCGCGTACTTCTACAACAACTTGGAGAAGTACGAGCTCGACCCGAAGCACCCCATCATCTTTTCTGCGCGGGGAACGCACGCCAACTACGTGTCGGTGGGAACGCACCCACACGACCTTCCCTACCAGATTCTCTGTGATTTCACCGACAGGGGCCCGTTGTGGGACCCGACGAAAAACTACTTGGGGTACACGTACGACGGGCGCTTCGTGACGCCGGCGCTGGAAAACGTCAATCCGAAGTACAGCGGGCGGGAGGCGCGGTACGGCCACTGGCTCACCTTCACAGGACACTGGGGCGACCAGCAGCTTCCGAGCTCGGACCCGCGGCAAAAACACTCGCTCATCGGCGGCTACAAGTATATCGACGGGCCGCGCGGCCCCTTGAAGAAGAACCTTCTCCGCATCATCCCGTGCGAGCGGCACAAGTGGTGGAACTTCTGGAACGGGTGCAACGTGCGGGAGAACATCAAGTGGGGCATTGGCGTGGAGAGCGAGGGATACAACTGCGGCAACGTTTTCGCGGGCGTGAGGCCCGGCTGGGTGCGCAAAGGGTTGCAGAGACTTACGTGGGGCGGGTGGTTTTGTTTTGTGGTGGACCTAATTTACGGGTAGGCGTGAGTCAGAGGGTGCGGCGATGCGCATCGCGGAAAAAAAAATGACAGATATGACACAAGTGACAGCCCGCGCGTGGGCAGCAGTGGCGGCGGCTTCTAAGCGGCCGGCGGCGAAACGCACGAAATGGGATCCGTCGGCCGTAAACGAAGACGCACCCGCCAGCGTAATCTTTTCTTCAGCTCCGGGCGGTGGGCCCATGTTTGCGTGGTCGCAGCTTGCGTCTGCGCAGCGCCTGCGCGGTTTGCATCCAGGTGGCTAAAGCTTCGCTTACATCCGCACCCCACCCGGGCTATAAAGCACAGCGCACACGGGCACCTTTGGACACATGTCGTACCCCCACGAGCTGAGCGACTTGGAGAAGCACTCCGAGTGCCGAGAGGCGGAGTACTGCGAGGCGTCCGGCAGCCTGAGATGGCAGCACTTCAAAGACTCGTTCAAGCGGGTGTCGGTGGACGAGGACGGCGAGCTCGACGAGGACATGACGGACATCGAGCGCGCCAACCTCCTCACGGCCAAGCTGCCGCTCCAGCGCAAGTTGAAGTCGCGCAACATCACGATGATTGCCATCGGGTCGTCGATCGGGTCGGCGTTGTTCGTCGGGTCGGGCCTGGCGCTCGCCACGGGCGGGCCCGCGGGCATCTTGATCACGTGGACCATCACCGGGTTCGGCATCTTCACCACGATGCAGAGCTTGGGCGAGCTCTCGGTGGCGTTCCCCGTGAGCGGCGGGTTCAACCTCTACGCGTCGCGGTTCATCGACCCGTCGGTCGGGTTCGCGGTGGCGTGGAACTACTTCATCCAGTTCTTGGTGTTGCTCCCGTTGGAGCTCGTCAGCAGCTCGCTCACCATGTACTTCTGGAACAGCTCCATCAACCCGGACGTGTGGGTGCTCATCTTCTACGTGGTTGTGTGCTCCATCAACATGTTTGGCGTGCGTGCGTACGGCGAGACGGAGTTTTTGTTTTCCGCCATCAAGGTGGTGGCGGTGGTGGGCTTCATCATCGTGTCGATTGTTTTGGTGGCCGGCGGCGGTCCTGGCGCGGACCACCACGGCGCCGAGTACTGGCACAACCCCGGCGCGTTCGCCAACGGCTTCAAGGGCGTGGTGTCGGTGTTCATCACTGCGGCGTTTGCGTACGCGGGCGTGGAGCTCGTCGGCTTGGCCGCGGCCGAGTCCGAGAACCCGCGCACCGCGTTGCCGCGCGCCATCAAGCAGGTGTTCTGGCGCATCTTGATGTTCTACTTGGTGTCGTTGACGTTGATTTGCTTCTTGGTGCCGTACAACGACCCGCGGCTCTTGGGGCTGTCGTCGGTGGACGTGACCGCGTCGCCGTTTGTCATTGCCATTGAGCAGGGCGGCATCAAGGGCTTGCCCCACGTGATGAACGCCGTCATCTTGGTGTCCGTCATCTCCGTGGCCTCCACGTCCGTGTACGCGTCGTCGCGCACCTTGACGTCGTTGGCGGAGCAGGGCTTGGCGCCCAAGATCTGCGCGTACGTGGACCGCGAGGGCCGCCCGTTGGTGGCCATCGCCATCAGCAACGTGTTTGCGTTGCTCTCGTTCGTGGCCGCCAGCGGCAAGCAGGGCGACGTGTTCGACTGGCTCTTAAGCATCTCCGCGTTGAGCTCCATTGCGCTGTGGATCTCCATCAACTGGGCCCACATCCGCTTCCGCGCTGCGCTCCGCGCCCAGGGCAGGGGCACCGGCGAGTTGACGTTTGTGGCGCAGACGGGCGTGGCGGGCTCGTACTTTGGCTGTGTGATTTTCTGCTTGGTGTTGGTGGCGCAGTTCTGGTTGGCGCTCTTTCCGATCAAGCACCAGCCCAGTGCCTACGACTTCTTCTTGGCCTATCTCGGTGCGGTGATTTTGCTTGTCTTCTACGTGGGGCACAAGATCTGGAAGCGCAACTGGATCTTGCAGATCCCGGCGGACAAGATCGATGTCGACACGGGGCGGCGCGAGACCGACCTCGAGCTTCTCAAGGAGCAGATTCGCCACGAGAAGGACGTCATGAGCCGCAAGCCGTGGTACGCCAAGTTCTACCACCTCTGGTGCTAAAGAGGGACGAGAACGAGATCAGAGGAAGAAAAGAAGATAGATTGCAAGGAGAGGACTTATAGATAACGTGAAAATAAAGTGAAGATGGAGAATGAAAGGGTAGAGAAGATGGGGAATGAAGAAACACAGAAAGGCTTTGAAGAGGAAGCAGAGTAAAGTGTAGAGGGAATAGAAGCCAAAAAATATTTGAAAGAATTGGAAAAAATTGAAGGAGGGAGAAAGGGCTTGGAAATACAGAGAATGAAGAGAATGTAGATAAATTTGGGAATGCAAAGACAATGAACAATTGAGCGACATCGAAGGGAATGGAGAAAATAACGATTGTGTTAATCTCAAGAATTGACAGAGTCTGGAGAGGAATGAAAACAAGAGAACCTAGCGAAAGAGGGTTTTAATGACTAAGAAGAGTTAATGAATCAAGAGAACCAAATAATAAAAGGATTTCATGAGTTTAAGTAGGAGAACTTAAAGAGCGAAGATAACCAAGAGTGTGAACTGAGAGAACATACAGAACTTACAGAACTTAAGAACTTACAGCACTTAAGAACTTACAAAACAAACAGGATAAGTAAAAGAAATCAAGAGAGCCAAGAGAGTTCCAAATTTGGAGAGCTTACATAAGTAAAAGAAACAACCCACTAAGAATTCAAAAACATTAGTGAGCTGAGATACCTAAGAGATATTAGAGGCTGAAGAACGAAGAGAACGAAGATTGAATGACCTAAATGACCAAGGAAACAAACAGAATCGGGTAACTGAGAGACCTATCAGGAAAATGAGAACAATCAGAACTAACAGAAGTAAAGAATTAACCGAGCTAGCAGAACTAACAGACCACAGAACTGAGAACCAACAGAACTAGCGGAGCCCACCGAACCAAGAACTGAGAAAGCCAAAAAGCAACAACTGCAAGATCTGAAAAAACCCAAATCCAAAGGTATCACGAGACCCAATACCGCACACACCAAAGCCTGAGTTTATTCTCAACGCAAACAGCGTGGCCTCAGCACAGAGGCCGGATGCGCACGCACTCACTCGCGTATCGCGCACCACGCACCACATTCGCACCCACCGCATTCGCACCCGCCTCTTCCGCACCTCACCATGTCCGGCCGGCACGACGCGCCCAAAAACTACGGGTTCGGCGGCGTGTTCAAGTCGCTCACCAAGTCGCTCAAGCCCGCGTCCGGCCGCGTGCCCGTGGTCATCAACGCCAAGGTCGTGGGCGGCGGCGCCGACATGCAGGGCCTCCTCGCCCGGCTCCAGAACGGCACGCTCGCCACGCGCGTGGCCAGCGCCGAGGAAATCACCGGCGCGCTCGCGCAGCACCTGGTGTCGTCCATCCCCGAGATCTGGTACCTCGCGCGCGACCTCTGCGACCGGCGGCACGCGCCGGCGGTGCGGCGCACCGCGTTGCGGCTCATGGCGCAGTGCATCGCCCACGACGACATCGCCACCGTCAGCAACCAGCTCATGTACTACCGCGACGTGGTGCGCTTCTGCGGGTTCGGCGCCGCGCAGCTCGACCCCGAGTTCGACCTCTTCTTCGCCGCGGTGCGCACGCTCACCGCGGACGGCAAGGACATCCACGACCTCTGCATCTACAACCAGGAGCGCAGCTGGCCCGAGTTCATGCTCCTCAGCTTGGCGACTGCGCGCGACGCCGTGCTCGCCGCGGCCGACACGGACGCGCCCGGCCGCGTGGTGGGCACGCTCTGCGCGTACCTCCACAACTGCTGCAAGTTCAACTTCCTGCTCTTGGACGAGCCGTTCGTGGCCGCCGTGTTGGACCACCTCGCGCACGCCGCGCCCGCGCTCGCCGCCCCGGACGTGTTGCTGCGCGTGTGCGAGCTCATCAACGTCATCGCCGTGTTCGGCTACGTGCCGCCCCAGTGCTACCCGGCCACCTTCCAGCTCCTCTGCTGGCTCGCGTCGTTCTCGCCCGAGCTCCACAGCACCTGCAGCGACTCGGCCACGCGGCTCTTTGTCGCCGCGCCGCACGCCGCCTTGGACGCGGTGTTGGCGCCGTTGCACAGCGCCGCGCTCCGCGAGTACGCGGGCGCCAGCGTCGGCCACGCCGAGCTCCGCCTGAAGGCCTCCCACCGCGCGTTGCTCACCGCCTTGGGCGCGCTCGCCGTGCTCGAGAGCATGCTCCTGCGCTGCGGCCTGGACCACATGCCCGACCACGTCTCCATCGCCTACGACGCGCTCTACTGGGGCATCGACGAGTGCCTCGCGCTCAACGTCACGCTCCTCAACAGCGGCCTCCTTCGCATCTTCGACCACTTGTTCTCGCCCTCCGACGACCCGCAGAGCGCCGCGCGCTTCGCCTCGTTGTTCCCGTTCTACGCCTGGTTCTCCTCCACCTGCTCCGTCGTCGACCTCCTCGCCAAGGCCAAGCTCAACAGCTCGCAGGACCGCAGCTACTGGGCCGCCATCTGCTCCTCCATCTACGAGCAGCACCGCGCAAACGGGCCGCTTGCGCCCGAGGAAAAGCTCGTGCACCTCTTCATGCTCCACCCGGACTGCGTCGACCACGACATCGTGGCCTTCATCATCGACACCTACGTGGCCGAGAACATGTGCACGTCCTTGCACCCGTTCTACATCGACAACTGCAACGCGTTGCTCCGGGCGTTCTACTTCCAGAAAATGCCCCCCGCCATCCGCATCAACGTGCTCAAGGCCATCAAGGCCGGCTACGACCGCTCGCTCGCGTTCTCCGACGACGACTCCGTGATCAAGGAAACGGTGCTCCAGGTGTTGAAGTCCGCCCAGACAGAGGACGACGAGAGCGTCACCGACTACATTCTCCACACCTTCTTGGTGGACTTCCTCAAGGCGTCGTCGTTGCCGGTGTTCCACTCGGTGATTGGCGTCTTCACGCCGCACTTTGCCTCCTCGGCGAAACCGAGGCTCGTCAGAACGAAGACGCTAGCCTCCGCGGGCTCGCTTGGCTCCAACGGCTCGCACTCGCAGTTCAACCGCCGGGCGTCCGTGGCCAGCACGCTCGACGAGAAAAACGAGTCGTCGCTCCTGAAGTTCCTCAACGAGCTCTCCAAGAGCATGTGCTCCAGCTTCGTGTCGCTCGCCTACGAGCAGCCGGAAAAGGCAAACGACTTGTTCAACTTCTTGATCGACTTGCTCCGATACTCGTTGCGCACGGAGCCCGCCGCGTCGCTCGCCATCTTGCGCACGTTCGTTCGCATCCGCTGCACCAACGACGGCTCGGTGTTTTTCTCCAACCCCACCGACATGGACGGCCTTGCGACGGCGTTCAAGCGCAACTCCGAGGACGAGTCGTTCGAGTGTAACGCGCAGAGCTTGTGGATGTACCCGGAGTCCGTGCCTTTTCTTCTGGCCAACTACTTTGACGTGCCGTGCCCCCGGTTGGTGATTGCGCCCGAGGCCAAGTTCAACGACAAAAAACCGGTGTACTCGGTCCACAGACTTGACATTGCCAAGTGGGTCGACATTGTGTTGCTCGTCATAGAGGAGCACATCCACTGGGAGTTGTACTCGTACGTCTGGGCGCACATGTGCTCTCAGCTCTTCAACATGAGGGTCTTCTGGCACTTGCGGGAGCACGTCATCCGGATACTGGAGCTCGCCTGTGATCAGTTGACGTTGAACTTCCCAAAAAGCCTCACGTTCCCGATCCCCCACTCGTCGCTCACAAAGTCCGACTTGCAGGTGGCCTACATCCGCAACTTGTCGGCTTTGATCGGGTACCACGACCTCTTTTCCAAGCAGGAGGAGGACCACATTGTGAGCTCGCTTCTCTTTGGCTTGAGCGCGTGGCAAAAGACCGCCATTCCATGCATCCACATGTTGACAATCACCTGCTACGAGATCCCCGAGTCTCTCAAACGGTACTTGCTGCCGATTTTGTCGAAGTTGCAGACCGGAACCACCAACGTCTTCGCGGGTGCCCTCATCTTGGAATTTTTGATGGCCTTGACGCAGGTCCCGTCCTTGACTGCCGACTTCACCAACGAGGAGTTCAAGCAGGTTTTTGCAACCTCGTTTCGGTTCATCGAGCACGCGCTCCACCTGCGCAAGCTAAACAACCGCAGAGGCGACACCGAGTCCAGGACCTCGGAGGCGAGAAACTCGGTCCAAAGCCATGGTATCGACGCGCAGGTTGACCGCAAGCCGTCCACGCAAAAGACAACCGTGACGCCCATCTTGACACTGTACTTGTTGATGGTATCTTTCTCCGTGATTGGCCGCTGGTTTCTCTCCATCGACATTGCCGATCGCTCGAACATCAGCTCGTTCATCATCGCAAGCATGATTTCGTGCACCGGGGCCAAGAGCGTGGGCGACCTCGACACAATGACAATTGCGTTCATGGACATGGTGAGCCGATTCACCTACAGCAACATCCCGTTGAAAATCGTCACCAACCTCACCAGCAGATCGTTCACCAACTTCACGGGCGTCAGCAACAAGTGGATCGTGGGCCACGGTATCGTAGAGATCATCACCAACCCCAAAAACGGCGACTCCACAATCATCTTGAGGAGACCGAGCGGCGTGTCCGCGTTCCACATCCTGTTGGACGCCAGCATGGTGCCGCCAAACACAGACCTCGCGGACAACAAGGCGTTGATCTCCAACAGCTACATGCTTTTGCAGCTCTTCAAGCCGCTGGTGCAGGACAGCATGTCCAAGCCGTTGCCGTTGTCCGACGATGCCGTCACCGAGCGGGCCATCAACACGTTCGACCGCATCCCCGTGGTGGCGCACCACAAGGCCGGGATCGTGTACATTGCGCCGGGCCAAAAAGACGAGTCCGAGATCCTCGCCAACACCGTGGGGTCTCGCGACTATCAGCAGTTTTTGGAGGGGCTCGGCCGCATGATCAAGCTCAGCACGGCCGAGTCTCTCTACGTGGGAGGCTTGGACAAGGCCGGCGGCACCGACGGCGAGTACGCGTATTTCTGGAGCGACGAGGTGACGCATCTCATCTTCCACACCACCACGATGATGCCCAACATCGCCACGGACAAGATGTACCTCTTGAAGAAGCGGCACATTGGCAACAACCACGTGAACGTTTTTTTCGACGAGTCCGGGTTCCCGTTCAACTTCAACGTGATCAAGTCGCAGTTCAACTTCTTGAACGTGGTGGTGAGTCCGCACACGTTGCGGAAGCGGTTGGACGAGAAGAGCGACCGGCCGTTCTACAAGGTCAAGGTGTTCCGGCGCAGCGGGTTGCCCGGCATCTTCTCCACCACGCACTACAAGCTCATTTCGCTCGAGCAGCTCCCGCATCTTGTGCGCAACATCGTGATCATGGCCAACAAGTTCTCGGACATCTGGCACAACATGAACGCGGACGAGACGTTCACGAGCAGCTGGCAGCTCCGCGTCGACCAGTTGAACAAGCTCCGGGAGAAAACGGTGGAGTCGCAGCGGCAGGTGCGGGAGGAGCCGGCGTCCACGGACCTCAAGACGATGGAGGCGGTGTCGAAAACCACCGCCGAAGCGTTTTTGGAGCAGCTCCAGGTCACAGACCTCCTGCTCTACGACCGGCCGGCCGCGTCCACCGACGACTTCAACGTCAAGGAAAACGACCTCTACTCGCATCTCGAGTTCAACTCATACGCCTAGGCACCCTTGCCGGTCCCAGGCAAGACTAATCAGTATTTATTAACACGCACCGGACTCGCGGCGCGGCCGTTTCAACCGGGCCCCGCCGAGAGACGGCCAAGACAGGCGGAAGCTAAAATTATCTTATCAATCTGGGGCATGTCCGGGGACGGGGCCCACGTGACCGCGGGCGGCGACCGATGGCCACCGAAAACCCCAGGCGAGCAGTTAGATCCTGCATGAGGCGGGGTAGCGCAATATACTCCTCGGCGGGAATTGCGTCATTTGGAAAAGTGATTTTGCAATTCAGACCCCAGCCAGCGCCCAGGCCACGCCCTCAAAGCTCCCTCGACCCTGCTCCCCCTTTTGTTTTTCGTGTGACTCGACTCTCGTGTGTGCCGCGCCGCCTATGCGAAGAAACGTGATTAGGCCCGCTTAGCAAACTTTGAGCGCCACCAAGCAATAACCTCAGCTACCACTGACCCCCAGCACCACCGCCGAATCTCCCAGCGGTAAGCAGCGCTCCCCCAACGGAAACCCCGCCTTTCTCGCCGGCCATGTCCAACATCTCCATTTCTATGCAAGAGTGGCAAAAGCTCTCGTTTGCCGCCCTCCAGTCCGTCAACGCCACCTTGAGCAAGGAGTCCGAGGCGTTGCAGAACCTCGCCTCGCAGTACGTGGAGCAGCGCGAGTCGCAGATCGACTTGATCACCAGCTTGAGCCTCATGTACGAGGCCACCGCCCGCGGCGGCAAGATCGTGTGCTGTGGCATCGGCAAGTCGTACAAGCTCGTGACCAAGACCGTGGCCACGCTCAAGTCCTTGTCCATCCCCGCGGACCAGTTGCACCCGTCGGAGGCGTTGCACGGCGACTTGGGCTTGCTCCGCGACAACGACTGCTTGATCTTCTTCACCGCCAGTGGCAACACGCCCGAGCTAATACAGTTGTTGCCCCACGTCCCGCAGCCGATCCCCATCGTGTTGCTCACGTGTGCCCGCGAGTCCAAGCTCTCGCAGCACCCGCGCGTCAAGAGCCTCTTGCTCGCCACGTTGCCCGAGCACTTGAAGGAGACCACCATCCACGGCATCCCCGCGCCCACGGTGTCGGCCACGTTGTCGCTCGTGTTGGCCGACGCCGTGGTGTTGGCGTTGTCCGAGATGATCGAGCTCGACCACATGAAGCGCAAGAAGGCCTTCTCCATGAAGCACCCCGGGGGCTCCATCGGCTCGGACTTGAGCCACTTGAACGACAACTACCTCGGCATGGACACCGCGCGCTCGGTGTCCAGCGCCTCCGACCACTTGAACGCGCCCGACAGCTACACGTCGTTGTTGTCGTTGGACCAGCTACGCGACAGCTTCCGCGCCTCGTCGATTCTGTCCCTGCCCGGCGGATCCGACATCGAAGACGTCTACGGCACCGTGTACTCGGTGCTCTCGATGAAGATCTCCACGGCCCCGAAAAACACCTACTTCACCGTGTCGAAAGACGCGCTCGCGAAATGGAGCGAGCTCGAGTTGTTGCAGAACATGGCCCTCTACGACTACTTGGTGTACAAGACGGATAAGAAGGCCTACGCGGCCGAGTGCCCGAGTCTCCGCGCCCAGTACAAGAAGTTCAAGGTGTCGGGAGGAGACTTTGCCATGGATGAGTTTGTGAGCTCGTTCACTTCGATCCAGGACCCCGGGCGCTAGCACGGGCGGTCACCAAAATTTTCAAGCACGGTAGGAAACTTTTACAGTATGGGACGGATATATTCTTAGTTAGTCAACTATGATATCGGTATATTTACTATTAACAACAAAGTGCTCTGCGAGCATTACAACCGGGGCAGGGTGCCCCGATGACTTTAAACACGATCGGCATCCACCAAAGCAGTCTCGGCCACCACAATCATCTTCTCCACGGACGCCAAGTGCTTTCCGTAACTATTTTTCATGGAAAGCTGCTTCAAGTATTGCCGCAACTTCACCACCAACTTCTTCTTCTCGGGGCTTTTGGGGTCAAAGCCCTCCACAAGCTTTTGGATCACGTAGTTTGCATACTGGTCCTTCATCATGAGCGCCAACGGCGAGTCGTCCTCCACATTCTCCTTCTCCAACGACTCGTTTCCGGACATCACCTCCGCCAAAATCCTGCGTCTCTGCTCCAAAGTGCCATGCTTGATGCACTTTTCAATGACGTTCGACGCGAACTTGTGCTTGGAGAAATTCACAATCGAGCTCAACGCTACCTTGAGAATTTCTTCCTGGTCTTCGCGATCTCCATGCTCCAAGATGTGCTGGATGACGTAGTTGCCGTACTGGTCCTGGATCAAGTAGAAGATGAAGCGCTTCAACTCCGCCAAAATGACCTGCTGGTCCTCGATTTCTGAGTACTCCAACAATCTCTGAATCACACGGCATCCGTAGGGATGTGTGGACAAGTGGTAGATGTGGCTGTTCAAGCTGTCAAGAATGAACCGGATGTTCTCGAAAGGAATCTTCTCAATCGACTTTTGAATCACATGGTTACCGTTCTGATCCTTTGCGCAGATCAAGACGTATTCTCTCAACTCCTCCACAATCAGCTTCTGGCCCTCCAAATGGATGTACTCGAGTGCTCTTTGCACAACTCGGCATCCGTACATCTGCAACGAAAGCTCGTAGATGTTGCCGATCATGCACCCCAAAAGAACCTCCTTCTGTGTGGCCAGGCCGTGCTCAAAGAACTTCTGGATCACGTAGTTTCCAAAAACATCGGTCATGAGCTCGGGCGCAATGTCGCGGATTTCGTTGAAGGCTACTTCCTTCTCCTCCTCGGACGCGTGGGGCAACTTTTGCTGGATGAACCTGGACCCGTGCTGGTCCTTGGTGAACTCCACAATGTGGCCGTAGATATCCTTCAAGTAGTAGTCCTTGCCCTTGGAGTTGGAGCGGACCTCCTCCAAGAGCGGCGAGCGGTAAATGTGGTGGCCGGACTTGCCGTTGCCGTTGCCCGAGCCACGCCCCTGCTTGAATTTGTTGGGGCCCGGATTCGGGGAAACTCCGCTGGAGCGAGCGCCAGACGCAGGAGAGTGCTGCGGGCCCTTGCCGCCGGAGCCGCGCGACTTCAGAGACGTTTCCGGCTGCTTGGGGGTGGTGGACTTCTTGGGCGCGGAGGTGTTTTGCGGAGGCGGGGACGCCGGGCCGCTGCCGTACATGGAGTACGGGTTGAACGGCTGGAACACGAACCCCTGCTGCGGCGTCCTGTTCATCAAGCCGATGCCCGGCAAAGCGCCGCTTTTGGGGGGCAGCGCCGCGTCTTGCTTGGGGCTCTTCTGGGCGGCTTCGGCGGGGGCAGGAGGTGCGTTCTCCGGCGCAAGCGGGGCCTCGGCGCCGTACGGCACGCTGTACATTGCCCCGTCGCTGAACGGCGGAGGCCCGCCCATCATGAAGAACGGAGGGCTCACCGGGGGAAACACGGGCCCCGGCTTCGGGTACCCCTGCTGCAAGCCTGCGGGCGGCTGGAGCGGGGCCACGGCGCCGTCGAGGAAGTAGTTGAAGTTCTGGTGGGGCGTGAACGAGGTAGCCGTGGCCGGGTTCCAGAAGCCCTGGTGGTGCTTGTCTTGGTGGGCGGGCGGCGGCGGGTCCGCGTGGGCCAAGGCGGCCGAGGCCTGGATGGGCGAGTTGTTGTTGTAGTTGTCGATCTTCTCGCTGATGGACTGGTGGCGCGAGTTGCGCAGCGGCATGTTCAAGTTCTCGTTCATGGAGCCGTGCGGGGTGAAGGCGCCGGCCGCGGGCGGGTCGGTGAAGCTTGTGCGGCGGTGGTGGTCCGCGGCGGCGTCCAACGAGAACAGCGCCAAGGTGCTGGAGAGCTCGATCTCCTTGGTGGCGTCGGCGACCGCGGAGAACTTCTGCAAGAAGCTGTCCTGCGGCGGGTGTCTGCTGGCGATGCCGCCGCTGATGGACGCGGTGCCGAGCGGGAACGGCGGCGGCTTGGCCGCGGCGGGCGTGGGCGCCGCGAGCGCGTGCGGGCCGCCGGTGCTGGCGGCGTACGACACGTGCGCCAAGCTGGTCTTGAAGTCAAAGAGATTGCCCTCGAACTCGCCCGTGTCGCCGAACGAGAAGCTGCGGTTGTCGCGGCGCGACGACCCGAGGAGCGACGCCACGTCGGTGTCCACGGTGTCGAGCACGCTGCGGTAGTTGGCCGCCATGTTGGGGCTGGACGGGTTGGAGGGGTTGGACCAGATGGTGTCGGGCATTATGTACAAGAGGCGGCGCGGGCCGGGGAGGCGGGCGGGTGGCGGGCGGCCGGGGACGGGCGGGAGCGCAGGGGTGGGCCACGGGGTGGTGGCGGGACGGCGGGGCGGAGACGGGAGGTCGGACGGTGCACCGATTTGGGTGTGAAGGTTACCAGGCCGGGCTTGAGGACAACACCCGCGCTGTGTGCAGGCGGGGCCGCCAGATGTGGAGATTGGTTGGGCAAAGAAAGTAGGCAAAGAAATTGGGCGCGGGGGAGGGAATTGTGGGGGTTTGGCGAGGGTTGGGAGCGGGCGGGGCTGGCGGGTGGTTTGGTAGTTGTTGGCTTGGTAGTTTGGTGGTTTGGTGGTTTGGTGGTATGGTGGTTTGGTGGTTTGGTCCTGGGCCTGTTTGGGGCCGTTCGCAGTCACCAGCGGGCATGGCGGGACCCGCACCGGGCTGCGTGCCATTGCACACGGCCGCCATTTGGCACTTGCCATGTGGCTTTTTTTTGCAGTTCTTTCTGGTCTTTTTTGGTCTTGCTTTTTTCTTGCTTGGGTCTTGCTGTGGTCTTGCTTTTTTCTTTCTTTGGTCATGTTTTCTCTTGCTTTGGTCTTGTTTTCCTGTCGTTGGTCTCTTTCATTTATTTTTTTTGCCCTTTCTTTTCTGGACCGTTTCTGCCGCTTCGTTGGGGCCACGGCTCTGCATTTGCACCCGCGACACCGCGCAGCCACCGGCCGCACACTCACGCCTGGCTCCCTCGCACCACCACTTCTTATTCCCAACGCCCGCCACCTGCGCCAAAAACCAGCAAAACCCAGCAATTGTGCAAACCCAGAGAACCCCGAAACCCCAAAAACCGCAAACCCCGCCAAACAAACCCACAGTCGGCAATCTGGTCCTACCCGCCGCTGCTCCTTTTCCCCTCCCTCTATCCTTCTCCCGCGCTCCGCGCCTCGCACCCTCGCACCCGCACCCGCCATGCCCCGCCCCCACAACCACGGCAGGCTACTAAACCTCCTCTACAAGAAAACCGTGCCTGAGATCCGACCCAAGGTGCCGATCGTGCGGCGGCTCCTCTACGAGCAGGAGCCCGAGGGCAGCGGCGCGCGGTCCGTGCTCGACGACTTGATGCACGCGCAGTGGCAGCAGCAGCCGCTCGACGCCGCCGTCGCCGCCGTGCACGCGGCCGCGCCCGGCGCGCCGCGGTCCGCGGTGCTCCGCCTCCGCTGCAACAACGCCTACGTGGGCCGCACGGACTTGCACGACATCTACCCCGTGGTGCGCGACCGGCTGTACTTCCTCGGCGGCGAGTTGCGCAAGGGCTTGCGCTTCCACGTGGTCAAGGCCCGCAACCCGTACTCGTTGATGTTCACGGGCCACTTCTACTTGGTGTTCGCCAACCACGCGCAGGCGTGCGCGTACCTCCTCGAGACCGCCGGCAAGGTGCTCAACGGCGTGCCCGTGCTGCTCGACTTTGTGGCGCCGCAGGAGCCGCACCTCCAGCAGATGGCGCTGCCCGCGCTCGCGCCGGGCTTCCGCGCGCCGCCGCGCTTCTTGCACCTGTGCGAGACCTTCCGCCTGGCCGCCGCCGCCGCCGTGTTCGCCGGCTCGCAGCCTCACACAGAGCTCCTCGCGGAGCTCGCGCGCGCGCGCACGGACCGGCTGCACTACACGGGCGCCGCCGCGGACCCGTTGAGCGCCGTGCTCGCGCGCTTCGCCAGCGTGCCCGCGCGCTACAGCCTGGTGGTGGTGCGCGGGCTCCCGCTCGGCGTGTCCGCGCCGGCGTTGCAGAGCCTCTTCTGCGACTACGCCTTCGCCACCGAGCACGACCCGCAGCAGTCCATCGTCCCCTTGCACGCCAACGCCGCGCTGCAGCTCACCATGACCTTGCTCCGCTTCCGCGACGAGCAAACCGCGCGCGCGTTCGTGCGCAACCACCACGGCCGCCGCTGGGAAAAGCTCCACACGCGCAAGGTCAAGGCCATGTACGAGCCCATCCTCTGCGAGGTGGTGGACTAGCCGCCCGCGCGCGGCACACAGGGCCAACGCGCGGCTGTAGATTAGTGACATAGTATACATTACGAGTCCAAGCTCTTCCAGCTCACGCGCACGAGGCTGTAGCTGCTGGTGGCGACCGGGTGGAGCTGCTCCGCCGACGCGCTGCCCGCCGCGGTGGTCTTGACAATGGCGTACTTCTCCCACAACTTCTTCTGCCGCCAGATGAGAATGATGGTGTCGTTGCCCAGCCACCCGAGCACGGCCGTGTCCAGCGCCACGTGGCCGTGCGTCTCCGCGTGGTACTGGCTCGTGTTCACCGAGCAAAACGACCACGTCGACTGGAAGTACGGGAGCGGCAACTTGAACCGGCCCAACAGGTGCAGCCGGTTGGCCGGCTCGCGCCCGCCGTCGTACACGTCCGCCGCGTCGCCGAGCTGGAACACGTGGAGCGTGGCCTTGTCCGACAACACCGCCAACTTGCTGTCGTTGGGCGAGAACTTCATCGACGTGATGATGGCGCGGTCGAGCCCGCGCCGGAACTCGTACATCAACGCCGTGCTGTGCGTGGCGTGCACACGCACAATGGTGCCCGTTTCGCTCGCGGACGCCACCATGGTGCCCGTGCGGTTGAGTGTGATGAACCGAATGCCGGACTTGTGCGCCTTGATGATGCTCACCGTGTTCTTTTCCTGGCCCTCCGGCGACACGTCCACCAACTGGATCTGCCCGACGGCGCGGCCGGGAAACGCCAACATCTGGCCCTTGGCGTCGCGCCCGGGTTCGGCCGCGCCCGCGTGCACCGCGGGCTGCACCGACAAGTCCGCCAACCCGTGGGTGTTGGCGATGGTTTCGTACGACGCCACTTTCTTCGGCGGCGCCGAGAACTCGTACACGAGCACGTGGTTGGCGAGCACCACCACGATGCGCACGCGCGAGAGCAACACGTTGAGCACCAGGCTCATGAAGCTGAGGTTTAAGCTGGGCCGCCGCTTGAGGTCGTCCCAGATGACAATCTTGGTGCTGGGGAACTTGGGGTTTTTCCCGCCGCCCACCATCGCCAAGTAGTTTGTGCGGTGGAGCATGGCTACGTGGCCAATGCCCGTCCCGGCGCCGTTGGCCGCCGTGAACAGTCGCCGCACGCGCAAGTCGATGGGGTTGGTGTTGTAGACGAGAAACCCGCTTTCGTGTGCAATGGAGAAGCAGCCCTGGTCCTGGTTGAACGCCACGTCCAACACAGTCATGGGCTCGTCGGGGCCGCCGCGAGACATGCCGGGGGGCGGATAGACTTTAGGGTTTGGGCCGGCGATGTGACGAAAGGCAAACGATGGAAGTGGGCGGCTGCCGGGGGCGCCTGCCGGGGACTCGGGGGAGAAGCGCGTCGTCAGAGGGAAACGCGTCGGGGTGAAACGCGGCCTGTTGCAGCAGGTCTAGAAAAGTGGTTTCTGGTGGTGATGTGGGGAAGGCTGGTGTGGCTCCGACGCACAATCGGGAGCGCGGTAGACGGCGCGATAAATATAGAAGCACTCGGTAAAGAACAACAACAAAAGAGGGAAAAAAAAGACAGCACAAAAACAGCCTCGCCGCCGCCGCTATTGTTGAGTGTTAGTATTGTTCGCTCGCTTGCAGTATCCCTCTTTTTTTTTTTCTTTTTTTTTTTGTAGAAAAGGCGTCCGCAAGTAGCACCTTCGACCATGACATTTCTACTTGAGCCAGCGCAGGTTCCCCAGTTCAAAAAAATTAGTTGCCCGTGTCGGAAATGGCGTTTGGCGCATGGAGCTGTGCTGTGCAGTTTGTTGACCGGCAGAAGTTTCGTGTTGTGCATGGCGTTGCGTCGAGACGCAGCCAGCAAGAGTTGGTGGAGGCGCTGCTCGACACGTTGATCACGGCGCTGGGCTGGACGGCGCTCGTCGCGCTCGTTGCCGCGGCGGTGCTTTAGTCGCTCTCGAGATCCATCACCTCCTCGTCGCTGGAGGCCTCGCCCTTCTTGAGCTCCTCCGCGAGGGCGTCAAGGTCGCTTGTGGGCTCGGCGTTTCTGGCAGGGAAGCCGGCGCCTGCGCGCGGCGCGAGCATCTCCAGGAGCCGCGCGTCCATGTCGGCGAGAAACATGTTGGAGTCGCGGTTGCACAGCAATGCCTTCTTCAAGAGGTCCTGCGCGCAGCCGTCGGCCGGATCGATGGCCAACGCATCGTGGAGCACCTGGATGGCCTTGTGGATATCGCACAACTCAATGTACACCAAGCCCATGGCCGCGAGCGTGTTGCAGTCCGTCTGCGCGCTGAGCTTCAACGCCTGGTTGAAGCAGTCCAACGCCTTGTACGGGTGGTGGGACTTTCTGTAGACGTGGCCGAGGTTTGTGTGGATGGCGATCCACGTCTTCGAGTCGGAGTTGAGGTAGCGGGCCGCGCCGAGCGCCTCCTGGAACACGGCCTCGGCGCGCTGCAACGAGCTGCGGTGGTAGTGCACCACGCCCAACTCGTTGAGGAGGAGCGGGTCGGTGCTGCAGATCTGGTACGACGCCAAGAGGTACTCCTCGGCCAAGTTGATGCTCTTCATCTGCAAGTGCTGCATGCCGAGGTAGAGGTTCGGGAGGTGGGTGCCGGGGCAGAGGCGCGCGGCGAACGCGTAGGCGCTGATGGCCTGCTCGTGCTCGCCCTCGAAGGCGAACGTGTGGGCAAACTCGACCCAGCACTGACCGCTGTTCGGATTGAGCATGGTGGCCTTGCTGAAGAACTTGCGCGCGTCGAGGGTGCGCCCGATGGAGAGGTAGTAAGTGCCGATGGCCTGCCAGGTGAGCGGGCTGGTCGGGTGGTTGTCGGCCAACTGGTGGGCCTTCAAGAAGAGCTTGTTGCGCCCGCCGAGCTCGTACAAGCAGCTGAGGTAGTAGGGGAGCACGGAGAAGTTGTAGGGGTCGGCGTCGAGCACCAGGTCGCAGACCTTTAAGCAGTCGTCGTAGTTGCAGCGCACGTACAAGTGCTCTGCGCGGCAGGCGAGCAAGTCTGCGTTGGCGGCCAAGCGGTAGTCGTCGGCGAGCACGGCCTCCGCGTCCTCAAAATCCGCGGTGTGCACGTACTTGCTCAACTTGCAGGTGTACAAGAGGCGGATCAACTCGGCGTTGTCGTCTGCGTCGGCGTAGTTGAGCAGGCGCACAAAGTCCCACTGCTGGGCCGGCAGGAGGAAGCCGTTGTGGATGAGCTCGTGGAACGCCTCGTAGCACTTGACGTCCACCTGCACCGCCTCCTTGAAGGCCTCCTGCGCGCGCTCGAGGTTGCTCTGGTTGGCGTACACCACGCCGCGGAGGTAGCACATGGAGGCCTCGAGGCGCGTGCCGCCGTCGGTGGCGCGCACCTTGTAGGTGGCGTCCTTGAACGGGTTGTGCTCGCCCAACAAGTCCAACGCGTCGTCCCAGCGCTCGAGCCGCACGAGCGCGTACGCGGCGAGGTAGCGGCAGCTGAGCGACAGCTCGTACTCGGGCCGGCTGAGGAGGCGGTGCGCGCGCAAGAAGTTGCCTCTGTTGACGTGCACCTGCGCGAGCCAGAAGGCGTCGTTGGCGTCGCTGGTGAGTGACAACACCTTGTCGCCGACGTACTCGGCGGTGGCGTAGTGGTGCTGCATCATGGCGTCGTGGCGCCAGAGCCGGAGCTTCTCGGCGCGCGACAACGGCTCGCCGTCGCCGTCGCCGTTGCCGGCGGCGTCGCCGTCCGCGGCGCGGTTGAAGAACAGCAGCAGCAGCGACCCGGGGCTGTCGAAGAGGTGCGAGTTGGGGTTGGGCGGCGTGACGAACACGTCGCGCCGCGGCGCGAGCTGCGGCGAGATGAAGAGCGTCAGGTTGTGCTGCAGCGGGGTTTTGTTGGCGCCCATGGCGGCGGGGCTAGCGGGTAGCGTGGAGGGCAGGATGTGGGGGCCGGGTGATGGCGGGGCTAGTGGCGGGCGATGGCGGGCTGGTGGCGGGTCCGGGACGATGCAGGAGGCGGATGCGCTTGGCAGGCAATTGGTGTTTTTGCCGGGCGCTGGGGTGCTAGTGGGGTAGAAGCGGAGATGGGAGCGAGAAGAAGCGGAGATCAGTGCGCGCTTAAGAGTGCAGTGAGTGCGCGCGGTGGCAGGCAGCCGCGGTGAAGAGTCGCGGTGCCGGTGCCGTGCGCGCCAAACAGAGGAAGTGGCCCGCGCCAAGCAGAGAGCAAGGCGAGGAGCCCGACGCGGCTCACTTGAAATGCAAGGCTGACGCTGTGGGCTACGTGCGTTTGGATCGCCAGCAATGCGATCAGCCCAATGCTCCTGATGTGCGCGCGGCCAGCGGCAGTAAAGTGTGCGAAGTAGAGAAGTGCGCGCGGCCAGTGGCAGTAAAGTGCGCGCGGCCAGTGCCAGTGAAGTGCGCGCGGCCAGTGGCAGTGAGAATTGAGCACACTGCCAGTGCCAGTCAATTGCCAGTCAATTGCCAGTAAATGCCAGTAAATTGCCAGTAAATTGCCAGTAAATTGCCAGTAAATTGCCAGTAAATTGCCAGTAAATTGCCAGTAAATTGCCAGTGAAGGTTGAGGTTGACGGCCAGAAGTTTGTGGAGATCATAAATTTCTCGGGTGAGAAGAGAATCAGACAGATCAAGATCTTCGACGAGGTCACCGTTGAGCAGTGCCAGTAAATGTGCGAAGAAGAGAAGTGCGCGCAATGCCAGTGCCAGTAAATTGCTGATAAAAGTCCAGTCAAGTTCCAGTAAAGTTCCAGTAAAGTGCCAGTAAATTGCAGGTAAATTGCAGGTAAATTGCAAGTAAATTGCCAGTAAAGTGCGCGAAGCAGAAAAGTGGGCGCAGAGCAGTGCCACTAAAGCGCGCAGTGCCAGTGCTAGTGCCAGTGCCAGTGCCACTTGAGCCAGTAAACTGCCAGTAAATTGCCAGTGCCAGTGCCAGTAAGTTGCCGATAAAGTGCCAGTAAATTGCAGGTAAATCGCAGGTAAATTGCAGGTTAAATACCAGAAAGTCCAGTAAAGTGCGCGAAGTAGAGAAGTGCGCGTGGCCAGTGCCAGTGCCAGTAGCCTTCATCCCACAACGTCAAGACAATCAAAACATCTCTTGTTGGTCTTGATTATCGCTGCATTTCATCTTTACTTATCAATTCTTACAATCTCTTTATTATCCTGTAATTTACTTTTCTATCACTTCTACCGATCTTCAAGCCATGTTGATCAATGCGGGCCCTCCATGTCTCACCGCAGCTGCTGGCACACGTTCTAGTTGGGGCGTTCTAATTAGTTACATCGTTACTCTTATTCAAAAATTTAAAGTCTATCTGTCATTATTCAATTTTTCTTCACCATACGTAGTTCACTTTTCTTCAATTTCCATCTTATAGATCACTGGATCAGTCGTTAGACCAGTCGTTCGACCATTGTCAATATTGCAGTAAAGCGCGCGCAGAGCAGTGGCTGGCTGTACACCCCAGCACCACAGCAGTAGACGCCAGGCGCCGGGCCGTAAATGGTAAAAAAAAACCCCAAGCGGGGCAGTAGGACACGTTCGAGAGGCAGCGGAACCCCCCGGGCGGCCCATTTTTCTTTTTTGCAGCGGGCCTGGAAAAAAGCCGCCGGGCGCTTTTGCTCGCCTTTTGTGCGATGAGCTTTCTCACTCCTCCCCCATGTCCGGTCCCCCAGCACAGTTCAGAATCACCGTGGGCTCGTACGAACACAACTTGTTGTGCTTGGCGCTCGTGCTCCCGCGCGGCAAGGAGCCCGTGTTCACGCCCGTGTTCCACTTCCAGGCGCACACGTTGTCCATCAAGGCCATCGACGTGGCCAAGCGCTACTTGGTCACCGGGTCCAACGACGAGCACATCCGCATCTACGACTTGCAGAAGCGCAAGGAGCTCGGCAACTTGTTGAGCCACCAGGGCACCGTGACCACGTTGCGCTTCTCCGCGGACGCCGGCGACGCCGACCGCTCCGTCAAGTCGGGCAAGTGGCTCCTCCTGGGCTCCGACGACGGCCGCATCATCATCTGGCGCACGCGCGACTGGGAGCTCTTCGGCACGTTGAAGGGCCACCAGGGCCGCGTCAACGACGTGGACATCCACCCGTCCGGCCGCCTCGCCATCTCCGTGGGCGCGGACAGCACCGTGCGGCTCTGGAACTTGATGACCGCCAAGAAGGCCGCGGTGTTGAAGATCCGCGGCCGCGACCACGTGGGGCAGCCCGCCGAGCTGGTGCGCTGGACCGCCGACGGCTCCCACTTTGTCGTGGGCTTGTTGACGCAGTTGTTCGTGTACGCGCTCGGCGCCGACGAGGCCCACATCGCCCGCAAGCTCAAGTACACGTCCACGTTGATGTGCGCGCAGCCGCTCGTGGTGGCCGGCGTGGAGTACCTCGCCACGGGCCACGCCAACGGCGCCATCGAGTTCCTCCGCATGGACGCGCTCTTGCTGGGCGCCGCCGACGACGACAAGCCCGCGCCCGCGTTCGTGTTGCGCGGCCACTCCAACAGGGTCAAGGGCATGGCGCACTTCTGCTCCGCCGACGAGACGAACGGCGTGCCCTACTTGGTGTCCGTGTGCTCCGACGGCAAGGTGGTGGTGTGGGACTTGCTGGACCTGGCGCGCGACCAGGTGGCCGTGTACGACACCGGCGAGCGCTTGAACTGCGTGGCGGTGTGCGGCGAGTCCGTGGAGAAGCCCGACACCATGAAGAGGCGCTGGGACGACTCCGAGAAGCCCCAGCCCAGCGAGTCCGAGTACGAGACCGACGGCGAGGACATGCGCGAGATGTTGGCTGCGGCCAAGACAAAGAAGAAGAAGGCCAAGAAGCACGCGAAGCCCAAGGTCAGCGTGACCTTGGAGTAAATAGACGCGAACCGCTTGACGCCCGCACCACCCGCCACAACGGGTCTGTGTAGTAGTGTGGAGCAGCAGTTTGCTGGTGGATTACTGGCTTGTGACTAGTCTGAGTAGTGAATTGTGATAATTCTAGTAGCTGACTTGTGATGAGTCTAGGAAGTTGATTTGTGATTATTCTAGTAGCTGAATTGTGATAATTCTAGTAAGTTGAATTATGATAATTCTAGTAGCTGACTTGTGAAGAGCCTAGTAAGTTGAATTGTGATTAGCCCGAGTAGATTACTGACTTGTGAATAGTCTAGTAAGTTGAATTGTGATTATTCTAGTAGCTGACTTGTGATTATTCTAGTATGTTTAAGTGTGATTATTTTAGTAGCTGACTTGTGATTAGTCTAGTAGCTAAATTGTGATTATTCTAGTAGCTGACTTGTGATTAGTTTGAGTAGCTGACTTGTGAATAATCTAGTAAGTTGAATTGTGAGAATTCTAGTAGCTGTCTTGTGATTATTTTAGTAGCTGACTTGTGATTAGTCTAGTAGCTAAATTGTGATTATTCTAGTAGCTGACTTGTGATTAGTTTGAGTAGCTGACTTGTGAATAATCTAGTAAGTTGAATTGTGAGAATTCTAGTAGCTGTCTTGTGATTATTTTAGTAGCTGACTTGTGATTAGTTTAGTAGCTAAATTGTGATTATTCTAGTAGCTGACTTGTGATTAGTTTGAGTAGCTGACTTGTGAATAATCTAGTAAGTTGAATTGTGAGAATTCTAGTAGCTGTCTTGTGATTAGTTTGAGTAGCTGACTTGTGATTAGTCTGGTAGCTGAATTGTCTGCTGGTAGCAACATCCTAGAACTACGGGCTGTCTGTGAGCTTCTGAGGATTATAGTCTGCCTAATGCTCTAAGGTTTGTGGCTTCTGTGCCTAGCATTTGGGTTCTGCCGCTCAACACATCAGTGTCCTTCCGCAAGCTCGTGGGTCCATGCCCCGCCAGCTTGACGGTTGAGCCGCGCCCGGGTTTTGTTTCAAGAAAGCCGTCGCGAGGCCGTGCTCACAACTTCGACTCTCTCCGGCTTCAGGACAACCGCGCCACGTGCTTGTCGAACAAGCTCTTGGCCTTGGCCCACACCGGCGCGGTCTCCCGCTCCTTCAACTGCAACAACGACGGCATCAAGTCCTTGGAGAAAAACTCCGAGGCCTCTCTGGGCAACAACGACGGCAAGTGGTCGATCGAGCACACCGACAACTTGGGCCCCGCGGTGGTCTCCACGGGCACCGTGGGCTCGTTGAACACGGTCGCCACGGTGTACACCGGGATCGGGTTGTGCGGGTTGGTGGTGTCGGCCGACACGTCCACGATGGAGCGCAAGCGGCGGTCGGGCCTGTTCAACGACGCGTAGTCGATGAAGGGCGGGATGGGCTGCGACAAGTAGATGCAGTTGACAAAGATGTCGGACTGCACAATCTCCTCGAAGGGGCCGCCCTTGGCGGTCTCGGCCATGTCCCACTTGGCCAAGTTGGCCTCGGGAATGCCCACCTTGCGGAAGAGGTCGAGCGCGCCGGAGCCGCACCTGCCCAACGCGCCAATCACAAGGCACGTCGGGTACGCACCCGTCTTGTGCACGGCGGCGTCCAACTCGCGCTTGACGTGCTTCACCAACTCGGTCTCGTTCGGGTACGGCGCCACCGCGGGCAAGTCGCCGGAGTCGCCGTGCGCCTGCTTGAACGCCCAGTCCAACACGCCGATGGCGGCGCCGGCAAAGCCCGCGTAGAAGCCGAACGCGGCCACGCGCCGGCCCTGGTCGTTCTCCAAGAACTCCAAGTCGTACAACGTGCCGTTGCCGGCGGGGAACCGCGCCAACACGTCCTGCCACCCGGCCTGGTCCTTGTAGCAGTGCGCAAACTGGATGTGCTCGTGCACGAGCGGGAACGTCTCGCCCTCGGGCAACTCCTTCAAGCCGATGATGAGCCTGTCCGCGGGCGCCTGTTTCCACGACCCGGCGGGCACGATTTTGGCGCCCACGGCCTTGTACTCGTCGGCCTTGAAAATGGACTGCGCGGAGTCCTCCACGTAGACCTCGTAGCCGGCGTCCAACAACTGCTTGGTGGTGGAGGGCGTCAAGGCGGCGCGTGCCTCCAAGGGCTTGGTTTCTGCTCTGAGATGTAAAGTGACCATTGTGGCGGGCGGAGGAGCGAAACGCGGAGGTATATATCGGCGCCGCGCTGTGCAGGACCACTGTGACTCAGCAAGGCGATAAGAGAATGAAAAAAAAAAAAAAAAAAAAAGAAAAGAAAGAAAAGAAGAAAAGAAGAAAAGGATGTGGAGAAGGTGGAGAGACGGGTGTGGCGGAAAGGAAGGCGTGGTGCTGCCGGCGTGTCGGTGTTGGCAGCGGTATTTGCACCCAACTGCGTGGGTCCGGGCTTTTTTGGTTTTTTGGCGGGAACCTTCAGCGTCGAGGCCCGGCGTGTTCTTGTTCCGGTGCCTTGTTTGGTACAAAAGGGGAATCGAGAGAAGAAGCGGGGAGACAGGTTGAGGTCTTGCTTCGATATTCATACACTTTGTATCGACATTCATACTCTTTGGTATCTGGCGTGGCTACTTGACAAATGTCGGCGAAGTGGGGAAAAGCCAACGACGATGAAACAGGCGGATTACAAAACAATCAGCTGTAACAGATTTCTTGTGAATGGCTTGTAAACGGCCTGTCGTTTGCTGTATATGGCCGTAAATTGCTGTATATTGCTGTGAATGGCTTGTCGATCACTGTAGATGGCTTGTGGAGGTGCAGCTCAGGAAGATGTAGTCACCAAAAGACGGAGCTAATGACAAAACACTTACGACAAGATTTGGATTATGAAAGATGGCAGTGTTGAAATAACTCGGAGCTGAACTTGTCGTAGCTGGCAACAGGATACACTAGATGTAGACTTCACTAGATGTAGACTTTCGGAAGGCGAAGCTACCAGACTGGCTAACGGATGAGGCCTGAATCATGTTTTTTCAGCAGATTGATAATGTGAATTTTGCAAGAGATGTCGCTTACAAAACAGAATCATAGCAGCTGCCTGTGAAAGATGTATCTGTGACGGATGCAATCCACGAAGCGATGTAGCAGAAGAGCCTACAAAATAAAATACAAATCGATGTACAAATCAATTTACAAATCAATGTACAAAAAATGTACAAAACGTAGTTTCTAACAATGTACAAAACGTAGTTTCTAACAATTTGGGTTAAAAGCTGGAGCTTGTAACAAAAGTGGCCTGTGACCAAAATAGCCCGTAAAGTAGCTAAAGACGAAACAAGCAAAGGTGGCAAACAGACGAAGCTCGCTATAGTTGTTGTCCTCGACGGCCGTAGCGTAAATGGTCGGAATTCGTCAAGGGAGCTGACAAAACGGGGGCTTGCAACAGACGGCTGCAACAGATGTATCTTGTGAATGGCTTAGCTTACAGAGTTACGGCTTGAAAAGTTGCACCTGGAACGAGTGCATGCCGATAATTGTAAATCATGGCAAATGATCTTGGTGACATACAAAGAGAGAGAGAGCTTGAGGTGCACAGTTGTGTGGCAAAGATGTAACTTACAGAGATGCAGTTTGCGTGTTTCTTGTGACTATGTATCTTGTAACAGATGCCGACAGACGTATCACGTAGAGAAATACATCTTGCAGCAGACGGATTCTATAACAGCCGTCGCTGTACCAATTTTGCAACAGTAGCTGACAATTTCTGCCAATTGCTGCCAATTGCTGCCAATTGCTGCCAATTGCTGCCAATTGCTGCCAATTGCTGCCAATTGCTGCCAATGACTGAGCAGTTGCCGCGGGTCGCTGCAGCCGCTGCAGCGGCTTCTCCCACACGCCTCACAGCAGCTTCAACCGGCGGAGCACGTACTCGCCAAAGATCGGCTGCGCCGCGGCCCAGCTGTCCTCCACAAACGCGTCGCCATACACCTTGAACACGCGCTTCATGGCCGCGAGCTCCGCCTCGTCCGTCACCACGCCGCCCACAATGGCCTTTTCGTAGACCAAGTGCGCAAACTCGCGGTCGCCGTCGTACAAGCTGCCCACCATGAGCGCCTCGGTCAACACGCCCGCCGCCGAGCGGCCCGTGGCCGCGTTGACGCTGCCCGACACCTGCGCAATGTACGTGTTGTAGAGGTCGAGCGACCGCTGCGACGAGAAGCGGCTGGAGGCAAGAATCAACTGCGCCACGGTGGGCACCGCGAGCCGCTGCGGGTCCGCGAGCGCGTGCGCCGCCTGGAGCAACGCCTCGGACGCCTGCTTGAACGCCTGGTAGCAGAGCGCCTGCACGAGCTTGCTCTGCACAAGCTCGAGCCCGCTCTTTTCGTGCGTCTGGTAGTGGTGGAACTTCTGCAACGCCAAGTCGAGCTTGCCGGCGTGGATGCCGTACGTTTCCACGAGCTGGATGCGCAACAAGAGCGCCTCGGCGTGCCGCTTGTCCACGTCCATCCGGTGCTGCTCCACGTGGGCAAGCACCGCGGCGCAGAACTCGGCCTCGGCGCCCGCAGCCTCTCCACTCGGCTCCGCGCCGCTGCCGCTGCCGCAGTAGGCAAGCGCCTTGCTGAGCTGCGCGTGCGACAACGCGGCCGGGTCCTTGGCGAACAAGAGCTGCGCCACCGGCAAAAAGTCGTCTCTGGCGGCGGCCGCGTCGAGCTTCGCCTTCAACCACCGCAGAATGTCCAACGTGACCCGGCCCAACGCGGGCAACTGCGCCTGCGCCTGGAGCGCGCCGTACAAAAGCTCGAGCAGCGGCTCCGCGTCCGCGACGGCGCCGAAGCCGTTGATGGCCGATATCGCCGCGTCCACGTTGCTCGCGGTGGGCGCAAACTCCTCCGTCTCGTTGTTCTCGCCGAGCAACAACTTGCGCACCACCACGCGGCGCACCGCGTCGCTCAACGGGCCCGCCGAGTGCTTGCGGACCAACTCCGACACGCTGAACACGCGGCCCGGGTTGTGTTCCACCAACGCCTGCATGGCATGGCTGTCCCACTGGTGGCCCGGCGCGTGCTTGGCGAGCGTGAAGTAGAGCGAGAAGTCGTGCGCGAGCGCGTGCTGCAAGACCGCGTTGGTCACGTCCCGAGGGACCGGGTGCTGGAGCGCTTCGTGGAGGCTTTTCAACTCCCCGCCGGTGAGCGCTCTGCCCGCGAGGGCGTTGCTGACGTCGGTGGCAGAGACGGCTTCGCCCGCCTTGAGCGCGCCGATGACTCTGGAGCACGTGCTGTTCCAGCGCGCCGGCGCTCGCGTGAGGGCAGATCTCAACATGTCAGATCGAGTTGCAGTTGATGGCCGCCTGCATCGCGCGCCAAAAGAGTGCGACCCACAGAAGCCAATGTAGTTCGGGGGTCTAATTTTTACGGGACTTCTTCTCCTTCTCTCTCAATTTTTTTTTTTTTTGCGGGGTGGGGCTTTTACCTGCTTTTCTTAGTTAGTGGCCAACTCCTGTTCCAACTTCGACAAGAGGCCGACGGCTGGGAAGTACTCGGCCCACTTGTCCTCAACCAGGAACTTCTCCACGTCGTCGAAACTGGCCTTGCCGTTCAAGTACTCGTTAAAGTCCAAGTGCTCGCCTTGCTCCTCGCACGCAAAGCTCCAGCTGGCTTTGAACGCGCCGCCGAGCGCACATGCGTTGGGGATCTCCACCTGGTAGTTGCCGTCGGTGGCACCCATGATGGAGCCCATTTTCCGGATGATGCTCTTGTTCCGCGAGGCGCCGCCCACGTAGAAGATCTTGTGCGGCCTGGACGTGAGCGAGAGCGCCGTCTGCTTCTTGCCGTCCGTCTGGACCTCGCCGAACTTGTCTCTCAAATCGTCCACGAGCTGCTGCGACGCCTCATCTGCGGCCTGCTCGCGGTCCACGCCCGTGTCCGAGCTGCACAACATGGGGCCGGCTCGCATGCGGCAACTGATGGTTTGCGACTCGACAATCGATGTTACGTCCTCCTCGACATCCCACTCCTCGACGTCCTCCACTTTGTCGCCCGACACCTGAATCCTGCGCGTCTGCGCAGGAGCGTTGGGCACGATTTCTCCGATCGGGAAATAGACGCCCAACTTGTTGTCAAAGGACCTCGACGAGTCGAGAATCTCGTTGAATTTGTCCCACGAGTCGTGGTCGAGCTTGTGTTTCTTGTTCAATTCGTCCCGCACGTTTTCGCGAGCCAAGGCGCCGTTGCAGTAGCAAATCATCCCCATGTAGGCGTTCTTGATGGTTGGGTGTTTGAAGACGTGGTACTGCGACGAAGGCTGGTAATTGTCCGTCACCAAGAGAACCGTGGTGGACGTCCCCAACGATATAAGCACGTCCTTGTGTTGGACCGGCAACGAGATGATGGTTGCGAGATTGTCGCCGGTGAAGGAGTACACTTTTGCGTCGGCGGAAAAGCCGTACTTCTTGACAAAGTAAGGGGCCACAGACCCCAACCCTTTGTAGTCGACGGGATTCACGGGCCCCAACTTGCGCCTGAGCTCACGCACGGCCGCGGCGGACTCCGACTCGCTTGCGCCGTCCAACCGGCAGTGCGCGCCGGCAGCGACCGAAAGAAGCTCGTCGTCGTAGTCCGACTTGGCAATGTCGTAGACGTTCATGCCACACGCGTCGGCCTCTTCGATGGTGGTGATTTTGCCCAACAACACCGACGCCACGAAACTGGACACGAGCGAGATCCGGTCCGTGTTCGCGTACACATCGTTTGCGGCCCGCACGGCCAACTTGCGGATCTGCAAGCCGGTGAATCTGTAGTGGGCGCGCGAGCCCGTCACGGCGGCTAGCTCGTCGGGGCCCCCGGCAACCTCCTCGAAGTCCTTGATTTCCTGTCCCGTCGAGTGGTCCTGCCAGTTGGGCGACGTTCCGCAGGCAAAGGCGTCCGCCAAGGCGTCGGCCAACGACAGGTTGTTTTCCATGCTGGCGAGCGCACCCGACGCCGCTTTGGACCAGAACACGGACCCGTGCTGCATGCCGGAGCCGCACATGCCCCGGACGTTTTCGAACGGGAAGCCGTCGTGTTTCATCTGGCCAAACACGTGGTCCAAGGCGTCCAACCACATGAGCACCGGAGACAACATCTCGCCCGAGTCGGCGTTCGCGAGCACCCCCTTGTGCACCTTGTACTTCTCCTTGAACTGCTGGTCGAACTCCACGTGGTAGGTGTTGAGCGGGCGCAAGCGGTCGTCCACCACAAGGACCTTGAGCTGCTGCGTGGACAAGTCAAAGCCCAAGAAAAGCGAGTCTGAGGCGGCCATTCTACAAGTTGTATTTGACCTGCAACCACTGGACGGGGTTTTTGTTGTAGGCGGGCCAGCTGGGCAAGACAATGACGGCGGTGAAGGCGGTGCAGGCGGTGAAGGCGGCTACCACGGAAAGGATGTTTTGCGTCAAAAAGCCGGCGAGAACGGAAACGGCCACGGTGGCGTAGATGGCGAGCGAGGCGAGGCGGTCTGCTTTTTTCTGGCCCTCGAAGTCAATGGGGAACTCGACAAAGGCGTTGATTTGGTTGATGACGGAATCCATGGGGGACTGCTCTTTATATAGTTGGTGGGGTGTGGAGCAAGTTTTGCGCGTCGGGCGAATATGCCGGCAAAACGGTCATGGCTGGCAACACCGGCGGGCGAGTGGCCGGGATTGGGGGGTTCGAGAGAGAGAAAAAAGCGCTGTCAAGCGCAGTTGATTGTGAGGGGAAAATGGGGGGGATCGGTTCCTTTTATACTTTTTGGCGGCCGCTTTCATGTAATATGACATGTGCGAACCCGACCCGGTTGATTTGTAGGAGTTTAGCACCAGAAAACATGTCCTGGAGATTCTCCTCGTGTTATCTTTACTCTTAGAAAGCAGGGTCATTGTCTGGCCGCCATCGGCATAGGCGCCTGCTGAACTAACATTACGTGTAAAATTCCATCGGCATAAGCGCCTGCTGAACAGACATTACGTGTAAAATAAATAGACATTAATTCATAAATAAGACCGAGGCCCGTGGCACGCCACAGGCAGCTCACATCGCCTGGCTCTCGTAGTACTTGACGTCGTTGCTCAACAACTTTTCCTCCAAAAAGTCCGCCACCTGGTTGTAGTGGTCCTCCTCAATGACCGACATGAGTTTCTCGTTCGGGTCGATGTTCTCAAACGAAAACGAGTAGTCGTCTTCCGAAAACTTGGGCAAGTCGTAGAACTTGAACACCAGGGGGCCGGGCCGCTTCTCCAGCTGGCCCGTCGACACGGTCGTGGACACGGTGGTCGAGCGGGTGAGCGACGTCATGAGCAGGTTCTCGTCGGTTTCCGACGTCGACGGCGACGTCATGCGCGACAACAGCGTCGAGTTGATGTCTTCGTCGTCGTCCTCGTCGCCCACGGGCCCTAGCTCGTCGTCCAGCTCGTCCAACGCGGCGCGGTCGAGATTGACAAAGTTGAAAAGCTCCTGCTCGTCGCCAATGGCGTCTGTTTCCTGCTCAAGCGGCGACACCACGGCCGAGGGGCTCGTGTACTTGAGGTCGTTGAGGTCCGAGATGAGCTCGTTCATCGGGTCGCCCATCTCGTTGAAGACTCTTTTTCTGGCGGTGGTGGCCGAGTCGTAGAGGTCCGGGACCAGCGGCAGCTCGCTGGACACCGTGGACATCACCACGGACTTCAAGTGTTTGTAGTCGTGGATCAACAGTAGCAACTTTGTTTTCAAATGGTAGTTTTCCCTGTCCATGGCGTGGATGTTGCAAATGAGGTCTTCGGGCGTGTCGATCTGGGTGCGGGTCACCACTGGGGAGCTTCTAGGGCATTTTGACGGGGTGACGATCTTGATGCTGGGCTCGGGCTTGGCAGGCGAGGCGGCCGTGGGCAGCGTCTTTGGTTTTTTCTTCTCGGTGGATTTTGCCTTGCGGGCGTTTTTGGGCCGTGGCGGTAGCACCCAGTTTTTGGACGTGGTGATGGTCAAGATTGGCTGGCGATCTGGACACGACATGCTATTTCATGCTAGGAGGCAAGGTCTGTGGTGGGTGGCGGGGAGTCCAACGTTTTGCTGTTTTCGGTTGTGTGAACACGCCGCAGGAACCGGGAATTGAAAAAGAATAAAAAAAAAGGTGGGAGCGGCAGGCGGAGGGGCGAGTGTAGAAAAAAAAAGGAGATGCAATTGGGAGTGGAGGCCGGTGGTGGGTGTGGCGGGAAAACAGAGAGGCGATAGCAAAATTGGGCACTTTCTCGAACCCAATCCGGGTACCAAACAGTATTTCAATGGTGCAGTCGAGATGTCCCACAACGAGAATTTTGCTGCCGACGGAAGAAGCCGGGTGCGACCCCAGGGTTTAAAGCCGAGTCACGCGTGCACCCAGCCCGGCTATAATGGCCGAATGGCCCGCCTTGCGTTTTGGCTTTTGAACAATGCAGTGGCAAGCCCCAGGCACAGCGTTGCATTGTCCCCGGAACATGTTTACGGAGAATAGAATACGGGGGTTATATTCTGTTTGTCCAGCATCCGCGGGCCGTGCCGCCATGTGTGAAACCGGCTTGACTCAATTGGCGCGAAATATGTAGGCAACGGACTTGCATTAACTTCATGCGGTGCCCCGGACACAATCGTTTGGGAGCCTTCTAGGGGTCGTTTTTTTTTCCAACGGTGCTCGGCTGCCACCACGAGGCATGCCGAAGATAAACTTTTGCGGTGTTTTTGAAGAAATCGGCTGTTTTTTTTCCCGGTGTCCGTTTTTCTTGCTGCCGAGTACCCGTGGAGTGCAGGGGTGAAGTGATGAAATTACTCGCCACGGCCACCCCCTAAGCACACGTGACGGGCGGCGGCGTCTAATACCAGCCACATTGAGGATGGAAGGCTTTGGCCAGGAACAGGGGCTTGTGGCGGCGATTGTGTGCTGGGCTTCCGCCGGCCCGCTCTGCCCCTTTTCGGCACAATTCTCGCCGTCCTGCGCCGTGTTTTTCGCCACTTCCGTTTTCCCGTTACGCTCGGGGTCGAAACTCCGAGAGTGCGACGGTGAGTCGCTGTGAGCTGCTCGCGATCCGACACTGTGCAGGCCGTGCGCCCCCACCGTCTACAACCAGCATGGTTCGCTCGCCCTGCGCGACTTGCAGCACCGGCTCATGCAACACCGACCTAACTCCGGCCACTCGCCGCGAACCCCAGACACTCGCAGCCTGTGCCCCCGGATCATCTGCTGTCCCTCGGACACTCGCACCGCGTGTCCATGCCCTCGGATTCGCTTCTCGGACCCGCGTCTGTCCCTCGGATCACCCTCTGTCCCTCGGATCAACCACGCTCTGTCCCTGGGGCTCTCGCACCCATCCCGCCGGATCATCCTCTGTCTTATTCCCTCGGAATATCCCTGTCTCTCCCTCGGATCTCCTTCTGCCATTCTCGAATCACCCCTGCCTCTCTCAACCCCCAGTTCTCGCGCTACCCGCCTACATTTATCCAACTCATTCTCTTTTAATTCTGCGTGGGCATCGACGTGGATGGCTTCAACACCTCCTCCACATTACTGGTCTTCCAGTAGCTGGTGATAGTCTTGGGCTGCGTCAAGAACGTCACTCCGGCCTTGCCGTAAAAGTTCAAGTCGCCCAAGAACGAGCCCTTGTTTCCCGTGAAGGAGAACATGGGCAACGGCACGGGGATCGGCACGTTCACGCCCACCTGGCCGCACGCAATGTTCTTGGTGAACTTCTGCGCGGCGGCGCCCGACTGCGTGAACAAGGCCACGCCGTTGCCGTACCTGTTGCCATTGACCAACGCAATGGCCTCGTCAAGCGTGTCCACGTTGACCACGCTCAACACCGGGCCGAAGATCTCCTCGTCGTACGCGCGCATGCCCGGCGTCACGCCGGTCAAGATGGTGGGCCCCAAGAAGTTGCCCTTGGCGAACCGCGCGTCTTTGGGCTTGTAGCCTCTGCCGTCAAGCAACACCGTGGCGCCGGCCTTTTCCGAGTCGCTGATGATGTCCACGGCCTTGGCCACGGACTCCGGGTTGATCAACGGGCCCAAGTCCGACTCCGAGTCGAAGCCCGACCCCACCCTCAACTGCGCAGCGTCGCGGGCCACGTCCTCGACCCACGCCCGCGGCTGCTCGCCCACGGTGACAAGCACGGAAATGGCCATGCACCGCTGGCCCGCGGCGCCGAACGCGGCGCCGTTGACGGCGTTGACAAAGTGGGGCTTGTCCGCGTCGGGCAACACCACCAAGTGGTTCTTGGCACCCAAGTTGGCCTGCACGCGCTTGCCCAGCGCCGTGCCCTTCTCGTAGATGTACCGGCCGGCCTTGTCGCCGCCCACGAACGTGATGGCCTTGATGCGTGGGTCCTCGAGGATCTTGTTGACGGTGTCGTGCTTCCCGTGCACGACGTTCAACACGCCCGGCGGCACGCCGGCCTGCGCAGCCAACTCGGCAATGATCATGGCGGCGCCCGGGACGCGCTCCGATGGCTTGAGCACGCACGTGTTGCCGGTGACCAACACGAGGGGCAAGCTCCACAACGGCACCATGGCGGGGAAGTTGAACGGGCAGATGGACGCCACCACGCCGAGCGGCTCGCGCACCATCTTCGTCTCCATGTCCGCGGCCACCTCCAACGACGACGCCATGAGGTCGCTGGGCGCGTTGCACGCGGCCTCGGCGACCTGCAACCCGCGCAAAACGTCGCCCTTGGCGTCGGCAAACGTCTTGCCCTGCTCCAACACAATCATGCCCGCGATGCGGTCGTGGTTTTGCCTCAACAACTCCACGAAGCGGAACGCGATGCCCTGCCGCTTGATGATGGAGTAGTTCTTCCAGCTGTGGAACGCCTCCTCGGCCAGCGCAACCGCATTCTCCAACTCCTCGGGCGTCGACTGCGGCACCTTCGAAATCACCTGGTTGGTGGCCGGGTCGTGCACGTCGAACCACACGTCCGACGCGGACTTCACCAACTCGTTGTTGTGGAACGACGGGGTGATGTAGGGCTCGGCGCCGTTGCGGAGGTGGTTTGTGGGGTAATTTTCAGGCGACGAGGTGAGGGTCACGGTTGCGAGGCGGCGGACGGCGCCCGCCACGGCAGAGCGCGCCGCACGGCTGTTGCACGATCTTAACATCTTGGCAATTTCACTCGGTTGATTTGGGTGGTGTTTCTGCGTGGGCCGGGGCTTCTTTATATCTTATCTGGAGGACGGGCTCGGTGCGCTCTCGCAGTGCGCCTTCCCCAGTGCGTTCCACGGCAATGCGCTTTCCCCACCTCGGAGAAAATTCCAGACAACTGGGGCTTGCGCCGGAAAGCGCAGCCGCCCCGTGCACGGCCGGCGGCCACCGCTGCTTCTTCTACGAGGAGCTGGAGAGTCCGTTTATTTTGTTTGTGTGTCGGGCCAGCGATTCCGCCCGCACTAGGTTTCCTAATCCAGCGGATTTCACGTGCGCACGCAGCCCGCCGCCCGCGGCCCGCACCCGCGACTCGCGACCCGCACCCAACCCACACCCAACCGCACCTAACCCGGACCCACACTACCCACGGTACTGCTCGTCTTTCCAGAGGTCAAAGTACAAGTCCAACAAACACGACGAGCTCCACGCCTGGGTCGGGCTCGAGTCGCCGCACACCTCGCCGTCCTTGTTGGTGAGCTCGGTCAAGCCGGCCCACGGGCTGTCGCGGATCCACGCGCGGTGGCCCTCGAGGCGCGCGCCAATGTCGCGCAAGAGGCTGTCGGCCGGCGGGCCCGCGCCGTGCGCCGCGTGGTTGAAGCGCAAGAACGCGCGGATGAAGTACCCGAAGCACCACACCCACTCCGGGCCCTGGTGGTAGTTGCGGCCCTTGGCCGTGGCAAAGTCCGCCGAGTCCTCGCCATTGTTGTAGTACGGGCGGTAGTTCCAGTCGGCCGGGTCCAACGTGCGCATGCCCACGGGCCCGCGGATGTGCCGGTCGGCGTTGTTGATGGCCACGCGCGCGTGGTCTGCGGAGAAAAGCTCCGGCGCCACGCACATGGCGATCGGGAAGTTGGCCCGCAACTGGTAGTCCTCGTACTCCTTGCCGCTGCGGTAGAGGTCTTTGTAGATGCCGCGCCGGTGGACCACGGCGCTGTTGACGGCGTACTGCGCGTCGTCGCGCGGGTCCTCGGGCACGTAGAAGCACCGCTCAAAGTTGCGCTGCACCAAGGCCTCCCAGTCGCGCAACGACACCGTCGTGCCGTCGCCCCGCGTGACTTCCGTGTGCTCGAACAAGCCGCGCGCGTGCAACCCGTTGACAAACCGCAACGTGCTCTTGAGAAGGCCCTGCAACTCCACCGCGGCGCCGTCGCGCGGCGTGCCCGGAACACCTTTGGACCCGGCGCGCTCGCTCTCGCCCATCTTGTCCATCCACGTGCCGCAGTTGGCCTGCGAGCCGCCGTGGATGAGCCCCGTGTCCCAGTCCACGGCAATCTCCACGTTGAAGCCGGCGTCGCTCATCTGCGAGTCAAGGCCGGGCCCCGCGTTGGCCTCGCGGTAGCTGATGCCGCGCGCGTGGCGCGCCAAAATCTCGTAGAGGATGTCACGCACGGAGCTGTGGCGGCTGTAGGCCCGCGCGTCGTCGTGGGGCACCCACGTGTCGTCGAGCGGGAAGCGGCGCGCCACCACCTCGTCCAAAATCAGCTCGCCGTCGGGCGCGTGCACCACGTACTCCTGCACCGCCTGGGCAAAGAACCACGCCGCGTCGCGCGCGTTGTAGCGCGGGTTGCGCCCGGCGTCCAACAAGTTTGGGATCAAGCCGTGTTTCAACGTCTGCGCGAACGCGAGGATGTGGCGCCGCGCGTCCCCAAAGCGGCCGCACGCCACCAAGAGCCCGCGGAACGAGATGAACACGTCGCGGCCCCAGCACCGCATGTAGTCGTTGCTGAAGTGCGGGAGCCCCGCGGCCAAGCACGCGGTGGACTCGCCGGGCACCAACGACGTGTTGGCCATGCGCCCGCACATCTGCACCGACGTCAAGGCCAAGCTCTGCACAAAGCCTGCAGCGGTGCGGATGTCCGGCGCCATCAAACGCAACGCGCGGAACCGCGCCGCCTCGTAGGCCACGCCCACCACTAGGGCAAAGTAGTGCGGCCGCAAAAAGTCCGGCACCGCGGCCACGGCGGCCATGCGCAGGCGGAGCCAATCCTGAAACGCGGCCAAGGGCGCCGACGCGCGCGCGTACTTGTCCAAGCGCGCCACCACGCTGTCCGCGGCCCAGAGGCCCTGCCGCAAGTGGCTGCAAAACGGGTGCGCGAGGTTGTTGCCCCACACGACCGGCTTCATCACGCGCACCCAGCCCTCGAGCCCCGCGTACACCAAGCGGCCGTGGCCCGGGAGGTCGTACGTGCCGTCCGCGCCGCCGCTGGCGTCGCGCTCCTCGGGCTCGCAGCGGTACAACACCGCGTTCAAGTCGCAGAGGTCCAAGCGCGCCGACGCCTCCACCGCACCGGTGGTGGCGAACTCGTCCAACGCCGCGGACGCGGCCGGCACGCGCGTGGTGTACACGGCGATCAGGCCGGGCGCGAAGCCGCCGTCGACGGCGATGGTAGCGTCGTCCCCGTCCACGCGCACCGCCGGGCAGCTTATCTCCGTGAGCCGCGTGGGGATCCCGGAGATACGCCCGGGCTCGTCCGCCGCGTCGCCCGTGCGGGCCAACGTGTACGCAAACTCCGCCGTCACCTCGGTGCCCGCCAACCGCACCGGCGACAACACCTGGTCGCCCGCGCCCGCCGCAAACAGACTGCGCGCAATCAAGAACTTGCCCTTGCCCGTGCGCGTGTTGTACCGCTGGATGGTGATGTACTGCCCCTCGTGGTGCACGTACATCTCGTGGTCGAGCACCGCGTCGCCGGCGCCGTGGCCGAGCTCCGTGCGCACCGCGTTCAACCGGCGCCGCGCCGCGCCAATGCCGCTGTCGTCGCGGTACTGGTAGCGCCTGCTCTCGCGCACCACGTCGAGCAACTCGGGGTACGCCTCGTCGTAGCCAAACACGCTGCCCACGGCCGCGGAGCAGAACGACACCACCGCGGCGGTGGGCAACGTGTCCTCCACGGTGCGGAGCTGCGCCGGCGTCTGGTTGTCGTGGGTGCAGTCCATGAACAACGCGTGCGGGGCCTGCGCCGCTAGCACGCGTGGGATCTCGAGCTCGCTGTGGCCGCCGTGGCGCGTGCCGCTCTCGGGCTCGGGCTCGGGCTCGGGCTCCCGGCCGGCCGGGTACGCCACGTCGTCGAGCGGCATCCACGACAACGAGCCGATGGGCCGCCCGCCGTGGCGGTGCGCCAACCGCGACAACTCGCCCACGGTGCCCGCCAGCATGGCCTCGCGGATCAACGAGTTGATGCCAAGCCGCTCGACAAACACCTGGTCCATCTGCTCGGAGCCCGAGAAGAGCTCGGCCACGACGTACAAGTCCGGGTTGACCGCGCGCGCCGCGTCCAACAACGCCTCGCCCACGTGCAATGGCGTGGAGTGGCAGTTGTCGAGGCGGAACGCGTCGAACGCCGCCGCGCACTGCCGCGTGTACTCGGTCATGCGGCGCCACAAGGCGGGCGAGTCCTGCGGGCCGCTGCCGTAGCGCAACTTCACGCAGTCGCCCCAGACAATCACCTCGCGCCGCAAGTACGCGCGGGACTGGTCCGAGGCAAAGTCCACGAGCGGGTTGCCGCCCCAGATCCAGCCGTTGTTGGCCAACGCCCAGGGCTTGCCGCGGGCGTCGGTGAAGCGCGTGAAGTACGGCTCGGCGAAGCGGTGCTCGCGGGTGATGGCGCCCAAGCGCGGGCCATTGTCGGCGAGCCGCAAGAACCGCGCACGGTCGAGGAGCTGCGCCTTGATCGACGCCACGTCGTCGTCGTACTCGGCGTACAACGGCGCGTTGAGCTCGTCGAGGACCCTCGCGGCAAGCGCCGGGATGGCGTCGGCGGCCGGCTCGCTGGCGAGCAAGATGGCCATGAGCTTGCGCGGGTCCACCTCGTTGGCGAAGCGGCCCGCGAGCACGGGCTTGCCGGCCGCGGTGGCGTGCGCGAGGACGTACGCGGCCAAGCTCTTGGCGTCGGCCCTGGCCGCCGGCGGCACGTCTGCCGGGGCTACGTCGGCGGCGACCTTCTGCAACTGCGCGAGGGTGGCATCCTTGTCGAACACGTAATACTGCCACAAGCGGAGCGGGTCCAACACGCGCGGCTGCACGGCGTCCATGATGCGGAGCAAGTCTGCCTCCGTGCGCACGGTGGTGGGCAAGGCATAGTCGGCCAAGTGGTCGGAGAAGTCGAGCAAGGCCAGGTCCAACTCGATGGCCGCGGCCAAGTGCGGCGCGGTGTCGGCGTTGTAGCCGCTGTCGGGCGAGTCGCGGAGCCACGCGGAGTTGTGCGCGGTGTGGTTCCACACCACGTCGGTCATGGCGAGCAAGCCGTGGTCGGGCAAGGCCTTGTGGAGGAAGGCCTCGGCGGCCGCGTTGGAGGCGAACAACGCCGGGTCGAAGCGGAGCTGGTCGTAGATGGCGTACGGCAGGTTGGACGCGCCGCGCTGCTGCAACGGCGTGAAGTGCACCATGTTGTAGCCCTTGGCGGCGATGTAGGCGAGGAGCGCGCCCCACTGCTCGAGCGGGCCCGCCCACTTGGACACCACCGTCTGCACGCTGAGCGCGTTGGGCGGGAGCGGCGCGCCGCCGAGCACGAGCTGCGGCGGCACGGTGAAGTGCACGCGCGGCGACGCCGCCACGCGCCCGCCGGCCTCGTACTCGATGTAGAAGCAGTACGGGCCCGGCCGGTGGATGGGCACCGTCACGGACACGTCCTGGAGGAGCAGCGAGCGCAAGGCGAAGCGGCGGAACGTGTCGCGCGCAAACGGCGCCGCCGCGTCCGGCACGTTGGTGAGGAGCGCCCCTTTGTGGGTGACCGGAGCCGCCGCGTCGAGGCGGAACACCAAGTTGAAGAGCGCGGCGGCGCCCGGCGCCTTCGGCACCGCGGGCAAGATCAACACGCCGTTGTGCACGGCGGCGTTGGGCACGGGCGTTCCCGCGTCGGTGAGCCGGAGAAGCACGGTTTGGGGCATTGGGGGGAGGAAGAGGAGGAGTGCGCAATCCGGGGAAATGTGGGGGATTCGGCGGCGCGCGTGCGGCTCGCGCGGCCGGGGCGTGCGGGTGGAACCCGCGCGGAGTGCTGGCTGGGCCGATTTGAAAGTTGGCGGGTTTGTGGTGCTGGCGGCTGGTATTTTGGTGGTTTGAGTGGTTCTGGTGGTTTGAGTGGCTCTGGTGGTTTGAGTGGTGCTGGTGGTTTTTGTGGTTTATGTGGTACTGGTGATTTTAGTGGTACGGGTGGTTTCTGGTGGCAGTGGCTGGGTGCTGGTATATCACTGCCTGGATTCCCTTGCTGTTTAGCGCTGTGCGGTAATTTGGGCCAATATAGTGCACACTCGCCGCCGTTGAATGCTGTCAAATGCTGGGCGCTGCTACACTCTAAGTGCTGCTGAATGCTGTTGAATTTTTATTGCGGCGAAACTTCAAATGCTATTTTGCTGTTGAGCGAGCCGTTGGCTGCTAATTCTGTCAGGTGCGCTCGCTGATAAAGCTCAGCTGTTGCCACTGATGAATGCTGTTGGTGCTATAATTTGAATGCTGCTCTGATGCCTTGCAATTGTTTTTACTGAGAGATTCTGTTTATGCTTTCAACACTGACGGGTGTTGTTAACGTTGTTGAGCTGTTGAGATTTTAGCTGCTAACTGGTAATTCTGTCAGGTGCGCTCGCTGAGAAACCTCAGCCGTTGCCACTGATGAATGCTGTTGATGCTATTTCGAAGGCGACTCTAGATTCACAATCCAGCTTTCATGGCTTTCCCTTGGAAGAATTCGAAAGCCAGTGGTTATTACCTGGAAAGACTTGGGTCGTGGATGATTTGCAATTCCGCTGCAAAGTGCATGCGGCCTTCTCATGGTCCTTTTTCTCCATGACCCAATTTGGGCCTTTAAATCCACCGTAAACGGCGCAACGGAACTCGTCTTTGCAGTGTGTCCGGTGCTTGTTTTTCTTTTTTGTTTGATGCCTTGATTCACTGAGAATTCCTGTTGATGCTTGTAGTACTTACGTGTGTTGTGGGTGCTGGTGATGCTGTTAGCTGCTTACTGGTGATTAGTGTCAATTGCGCTGGCTGATGTAACCCAGCTCTTGCCACTGTTGAATGCTGTTGATGCTAATTTCTGAATGCTCTCTGATGCCTCAAGGTAGCTTTTTACTGAAAAGTCCTGTTTATGCTTTCAATTCTGACAGGTGTTGTTAATGCTGTTAATGCTGTTGAGATGTTAGCTGCAAACTGGTAATTAGTGTCAATTGCGCTGGCTGATATAACCCGGCTCTTGTCACTGTTGAATGCTGTCGATGCTGTAATTTGAATGCTACCATCATGCCTTGAAATGGTTAATGGATATTCTGTTAATGCTTTAGTGTTGAGCCGTTGAGCTGCTGCATTACTCTTATTGCGCTAACTCATGAAAGTGGCAGGTACTCACGTTGAATGTTGTCGATGCTGAATTCTAAACTTTGATGCCTTAGAAACAGCTTTACGGGCAGATATCGTTGAAGCGTTCAGTTTTGACAGGTGCTGTGGAGCTGTGTGCTGTTGGCTGCAAAGTGCTAAACACTGTCAAGTGCGCCAACTGAGAAAACCCAGCTGCCATCGCTATTGAATGCTATCGATGCTGCTTGATACAAAATGCTACTCAATACCCCAAAGACGCTTTTAACTGACTGATTCTGACAATGCTGTTAATGCTGTTGAGCTGTTAATGCTGTTGAGCTGTTAATGCCGTTAATTCTGTCAATGCTGTTAATGATGTTAATGCTATTAATGCTGTCGAGCTGTTGAGCTGTGCTGCTAGCTAATTACTGCCATTTGCTTTGACTGCAGATTGACAGCTGCAAACTGTTGGATGCTCTTGTCGCCAAATGCCGAATGTCACTCTAATGCCGCAAAATACAGTTTCACTGACAGACCCTGTCAACGCTTAGTATTGTAGCTGTTGATGCTTCATTGCTAGTGATGATTTGCTGCTGGTGCTGGTGATTTGCTGCTGTTGATGCTACGTTGTCAGTGCTGCTCATGCTGACTGGCAGTGCCGCCCAATTTATCGCTAGGGGTTTTTGCGTTTGCAAGGCGCGCCGCCAACGGTTTGTTCGCTTGCGATTTGGGTTTGGCTGTGCATGCACCGAAGACGCAATTGTCTGCGCCAGCGCGGGGTAAGAAGCTGCCCCGGGAGTCGCGCCGTGGAAAAAAAAAAATAAGCTTCCCCACCAGGAGTCGAACCTGGAATCTTCTGGTTCCAACAGAAGTGGTTACTTTCGTAGCCAGACGCCTTGACCATTGGGCCATGAGGAACGAAGCTTGGAGAATTTTAATCTTGGCGCCTCTAGTGTGAAGAATCGACCGGCACAGAGAAACAGAAAATTTGGCGGAACAGGTGAGTTTCTGTGCCGCGTGCTGGATCTGGTTGTCTTGCACGGTGAGCCGCTGAGAGTCGTTGTGGCACTGGCCGATTCCAGCAGTCCATCTACCTTCAATGCATTATTCTTGCAACAAGTGACATGTGGTTAGACAACTCTGGCAACTGATCGGACCCGCAGCCATATGATTGTTCAGAATCATAACATCGCCTCAATCGGCTCAATTCCTTTTCACAGCATTTTTCCATTCGAAATCAATTTACTCTGGTGCTTTTTCAATTGGTAATGTCTGCATTTTCAGCCAGTTTTGGCACTGCTGTGAACATGTGCGATGATCCCGACGTGTAAAAACAAAGAGTGCAAATTCGGCCCCCAAAAAAAGCCCTGGCATCAAACCACGCCCGCCGCCCAGCCCCACCAACCCCAATCCCCCCAAAATTTCCGGGCCCGGCCGCCGCCTGTTTTTCGCCAGTCGCATGAACTTCGCACGCTCACCAACCACCAACAATGGAAAACCTGGTCTACGCGTACGTCACCCCCCAGGTGGTGGCCGACTTCGCCGGCGCCGGCACACAGGCGCTCCTCGAGGTCGTCCACGCCGACATGCCGGCGGCCGCCGCCAGCGACACGCTCGGCGCGGTGTTCACCGAGCTCCTCATGGCGCTCCAGGACCGCGCCGTGGCCGTCGACGACGCCGTGCGGTTCGTGCGCAGCGCGGTCACCGACGAGCCCGCGGCCGTGGTCTTCTGCCAGGTGTTCGACGTGTTCCCGCCCGCGGCGCCGCTCCGCGCGGCGATGGCGCAGCTCTGCGAGGGCAACGTCATCCAGGCGGCCACGTTGGCCGAGCACGCGGACACGGCCACGCTCGTGGCGCTCGGGCTCGTGCCGGGCGACGCCTTGGCGCGCCAGATGAACACGCGCAAGCGCGACCAGTACTTCACGCAGAAGAAGTTCAACTTGCTCCACGAGGAGTACGAGGGCTTCTCGGCGTTGGTGGGCGAGCTCCACGCGCTCCTCAGCACGCGCGAGAACGCGGTGTTGGCGCCGCGCGCGGTCGCCGCCGTGCACCGCCTCGTGGGCCACTACCTGTTGGACCCGAACCGCGTGCTCGACGTGGTGCTCGACGTGTTTGCGTGCCACGTGGTGGCCAACCACCGCTTCATCGCGGCCTTCTTCCGCGCCTCGCGCTGGTGGCCGCACGCGCCGGCTGACTGCCGCGCGGGCTTGGCCGCCTTGGCCGCGGGCGGCTCGCCGGCCGTGGCCAGCGTCCTCGCGTTGCGCCTCGCGAAACTCCCGCTGGACAGGGACTTGCTGGAGTCGCACAAGGTGTTGGTTGCGCTCCTCATCAAGGAGGGCGTCGTCAGCTTCGGCGCCGTGTACCCGCACTTGGCGCCCGGCGCCGCGGCCATGGACTTGCTCGAGCAGACGTACCAGAAGGAGCTCGCCGAGTCCGTGTTCCGCGCCAGCGCCAGCGCGCTTGCACTCGCGGCGCCGTTGGCGGACGAGGGCGACGCGCCGGCACCGGCCCCGGCCCAGGCCCCGCCGCCGCCCGTCTCCGTGGCGTCTCTTCTCCCGCACAACCACAAGCTCCAGATGCTCAAGTGCTTCTTGGGCTGCGGGCTCTACTGGCCCGCGCTCTACATCCTCGCCCGCCACCCGTTCTTGGTCCACGTGGACGCCGAGGTGGCCACGCTCATGCACCGCATGCTCGCCGCGATGCTCGCGCCGTTGCACAGCGCCATCTCGCCGTTTTCCGCCGCGGAGCTCGCGGACTTCCAGCAAAAGCGGCAGGTGGCGTCGCTGCGCCCGATGAACAAGGTGCACTTGGAGGACCCCGCGGCCGTGCTGCTCTACTGCGTCAAGCCGCCGCTGCGGCCGTTGGGCAACAAAACTCTCGCCTTCTTCTACACAGAGTGGAGCCTGGGCTTGCCCGTGTTGCTGTGCGCAAAGGACCTCCCCACCGTGTTCCACGAGCTCATCAAGTACTTCGGGCCGGCCTTGGCCGCAGACGCCTCCAACTTCATCAAGCTCTGCGAAATCATCCTGCACGACTTGGCCTCAGACCCGCGGCCCGAGCTGCGCGACCTCTGGTTCAACTACCTCCGCAACTACATCCTCCCGGCCGTGGGCTTCCTCGCGGAAAACGCCCTCGCCGTCAACAAGGCCTACGACATCCTCAAGCATTTCTCGCCCGACGAGCGCTTCAACTTGTACGGCGAGTTGCACCAGGTCACCGCCAAAAACAACCCGCACGTCAAAATCGCCTACGGCAAGGCAGAACGGGCCACCAAGGACGTGCTCAAGCGGCTCTCCAAGGAGAACGTCAAGCCCATGATGCGCCGCCTCGCCAAGATCTCCTTCTCCAACCCGTTGCCCTGCTTCCTCACCATCTTGCAGCAGTTGGAGAGCTACGACAACCTCAACTCGTTGGTGGTGGAAACGGCCGCGTACTTCAACGACTACGGCTGGGACAACCTCACGCTCGCCATCATGATGCGGCTCACCACCGCGGGCAGGTCCAATGTGCAGCTGAACGGGCTCAACGACCGCCAGTGGGTCCAGTCGCTCTCCTCGTTCGTCGGCAAAATCTGCCAGAAGTACCCGCACTGCGTCGACTTGAGCACCATTTTCCGCTACTTGCTCCGCTCGTTCCACTCCAGCGGAACAACGGATCTCCTCGTGCTCAAGGAGATCTTAAGCTGCACGGGCGGCATTCAGAGCATCGCCAACCTCACCCAGCTTCAAATCAACATGATGAACTGCGAGCCCAGCTTGGAGAAAGTCGTGCTCAAGACCATCGGCGATCTTCGCTACGACCGCAAGCAGTCCGGCGAGGCCGTCTGCAAAACGCTCGTCTCGGACGGCGTGGTCAACGAAATGTTCGTGTTGCTCTGCAACTTGAACGCCGCGTTGGTGTCCGACCCCAGCATGTCCCACTTGAAGGTCATGGCCACCCGCAAAGACGAGTTGGATGCCGTGATGCACCTCTACTGCACCGTCACGGGCGTTTTCGCACACTCCTCCTCCTCCTTCCTCCCGTTGTCGGAGCTCATTGCGGCGTACAATGTCCCCGTGCCGTGGGCGTTTGAGTTGTGGAGAAAGCACATGGCGCAGGAGTCCATCGAGCACGTTTCGCCGCAGCTCGCGGCGCACAGAACGCCCGATCTCGCTCCCGACTTGTTCGTTGCCTTTTGGAAACTAGGCCTCTACGACATCAACTACTCTGCGGCGTTGTACGATTCAGAGCTTGCCAAGCTTCAGTCGAAGTTGGCCAGCACGAAAGAGGAGTACTCCTTCCTCCGGAGGGACAAGTCGTCCACGCCCGAAAAGCTCCAGTCCATGCGTGGAACCATTGCCGAAAATGAGGCGCTCATAGCGCGGGTGCCACAAGACAAGGAACGGCACGCAGTTCACAGCTCGGTGATGACTGGGAACCTCGCCGCACTCGCTTCCGCGTGGTTTTCGGGAGACACAGATGCTACGAACAAGGCGCTTTTCGAGCAGTGCATTCTTCCCCGCGCAGTGCATTCCTCTTTTGATGCAACGTACAGCGCCACGTTCTTGTTCCACCTCCACAGAATCGGTGTGCCGGGGTTCTCGCTCTTCGCCGTTTTGGACAAGTTGTTCCGAGGCAAGGTCTTGTTCTGCACGTTGTTCACCAGCACGCCGATCGAGGCCGAGAACCTTGGTCTCTTCATATCTGCGATTTTCAAAGAGTTGAACAGCTGGACCGTGGAGAAAACCTTCACCGCAGAGATGGCCAAGAACACCGCCGCCGCGTCGTTTGCGGAGTTCAAAAAGAGTCTTTACGACTACCACTCTCTAGTCTTGGCAGACGTCGGGAGAGCGTTGACAGTGACAACGTACATGTCGCGCATGAACGCAATCACGTTCCTCAAGAATCTCTTGGGCATATACCCGATCGTGGAGGACCACTGCGAGCGGATCATCCAACTCATTGGGAACATTGCCCAGTTCGAGGCTCGCGACGACTTGAAACTTTCCTCGAGCGCCTTGATTGGCCATGTCAAATCCCGCAAAAAGCACTGGGTGCATGTTTGGGACTTCATCGAGCTCAGCGAGGACGACAAGGCCGCCGCCATGGCGAAGAGAAGCGCGATTGAGGACGAGGAGCGGAAGCGGGACAAGGCGCAGGAAGCCCGCAAGCGGCAGGCGCGAGAAAAGGAAGAGCGGGAGCGCGCCGCGGCAGAGCGCAAGAGACGCGAGGCGGAGATTTCCGAGCAGCAGAAGCAGGCGTCGGCCAAGGCCATCAGCTACGAAGAGTCGTCCGCCCCGGCCACCAGATCTGCACGCACGGAGTCGGCAGCCAAGGGCAGATACGACCACTACGCCAAGGCCTCGAGGCCTGAGACGAAGCCCGACCTGAGAGACGCCACGGCCGACCCGCGAGCTGAAAAGCCCGAAGCAAAAGCCGCGAAGCCTGACGCAAAGCCCGTGGCGTCTGCAAAGAGCGACGGTGCAGACAGGACTGCGCGGCCCAACGGCCGGGAGCAGCACTCGGACGACTTGTTCAAGCTGAAGGTTGAGAATCCTGGCCAGAGGTCGCAGACTCTCAAGCAAAAGCTTGAACAGGCCAAAAGCGAGTACAGGGCCAGAAGCCGGCCGGACTCCAAGAGCGCTTCTCCGGCGAGGGACGCCACGCCAACGGCACCTGCGGCAACGCCCGCGCCGTTCAGGCCAGCCTCTGGCGGTGCCCGACGCGCACCATTGCCGCCACAAAAGGCGCCTTTGCCGTCGTACAAAGCGCCGCCTCAAAAGGCGCCATTGCCCCCTCAAAAGGCACCATTGTCGCCACAAAAGGCGCCTCCTCCCCAAAAAGCAGCTCCAGCTTCCCAAAAAGCGCCTTTGCCGGCGCAGAAAGCGCCATCGGCTTCGCAGAAGGGACCCTTGCCTCCTCCAAAAGCACCCTTGCCGCCCCAGAAAGCACCCTTGCCGCCTCAAAAGGCACCGCTCCCACCGCCAAGAGTCAATGGCGGGAGAGACAACGCAGGCCGCGACAGGGCGCCTGCGCCGCGGCTGGCGCCTCGCAACAACTATCGAAACGAGCGGTTCGAGAAAGGCGACCGTTTTGCAAACGACAGAAACGAGCGCTTGGCGGGAAGCGGCAGCAGGGCGAGAAGGCCCTCGGGCGGTGCGCCGCTCCCCCCGCCCCCCGTCCCGCCTCCAAAAAGAGACGCTCGCAATGACGACAGCCGGTACCGCAAAAGAAGCTACGAAGGCAGCGGCCGTGAAAACGACAAGAGGCTGCGGTATTGATGCATATAAAGAATTGAATTACGAGACCTTGGGACCATGCGGTGGCTGAAAGCAGCACAGGTTGTAGACCCGTAGTGGGGCACCTGGCGGTCCTCGCCTCATCTGTTGAGATGTTACTGAGTCCTCCCTGTCGCTGGCGCCTTCATTGCTGCCGCTTTTGTTCACCACTGTCACTGTCACCGTCACTTTCGCTGTCACTTTCGCCGTCACTGTCACTGTCGCTTTCATCACTGTCACTGTCGCTGTCGCTGTCGCGTCTCTCACGCGCTGGCCCGGCCCGCTCCGCTCGCATCGCCTCGCCGTCGGCCGAGCCGCAGCCCGCCATCTCGGCGTCGTCCGGCTCCAGCGCAGCGTCGCCGTCGCTCTCGGAAAACCCCGCGTCCGACGCGGGCTCCGCCTTCACCTCGGCCTCGCGGATCCGCTCGAGGTGCTCCTCCGCCTCGCGCACCTTCCGCTCGTGCCACACCAAGTGCTTCTCAAACGCGTGCTTCCGCACGTACTTGCGCCCGCAGCTGCTCCGCGGGCACACGTACACGGGCTGCGCGTTGCCCAGCACCAAGCCAATGACCGACATCTTGCTGTGCGGCACCGCGGCCGCCACCACGGCGCCCGTGCGCGGCGGCGGGCGCTCGTCGTCGCTGTGCTCGTCCGCGTGCTGCGGCGTGACGCTGCGGTACGACATCTCGCGGAGCGACGCGAGCTCGCGCGCGAGCATCTCCTGCAACTGCGGCTCGCTGAGCCCGTCGTACTCGCGCGGGAGCCGCCCGTCGTGGATCTCGAAGTAGTGCTTGATCGCCGCCGCCTCGCGCACAAACTGCGCCAGGCAGAGCGTGCACTTGAGGAGCGTGGCCGGCGCGGGCAGGGCCGCGGGCGCGGCCGTGGGCGGCGCCGCGTGCGCCGCCGCGTGCGCCTCGAGCTCGCGGGCGGTCTTGAAGCTGCGGAAGCAGCCGGGCGTGCGGCACCACCAGAGCCCCAGCGCGTCGCCGTGCTGCTTGAGCTTGTGCTCCTCGAGGAGCACCTGCCGCTGGAACCACCGGTTGCAGTGGTGGCACATCAAGCGCCGCTCGTGCACCGTGGCGACGTGGTGCTCGAGCGTCTTGTGGTGCTCGAACGCCTGCTCGCAGTGCGGGCACCGGTACCGCTGCCGCTTGACGTGCGTGAGCTCGTGCCGCCGTAGCCGCTGCGCCGAGATCGTGCCCTTGCCGCACACCTTGCACCGGAACGGCTTGTCGCGGTCCGGCTTGTGGGACAACAAGTGCACCTGGAGATGCGATGCCCGGAAAAACGCCTTGCCGCACCCGGCCTCGGGGCACTCGTACGGCCGCTCGTTGGTGTGCGTGCGCTGGTGCTGCGCGAGAAGCACCGGCCGGTTGTACGCCTTGCCGCACCCGTCGTGGTCGCACACGTAGCGCTTGGGTCGCAGTACCATGTAGTTGGTGGTGGTGCGATGCGAGCCAGGGGACTTGTGTGCGGGGGCGCCGCGCGCGCCACGCGCGATAAGAGCACGCCCGCGGGGCGGCGACACTCGATGGCGTTTGACTTTTTGTCGAGCCTGCTTTTTCCCCACAAAAATCATCATTCTTCTTTGCCGTACCGAGTGTATTTTCCAACATGCTAGAACACTCAAGGAAATCCGAGATAGTTTAGTGGTTAGAATCCCCGCTTGTCGCGCGGGGGACCGGGGTTCAATTCCCCGTCTCGGAGCATCTGCGCAAGTGGTTTAGTGGTAAAATCCAACGTTGCCATCGTTGGGCCCCCGGTTCGATTCCGGGCTTGCGCATTGTTTTTTTTGTTGACATCTGGGCCCGATGCGGCCGCTGGCGATCCAGCAGTGTAAAACTTCTTTTTCGGGCGGCTTTTGGCTGGTGCTGTTCCGGCGCTATTCTTGCCCAGCCGGCGCCCGCCAATTCCCGCACGGCCCACTTGCCGACCGGCTGTGGGTGTGGTGCTATTTTTGGCAGATCAGGTGCACTACGGGTATACTCTTCGCACCGTTAAAACGCACCCGCCTCGCACTCCGACACAAATCGAACCGGAACTACATTTTGGTCCACCCAAACACCTGGAAACACAGTCACCCCCCCCCCCGGCCTTTCCAAACAGTCAAGACAGTCCCAAACAGTCCCAGACCCAAGCTACTTTTTGACAGTCCTAGACCCAAGCTATTCCCAGATAGTTTAGGAGTCCAAAAAGTCGCACACAGCTACAACCACATACCACGCTCCGACACAAGCACCCACGCTCCACGCCGTCATGTACCACGAAATCTGGCTCGAACCGCTGTTGCTCGAAATCAGGGCGTTGCCCAAGTTGACGAGCAGCACGTCCACGTCGTCGACGTCCACGTCCACGTCCACGTCCGACAGCTCCACGTCGTCCAGCTCCAAAACCGGAATGCCCTCCGCGACCACCAGCTCGAAAACCACGGGCATGCCGACACTCTCCACGTCGTCGTCGTCCGAGGCGTACACCACGCCGTCGATCGGCGTGCCCGAGAGCAAAAACAACCCGTACATCTACCGCAACACCAAGCCCCTGGGCACGGTGTTCATCGCCGTGGGCGCCGTGGTGGGCGTCATCTTGCTCGTGTTTGCGTTGTTCCACTTGGTGTACTCGCTCGCCGCGGCGCGCACCGCGCGCAAGACCGTCAACACCGAGAAGAGCGACTACCACCGCTTCGCGCGCAACACCGCGTACAACGGCGGGTTGGTGCCGCTGAGCACGACGCTCTTCACCCACAGCACGCAGCCGTCCATGGCCAAGCTCCCGCTCATGGGCAGAACCACGCCCGCCGCGTTCGGCGGCTCGCAGGCCGGCGACGCCTCCACCATCGACATGGCCGACCCGCCCACCATGTCGCACCACGACTTGACCAACATGTTCATCTCGCCCACGAAGGAAATGACCCACACGCGGCTCAAGTCGCAGGACTTTTCCTCGCAGACGCGCTTCTCCGTGTACGGCGCGCTGTCCAAGCCGTCGCCCGCCGTCGGCCACGCGCCGGACACCGCGTCCGAGGCGCCGCTGAGCGTGGCCGCCACGCGCGCGTCCGCCGGCTCGCCGGACCGCCAGAAGCGCGCGCCAAGCATGTACTTGGACGACTTGTTGGACATGTAGACGCAGCCGTGCGCTGGTGCGGCGGGGCTCTTTGCCCGCTGCTTGGCCGCGAGACTGGGTCCTGTCATGAACGGATGTTGGCTCCACTTCTAATAAGTTTCAATTCTCATTTTCTCTACGCTCACCTTGGCTGTCTGCTTGAAGCTTCCTCGCTGAGATCCTCGCTCCAAAGCCTTTTATTCCCAGACTAGAACCAAGAAACTTTTATTTGCGTTGTTTGACTCGTTGACTGGTTCGGCTGAATTCGACTAGTTGATTCGGGTGGTGAGTTCGGGCGGTGGATCCAAACATCGTGTCCTTCAGTAGACCTCTCAATTGATCATTACTCTGAAGGTTTGCAGTGCCTGGTCAAAGCTGACAAGAAAAATTTCGCCAATGACACAAACATTGGATTTTTCTCCTGGTGCTCTTTGCAATAAAATCATCGGGCATTTGGTGCTGAACGAGGTTGTCAATTGTGCAATCCGACCAGTCCACTCTTCTCAGTTTAAGTGTCTCTGGCCGTCTGGGCACACTGCAAGATTTCCGCCAGTTTTCTCCAATTACTCGCTTTTCGCCGTTTCGATTGCAGTTGTAGCTTTTTTGTGAATCTCCCCTCTATAGCCTTCCGTCGGCTTGGTTCTTCTCTGGTGTGATCTTCTGTCTTGCAGTCTGCTTCAAGCCATCTGACTTCCAGAAAAACACCATTCCAAAAGATCGAGTATCCGAAATCAAATTTTTACCCAAAAACTCAAGAACACTGAAATTAGCACTTTATCCAAAAAACTGGAGTCGGCTTTACCAGTTTCGAGCAAGCTGGAATGACGTAATAGACAGCGCCCACTCCACCTCCAGTCGAACCTCGCAAGTGAAGAAACCCAACGGCACGATGCCAAATTTTGACGGCGGTGCCAGATTTTGGGGTCCCCGCCAGCAGCAGCCGCCGCCGCCTCTGCCAATGCCCAATTACTCATCAACGCAACATTCTGGCAAGCTTACAAATGGCACACTGGTCCGCCAGCCGCACCGCCTGTATAAAGCCACCCCAAGCGAAATGCACCGACAAGCCGAAATGTTGCTGTGGCGGCCAAAGACGCGGGCGCCGGCGGCAACTAGCCGGCAACTGGATTTTTGCCGTATTTTTTTGTCTTTTGTAGGCCGCCGTTGCACCGCACCGCCCATCTCCGCTCGCGCCGCCACAGTGCGCACCGCGATGTACCGACTACAACGGCTCAGTACCAAGGCCAGCTTGGCGGCGCAAACGGCCGCGCCCGCAGCCGCCGCGGCGCCCGCGTGGCCGCACGCGCACTGCGTGCCGCTCCCGGCGCAGCTGTTTGCCCAGGGCGCCGTGGACCCGCACAAGGCGCCGGTGGTGATGCTCCACGGGCTCTTTGGCGCCCGCCAGAACTACGCCTCCGTGGGCCGCCAGCTCGCGGCCGCCACCGCGCGCGACGTGGTGGCCGTCGACATGCGCAACCACGGGCGGGCCGCCCACGCCATGCCCCACAGCTACGAGTGCATGGCGCACGACACGGCGCAGTACCTCGAGTCGTGGGGCCGCCCCGTGGTGTTGGCGGGCCACCTGATGGGCGCCAAGGTGGGCATGTTGGTGGCGCTCCAGCGGCCGGAATTGGTGGAGCGGCTCGTGGTGATTGACAACGCGCCGGTGGCGCAGCCGCTCAGCGCGCAGTTCACGCGGGACCTCGAGGGCATGTGTGCCGTGGAGCGCGAGGTGGGCGCGGACGCCCGCGACTTGCGCGCGGCGGTGGACCGCGTGTTGGCGCGCTACGAGCCCAGCGCGGCGGTGCGGGTGTTTTTGGCGGCCAACGTGGTGCGGCCTCTGCGGCGGGCGCCGGGCCCCGTGCGCATGCGCGTGCCGGTGCGGCAGTTTGCTCAGCACGACGTGTTGCGCGGCATGGGCCTGTGGCCCGCGGCGCTGGTGGCGGGCAAGCGCTTCGCGGGGCCCGTGGCCGTTATGCGCGCGGCGCGCTCGGAGTTTGTGCCGGCCCGCAACTTGGCCTGCTTTGCACTGTACTTTGGCGACTGCCGCACCGTGGACTTTGACTGCGGCCACTGGCTCGTGAGCGAGCAGCCCGACCGCTTTGTGCGGGAGATGGTGCTGTTCCTCGAGTCCTCGGCCCGCGCTTAGTCAGCGGCCCCCCGGGTTTCGGCTGCCCTTGCGCACTGTGCGTTTTTGCCTTGCGATGCTTCTGCCATCTTCTGCGGTGCGCATGGCTTAGTAATGCTGTGCCCCATTTAAAGTGTGCCCGTCCGCGGCCCCATTCCACACCAGACAACTACAAAGACAAGCAGCTCTTCCTCCTTCTCTTTTACAACAGCTCCCAATGCCTTCGCAAATCATCCTCGAGAACCCACCCGCCGGCCCCGTCGAATTGGCCTTCGGCAAGCCCGACTCCACCTTCAAGCTTGTCGATGTGGAGATCAAGCCCCTCAACGACGGCGAGCTCCACCTCAAGATGTTGTACCTTTCAAACGACCCCACCCAGAAGATGTGGATCTCCGCCGGCCAGGACGCCTCCAGAACCTACGCGCCGCCCGTGGAGAAGGGCGAGCCCGTCAGATCGCTCGGCTTGGCCGAGGTCGTGGACTCCAAGTCCGCCAAGTACGCCAAGGGCGACGTCGTGTTGGGCTTGTTCCACTGGTCGCAGGAGTTTGTCGCCCACGAGGCACATGTGCAGCTGAAGATCGACAAGTCCGTGCCCGCCGAGGCCTACTTGTCTTCCATCGGCCTCACCGGCTTGACCGCGTACCTCGGCTTGAAGAACGTGGGCCAGTTCAAGGAGGGCCAGAGCGTGTTGGTGTCTGCCGCTTCCGGCGCCACGGGCTCCATGGTGGTACAGGTGGCCAAGCACATCTTCAAGGCCTCGCGCGTCATCGGCATTGCCGGCTCGGACGACAAGTGCGAGTGGGTCAAGTCCTTGGGCGCCGACTACTGCGCCAACTACAAGCAGGCCGGCTGGAAGGAGAAGTTGCACGAGTTCATTGGCAAGGACTACGTGGACGTGTACTACGACAACGTGGGAGGCGAGCACTTGGACTTTGGCTTGACCCACACCAAGCAGTTTGGCCGCATCATTGCCTGCGGCGCCATCTCCGGCTACAACGACCCCAGCTTGATGAGAGTCAACCAGTGGGCGCAAATTGTGTTGAACCGCTTGACCGTGCAGGGCTTCATTGTGTTTGACTTTGTCAAGGACTTCCCTGCCGCCACGCAAGACATCCTCCAGGCCGTCAAGGCCGGCAAGTTGAAGGACTCGGAGGGCGTTTCCTTGGTGGATCTCTCTGGCGAGAAGCAGCCCTTTGAGAAGGTGCCTGAGGTGTGGTTCAAGCTCTTCACCGACGAGAAGCCCCGCGGTAAGTTGTTGACCAAGGTTGCCTAAACGCGCCAGTACAAAAGAATAAGATGACAGTTACAGAAGAAATGTAGGCGATGAGCTGGGATAAAGTGACAGTTACAGGAGGAAGCAATGTAGGAGATGAGCTGCGACTGCACACACGGCTATCTCACATGACACGATAAGGAAGAAGAAAGAAAACCACAGTCAGAAATCTTTGAGAAAATTGATGAAATGAGGGCTCAATACTGGTATTTGTTCGGCCGCCAGGAAGCCTTGCCTTGTGGCGTGGGCAAAAAGAGTGTCGTGGTGTGCCTTGCTAGCTGAAAGCGTTCAAGTTGTCTGGCTCAGATTTTACAAATGACTTCCTAGTGGCGGTAATAAGATGGCCCACATCCATCGAAATAGTCGCCGCTCCCTTGTTTTGCGTTTTGTCGCCATGGCACCCAGCATGCAATCTTCATTTGCCTTTTCCTTTGCCATTGCCATTGGCCGTTTCTTTGCCGTCTCCTTTGCCATTTGCCATTTGCCATTTGCCATTTGCGTATGGCCGCGCAGTCATGTATATATGTTGCTGGCCCACGGTATAAATACCACCGGGTCGCAGCACGTCATCTCACCAAACACGCAAAAGTCTCCGCACGCCTCCACACGCACACACCATGTCTGAGTTCGGCCCGCCCAGCAATTCGGGCGAGGACTTGTCGCTCCCCAAGGCCACGGTGCAGAAAATCATCGGCGAGGTATTGCCGAAGGACATTGCCATCTCCAAAGAGGCCCGCGAGGCCATCACCGAGTGCAGCATAGAGTTCATCATGATCTTGTCCACGCAGCTGAACGACATTGCCGAGAAGGAGGCCAAGAAGACCATCGCGCTGGACCACGTGATCAAGGCGTTGGACGAGTTGGGCTTCCACAGCTACCTCGACATCATCAACCGGGTGTTGGACGAGCACAAGGAGTTGTTGAAGGGCAAGGAGCGCAAGAACAACAAGTTTCTCAACTCGGGTTTGACCGAGGAGGAGTTGTTGAAGCAGCAGGAGGAGTTGTTCAAGAAGTCCCGCGCCCGCTTGCAGAGCACGGGCTCGCCGGGGACGGAGATCAAGCAGGAGTTGTGATGTATACTAGTGCATAGAGGAACAGGGTTCGCCCGCTCGTAGCCGCTGGCGCCGCCCGTGCGCAGCGTGGCCCGCGCCCGTTCGGGCCCGCCGGGCGCCTCCGCTGGCCGTGGCATTGTTGGCCGTATCCAGAGAGCGATCCATTGTTGGCCCAGTGCAGCACGGCCGCGGGGCCCGCCGCGCCGCCCAGGCCCGCCGCGTCGCTACGTCTGCCCGGCGCTCGCGCCCGCCGCGCCGCCTCGTTTCTGGGTTTGTCGATTTCTATATCACCTATACTGCCGGGTGGGCGGGCGCCGCCAGCGCCCACGCCCTCAGCCCAAGATCAACTCGTACAAGATGATGAGCACGTTGATGAAAATCAACGGGAGCCGCAAGAGCGTGCGGATGGCGCTTATGAGCGTCACCATGCGGGTTTTGATGGAGGCCTCGTTGACCTGTGCGCCGTACTGGGGCTGGAACTGGTTCTGCGGCTGCGCAGACGAGCTGCCCCAGCCGATTCGGTTGAGGAAGCGGTCCTCGCTGAGCACCGCGATGCCGTTGATTCCGAGAACGACCACGTAGAGAAGCTTGCCGAGTCCGAACATGGTGACGGTGGAGATTGCGGACACTCGAGATGTGGGCCGCCACATCCGTACCTCCCGCCAACCCGCCGCCCCCCGCCGCCAAACCCCGGCGGCGAGGGTCAGCGTGGCACTGGGGTTCCGGGCGACGGGCCGCTGCCGGCGGCGAATTTCGGGCGCGTGGGCCGCCGCCGCCGGGCGCATCTCTCGGCCACCCATCGACTGCGAAACGGCGTGGGCCGACGGTGGGAGGCCGCCGCCCGCTGCAGCCAGCCCCCGAAAACGGCGGAGCTCTCGCGCGCCGCCCGCAAGCGCTGTTTTGGCAGAGCGCTCTCGGCCAAAACGCCGCCCGGCGGTCCTCGGCGGCGCCGCCCAGCGGCATCTGCGCACCCCACGGGCGGCCGCCCCGGCGCCCCAGGCCGTTTTCTTGCCCCGGCCCGCCGGCAAACGGCCCTTGCCGCCCCGCGGCACGCCCGCGGCGCCACAAGACCAGCCCGAAAAAGCCGGGGCGGTGCACAGACCCCACCACCCACTGGATTGTGCGTGCGCACGACCTCCACTCAAGTGATTTTTTTCCGCAACCCACACCGCCAACACCATGGACAAGGAGTCGCTACTCAAATCGTTGGCCGGAACGCTCGACGGCAACCAGCAGGTGCGCAAGCACAGCGAGGAGCAGTTGCGGTACTTCGAGGAAATGCCCGGGTTCACCGCGTACCTCCTCGACCTCATTGTGGACGGGTCGGTCAACCTCGGGGTGCAGATCTCGGCGGCCATCTTCTTCAAGAACCGCGTCAGCAACTACTGGGTGGTGCCGGACCTCAAGGCCGCCACCGCGCGGTACATCAAGGACAACGAGAAGGGCGTCATCAAGAGCAGGCTGGTGGAGGTGTTGAGCAAAACGTACAAGAACGCCCAGTTGCGCGTGCAGCTCTGCACCGCCATCAGCAGCATATTGGACGCCGAGAAGTGGGACGGTCTCGTGGACATCACCCACAGCCTCCTCCACGACACCGCCAACGTGGACCACGTGTACACCGGCTTGCTCTGCTTGTTCGAGTACACCAAGAACTACCGCTACGCGGGCTTGGACACAGCCAGCTTCAAGAACATCATCTTGGACGACGTGACCGCGCGCATGTTCCCGTCGCTCGAGGCCTTGGCGCGCGGCTTGTTGGCCGACGACCTGCCCGCGTCCGACGAGATGTTGTACTTGATCTTCAAGATCTTCAAGTACGCCACGTACTCCAACTTCCCGCCGTACCTCGCGGAGGCCGCCAACTTGGGCACGTGGTGCCAATTCCACCTCGTGCTCATGGACAAGCCGTTGCCCGCCGCGGTGCTCGACGCGGACCCGGACTCGCGCTCCGCGATGCCCCGCGTCAAGGCCGTCAAGTGGTGCTTCGGCAACATGCTGCGCCTCTTGTTGCGCCACGGCGGCGGCATCAACACCAAGGACAAGCAGAGCGCCTTTGTCAAGCTCTTCTTGGCCAATTTTGTGCCGGAGATCCTCAACGTGTACTGGACCATCATCGAGAAGTGGACCACCAAGAGCATCTGGTTGCTGGAGGCGTCGCTCTACCACTTGATCTCGTTCTTGGAGCAGGTCGTCGAGACCCCCGCGTACTCGCTCATGGAGAACAAGTTGGAGGCCATCGTCAGCCACGTGTTGTTGCCCATCTTGAGTGCGTCGCAGCACACCATCGAGCTCTACGAGGACGAGCCGGAGGAGTACATCCGCCGCTTCTTCGACGTCAGCCGAGAAAACACCACCGCCGACACCGCCGCGGTCAACTTCCTCTTCCGCGTGGCCTCCACCAAGTTCGCCTCCTGCGGCGCGTTGTTGCTCTCCATCATCAACGACGTGTTCCAGAAGCGCGCCGCCGACAGAAACAGCTTGCCCGTCGCCTGCCAGACAGAGGGCGCGTTGCGCATCTTGGCCACCATCTCCTACAAGCTCGACAAGAAAAACAGCCCCGTCAAGGACCAGATCGACGCGCTTTTGCACTCCGTGGTGTGCCCCGAGTTCTCGCCCGACACCATCGCCAAGACGCCGTGGCTCACGGCCCGCGCCTGCGACACCATCGCCATCTTCGTGCACAAGTTCGTGGACCAGGCCGTGTTGCAGGATGTGTTCCACGGCGTCGTGGCGTGCTTCCAGCAGCAGGAGCACTTCCCCATCCAGTTGACCGCGATCGACGCGTTGCGCACCTTGGTCGAGGAGCAGTACGTCGCCGACAAGATTGCGCAGCAGGCGCCGCAGTTGATGGGCACGTTGCTCGACTTGTCCAAGAACTTTGAGAGCGACATCTTGACGTCGGTGATGGACGTGTTCGTGTCCAAGTTCGCCGTCAACTTGGAGCCCTACGCCAACGAGTTGTCGTACCGCTTGGTGGACCAGTTCTTGAAGTTGGCCCAGGAGCTCTTGGAGCAGACGTCCAACGGTGGCAGCATGGACGTGGACAAGGAGTACCAGGCGGCCGGCATCCTCAACACACTCACGTCGTTGGTGGTGTCCATGAACTCGTCGCCCGAGGTGTCGACCAACTTGGAGATCATTGTCAAGGACATGCTCAAGTTCATTCTCGAGAACTCCATGGCCATGTTCCTCACGGAGGCGTTGGAGATGGCCGAGTCCATTTTGTTCAGCACCAGCAAGATGTCGGCCCCCATGTGGGAGGTGTTCCACTCGTGCATCGACGCGTTTGACACGTATGCATTCGACTACTTCGACAACTTCCACCCGTTCTTCGAGGCGGTCATTAGCGCGTCGTTCGCGTCGGGCGAGGTGTCGATCGAAAATGCGCACGTGCAGAACATGTTCAAGGTGTGCTTCCAGGTGTTGCTGGCGGAGGCGGTGGACCCGGTGTTCGCGCACTACGCGTTCGAGCTCATTGAGTTTGCCATTTTGAGTTTGGGTGCGAAGTTTGTGCCGTTCATGCCGCGCTTCTTGCCCGAGATCTTCAAAATCTTCACCGCGTTGGAGGCCCAGGACGCCTTCGACGGCTACATGTTGCACCACTTGTCCATCTTGAAGATCTTCTACGCGTGCTTGCACGTGGAGCCGGCGTGTGCGTTGCAGTTTTTGAACGAGCAGCAGTTCACCAGCACGTTTTTCAAGTTGTGGATCAAGTACGCCGGCGACTTCCAGAGCGTGTACGGGTGCAAATTGCAGGCGTTGGCCGCGCTCGCCATCGTCGTGGACGCGCCGTTGAACCTCTTGCCCGTTGAGGACTTGATTGGCGAGACTGTCGACTTGTTGATCTCCAACTTGGAGACGTTGCCGCACGCGATCCGCGCGAGACAGGAGCTCCTCGACAAGGAGAACGGCGCCAAGCACAGCAGCAAGGACTACGAGCTGGGCGACGGCGACGAGGAGGACGAGGAGGAGGACGAGTTCTACGACGACGACTTGGAGGCGGACGAGGCCGAGTTGGAGGCCTTGAAGGCCACGCCGATCGACCCGATCAACGTGTACGAGGTGTTCGCCGAGAAGGCCACCTTTGTGCAGCATAGCGACCCTGCGCGCTACCAGCTCGTTTTCGGCAACCTCGACGACTCGCAGAAGGAAATCGCCATCCGCATCATCCAGATCAACGAGCAGCAGAAAAGCACCCATCCATAGACCTCGCGGTCCTGCACACAGCTACCACCTAGCACCTACATCTAGCACAACTAACTCAGCACTACACCTAGCCCTTAGCACACCGGCACCGTCATCGGCCCCACACCGCCACACCCACCACCGCCGCATTCAGCACACCCTCTAGCCAGCACCGCCACCACACCCGTACCTCTCCCGCCATGTTCTCCGGATTCGGCCCCAGTTTCTTTGGCGGCGCCACGTTCGCCCCCGCAAACGCCACCTTCGAGGAGTACTTCCGCTGCTACCCGGTGGCCATGATGCCCGACAACGTGCGCAAGGACGACGCCAACTACGGCGGCAAAATCTTCCTCCCGCCGTCCGCGCTCAACAAACTCACCATGCTCCACATCCGGTACCCGATGCTCTTTGAGTTGGTCAACGAGGCCGCCGGCTTGCGCTCGCACAGCGGCGTGTTGGAGTTTGTCGCCGAGGAGGGCAGGGTGTACCTCCCGCAGTGGACGATGCAGACGCTCCAGTTGCAGCCCGGGTCGTTGCTCAAGGTGGCCAGCTGCGACTTGCCCAACGGGCAGTTTGTCAAGATCGAGCCGCAGCTGGTGGACTTCTTGGACATCCTGGACCCGAAAGCGGTGCTCGAGAACGCGTTGCGCAAGTTCTCCACCTTGACCGTGGACGACGTCATCGAGATTGACTACAACGACTCCAAGTTCGGCATCAAGGTGTTGGAGGTCAAGCCCGAGAACACCAACCACAGCATCTGCGTCATCGAGACCGACTTGGAGACGGACTTCGCGCCGCCGGTCGGCTACGTGGAGCCCGAGTACACGCCCGCGGCCACGGCGCGCACGGCCGCCGCGCCGGTGAAGCGCAGTGCCGGCGCCGCCACCATGGCGCACTCCATCGGGTACGCGCAGCTCGTGGCCGAGGGCAACACGCACACGTACAAGGGCGCCGGGCAGAAGCTCTCGGGCAAGGCCGTGGGCGGGCCGGCGCGCGTGACCATCGACGACTTGGACCCGGCGGCGGCGCCCGTGGAGCTCGCGCTCCCGAGCAACCAGATCTTCTTGGGCTGGCCCGTGGTGTTGCCCGCCGCCGCCGAGCCGGCCGCCGAGCCCGTGGTGCAGTACCACGGCGAGGGCAAGTCGCTCCGGCAAAGCCGCAAGCGCAGCGTGGCGCGGCCGGGGCACGAGCCGTTGAAGAACCACTCGCGCAGCCCCGACTACATCGAGATCGACGACTGAGCCTACGGACCGCGCGCCTGCGGGCGGTCGGGCTACTGATGCAGCTAACAAGATGGCGAGACTATTTAGGGGAGGAACACGTCGTTGCCCTGCTCCATGGCTCTTTTGGTGTGGTAGACAATGTCGTTGGACTCCCATGGGTACGCAATCCAGCAGTCGGGCACCGTTCTGGCGGCAAAGTAGTTGCCCGTCTTCATGATCTCGTCGGGCAAGTCGGCCTTCTTGGTCTTGATCTTGTCGTGGAGCACGAAAATACCAAACTTGGTGCCGTTGGGGTCGGCCCCCTGCGCGGCCGCCTGCTCGGCAATGTCCTTCTTCAACTCGGACACGGCGTAGTGCAAAGTGGTTCTGGTGTCGTCCACCTCGTCGATGATCAAGATGTTCTTGTTCACGAGGTCCACGTTGGACTGCGCGTAGTCCAACCACTGGGTTCTCACCACCTGCGTTCCCACCTTCTCCTCCTGGCTGCCCACCGTGGCAATGTCCTCGTAAAGCGAGAGGATGATGGCCATGATGCGGATGTTGGGCTGACCGGGCTCCTTTAAGAACGTTCTCAACATGCGGGCCGGGATGAAGCCTCCGCCGCCGATGGCGATGATCAAGTCCGGCTTGAAGGCCTTGATTTTCTCCGACGTTTCCTGGCACAACTGGTGGATGTTGTTGTATGTGATGTACATCTTGGATGCCTCCACGTCTGCTGAGTCCATATTGCTAGTTTGTTCGGGAGCCTTGCCGGTCGACCTGGGTAGTGTACCAAATGTAAAAAAATCGGAGCGAGATGAGGAGTATATATACTTCCGCGGGCTGCTTGCTGCAACCGGCGAGAAACCGCCAGCCAGCCCCACGAGGCCGCGGCGAAAGGAGGAAAAAAGAACACGGCGGGCTTCAGCCGCTCTACAACTTGCCCCCGTAGGCCGACAAGAAAAAAAAAGCGCCTGCTAGTGTCTTTTTGTGGCGGCTTTGTGATTTTCGGAATTGCCGAGGTCGTGGGTGCGTGTGTGCAGGACGAGGGCCCTATCTATGGACGTCACCAAAAGTCGATAGCGTAGAGGTAGTGATGTCTTGGTATCGATAAGGATTCTCGAGCCGGCGCCGAGCTTTCGTACCCCGAGTTTCGCCGAATAGCGCCGCATGGGGTAATAATGGCAACCTCAGGCCACTCGCAACAGAGTGTAAGCTAGACTATTTTTACACGCCCCAATTGGCATTTACTTTAGTCTTTACCAGCCAGGTCAGTGTGGCCCTTTGATTTGCCAGCAACTTTATTTGGGCCTGTTCTGGCAAATGAAGTGAGACTCCAAGGCCGGGGCGACACTGGGGCTCAATTGCGACTGGGGCCAAAACCGAGACTGGGCCCAAACCGAGACTGACACTGCGGCTGAAGCGACAGTGACGCAATTGACAGGCGCGATTGGCGCGGCCGCCGCCGCAGCCCGCGGGCCAGGCACATGCACCAAAACAAGTCGCCCCGGCGCCCCCCGCGGGCTCGGCCAGCGCGTGAAGCAGGCCCCGCCGAACGTTCTCTCGCCTTCTAGTGCCAAGTGGCCTCACCGCGGCCTGCACACGGGCCGGCGCGGTACTCCACAATTCACACTCACCACCTCCACCCACCACATCCGCCATGAAACTTCTATCATTGTTAGGCGCCGTGGCCGTGGCGTCTGCCGCCATTGTGGGCATCGACCTCGGGCACCAGTACACCAAGGCCATGATGGTGGCGCCGGGCATCCCCTTTGAGATCATCTTCACCGACGAGGGCAAGCGCAAGGACTCCTCCACGGTGTTCGTGAAGCCGGCGTTGCGCGGCGACGCCTTGGACGACGCGGAGCGCATCTACGGCTCGCAGGTGGGCTCGCTCTGCTCGCGGTTCCCCGAGTCCTGCGCCGCCAACTTGAAGGCGTTGCTTGGGAAAAGCACCGCCGACGAGCCCGTGGCGGCGTTCACGCAGAGCCACGCGGGCCTCGCGTTGGCCGCCGACAGTGGCCGCGGCGGCGCCGTCTCCGTGGCCTTGGGCGCCGCGCCCAACACGTTCACGTTTGCCCCCGAGGAGCTTGCGGCCATGTCCTTGGCCCAGATCAAGGAGCGCGTGTTGAAGGCGTTGGCGCACCACCCGCAGGCACGCGCCATCGCCGAGGACGTGGCCGTGTCGGTGTCCCCGTACGCGGACCAGATCACGAGACACGCGTACCTCGACGCCTTGAGCTTGGCCAACTTCTCGTCCATCTTGGGCTTGGTCGACGAGGGCTCCGCCGCCGCCTTGGGCTTCATCTCGGGCAAGAAGTTGCAGCCCGAGGACTACAACGGCGAGACCGTCCACCACTTGATCTACGACGTGGGCTCGGGCTCCACCACCGCCACGTTGTTCTCGTACTCGCCGTTCGAAAACGGCACCATCGTGCTTGACGTCGAGTCGGTCGGCTACGACGACTCCTTTGGCGGCGACTTGTTGACCACCTATGTGTACAACATCATCTACGCGAGGTTCTTGGACCAGTTCAAGTTGAAGCCGTCGTTTGCTCTCCCTCCCAAGTTGGCCCTGAGACTCAGAGAGAGCGCGGAAAAGGCCAAGACCATCTTGTCCGCCAACAACGACTACAGAGTGTCTTTGGAGAGTTTCTACAACGACTCCGACTTCAAGACAACCGTCACCAGACTGGAGTTTGAAGACGCGTGCGCGGAGCTTGTGGAGCGCGCGTCCAAGCCCATCCTGGACGCCTTGGCCAACTCCCCAACCGGCCCAAAGACCTTCGACGACATTGCCTCGGTCATCTTGAACGGAGGCGCCACAAGAACGCCGTTCATCCAGAAACAGTTGGTTTCTTTGCTCGGCAGCGAAGAAAAGATCGCCAAGGTGCTCAACACCGACGAGGCCTGTGCCTTGGGCACCACCATGAGGGGCTACCAGTTGAAAATGATCACGGGTGCGGGCGACGTCGTGATGAACGACCGCATTCTCAGCGACTTTGAGGTCGCTACCTCTGGTTCCGAGCAGGCTCTCCTTTTCGGAAGAGGCTCTGCGTCCAGCAACACCACCAAGGTCATCCTTGGGGCCCCGGTTAAGGATGAGATCAATATCGATCTTTTCGAAAACGGCAACAACTATGGCTCGTACACCATCGACAAGGTTTCGAAGAAGGTGCAGGACTTGAAGTGTGCCAACGTCGAGTTTGTGGGAACCTTTGAGGTCACCGCCAGCAAGATTGTGAGCTTGAAGAGCGTGACCGCCTCGTGCCACAAGGAGCCGGAGACTGTCGAAGAGGCGGCCAACTCCACTGCAACCAACACCACCGCCAAAAAATCCCGCACCAACGTCAGAATTCCGCTCCCGGCCATTTCTTACACGAAATTGAGACCGTTGAACTACGCCGAGAAAAAAGAAATTGGGGCACGGTTGTTCCAATTGCAGGCCAAGGACCAGGAAAAGATCGCCGTTGAGGAGGTCAAGAACTTGTTGGAAAGCTTGTGCTACAGCTTGCGCTCGTACGTCGAGGACAACTACGAGAGCCTCGCCAAGGAAGTGAGCGAGGAAGAGTTGGACAGCGCCAAGGAAAAAGCCACCGAGATTGTTGAGTGGCTCGAGTACGACTCGGACGGCGCCTCTCTCGAAGATATCGAGGCGCACGTGAAGGACCTCAGCGAAATCAAACACCACTTTGAGAGAAAGTTCAAGTTGACGGACGCCGACTTGAGCCTCGCCACGTTGAAGGACACCTTGAAGCAGGGCAATGAAATTGCGCTGCAGGTGCAAGAATACTTGATGGAGTACGGGACGCAAATCAGCCTGATCCGGGAGAAGTACGGCGAGGAGGAGTTTGACTTTGATGCCGAAAACGACAAGATCATGTTGAAGATCTACGGCGATAAGAAGCAGGACGAGATGAAGTTGATGAACCATTTCGCCGACTTCAAGGATGCGTTGAAGAAGCTTACCGAGGTAACCAAGCTCTCGAGCAAGGAGTTCAGCCGTCTTTCAAGACAAGAGCTCTTTGACGCACACGACGCGGTCTTTTCGCTCATCTACGAGATGATGGACGACATGATGGTGCTCCAGAAGCAGCACGAGGAGAGAGTCAACTTCTTGTTGGTGAGATTGGAGAAGTTGAGGGACAGAAAGAGCCAGAAGGAGTACAAGCAGAAGCTCAAGGAGCAGGCCGGGCAGAAGGAGCAGGAGGCGTCTGAGGAGGCTGCCGAGACTCCTGTGCTGGAGGGGGCTTCCGAGACATCTGTGCTGGAGGAGGCTTCCGAGACTTCTGTACTGGAGGAGCCTGAGGAGACTGTTGCTGGAGAGCACGACGAGTTGTAGAGATAGAGGCAGACGAGAGCGGCGAATGAGAAGAAGGAAAATAAAGAATGAAATGAAGAAATACTGTTGAGATAATAGAAAGAATGCAGAGGTGAAAATGTGAAAGATGAAAAATGAATGAATGAAAAAATCAAAGACAAAAAGGCTCAAAAAATGAAAATTGAAAAAACGAGAGATAGAATGAATGAATGAGTGAATGACAGAATGAACGAACGAATCAATCAATGTGAACGAACGAGAGCATTAATGACTAAATAAACGAAAGACAAAGCGCAAATCCTAAAACAGCATTAATCGATTAATGCTCAAATGGATGAGTTGCAAGGAAAACCACCCCCCTGAACCATTTTACAAATGAAAGAAAAATCGAAATTTCCAATAAAATAGAAGGAATCAACGAACAAAGGTGGATGCGAGGTGGACCTTTTCGCCTCGCAGCGCACTCCACATCGCGGCGCACAGGAAACACCTTCTCCACCAAATGAACAACGCAAACGGCTACAGAGACGCCGAGAGACGACATCGCCCGGACCAGCGCGAGTACCGCGACTTGGAGCCCCGAGAAAGAGAAACACGGGGCACCGACCCGCGCGTCCGCCGTGAATGGGGCAACTACGGCCGGGAATACAACCGCCGCTACCCGCCCAGCACCGGCGGCGCCAGGGGCGCGCGGCCGTACGACAGAAACGACAGGCCCGACCGCAGCGACAGGCCCGACCGCAGCGACAGAAACGACCGCAGCGACAGACACGACCGCATGGAGCGCATGGAGCGCATGGAGCGGGGCGCAACGGACAGGGCCGCCGCCGAGCGCCAGTACCGCCCCGGCCACCAGCGCGAGCGGCGCGAGAAGCGGGCGGAGCCCGACCCGGACGCGCAGTTGGCGCCCGCGGACATTGTGCGCAAGTACGAGCGCACGTTGCAGCACCTACTAAACGTGCCCACCATCGAGCGGTTCCCGGTCGTCGGCAGCCAGTGGGGCCGCAAGCCCAAGGGCTTCGAGAAGGTGACCGCGCAGCGCGCCAAGCTCTCGGGCGTGTTCCCGCTCCCGGGCGCGCCGAGGCCGGTGGACGGCACCAAGTTGGAGGGCCTCCTCTCGGAGGGCGGCGTGCTCCTCGCCACGTCCAAAATCGACCCGCAGGACTCGCGCAACTCGTCCATCGTCGTCGTGCGCGGCGTCGACTTCTCCCGCGTGGACTTCTTGGGCGTGGCCGAGTACATCGACGTGTTTCTCCGCTCGGCTGACCTCCCGGGCTTGTCGTTGCTGAACAACATCGAGCGCAAGCGCAAGACCAAGGACGACCAGAAGCTCATCATCGAGTTCAAGTCGAGCGCCGCCGCCACGCTTGCGCTCGCGCTCAGCGGCTCGCTCGTGCCGCCCGCCTTCGTGTCCCACTCCGATGCCCACGACCTTCCCGAGGTGCGCCTCCAGATCTCCCGTCCCGGCGAGTACGTCGTGCAGTGTCTCCCGCCGTACAAGGGCAAGCCCGAGGACGTCGACGACAACGTCGTGGACAACCCGCGGAAGCTCACGCTCCACTACGACCGCGCAGTCACAGAAACGGTGTTGACCGACCACCTCACCAAAATCGCCCCCTTGAGGGCGTTCCGCTACTTGCGCGAAGTCGGCACCAAGGACTCGCTCGGAATCGCCTTTGCCGAGTTCTACGTCGACCCGGAAAAGTTCCCCACCACGAAAAGTGCATTGAACGAAACAAAGGCCTACCTAAGCCAAGTGCGCGACTTGGACTTGATCGACGCGGCCGACTTCTCCTGCTTGGAAGTGGCGCAGGACGCGATCCTCACCAGCATCCAGGATTGCCCCATCGAGCTCAAGACCTTGAAGGCGTTGGTGCGGAACGAGTACGTGCCCTTCCACCCCAAGCTGCGGGTGATCCAGCTCATCAACGCGGTGACCGCAGCCGATCTCGTGGACGAGGCGTCGTTCCGCTTCATCGAGCAGGACATTCTCCAGGAAGCCCGCGGATTCGGCAAAGTCGTGTCCATCAAAATCCCCCGCCCACCGCACGACTACTCCCCCGGGATCCTGCAGTTGACCCAGCCTGGGATCGGGAAGGTGTACATCGAGTTTGAGGACGAGAAAACGGCCTTGAGCACGCTCATGGGCATGGCGGGCCGCTGCTACAACGACCGCACCGTGCTCTGTGCTTTTTACAGCCACGAGGATTACACCAACGGCTTGTTCTAGCGTCTCTTGCGGTACGCGGCAAGCTCGCCCGGCACGCTCGGGTCGAAGCCATGTCGCGTGATGAGGTCGTAGAGGTGCTTGGGGATCTCGGGCACGAAGCTTAGGCTGAGTTTGATGATGCTGTTCTCGTCCAAGTTGGGGAAGCTGCGCAACTCCTTCATGGGCTGCGGGGACTTGAGGAGCGTGGATCTGTTGATGACCAACTGGGCCACAATGAAGAGGATGTTCATGTGCGTGCCGTATGCAAAGAGAAAGTCCCAGAGCTTGAACACGGAGCGCAACGGCGGCGTGCACGCCGAAAGCGTGAGCACCGAGGGGAACGCGTAGATCTCAGCCTTCAAGAACTTCAGATCGAGGTACTCTGCAAGCGCGGGGTCGATGATGCCGAGCACAAGGTCCACCAACGCCAACGCCGTGTGCACGCCGTCCAAGCTGGGCGTGATGTACAACGGAATCTGTTTTGTCACCAAGTGGTGGAAGATGGCGAGTGCCTGCGGCTCGCTCTTGTAGCACGCATAGGCGATCGGCGCCAAGAGCACGTTCATGCCCTGCACGTACCCGACCCTGCTCTCGGGAATGGAAATGGCCGTGGCGGCAAGCACGCGCATGAGCGAGTCCTCGGACACGCGAGAGTGGAACGCCCGGTCGTTCATGAGCGTGCGGAACGTGTCGTTTTTGATTTTCTGGTAGAGCTCCGGCAGGAGCTGCTGCTGGATGTCTGCCACGAGGGCGGCGTACTCGTGCACGGGCATCACGGGCACACGACATAGAATCGTCCATACATACGCACGGTACGGGCACTGTTCGTAGCCCTCGGGGACGGAAAGGCCCTCCATGAGTATGAGGTAGCGGAGCTTGGAGAGGCTGTTTTCGAGAAACAGCTGCTCCTTCTCGATGAACTGCTCGATGGAGTCTTTTTTCCTGCCCTTGACGTCCATAGTGGTGGGTTGAGGTAAACAGTGGAGATCGCGCGGGTCCATGTCGAGACCGGGTGCCAAAAGCGACAAGACTGATTTTTCCGTTATTTCTCTGCTTTTCGTGGAAACCCCTCAGAATGGAAACCCGTTTCGGATTTTTCGGGCGCTTTGCCGGCGGCTTTAAAATTTCCCGGTCCGGACCCCCGCTCCTCTTCCCGGCCTTCCTCGCTCATCACTCACTTCGCACGTTTTCTGCTTCTCAAAAAAAGACCACCCATCTCATCATGGGCACGCCAACCGAAATCAAGGGCTTCCACGTGCTCAAGGTGCAGCTACCGGAAGGCAGCGGAACGCACTATGTCTATTTCCGCAAGCACGAGGCCAAGGGCAACCAGGCCGCACAGAACATCTCGGGCCGACTGCTCTTCTTGTTCAACCCGCCCATCGAAACCAGCACCGGCGTGTTGAGAAAGTACTTCCAGCAGGTGGCCACGGGCGCCACCGTCGAGCGGTACGTCCCCAGCTTGCTCAACGAGTCCGAGGAGGAGACGTACGTGGACCTCACCCGGCTCACCACCGACTTGGAGTACGAGCTCTCGGGCGCCGATGTCCGCGGGCTCGCCCTGAAACTCCCCAAGAACTGCGGCGTGGTGTCGTTCCTCGACAAGAGCTCGTTGCAGCTCGCCTTTGGCGCGCTCAAGAAGTTGGCCGGCGACGGCAAGAGCTCCAAGTGGCCCGTGCCCACGCTCGGCACCGAGTACCTCCAGGCCCGCATCAGCCTGCGGGTGTGCGACGCCGCGCAGCTCTCGCAGGAGGTGTCCGCGGACCTCGAGGCGTTCAACCGCGCGGAGAAGGAGTCGCGGGACAGTCTCCAGAGGCAGACGGAGGTGGTGGACGAGGACGGCTTCACGCTCGTGGTGGGGTCGCACTCCAAGACCAAGGCGGGCATCATGGGCAAGCTGAACAAGTTGAAGCGCGTGGAGGAGGAGAAGGCCAAGAAAAAGCTGAAGAGAAAGGAGAAGGAGGACTTCTACCGCTTCCAGTTGCGGGAGAAGAAGAAAACCGAGATGACGGACTTGTTGCTGAAGTTCAAGCAGGACCAGGAGCGCATCAAGGCCATGCGCGAGAAGAAGCGCTTCCGCCCGTACTAGACTGGCTGGTCATTGTGTATGACTTGAGAATATGTGATTGGTGTCCAACTCCGCTGGTACGAGGCGGTATACATACTGTCGACGACTTGTGACCGATGTGACGACGCCACGCGGTAGTTTCCATGGGAATTGCTGGTATTTCCCGAATGAATTGAAGGTATTTCCCAATTGAAGTGAAGGTTTCCCAATTTGAGTGACGGTGTTTCCCAAGTAAATTGGCGATATTTTCCCATTGAATTCACAGGACTGTCCTCATTGAATCCACAGTAGTATCCTCTCGAGGCTCGATTTTGCAGCAATAATTTGCCGTGCTCTCTCTCGCCGTTTTACAGCCACTCTCCTCACCGGCTATTTCCAAAGCAGAATCCAAAGCAGCGTCCACGGACAACCCTCGCAGAAAATACAGCGCTTTTCACTTCTCTCTCTTGAGCTGCTCTCTTCACTTTCTCTCCACTGCCATCAAGTACGCGCGCCACCACACCATGGAAGAAGGGCTCGATTTGACGTACGACCAATTTCTCACGCAGACCGGAACCGCGTGCCACTACGATGTGACGGTCCCGTTCGACATCCTCTCCACCATCAGGTACGACCCGCTCTTGACCCCGCAGCCGCCCGCGTCCTACGCCGAGATCCAGCCGGGCAACTTCTTCCTACTCCCGGAGCACGTCGAGCGGCTCAAGGTCACACACGGGTTTTTCCGCAAGGTGCGGCCCGACGCCCGGGACGCGCAGTTTGACACGGGCCACATCTTCGGCCAGCTCGTCCAGGCGTTCGCCGCGTCGCAGGCGCCGCTCGACAAGGCGTTCAAGGTCAGGCTTCTCGTGTCGTTGGACGGCAACGTCCGCGTGGAGTTGTACGAGGTCCCCGCCAGACGCAACCTCCTTGACGGGCTCGAGGACACGTTCCCGGACGCGGAGCGCTACAGCGTCTACGTCGACAGGACGCCGGTGCTTGCGTCGCCGTTCACGTCGTTCAAAACCACCAACCGCGCCATCTACAACGACGCCCGCCAGCGAGCGTTGCCCGGCGCGTCTCCCAGGGAGGAGGTGGTGTTGATCAACACCACCAACGAGGTCATGGAGGGCTCCATCACCAACATCGCCGTGCGAAGCAAGCTGGGCGAGTGGGTGACGCCCAAGCTCACGTCGGGGTGCTTGTGCGGGGTGACGCGGCACCTTCTCTTGAAGCGCAACATGATCAAGGAGGGCGACCTCTCGCGTGACGTGCTCCGCGAGGGCCAGGACGTGTTGTTGATGAACGGCGTGATGGGCTGCGTCCGCGGCACCGTGCAGAGAATCACAGACTGAAGGTGCACCCACAGAATAAAGGTGCACCCACAAACCAAACAGCAGATGCCACAAACCAAAACGCAGATGCCAAAAACCAAAAAGCAGATCCAAAAACCGAAATGCACATGCCACAAACTACACACATACATCTATTCGGCGCACTACTTGCCGCGCAGCCTCAGACCAACCGGCCAATGGCCTCGTCGTCGTAGCCCATGATGTAGAGAATGTCCTTCAACGACGCCGTGTTCAAGCAGCAGGGCGCCTCGCGCTGCACCTTCGGCTTGGCGTTCCACGCCACGCCCCAGCCCGCGGCGGCCATCATCTTCAAGTCGTTGGCGCCGTCGCCCACGGCCACGGCCGCGCCGGGGTCGAGCCCGTGCCGGGCCGCGATCTCAAGCAAGAGCTCCGCCTTCTTCTCGCCGTTGACAATGTACCCGGTGGTGGTGCCGTCGAGCCGCTGGCCCGCGTCCACGCCCAAGGTGTTGGCGTACGCGTAGTCCAAGCCCAAGACGTCCTTGACGTGCGCGGCCAACGGGATGAAGCCGCCCAGGCACACGGCCATCACCACGCCCAACTTCTTCAACGCTCTGCAGAGCTCGGGCGCGCCGCTGGTGATGTGGATCTTGCCCTTCAACTCGTCCCAGAGCGTGGAGGCGTCGATGCCCTTCAACAACAGCACGCGCTCGCGCAACGACTCGTTGAAGTCCAACTCGCCGTTCATGGCGCGCTCCGTGATCTCCGCCACCTTGTCCTCGATGCCGGCGTACGCTGCAATCAACTCAATCACCTCCTGGTAGATCAACGTGGAGTCCATGTCGAACACAAACAACTTCTTGTCCCTCCTGCCCGCCGACCGCTGGAACACCGCGTCGTACGCCACGCGCCCGCCGTCCCTCTCCTTCTGGATGAGCGACCGCACGACATCGGGGCACTCGGTGTCCACCTCGTAGTCAACGACTCGGTTCAACGAGAGCTCGGTCTTGGCCCGCACGGTCACGCGCAAGGTCTGCGTGACAAAATTCTCGATGTCGGCGTGGTCCTGCCCGCTGAGGTGCTCCCCGTGGGCGATGAAGGTCAACGAGTACATGTGGTGAAATGTCTGCGAGCGCACGATTTGGGTGTATGACTTGGCGACCGAGGAAAAGCACCTGGCATTTCGATGCGTGGAAGCTGGGGCGTAGGCGTTGGTGTTTGCACTTGCCTTGGTCAATTACGGCATATGCTGGATTTTTGTTGGCCTTCGGAGGTTTATTGTGTGTGTCTGGGCATCTGCAATCTACTATTGATGCGCTCTGATCGTACATAATGGGAATCAATCACTTTTAAAAAATCCAAAAAAAAAAAGAAGGAAAAGAAAGAAAAGACCAATGAGTGAATACGGCTTAGTACTAGTATTTGGCCATCGTCACCGTCCATCTTCTTGCTTGTAGCACTCGTAACTAAAAGCAGGAAGAACAGACCTCGCTTATGGCATCATCGGAATATCTCGGGGGCCTTTCGAAAAGAGTTTCGTGGCGCTAATTAGCGTGATGCTGTGAAATAATTCCAAAATACTTGTATTTGCTGTGTATGTTGGATAAACCGTGTATATTGGATGTGAATCGTGCCTCTCATGACCCCAACTACGCCGTGCGTTTGAGATCGTACTCGCTCAAACCAATACCGCCGCCCAACTTGCGGTAGTTCTCCTTCACCACGGCCGCTTTCTTCTCGGCAATCTCGTTCATCTTCGGCCAGTACACGTCGTGCACGTAGTCAAAGTCCAACAACCCGTTGAACTCCTTGTCCAACTGCTCCTTCGGCACAAAGTTCTCGAACGGCTGGTCGTAGATCGTCTTCAGTCTCGTGTATGGGTCGATGAACGGCCCAACAACCTTGAAAAAGGTGTACCCAATCCAGGGAATGTTTGTAAATAGGCCACGGCCCAATCTTTCGGGGTAGTGGTTCTGCAAGATGTGGAGCACCTGCTTGGAAATGCTGAGCGAGGGGAACTTGGAGGAGAGCTTCATGTGCGCGGGCGCCGCCTTGAAGTCGATGAGGAGCGCCAACGTGTCTTGCCCGGCGGGCATGTACTGGATGACGCGTTCCAACATAAACACCAAGTGCTGCACCTGTCTGATGGACGCAGACGTGTTCTGGTAGCCGTTTCGGAGATACAAGCACGGCCTGTTGTCGATGTCGTAGCCAAGAATGAGATTCTTGCCCGTCGCGTTCTCAGGCTCCACAATCTCGGGCGTCAACTTCTTGGCCGCGTCCGTGTGTCCCTCAATGACCACCACACCAAATGTCCGCCTCCAAATGATAGTTTCCTCGATGCGCTTGATGGTCGCCGGGACTTTCCACTTGGTGGCTCTCAAGTAGCGCAAGAAGCACTCTTTGGTGAGCCATGCCAACTCCTCCTCTATGAGCGGATGGGTGGCTGCGCCGGCGCTGTCGTTGACAGGGACTGCCAGCTTCACGTACTCCTGGAAATGCGCCAAAACCTGATCGTAGCACTGTTGCTCGTGCTCAGAAAGCTTGAAGTCTGGGGCCTTGGACGCGTTGAGCGGTTCCTCAAATGGGGTGTAACATTTGATGAGGCCCTTTTTCGTTGCCCGTGACGACGTCGACGTGGCTTTTGAAGAAACAGAGACGTTGTCGGCGTCTGAGGCCGCGGCGGTCGACCGCTGCTCTTTTTTCCAGAAGAAATCCATCGATGGGGGGAGGAGTTATGGTGGTTTGGGTGCGTGAAATGTTCGCAGAAGGCCGCACAGTAGAACATTCTGCGGCATAGCGGAACATCCGAGGTCCCGGGCCGTGGCTCCGGACTCTTGGCAAACCTTGAATCTGGCTGTGGACTCTCCCGCAAGACACGGAATGGATTTGTGCTTTTTTTTCTTCCCCTTATTATTTTTCTTTTTTCCGTTTGTAAGTCCACTGACTCCATGCTGAAGCGTGCGCACTGTCAACTCCACATTCCTTATGACCATCGTGTTACGCAACTCCTCCGACCCCAAACAAAGCCCTGTGCAGGCCGAGGCATTGCAATCCATCATTGCGCAGCACGCGCAGGAGTTGGACAGCCCCAAATCGTTCATCAAGGCGCTCAGCCAGCTGCTCATCACCAAAAGCTCTACGCACAAGTTCTTGGTGCTGGTCACCACCATCGAGCAAAAGAAGCCCACGGCGGAAGAAGTCAACATCAGATCGACAATTGGAACAATCTGGGATGACGAGACTGACGGGTACTTCTCGTTCGAGGTCAAGGAGCAGGCCATCTACCTCGTGACGGTCTACTGGATCAACGTGAACTAGGCTCCTTTGTCCAGCTTTGCGCGGGCACGATAGGCAAGCAATTGCTGCTGGGCGACATCGAGCTGGTCACACCACGCGAGCATCTTCTTCTTCGGGCACTGCGCCTGCTGGAGCTTGCTCTCGATCTGCCTCAAGACGGCCACAACATCGTCGTCTTTGTTGGGGTCGAATCTTGTGCCTGCGGATCCGGCGGGGGCCCTTTTCGCCAACCTCAACTTTGGCGGCTCGCCGACCTTGTTCAAATGTAGCTGGCTCAGGTTCTCCTCGCGCTCCTGCGCGATCTGGGCCATGAGGTTGGATGTGGTGCGTCTGAAATCGTTCAAGTACTGCTGGTCCACATTGTAAGTATTCGTCAACGATTGGTGGTACGCCTCCAAGCTCTCGAGCTGTTTCATCTCTGCCAGTAGATACGACTCAAACGCGGCCTTGCGCAGGCTCGCTTGGTCGATGTTGAGAGGGTCGAAGTCGCCCGGCTTCATGCCCTTAGTGCGGACTATGATGGACTTGGTGGGTGGCAACTTGGTCATTCGGAGCCGCGCCAAAAACGACTTGGGCATCTTGTCACTGAGCCAATGCTGCGTGAGGAGGCGCTGGGCCTCTTCGATCTTGGTGTCTCTGTTGGAGGATCCCTCGAACCGCTCGAGAACCTTGCCCATGGACATTTCACAGAGGCTTTCAAACGACTTGAACGTTTCTCCGTCGAGCCGTTCCCATAGCCGGTCAATCATCTTGCCCGAGACGCGCTTCCTGTACTTTTCTTTGGTTGCGAGGGGTTTCTGCAGCGAGTCGGGCTCGGGTTCTGTGGGCTCGGAGTTGGGTCTCGGCACCGGCGGTTCTTCGGACCTTGTTCGCTTGACCACGGCGCGGTCCATCGCCAAGCTGGGCGTCCGTTTGCGGCGGAAAGATGTCTCGTTTTCCGAGTCGGAGGACGCTGCTGCCAGGTCGGTGTAAGACGAGAGCTCGTCCTCCACATCGGGCGTTTGTTCCCTGGAGATGTTCAAGTTTGGCTCGACATGTGGCTCTTCGCTGCCGGAAAGTTGCAGTTCGAGTGGCGTTTCCGACCGCGACTGGTCTCCCGCTTCAATTTGTATAGCGGGATCATTTGCTGGCTCCGGAACATGCGTGTTTTGCTCTGTGTTTGTGCTCTGTGGAGTTGATTGTGGGGTCTGGGAGCTCAGGCCAGGAGCGTTTGCGGATCCGTCTGTTTTTTGCGGGTTGTCCGTTTCGCTATTTTCGGCGAGTTGCGCTGTTTGCGGCTCCATCGCGATTTCGCCTGGAGATGGAGGAGCCTCTGTTGTGCTCATCTAGATGTATTATGGTGTTTACTGAGCGCGCTGATGTCTCAAAGTATGTGGGTACCAAAATTGAGTGAACACCACAGTCGACAGAGTAAACATTTGTTCTGATGTGATTAGGAAAATATGTATGAAGTGAAGAAATGACTATGGGCGCCTGGGTTTGGCGCATGCAATTTTTTTGGCGAACATGTCTCGTTCCCAGCCTTTCACAGCTGCCGCGAGTGTCTTTTTCGTCAAGCCAAAACGGGCGGCAAACGTGTCGAATAGAAAGTTCTCGATCTCGGCACGCGCCGTTTCCGAGAGCTTGGCTGTGGTGGTGGGGATTGGCCTGGTCACATGCTCTTTCTGGGTCGGCTCCTCATTCGAGTACGCGAAGATTCTGTTGAGCTGCCTCTCAACTGTACTCAACTGTGTCTCCTCTGGGTCCTTATGTTTCGCAGGCACAAGCGTGTCATAGACCCACCGGCAGTAGCTCGCCACGTCGGCGTCTGATAATTTCATGACCTCGGACACTGACATGGAGTGATAGGGTCTGTCAAAACAGGCCATGGTCTGGCTCTGGTTCTCGGCCATCCAGGTTTGCGGGTCCGGAACCTCGTCCCCTCCGAAGAAGTAAAGGCGGAGCACCTCGAGGGCTAGGGAAACGGCCTGGATCTCGGGTTGCGACTGCGGGCCTGCGGCCCGGAGAACGCCGTTTCTGGCCAAGATGGAGTACTCGTGGAAAACACACACCAAGCGCGGCGGGTCCGGGAGCCGGAGGTCGGCGTACAACTTGTAGACGAGCGGAAGAAACGCTTCCGAGCGGGCCTCGGCCAAATGCGGCAAGTCGAGGGTTGTTTTCCACAGCGTGAGCGACTTGTAGAACATGTCGTTGAGAGGCACAAACGTCAGCGACGTCAAGGACAACGTGGCGACCGGCGCAACACTGAGCATGGCCGGCGGGACAAGCGCCGTGGCGTCGAAAAACGGCACGTGGTTGCGCTTCAACATGGCCAAGTACTGGTCCACGAATACCGGGAGTTGGTTGAGCTGCACCATGGCCAAGTAGATGATCACGTACACGTCCAACACGGTGGGTTTCGTTTTGCAGGCCGCCACGCAGCGCAGCCACAAGAGCTTTGCCACGGTCGCCAACGAGCAGCGGTACGCGTGGAGCTCCGGCGGCGGGAGCTGGTACAAGTGGGAAACGACCCGCGGAAGCACCATGCGGAGAATGTGCTGGAGGCACTTGAGATGCTGGAGGCGGCCCCGTTCACCGTAGAGCCTGGCGGTGGCCGAGGACACGACTGACGCGGCCGGCGTGGCGGACTGCAGCGCGGTGGTGCCAAAGGCGCCGTCGGTCAACTGGATGTTCAAGCGCCGCGTTTGCGTGTAGCTTTCTCCGTCGTCGTCATCGTACTCGATGTTGCCTTCCATGATGTGGCCGTACTGGCAGAACATCTGGCCGGCACTCAGGCGGTAGAGCCTGGAGCGGCAGTTGTCCACGCCACATACTGGGCCCTTGGTCCAGGCGGATTGGGACATGGGTGGTGTGGAGGTGTTCGCGCGAAGCCCAGCGGTGCAGCGCCGAAAAGCTGGGCCTGGAGAAATGCAGCGGGGCCGCAAATTCCACGGGGCCAACTTCGGGCACGGCCACAGTTGGGCGCCGGGGTCAGTGGGCGCCGGGCCGGTGTCCCCCCTGCTTACACACGTGCTGAGTAATTGTTGTGGCGGTTACGTAAGCCTCAGAGCGCCGTTGTTGCAACGCCCGTGCCCGCACCCGTGCCTCCGGGAACCGGGCCTGCCCAGCGTGTCAAGACTGCCCGCCGCTCCAGGGTCCTGTATTTTCTGTCGTGGCTCGAAACAGCCGGAATGTGCGAAAGGGGAAACGCGCCGGGCCGCTGTTCGGAATTGGGGCTCGGCGATATCCTTTCTCCTCAGCGCGCGGCGGGCCAAATTCCCAGCTGGCACGGTCGCAGCGCCGGGGAGGTAGTGGTTTCCGATCTTTAGCTGAGCCGCTTGCTTCCCTTGCGCACGGCCTAAGTCTCCTCGCAGCAATTGCGTGGACTTCCGAACCGCAACCGACGGCGACCGAAGCGGGCCCGTAGCGGGACCAAATACCCCAGAGTCTGCACCGGGGTCGGGCTTGGCCCGCGCTAAATGCCGCCAACGTGCCCGGCCCCGGCCCATAACTCCGCGCTGCAATCTCCGCGGGAATGGGGAAAAAACCCCGGGGGGCTCCTCTGCCTCCAGCCTGGTTCCGGCCGGTCCTCGAGCTGCCAAGCCCTAAGAAATCTGTCACTGCAATTGCGTAAGCAAGACGTACGTATGTGCACATTGAGCAGGTAGTGCAGCAACGGAGCCGCAACCTCGCACAGTTGCTAACCCCGAACCCTGGTCCCCTCCCGCCCACATTACTCAGCTGGCTGAGGGGACACTGCACGTAACCCCACAGTAACCACACGTATATAAACAGCATGGTTCCCCCCTTTTGCCGCCAACGCCTTCAAATGCTTAGATCTGGTATTCTCAACTCCGCAAAGACCCTCCCCAGATCCTTGTCCGCCATGAGACAATACTCCTTGACCAAAGAGGTCAAGTTGCCCAACGGCAAGACCTACACCCAGCCCACAGGCTTGTTCATCAACAACGAGTTTGTTGCTTCCGAGCTGGGCAAGACCTTTTCCGTGATCAACCCTTCCACCGAGGAGGAGATCACCGAGGTCTTCGAGGCCTACAAGGAAGACGTGGACGCGGCTGTCCAGGCCGCCAAGAAGGCTTTTGACGGCGGCTGGTCGGGCTCCGACCCCTCGGTCAGAACCGCGGCCTTGAACAAGATGGCTGACCTCATTGACCAGAACGCCGACACCTTGGCCTTCATCGACTCCATGGACAACGGTAAGGCCATCAGCAACGCCAGGGGCGACATTGCCTTGTCGGCCGCCTGCTTCAGAAGCGCTGCCAACCAGGCCGACAAGATCATGGGTAACGTCATTGAGACCGGCGACTCCCACTTTAATTTCACCAGAAAGGAGCCATTGGGTGTCTGTGGCCAGATTATCCCATGGAACTTCCCCTTCTTGATGTTCACCTGGAAGATTGCCCCTGCGCTCGCCACCAACAACACCATTGTGTTGAAGACGTCCGAGACCACCCCATTGTCTGCTTTGTACTTCTGCCAATTGCTCAAGGAGAACGACGTGCTCCCAGCCGGTGTGTTGAACGTCGTGAACGGCTTCGGTAAGAACACCGGTAACGCCATTCTCGAGCACCCCGTCATCAGAAAGGTTGCCTTCACCGGCTCCACCGCCACCGGTAAGTTCATCATGTCCAAGGCCTCCGAGACCTTGAAGAAGGTCACCTTGGAGTTGGGCGGCAAGTCGCCCCACCTTGTCTTTGAGGACGCCAACTTGGACCTGGCTGTCACCAACGTCATCAACGGTATCTTCTACAACTCTGGTGAAGTTTGTTGCGCTGGTTCTCGTCTTTACGTTCAAGAGTCCATCTACGACAAGTTTGTGGAGAAGTTTGTTGCTGCCGCCGAGGCCGTCAAGGTCGGTGACCCCTCCAACGAGGACACCTTGCAAGGTGCTCAAAACTCGCAGATGCAGTTGGACAAGATCTTGAAGTACATCGACATCGGTAAGAAGGAAGGCGCCACCTTGTTGGCTGGAGGCAGCAGACTCGAGGGCAAGGGTTTCTTTGTCAAGCCCACCGTTTTCGGTGACGTGACCGAGGAGATGCAGATTGTCAAGGACGAGATCTTTGGCCCAGTGATCACTGTGCACAAGTTCAAGACCGTGGACGAGGCTGTGAAGTTGGCAAACGCCACCGAGTACGGTTTGGCTGCTGGTATCCAATCCACCAACGTCAACACCTGTATCGACGTTGCCAAGAGACTCAAGGCTGGTACCGTTTGGGTCAACACCTACAACGACTTCCACCCTATGGTTCCATTCGGTGGTTTCGGTTCTTCCGGTATGGGCAGAGAGATGGGTGTTGAGGTCTTTGACAACTACACGCAAGTGAAGGCTGTCAGAATGGTCATCCAAAAATAAGTCACCAAAATATTTAGCTAAGACTTTACGAATGACAATATGATATTCAAAACGATGTACGACTGCAATTTGCAACCGCGCCGATGTACGGGTCTGCATACAGCGCGGGGCCGGTGGCCAGAAGCGTTCAATCACAATCACTAGTATCAAATGTGTGTGTTTTGTTACCCAGTCCAAATATCAAGCTTGGGCTCAGAAAACTAGTTTTATGCCGTAACGCCTTGTCGTAGCTCCCAGTTCAGCCCTACCAGTGTCCCCGCCCGATTCCACTCAGTGCGCGGGCGGCGCATCACGTGCGATCCGTGACTGTTTCTCGCCTCAGTGCCATTCTGATCCTGCACATTCGCCTGCTCGCTCCCACCTCTAGCCAAAAAACTTTTGGCAAATTTTTCTTCATTCCTTCGTCCTAATAACTTTCACCAAGATTGACAAGATGGTATGTTTCGCCAAACCCGTCGACTACGAGCCAGCTCCGCCATCGCATTCTCCTGACTCCTACCATGCCGATTTGTTCATCCCACCGCCTGCTGCCGGAGCTACCCAGCTGAAATCCCAGTAAAACCAAACCACCCCAAGCAACTACAAACCGCCAAACCAGCCAGCGATGCGCTCGCAGAAGACCCACAGCACCGCCGAACGCATACTAACAAGCAGAGTGACTCCGTTACTATCAGAACTAGAAAGGTTATCACCAACCCATTGTTGGCCAGAAGACAATTCGTCATCGACGTCTTGCACCCAAACAGACCCAACGTGTCCAAGGACGAGTTGAGAGAGAGATTGGCTGAGGTCTACAAGTCCGACAAGGACGCTGTCTCCGTCTTCGGTTTCAGAACCCAGTTCGGTGGTGGAAAGTCTACCGGTTTCGGTTTGATCTACCAGTCCGTCGCTGACGCCAAGAGATTCGAGCCAGCCTACAGATTGGTCAGATACGGTTTGGCTGAGAAGGTTGAGAAGTCTTCCAGACAACAAAGAAAGCAAAAGAAGAACAGAGACAAGAAGATCTTTGGTACTCAAAAGACCCACGCCAAGAAGGTCGCTAGAAGACAAGCCGAGTAAGCTATTTTCTAATGCCCTGATGACCTCAAAAGAATATCTGTCCCTCGATAATATTGCTTTGATTTTTGCGAATTAATAGTATCATTGCGGTGTTATGTCTTTTGGGATGCATATACTATCTACTCAACAAAGAATCACAACTGTATTTTATTACCTTCTCTACTGTAGTCTTTCGGGCTACGTCGATAGCTCTATAAATGCAGTTTGGTCTCACTCGGAAAGACCTTCCCTTTCCTCCAGTGGGTCGTAACTCACCTGAAAGGGATCTTCGCCGGTGTGTGCGCCCTCTGCGAACACTGCAATGCAGGCGTTGGATTTTTCAAATGCTGCGGCGTTTCGAGAAAGATACTCTTCAAAAGGCTCGCTGATATCGTCGTACTCGTCCCCGGTCAAGATCTTGAAGATCTTCTTCAAGTACGAAATGAGCGAATGCAATCCTCGGAGGTACCCCATGTCTGGTAGCTCGGGGTGTTGAGGCGGCTTCTTGTAATTGCTAAAATTGGCCTCGTCGCCAATAACACTTTGTGCAAAATCGATGATATTCACCTTGACGTCTGCTTCAGCAACCGGTGCTGCTCCGTCATACATCAAAAGAATGGAGGAGCCGTACATCCTGTAGCCCTTCAAATGTTGGAAGGACACGTACAACTCCTGTAATTTCGAGATTAAAGGTGGAATTCTCCTCACGATGGAGAGTATGCTCACACCGTCGTAGAGGAACTTGGCGAGGATCTTGGCAAACGGAGCGCCGCTCTTCAACTTTCTTCCAAAGTATTTGTCTTCCATAAAGTACTTCTTGGAGGCCTGGTTCCACACCTGTAGTCCACACATGCGGACCCCAAGCTTTCCTGATGTGGTCGAAGCACATTTCTTTCGTTGAGACATTTGTTTGGAGTCGCTTGCGTCAACACCGTATTGACGAGTGCCCATCTTCAAGTCGAGAGCACAAGGCTTGTGCATGTCTGCTGTCAAGTCCTCAAGCAAAATGAATCGCTCGAAACGAGTGTGTTTGCGCAACACCGGATTCTGAATGGTTTCCCGCGATTCATGATGCAATTTTGGTTCGGCGTCATTGCTAACTTGAACATGGTCGTCATCCATCTGGAACACCTCTTCCGACTTGCGGCTTTGCGGTACAAATACTTCCTGGATGACTTGCGCTTGTAGATCGCGATTCACAGAAGTGGACCCTCTGCTAAATTCCACCTCGTTCGAACCAATTGTATTTGGGGACGACAGAGATTGGTCCTCTGCGTCCAAGGAGGAAAAATTGGGTGCGCTACTAGAGTACCTCTTCCACAAGAGATCGGGAATGATGTGTCTGTTGTCATCGAGAGAGACTTCCGGGAGATCGTCCTCCAGTTCCTCACCTCTTCCGATGTGGGATGTGGAAATGCTGCGGTGGTGGTAAGGAGGGGGGAGATCTTCTTCCGCGTCGGGGTCGACAGCCTCGTTGCCGGCGCTGGTGTCGAACGAAACGTGACCGGAACCTTGGCCCAACGGGCTGTTCATGTCTGGCATTTCCACCGGCTTCATGCGGGGTGTCGACTGCTCTTCACGCACGATGCTTGAGTAGCGGACGTTGAGGACGCCAATGTACTTGGGCATGAAGTTCAATAGGTTTAAGTGCTTGCACTCGACGGCCTCGTACCAGATGTTCTCTCTGTTCATAAGCGCCTTGCACACGGCTCTTTCACTGAAGCGAAAGATGGCTGTGTGGCCGCCGACCTTGTTTTTGAACGGCCGTAGCTCGACGGTCAATGGGTAGTTTTCGCTGATGTCTGCGGCGGCCGCTTGCTCGCGGTATTTTGGCGTGTGCTCTGCTGGCGCCAGATCGGCCTTTTCTGCCTTCTCGTGCACTGTCTTCTTGATCTGCATCAACTCGCCGTGCGAGCCTCGGTCGAACTCGACATCTGCCATTAAATGCTGGAGGTTTTCGGGGTCTGGCAGGGTTTCTTCGTGGGCGATGCGCACTGGGTCGTCTTTATCCTCTTTGATGGGCGTGTGGGGGAAGTATGTGGCAGAAGAGACGGGTTCTAGCAACGGCTGGCCGTCTGCTGCGCTGGATGAATCGGAGGCGGCGAGTCTGCGGTCGCTCGGCACGATTTCGACGTGGTGTTTGTCGTCGGCTTCTGGGCCGTCCATCTCCATCAAGCTGTCGATGTTGTGGCCGTCGCCCCGGAAAAGTCGCAAGAAGCGAGCAGCTTTCCGCCCGGTGACAACGGGGACGTCTTCGTCAAGAAGCTTGGATGTGTCGGGATCAGTTTCGTAGTCCATGGTGAAAGTCAATGAGGGTCTGAGCGGCTCATAGATGAGTGCTGGGGAGAAAGCTTAAACTGGTTGGTAGCGTGAGGGGAGCGACAGGGTTGACAAGCGGGTAATCTGGGGTTTGCCGTCACCTCGTGGGGTTATGCGGTGGCGGGTGATGTGCACGTGACGGGGATGGCCGGGGGAGCACAAAGAAGAGCGTGCTATGGAGCTGGTAGGTCGCGGCTAACGAGGGCGGGCAGCGATGGGGGTATTGCTAGAATCAACGGGTTATAAAGAAGCTTTTTTCTGTGTTGTTTTCAGGTGCGAAAAGTGAAGCCATGCCAGGGCCATCAACGGAGAACGGGTGGAGGGGAAGGAGGGATGGAAGGAGCGGGTCGGGGAATAAAGCGGTGTTTGCGATGTTTTGCTTTGTTGTGTGGGGATTGTTTATGTTGGCTCCATGTAAGGTACGTCATTTTGAGATTTTGTGGAGCACGTTTTCAAAAACGTGGGTATTCTCACCAGATAATGAATAATGCTGGCCCCGAGGGGCACAGTGCAAAACATATACCAGCAAGAACAAATTGCGCAACAGAGCAACCGCCACGAAAGCTGGTTGCAAGGACCGGAACCGGCGCCTTGGCCGTCTGGAGCCGCCTTCGGGCCGTCCGCCTACAGTGCATATGTTGCAACCGCCTATTCGGGTTCCTGGATGTATATGCCGGCCGGTGGTGATATCCACAACCGTATAGGCTACTGTGCAAACGAACATCACCAAACAACACGGATGTCGTGAGCGGGTCTTTTCATACGGGAGCATCTGGCTGTTGATCGGGGCTTATTGTGCCTCTCGGCCGTGGCCATTGTGGCCTTATCGGGACAATGGCCATTGATCTACATCGGAACGTATGTGGCACTACACGAAGCCGAGGGCGAAGGTTTCCGTGACCAGATGAAAGCTGGCAGAAGCCAAAGGTCCCTCGGCATTGTCTGGAACTTTGGCGTGGAACTTCCTAATCCGCCGTCGTTAAGCGGTAGGGTGGAGCTGCAACCTTGGGCCTGTTTCTCCAACTGACTCTGTGTCAATTTCAGCCGGTGACTGGTCGTGGGCAGCATGCATCCCGCCACAGCAAACCCGGGGAATCTCGCTTTGGGCAGACATGTGTTGGTGTGTATCCGACTTCTGCTTTAGACACACGACTGTAGTGCACGGAACTCGTAAATAGATCGAAAGGCTTCAAGCCGCACGGCCCCAGCCGGCTATTCCACACCGATTTGGCGCCACACTGAGAAGCTTTGTTTGTCCCGTGAAACGGCCGCCTTGCTCGCCGAGACCTCCACAACATTCACGCCCACCCAGCTTTTCTCTTTGTTTTTTTATACTTTGTGCCTTCATTGAGGCGACTACCACATCGGCAAGTGTCACGAGCCTCGCCCCACACCAAAACCGCGCCGGATCTGCCACAAAAAAAAAAAGAAGACGCCACACACAGAAGCAGCCCGGCCGCCAAGCCCCCCCGTCAGCAGCCGCCGAATCCCAAACCGCCTGTTGCAAAAACCGGCTGTAGTCCAGTGTGAACATTCTGTCCTGGGTTCTGCGCGACACGTACATCCTGTGTCTAGGCCTCGCCCGCTATTTTTGTTCTTCGTGGTGAAGTCTATCCTTGTTTACAGCACGTCCGTCCCCACTGCTTGCTGTGCTCTCTCGTTAGCGGCTGCCCACTGTTTTAGATCGCCGCGTGCCACTTTCTGCATATTTTTCTTCCACGCGTGACCTCCGGCAACCCAGCACCAGCTACCATGAGACTTCTAAAAAACACCCTTCTCCGCTTGAAGAGACGGCGGAAAAACGTGTTTCTTGCCGCGTCATGCCTCTTCGTGCTCTCCGTGGTGCTCGTGGCGTTTTTCCACGACTACCAGCCGGGCCTGAGCAGCGCCTTCATCTCCAACCCCGACGAGGCCTGTGGGCTTTTGCCCGCGTTCGTCTGCCGCTGGTTGGCCATCAGCGACCCGGTTTTGCACAAGCCCTACAACCCCAGCACCACGCCGGGCAAGACCGAAAGCGTCCGCCCGCCAAAACCGGACCCACTCACCCAGAAGAAGTTGGCCTACATCAGATCGGCATACGCACACGACGACCAGTCGGTGTTGCAGAAGGGCCACTTGTTCTACAAGAAGATCCTACGGGACCTCGTCAAGGCGGACCCGAAGATCGACGCCCTCAGCAAGTACCACAACGAGAAGGTCAAGGCCAATCGCTTTGACGACCCAGACACAGACTACTCGGAGAAGTTTCTCTACACATTCTTGCAGGTCAACGAGACAGAGGTGGAAGCCTTGACCCGCTCGCACCACTACATCTCCTCCAAGTTGCCCGAGCACGCCCCGAGCGGATTGTACGAGAAGGACGGCATAGTTCTTGTTGGCGGCGGAAAGTTCAACTGGCTCACGTTGCTCTCCATCAAGTCTGTGCGGGCCAGCGGCTCCGTGTTGCCCATCGAGGTGTTCATCCCCACGATCGAGGAGTACGAGCTCGAGTTCTGCGCCAAGATCTTGCCGACCTTGAACGCCAAGTGCATCTTCATGCCCACCTTGTTGTTCGAGGAGGACGACACCGAGTTCTCCTCCAAGCTCGAGTTCAAGGGCTACCAGTACAAGCTGTTGGCCATTCTCCTCTCGAGCTTCGAGAACGTGTTGCTTTTGGACAGTGACAACTTCGTGGGCTACGCACCAGACCACCTCTTCCAGAACGAGCCATTCATCAGCAAGGGCTTGATTGTGTGGCCGGACTACTGGCGGCGCTCGACCTCGCCGGACTTTTACAAAATCGCCGAGGTGGAGTTGAAGACGGGCGAGCTTTTGCCCCAGTACCTGCCAAAACTCAGTATGTACGTTGAGCAAACCGTGCACGACGACGTGAACTGGATCTCCGACGTTCCCCTCCACGAGCGCCCCGGCGCGATTCCAGACCCCTCATCCGAGTCGGGCCAGCTCGTGATCTCGAAGAAGACCCACTTGAAGGCGATTCTTTTGGCCTTGTACTACAACACTTATGGGCCGAAATACTACTACCCGCTCTTTTCCCAGGGCGCGCCTGGAGAGGGAGACAAGGAGACGTTCTTGGCCGCCAGCGTGGTGCTCAAGAAGCCGTACTACCAGGTTGGCAAGTTTTTGACTGCTGTCGGCAACTTCAAAGACGGCGAGTTCAAGGGCCACGGAATGGGCCAGTACGACCCCGTCGAGGACTTCCACCAGCGCACGCAGAAGCAGAAGTTGATCAACGAGTTGAAGGGCGACAAGCTCAAGGACGAGCTTGCCAAGTTCGAAGACCCGCGGATGCTCTTCTTGCACGCCAACTTCCCCAAGCTCGATCCGTGGGAGTTGAAGAATAACGGCGAGACTGTCGACAAGGACGGCAGACACCGGATGTTTGGGTACAGCTTGAGATGGCGCACGGGCATTGACATTGAGCAGAAGATCTGGGATCACATGTACTCGCTTCTTTGCGAGGACAAGTTCCAGTTGAACCACTACAAAGATGTCGACCGCACGAAGCTCTGCGCCGAGGTTGTGGAGCAGCAGAAGTACATCAAGGAGACCGAATCTAAAGTCGAATAGGCTGCGGAGACGGGTCACGGTAGATATAACGACAGCATCACAGATATACGCACACATATATGTATATATATATGTATATGTATATACATATACATTGTAGCACTTGTGCCTGCACATCGCGCCTGGACAAGTGCGGAGTGACGACGCACCACATAGCCAACCAAGTCAACACACCAGGCACCGGCAAAGGCACAGAAGGAACCGGCACAGTCTCCGAACGGCACATTTCTCAAGGATAGCGAAAACACAGCAGTCACAAAAATGGCCATCAAGTTCACGCTATTGTTGTCCAGGCAGGGCAAGGCGCGGTTGTCGAAATGGTACCACGCCAACAGCCAGAAGGAAAAGGCCAAGATCACACGCGAGTTGACCACCATCATCTTGTCCCGGCGGGCAAAAATGTGCAACATCTTGGAGTACAAGGACATGAAGATTGTGTACCGGCGGTACGCGTCGTTGTTCTTTGTCATGGGCATTGACTCGCTGGACAACGGGTTGTTGGCGCTCGAGATTATCCACAGATACGTGGAGCAGATGGACAAGCTCTACGGCAACGTGTGCGAGTTGGACATCATCTTTGGCTTTTCCAAGGCGTACCACATTCTAGACGAGTTGGTGTTGGACGGGTACGTGTTGGAGTCGTCCAAGCGGGAAGTGGCCAAGAAGGTGACGCAGCAGGACGAGTTGGAGAACATGGACGAGTTCGAGCACGTGTTGAGCTGATTGCGTTGCGTTAGGAGGGTTTACTTTGGGAGAAGATTACGTTGGGCTTTGAGTTGGGCTCTGAGTTGTTAATGTTGTGTGTTGAGTGATAACGTTGGGCGTTGGAATGATTGCATAGGCCGTGCTGAGATGATGAGCTGCTCGATCCGGAGCGATCGAGGGCCTTCTTTCTCCCTTGCTCCCGGCCTGGGCTCGACGCCTCGGGCGTGCCCCTCTCGACTGCGGCAAAAACCCCGGGTGCTCACCTGGTGGCATGCTGCTGACAGGCAACCACCCACGGCAGTAGCAAAGTGAGTAGAATACAAGAAAAAAAGGAAAAGCGAAAAAAGAGAGAACGAAGAAGAAGAAAACAAAGGGAGAAACACCGAAGAAAAAAAAAAAACAGAAAAGAGCAGCCACAAGTGATGGTGGTCGGGGTATGGGCCGGCGCTGGCGGCGGTGCGCCTGCACACACGCACCATGTGCGATGCTCTTCGTGAAAGATAACTTCTCCATCACTCCGCAGCATGTCCGACGACGAAGATTTCGACATTACGCGCGCCTTGTCGGCGTCCGCCCGCGACGTGAGCTCCGACTCCGACGGCCAGGCCTCGGACGGCTTTTCCGACGACGAGGAGCTCCGGGACATTGTCAGCGACGACGAAGAAGAGGCCCCCGCCAAAAAGAAGCAGAAGGCCACCAAGCCACAGGACACGGCGTTCCCCGAGATGGAGCTCTCGGACGGCGAGGCGTCGGAGAAGAAGGACGTGGACGACATTGCGTCGTACTTTGCCGTGAACAACCCGAACGCCAAAAAGGCCAAGGCCGGCACGTTTGCCTCGTTCGGCCTCCTGAAGTTTGTGTTGAGCAACATCGCCCGCAAGGGCTTCCGGCAGCCCACGCCGATCCAGCGCAAAACCATTCCGTTGATCATGGACAACCGCGACGTGGTGGGCATGGCCAGAACCGGTTCTGGTAAGACGGCCGCGTTCGTGTTGCCCGTGATTGAGAAGTTGAAGTCACACACGGCGCGGGTCGGGGCGCGGGCCATCATTCTCTCGCCGTCGAGAGAGTTGGCGTTGCAGACGTACAAGCAGGTGCGCGAGTTCAGCAAGGGCACCGACTTGCGGTCGGTGGTGCTCATTGGCGGAGACTCGATGGACGAGCAGTTCTCGTCCATGATGACCAACCCGGACATCATCGTGGCCACGCCGGGCCGGTTCTTGCACTTGAAGGTGGAGATGGACCTCGACTTGAAGACGATAGAGTACATTGTGTTTGACGAGGCGGACCGGTTGTTCGAGATGGGGTTCGCCGAGCAGCTCAACGAGTTGTTGGCGGCGTTGCCCGCCAACCGGCAGTCGCTCTTGTTCTCGGCCACGCTCCCGCGCACGCTCGTGGACTTTGCCAAGGCCGGCTTGACCAACCCGGTCTTGGTGCGGCTCGACGTGGAGAGCAAGATCTCGGACCTCTTGCAGATGGCGTTCTTCTCGGTCAAGAAGACGGAGCGCGAGGCGGCGCTCTTGTCGATCATCCAGGACATCATCAAGATCCCGCTCCCCTCGGAGCAGCAGTTGGCGCGCATCAAGCGCGAGAGCAAGAAGGCGGACGAGATGGAGGAGGAGGAGGCCAGCGGCGAGCGCCGGCCGCGGTTCCGCAAGGAGCGCTTGCCGCCGGCCAACGTGTTGCCGTCGCCGCACTCCACGATTGTGTTTGTGCCCACCAAGCACCACGTCGAGTTCATCACCGGCATGTTGCGGGAGGCCGGCTTCCTCGTGTCGTACATCTACGGCACGTTGGACCAGCACGCCAGACGGGACCAGATGTACCGCTTCAAGATCGGGCTCACCAACATCTTGGTGGTGACGGACGTGGCTGCGCGTGGTATCGACATCCCGGTGTTGGCCAACGTCATTAACTTCACGCTTCCGGCGTCGTCCAAGATCTTCATCCACCGGGTGGGCAGAACCGCGAGAGCGGGCAACACCGGGTGGGCGTACTCCATTGTCAACGAGAACGAGCTCCCTTACTTGCTCGACATTGAGTTGTTCTTGGGGCGCAAGATCTTGCTCACGTCCATGCACGAGAAGAAGTGCGAGCTCCTCAAGGAGTCCAAGGGCAGCGCGTACGTGGAGCCCAAGGTGTCGTACACGGACCGGTTGGTGCTCGGGTCGCTCCCCAGAAACCAGTTGGAGGCGGTGGAGGACATGTACGAGAACATCTTGCGCAACAACTACGAGTTGCGCAACACGCGGGACGTCGCCCTCAAGGGCGAGAAGTTGTACTACCGCACCCGGCAGGCGGCGTCGGTGGAGTCGGTCAAGCGGGCCAAGGAGCTCATGCAGACGGGCGCGTGGGACGACCAGAACTTGCTCTGCGGGCCCAACTTGGAGAAGGAGAAGGAGCGGTTCCTCGCCAAGTTGACGGACCGCCGGCTCAAGGAGACGGTGTTCGAGTTCAGCAAGAAAGGCCGCGAGAAGGAGGAGGACTCCATGGTCAACTTCATGCACCGGCGCAGACGGCAGTTGGCGCCCATCCAGCGGCGTGCCAAGGAGCGCCGCGAGTTGCTCGAGCAGGAGCGCGAGTCCGGGTTGCACCACTCGATCCAGGACGAGATCTTGAAGGGCGACGCGGGCGAGGTGGGCTACAAGGTGACGAGCGTGGAGGCGGACGACGCCGAGCTCGCCGACGCGTTCGAGGACGGCGACCGCTTGTTGGACACCAAGCACAAGGCCAAGCGAAAGTCGTTCCGCGACGAGCAGTTCTACCTCAGCCACCACGCGCCCGCGGAGGACATCCAGGACAAGCAGTTGCTGTCGTTTGCCAACGACGCGGCCAAGGCCACGTTCGACTTGGACAACGACGACAAGATGCAGAAGAACACCCAGGTGATGCGCTGGGACAAGAAGAAGGGCAAGTACATCAACAGCCAGTCCACCGACAGCAAGAAGTACATCATTGGCGAGAGCGGGCAGCGCATCCCCGCCACCTTCAAGTCCGGCAAGTTCGACGACTGGAAGAGGCAGCGGCGCATCACCTCCATGGACGCGGGCGCAACCGCGGACACCCGCAACGACAAGTCCGACAACCGGCGCTTCAAGCACAAGAAGGTGGAGGCGCCGCGGGCGCCGGACCGGTACAGAGACAACTACCTCACGCAGAAGAAGAAGGTCAACAAGGCGCTCGACAACGGCGTGCGCGTCAAGGGCTTCAACCGCCCGGGCCAGAGGCTGGAGATGCGCTCGGCAGAGGACATCCGCAAGTCGAGACAGTTGCAGGAGAAGAAGAAGGCCAAGAACTCGCGGCCCACCAAGAAGCGCAGATAGGCCGACATGCATAGATAGTCAATGCTGCAAACGCTGGGCAGTAAGCGGGGACGGACCGTACCGCCACTTGTAGTTGCTAGAATGCGCAAAACTGCGCACTGGCCGGTTCGAGACGAGACAACCACGAAGCTTTTCCGGCTCCTGGTGATGAGAGAACGTGTGATTTGCCAGCGAGGCGGTCAAATGAGTCGATGCCAGTCGCATTTGCGTTTCTCTCAAGCACCAACGCGTTGGTTGTGGAGCCTACTGGAACGGCTGCAAAATTTAGGGGCTCTGCTGGGAAAACAAGGCTACACGCTTATTCGTTTGTTTATGCCTTTTTTCTTTGAGTAGACGTCGCTTGGTCGTTTACCCGCTGACCTTTGTCATCGCTGCCTTGTTTCTGGCCGAGCTTTGTGAATTTGCAACTAATGCCAAGGGATTCAATGAAGAAACTCGACACGTGAACCGGACTTGGTCCTCATTGAAAGTTAGCCAATGGCTCGATCAATCGGTAGCCCAAAAATCAAGGCCGCCGGTCTTAAAAGATCTCACTACTGGAGGCCACAGAACCATACTTCAAGAATGGCACTCCCCAGAAACAACCAGTCATCTGCACAGACTACATGGCCAACACGACCCCGAACCGCCAGTTGGAAAATCGTGTAATAGATATATGTACTTCAGCCACCAGCAGAACGCTTGCTACACCTTGTCCGGCGCTGCCGCACTCATCACTATCTTCTTCCGCCACGGCCATACGGGTGGAAGCCGCCTCTCTTGTAGCCGCTTCTTGCTCTGCCGCCGCCACCGTTGCCGCCGTTGCCGCCGTTGCCGCCATTGCCGCCGTTTCCGCCGTTTCCGCCGTTGCCGCCGGCCCTTCTAGGCCCTTTCGGCAAGTTGAGTCTCACGTCGCCGCCGCCGTTCCCACCGCCGCCGCCGTCTCTGTTGCGGCGCGGGTCGTTGCGCGGGCCGCTCGGGCGCACGGGCGGCGTGCCGCTCGTCGACCGCGGCTCTTCCTTTGGCGCGTCGTTGCCGCCCGAGGTCTGCTGCTGCGGGTTCAAAGGCTGCTCCTGCGGCTGGTCGCCAGAGGCGTCGCCCTGGGCGCCGGCCTGCTGCTGCTGGAACATGTACCATTGCATGCGCTGCCAGTACTCCTGCATCATCTCCGGAGTGGCGCCCGGCATGCCCTGGCCGTAGGGCATCTGGTACTGGCCATAGGAGTTGCCGTACTGGTTGTACTGCGACTGCTGCTGCTGTTGCTGCTGCGGCTGGTGGTTCAGGTGCTGGCCCCGGGGCTCTGCCCGCTTGACCTCCATGGCCTTGCCCTTCAACGTCAAGTACTTGTTGACACACACCCGGTCTACTGCCTCAGGCGAGTCAAACGTGATGAAGCCAAACCCTCTCGATCTGCCGGTGTCCTTGTCAATCATGAGCTGCGCATCGATAATACGGCCGAATCTAGAAAAGAAGTCATTAAAGTCTTTCTCATTAACTAACGGGTCGATGCCGCCCACGAAGATCTTGCCCACCTTGTCTTGTTCCTCTCGGGCAATGGCGCGTTTCGGGTCAATCAACTTGCCGTCTAGAATGTGGTCTTTTTTGATCACCTCGTCCACGGACCGGGGGTCCTTGAACGTCAAGAACCCGAACCCGCGTGATCGGCCCGTGGTCGAGTCCTTCATGATGGTGTGGTCCAGAATCTCTCCGTATTTGGAGAAGTACGCGACTAAGGCGTCCTCGGTAGTGTCCCAGTTGAGCCCGCCGATGAACATCTTGCCGCTGTCTCTGCCGAGGTTGGACTGCGGCATTCTTTGTTCCGGTTGTTCTTGGCCGTACTGGCCGTTCTGCTGGCCGTACTGGCCGTACTGTTGCTGTGGTTGCTGGCCAAACTGCTGGTTTTGCTGGCCAAAGCCAAACTGCTGGCCCTGGGAAAAGTTCTGCTGCGCTGGTGCAGCGGGCGCTGCCTGGGCGGGCGCCTGTGGGGCAGCTTCAACTTTGGCCGTGGTGGCCTCTTCGGTTTTGACGGGCGCGCTGGCGGCCGCGGGGGCGGCCGGGGTGGCGCTCTCCGCCTTTGGCTCGGGCTTCACGCCCGAGTCGGCGCCTTGCGTTGAAGGTTTTGTCTCTGTCTTGGCGTCATCTTCGTAGATGTCCTCGAAAAGGGCCTCGTCATCTTCAAACGACGACATGATCAATTGGGTTCCAGCTATATGCTCACTAAGTAAAATACAGGGCAATCACACAGGATATGTATTGTGGAGTAGCGCTTATACACCTAAATAATGGTTTATCAGCGTGTCTTCGGTGAGGAAAAATCAGCGCAAAGGTCGTGCGCTGCGGCGTGGGCGCGGGAAAAAAATGGACGAGTCCGGATTCGAACCGGAGACCTTTCCCATGCTAAGGGAACGCGCTACCAACTGCGCCACACGCCCTGGAAGAAGTGGTCCCTAGCAGGATCGAACTGCTGATCTTGGCGTTATTAGCACCACGCCTTAACCAACTGGGCCAAGGGACCTTATCTGTCAGACTTTTGATGCTACCAGAACATAGCAAGTGGGGAAGCACAACAGTTAAAGCCTGCTAAATTTTATTATACTCAACTACCTTTTCAGATTCTGAGAGCACAAATTGTACAAAATGGTTTTGGTATATGTATCGATTTGATGTCTATTCACTATTACAACAGCACTTGGTCAAAATCAGCAAAGTCGAGGACCTTGCCCCACTCTTCACTCTCGTCAGCGTACTCTTCTTTGTATTTGGCAATCGCCACGTTTTCCAATGTCTGGGCATCGGTGTAGACAATGGACCCGACCTCGTTGTAGGTCCGGGCATTGCTGAAAATCAAATGCACATCTTCAAGGAAATCCCGGATTTGCATGTATGTGTTGTTGCCCATTCTTTTCCGGATAACATCAAACGCAAGCGGGTGTTTGATCAAAACATAGTAATCAGGATACAACTTCTTGGAAGGCTTGACCAAGAACAAGTCGCTGAGCTTGCGCTCGCCATCCATGTAGTTGAGCATTGCATCGTAGATTCTCTCCATGCGCTCTTGCAACTTGTACCGCTCCTCAGGCAGAAGAATATCAACGGTGGGTGTGTTTCTGTTCGAGAGGTGTTTTGTTCGTGGCCGTCCCGCGCGTGACTTTCTTCCTCGGAGCGAGGGAGTAATGACCTTAGGACGTTTAATGGACGTTTCTTCGTCGTGTCCGTCCGGAGAACCCTCTCTTCTTTTCTTTGGCCGGCCCTTCTTTCGAGGAGCGTTCTCGTTCTCAGAGTCGTCCAAACCTTCGATTCTTCGAAGCCATTCATCTTCGGTCATGTTGTCATCGTACACTGCAGTCTTTCTCTCTCTGTTGCCTCTGCCGTATTCCTCCATCAACTGTTCCTCGGACTTGTAAAGAAGTTGAGGATCTTTCTGGTAGAATTCGGGAAGCTCGCTGTCGGCATAGAGACGAGATAAATGCGACGCACGGCTGGTTTCAAGTGCTCTTTCGTCATCCAATGCACGGAAAACATCCAACTCGTCTGGATTTCTGGCAATGAGTTGATTCATTTCGTCATCATCCATATCTTGGTCTTCGTCTGCGGCCTTGAGTCTTCTTTCCTCCTCCTTCTCCATCAAGGCCCTCAAAAGTGCCTCTTGCTCTTCAGATGTCGACTTGTTGTCAAACTTACCAGCCTGAATAACCTTGCCGTCGATCTCCAACTTGGCGGCGGCTCTGTCCAAGATCATTTCTTCGATAGAATCTTCTGTAATCAAACGAAGAATAATAACCTCATTCTTTTGACCGATTCTGTGTGCTCTATCCTGAGCTTGCAAATCCTGGTGAGGATTCCAGTCGGAATCAAAAATAATGACAGTGTCTGCGGATTGCAAGTTCAAACCCAAACCACCAGCTCTCGTCGACAACAAGAAACAGAAGTAGTCGGAGTTAGGAGCGTTGAAAAGTTTCAAAAGTTCTGATCTGTCGTCAGACTTCGTAGCACCGTCCAATCTCATGTACTTCAAGCCTCTCAAGCGCAAAAAGTCCTCCATAATATCCATGATCTGTGTCATTTGAAAGAAGATCAACACTCTGTGACCAGTTTGCTTGAACTTGGGCAAAATGCGGTCCAAAAGCTCGAACTTACCCGCAGTTCTCCAGATGGTGTCATTAGTGTCACTGGCGGGGTTGATTAGCGATTCCACTTCCTCATAGACAAAGGGGTGGTTGCAAATTTTCCGCAATTGCATAAGCTGGTTGTTGGCGTTTTTGATAGTCGACGGCTTCTTTCCATCCACTGCCTCTCCGGCGAAGAGAACATTGTACTTGAGCATCATTCTGTACAATTTGGACTGCAAAGCAGACATCTTGCACTTGATGACCTTTTCCACCTTGTTAGGAAGATCTTTCTCGACGTCTTTCTTCAAACGTCTCAACAAGAACGGACGTAAGACCTTGTGCAATCTCCGAATAACCAACAAAGTTTCTTCTTCGCTCAACTCGATCTTGTCCTGCCCTCCGGTATTCGCGAAAGGTGTGTTGAACCACTCATCAAACGACTTGACAGAATTGAAGATTTTCGGTAACACGAAGTTAAGCAAAGCCCAAAGTTCCGGCAAGTTGTTTTGCAAAGGCGTACCAGTCAAGATCAAACGGTAGTCACTGTGGTAGAAATGAGTCAATGTCTCAGAAAGTTTCGAGTTGGTGTTCTTCATTCTGTGACCTTCGTCAATGATCATATGCACCCATTTGATCTTCGACAAAACTGCCTTGTCCTTGATGATGTAATCGAAAGTTGTGAGCAAAACCTCGAAGTTGCCCAGTCTGACATCGTTTTGCATGACCTTTCTTTGCACTGGTGTACCTTTGTATGTGATTTTTCTCAAGGTGGGCGCCCATTTCTCGAACTCAATGTTCCAATTTGTCAAAGTGGACAATGGAACAATCACCAAAAAGGGTCCTGCAACTTGCTTGAACTCGACCAAATAGGTAATCAACGAAAGTGTTTGAATTGTTTTACCCAAACCCATCTCGTCAGCCAAAATACCATTCAAGTGGTTATTGTAAAGAGACACCATCCACTGCAAACCCTTAAGTTGGTATTCTTTGAGAGTTCCACCAACCAAGATACTGGGTTGTCTGTGTACTTCCTCCCTGATGCGATGAGCGACTTGGTAGTAGTCGACTTTTTCACGCTTTTCGGGGTCTTTCTCATCCTCTTCCTCTTCCTCTTTCTCGGGTGGGTGGGACGAAGATGCGGCTGTCTCTCTTTGCTGCGTCTGAACTGCCTGCGCCAAAGTGTCCAAAAACTGGTTTGTCTGGTTCAACAAATGCGTGATTCTGGTGTCTTTGGTGTGATCGAGCAATTTCAAGTATGCTTCCTCGTCATTCAGTCTCAAAGCTTGCAAACGCTGTTTGGCCATTCTTTCGATCTTCTTTTGTTCTTCCTTCTCCACTTGGGCATGGTAGCCATTGATCTTGATATTCAAACGCTCGAGTCTTTCCTTCTTAGAGGCTTGAAGCGTCTTTTTCGTCGAGTTGAAGGAAAGGATATTAGAAATCGTTTCCTGTTGTTTCTTGTTTTGAGCTTGAACGAAGGAATAAAGTTGTTGCTTGTACAACTCTTCAGTCTCAAAGACATTTTCCATGGACAAATCTGGGAATTTTGCCAAGAAGTTTGGGTGTGAGTTGGGTAACAAAGACTTGCTGAACCAGACTTGCGACAAGATCTGGCCTCTGATTTCCTTCTGGTGGGGCAAAAGCTTGAGCTGGTTTAACTCTGTGGAAACTTCTAGGCGCTCTTCCTCATTGGTGCATTCCATGAGACGCTTCTCGAGGTATCCTATTCTTGCGTCGATCTGCAAAGTGATGTGGCTTTCTCTGGAGCTGATGATTTCGTTGGGATTGATTCCGAACGGTAACAAAGAAGGAACAAGCATCTTGCTTTGCGGCGTGTACAACGCGCTGAACGGAATCTGAATGTCCTTCTTTGTGTCAAACACCTTCGGTAAGACAAAGGTGTCGACGCGGGCACCGGGCTTGGAAAGCGGCAACACGAGCTGGTCCGACAAATCCTCTGCCTTCACCAACTTCTCGTGCAAAACAGGCGCCTGGGCAGGTCTCACCACGGGCTGCCGAAGGTTGGGGTCAACTGCTGCAGGAACCTTCGGGGTGCCTGACGCAGATTTGAGCTGGGAGACGCGCGTCTGCAGACCCCGGGCCGCCGCTGCCGCGGGCGTTGGCTCGGGAAACTGCTGCGGAGTCGCGATCTGGCCACTTCTGGGCGTGGCTCCTGCGAGTGGGACCTGCGCCTGCCGCGTTTGTGGCGATGGAGCGGCAGCAGCCTGCTGCTGAGCATTCATCCCCGATCTCATGGCCATGGGGTTCATTGCCGGAGTTTGTGCCTGGGGCTGGTTTCCGGAGAAGGCAAGGCGCTCATTGGTTGCGGTGTCGATGACGTTCTGCGGGAGCTGCGAGAAGCCGCCCAGGTTCTTGAACAAGAGCCGGGCCGCCTCGCTCTGCAGCTTTAGTAGCTGCAACTGCTGCGGGGTGAACGGCGTCTCGCCCGGGAGCGGGCCCTGGCCCTGGCTTGACATTCCGCCTCTGTAGTCCGGCTTTTGCTGGTGCGCGGCGCCCGCCATCGACATGGGGTGGCGCTGGCCCGCCATCATTGCCGGCGTGGGCAGCGGGCCGACGGACGCGTGGCCCGTGAGGGGGGTCCCGCTGATGTTGCTGGCCATGTCCATCTTGTCGCCCATGCTGTTGATGTTGCCGCCCATGGAGCTGGACAAGTTCATTCCCATGGAGTTCATGGACCCGGCCGCGGGCATGTTGGCCATGTTGCCGGAGTTCCTCATGTTCATGTTCGCCATGTTCATGTTGTTGACGTTGCCCATGGCGTTCATGTTGTTGCCCGAGCTGACGTTTCCGGGGGCCATGGTGCTGCCCGCGTTGCCGCCCATGGCGTTCCCCGAGTTGACGCCCGCCATGTTGGACATGTTGTTGACGCCGTTGACACTGCCCATGTTCATGTTGTTGCCCATGCCCATGCCCATGTCCATGCCGGCGCCCATGTCGCTGTTGGACATGTTGTTCATCTGCACGTACTGCTGCGGGTACTTCTGGCCCTGTTTCGAGAACGGCTGCTGGTAGTTTTGCTGCATTTGCGGCTGGTAGGCGGCGTTCGGGTTGTAGTTGGCGTTCTGCTTGGGCTGCGCCTGCGCCTGTGGCGGCGGCCGCCGCTGCTGCGCGGGCTGCTGCGGGAACTGTGCCAGCGCCTGGGGGCCCTGTTGCATTTGCTGTCTTTGCATGGCCTGCGCCTGGATGTACTGGATAACTTTCGTCAATTGCGTGTATTCGGGCACGTTGACCACGTCGTCGCCGTATTGCGTGCGGAGCTGTTGCCAGCGCTGGAGATACCGCTGGATTTCCTCCCGCGTCGGTTGCCGGTTCATGGTGCTGGCTGGTGGTGGAGCAGATTGAGACTTGTTGTTAGTGTGGAGCGTGGCGCGCGCACGACCTCTGACGACGGAAAAGCACCCGGAAAAGTGACTCCGGCGGGGCTACTGGGGCAGAAATTATTTTCTTGCGGAATTGTGTATTTTGGTGGTGCGGCGGCCGACTCCAGCCTTTTCCCGGCGCTGGGCCTTGCTCACTGGGGCTCTATGGACGCGGCGCTGCCCGTGGCCTTGGGGGTGTCTTTGGGTGTGTCTTTTGCGGCACCTGCTGCGGCGCATTTGGTGCTGTTGGCTGCTTTTTTCTCCCGCTTGTCGTTCTTCGCGCCCTTTCCGCCGTTGGGGCGCCTCGCGTCGGTGGCCTTCTTGTTGCTGGCCTTCGGCTTCGGCACCTTCTTGTTGTTCTCCTTTGGCTTCGGCACCTTCTTGGGTGCAAGAAGCGTGGATGCAACCAACTGCGTGGTCAGCTGGCGCGGTGCAAAGTTGATCTTGTCAAAGTCCTCGAGAAGGTCGTCGCCGGCGCGCGTCACGACCGGCTCGGCCGGCGCCCTCGGCGCTTTCCTCCGGCCCCGCCGGCTCCGGAGCGGCTCGTAGTTGTACGACGTGGTGTCGACCTTGGTATGCAAATGCCCCACCGGCGGCTCGTCGTACTTGTCCGTTCCGGCGAAAAAGTCGGCTCCGGGCGCGGGGATCTCGAAGCTCGACAAGTCCTTCCCCTGGGTGATGAGGAGTTCCGCCTCGTTGATGTTGAGGTAGTCGAGGCCAAAGTTCTGCGCCCACACCGTGGCCACACGGTCCTCCGTCACGAGCCGCCACAACCCGTTGGTGGCCGGCTTGTTCTTGTCCTTGAAGCGCGCCAAGTAGAGACACGAGCGCAACAAGTTCCTCAACCTCGGCGGCATCTCGCTCTCGGGCCCAGGGCTGGGGTGCCCGGCAAAACGGGGCGCTTCTCTCGCGTCCGGCCCCGCCACCTGGTACGGCAAGCACCGTTCCCACCGCGGGATGTGGTCCATGGTGTCCTCCACGAAGAGATTGTACTTCAACGGCGCCTCTGCGCGGGGCTCGGCGCCGTACTCTCTTTCGATGATTCGGTCAATGAGCTTGAGCGCCTGCTTCGCCTGCGTGGAGCCAACCGGCGGGCCCCTGCTCTGGTACTGGAGCTCGCGCAACGTGTACGAGGGCAAGTACAAGTTTATGGCGACCGTGGCGGTCTGGTCTTGTAGCTGTTTTTGGAACTGTTCTGCGTCGAGCCACCGGGTGACGTTTCCGAGCCCCAACGTGAGTGCCGTCGGGTCGAAGATGAGATTGACCTCTCGCGTGGCAGCGCCGGCCCCTTCTCCTGGGGTTCGCTCCGTCTCTGGTGCGGCCTGGTGTTCGGGAAAGTCCATCGATCTGATCCCGGTGAGTGAGTATGGAGCACCGCGTGAGATGTACAATTGTGAATGGCGACGAGCCAGAAAACGGACCGGGTGACAGAGGAAAATGACGCATAGGCTGAAGAAAGATGAGCGGTGGGATCAGAGCTGCCGAGAGCTTTTTCTTTAACTTTTTTTTTCCCACCAGTTTTCGACCCATTTGGCGTCACTTCCATGTAACGGCACTGAGTATGGAGATTTGCCACCTACTCAGAAGACGCCCACGCAAAGTGTCATCTAGGCCTAAAACTCGGTAATTCGTTCTTGAATGTTTCTTCCAATCCTGAGTCTCATCATCTAATGCCTCCAAAAGCATGTCCTGATAATGCCATTGGCGAAGACATAACCGTTGCGAACTCAAACCAGCTGCGACTCATAACCGTTGAACCTTACCCCAAAATGCACCGCAGATTGGAGAATCCGTGACGCCTCTATTTTTACCGGGCCTTTATCTCTTCGATAGCGTCGCCCAAACCCAGCCCCCCATTATTCCCTATCCGATACAATGCACTCATTCATGCACCATTTGCAAGCCGTCGCAGCCGCTCACCAACGCGGCTATTCTTAGCCATTGGCACGCGGCAAGCAAGCGCCGTTGTGCGCTGCGGTTCTCGACTTGCCAGAGAGGTTTCTTCCCCATGTGGACGCCGGCGCCGTGCCCCGCCATGCGGCTTTCGTGCGCATGCCCCAACGCTTCTATTTTCGCATCCGCAGTAACCGAATGCGTCCCGCAGTGCGGCTTGCAGGCCGAGCACCTCACTTCCTAACTGAGCCATTCTATAAACAACCCACCACAATACGGCCCGTGGATGCCTTAGTGCACCTTCTATTTTCGCGTGGTGTGCAAGTCGGTTGTGTCGCTCATCTTCGCTTGCGTGCTAGTGTTTTCTGCAACAACTCTCCTCAGCAGCTGCAGCAACTCAGCAACCGCGTCTCATCGGGCAACTCGACTAGGCTCCCATCCGGCTAAATACTGGCCCGCATCTCCTTCCGCCTCCATCCCGCTGGCGAATCGCAACATCTTGCTGCCGCCTCCAAAACACTCCCCGCTGTCTCTCGCTCCCCCATGGTTTTGACTCGTCGTCCTCCAGTCGATGACATCGACATTGGCGGCCGCTCGCCTACTCCCGACGGCACCCGGGCCCGGTCATTGTCCCCGGTTAAGTCCAAGAAACTCACGTCTTTCCCCTCCCCACAGTCGCTACTGGCCTTTGACGACATTTTTGCATCCTCCACAAACCAGGACCTTCTCCGATTGGGAAAGATTCCAATCTCCAAACGGCTCCACATCAACCTGAAAAACTACGGCATCCCGATTCCCTTTGAGTTGCAATTGCCGCCCCGGTTGACCCCGTCCATCGCGCAAGAAAGAGGCCTCCAATCGCCAAAGTCGCCGTCCCGGTTGGTCTTCAATGGCCAAACCTACGAGGCGGCCATCTCCGACTCCGAGGAATCGGCGCCATTCACGCCCAAGTCGCCCAGCCCCGGCCAGTCTTCGGCGAGCCCCAGACACTCGAGCAGCCCGCGCTTTTCGGGCAGCCCCAGGCTTTCCAGTAGCCCCCGGCTTGCCGGAAGCCCTCGATTTTCCAGCAAAAACACGCCTCCACGGCCAAACTCCGCCGGTCTGCCTCGGCAGCCGGCCGCGAGCGCGGGCCCCATTCACGACAAGCCTCCGCTGGTTGCCGCGGGGCGCAATAAACAGGCTCGCTTTGTGAGGGAAGTTGCCTCAGACCAGCTCAGCATGATCGAGGAAACCACCGCAGGCAGCTCCAGACAGTCCAGCGCAGCGTCGAAGAAGGACACCAAGTCGCTTCCGTCGTTGCCTAAGTCCTTGTCCCACCGCGAGATGCAGGCGTCCGGCGCAGTGCCCCATCTTGCAGCCAGCAAGAGGTTTGCATCGGCAGCCTGTGGCCTTTCGGCGATGCACAAGGCCTCCCCCGCCAGCCGTGCGTTTGCTCCGCCCGCAAGAACGCTTGCGAGCGAGAGTGCGTCAAGCTCCGGCTCTGAGAGCAGCGAGGCCTCTGAGAGCAGCGAGGCCTCTGAGAGCGTGGAGTCCCAAGGCGAGGAGGCCGCTCTCAGACCAACGGGCCCAGCAGGCCCGGCCGGCGCCGGAACAGCGCCGGCGGCACCGCTTTACAGCCACACGCCCGTCTCCGCGCCCGCCTTGCCGCGCGGCTTGGGCTTCAACCACGACCTCCACTTGGCTCAGCCGCAGGCCTACAGTCTGGACCGCAGAACGTTTTCCAACGAGTCCGGGGTCTCCTCCGTGAGCTCGTGCGGGTCCGTGCGGGACGTGTACAACCTCCGCAGCCCATCGATGCCCGTGGCGATGGCCAGCTGGGCGGACAAGAACGTGCCGAAACTGAAGTCCACCAGCATTCTCGACTCGATGGCGCCCACGGAGTCCGAGAACGAGACCTCGACGGAGTACACGGAGACCTCGGCCGACTCCATACAGTCGAGCCAGAACGACATGGACGAGACTCTTCCGCTCCAGGTGGCCAGCGGAACGAGCAATCTTCCCCCGCTCCAGGTGGCCAACGCAACGAGCGACATTCTTCCGCTCCAGGTGGCGCGCAAGACCCACAGCGCCGGTGCCGCAGGAAGCGTGGGCCGCGCCTCGGCCACGCAAAGCGCCGCCGGCCAAGACGAGGAGCCGCGGGAGCCGACCCCCGAGAGCCAGGCGTCGGGCGACGACAACATCGGCGCCGGCATCGGGTTCAACTTCCCCAACAACGACGGCAACTGCACCAACTCCACGGCTGCAAAACGCCGCGTGCTGCAGCACAAGCGCCGGCTGCGGTCGGCGTACAGCTTCCGCTCCGCCACGGGCCAGATCGAGATCCCCGACTTGGACGACGCCGCGCGCCCCGGCCGGCTCGCGCTCCCGTCCTCGTACTCGTTTGGCCACACGCCCGCCGCCAGGCCGCGCGCCGCCGCGGAGCTGGGCGAGTCCGACAGCGACTCGTCGTTCAACTCGCAGTTCCAGAAGTACCAGGCGCAGCGCGCCGGCCACACCGTCCCCGCCAGCAAGTCGCAGCCCGCGCTCGCCCCGCCGTCGTCGCCCGTGCGCCACGCCCGCCACCGCTCCATGTACAACGTGGACCTCGCCGGGCTCGCGCCCGCGCCCGCACCCGCGCCCGCGGCGCCGCACGCGCACAGCCGCGCCAAGTCCAGCACCGTGGCGGACCTCGGCAAAAGCGTGGAGGCGTTGGCGCTCGGCGCGCGGCGCGCGCCGGCGCCCGCTGCCGCGCCCGAGCAGCTCGACATCCGCGTGGCCGAGCCCCCGCGAAAAGTCGATTACGCGGTGGACTTCCGCGCCGCGCCAGGCGCCGCGGACACGCCGGCGCGGTTCGCGGCGCCCGGCGCGTTCTACCCCGCGAAACGCTCGGCCCCGTCCTCGCTCCACCTGCGCTCCGCGTACTACACCGCGCCGTCGGAAAAAGCGTCCTCGTACAACTCCAGCCGCTCGGGCCACGCGTCCGCGTCGACGGCCCCCACGGAAACCGGCAGCGTGACGATCGACTTGACCAAAGACAGCTACGACGTGTGCATGGTGAAGCGCCACGACTCCACCTTGTCGTACAAGTCGGTCATTGAAAAGACCACCGACGGCAAGGAGGTGGAGGTTGTGTTGGTGGACGAGGACGACGACGCGGACGCGGACGCCGCGTGCGACCGCGACGACCTCCTGAGCATCTACTCGCGGTACATGAGCGACTGGAAGGGCCGCGCGCCCCGGAACGGCGCCCCGCAACAGCAGCAGCAGCCGCGCGCGCAACTTAGCCGCAACCACTCGGTGCGCTCCGCGGCGTCCGACGCCAGCGCGTGCCTGGCCAACAGCTGGGGCGCGTCCTCCGAGGCAAACTTCCACGTCAAGTCGTTTGCGTCCGCGCGCAGAGACCACATGTACCAAAAGGCGCCCAAGAAAAAGCCCGCCGCGGCAGAAAAACACACGGCCGCCCAGCCGCTCGAGACGGAGAGGGCCGCGTACTTTGACTACGGCACCAGCGATAATTACGACTTCAACTCGTTCATGAAAAACCGCCTTGGGGTGCCCTAGTCGCTGTGCGTTTGTATATTCGATATATATGTTAAAACTAGACTGGTTCCACGCGGCCGCTCGTCCATCGTCTCAAATGCGGCTCGTCCATCATCTCAAATGCGGAGTGTCCCTCATCTCAAATGCGGACTGTCCCTCATCTTAAATGCGGACTGTCCCTCATCTCAAATGCGGACTGTCCCTCATCTCAAATGCGGCTCGTCCCTCATCTCAAATGCGGACTGTCCGTCTCGGTGATGGGCTCGAGGCTGAACGACTTTTGGCTCAGGGCGCCTGACCCCATCGTGCTGTCAACCTTCACCACAAACACGCTCCGGTGGTTGTGTTCCGCAGGCTCAAACTCGTGCCGCTTCCCGTCCTCGCAGAAAGACCTGGCCAGCTTGCTGGAGCATCGTCTGCTGGGACTGCTGCTCGACCCTGGGTCGTTGAGGCTTCGCGAGCGGTAGAACGTCACCGTTTTGTTGGGCGTTTCAATCTTGTTGCCCTGGTAGCCCACTTCCTGGACCGCTTTCTGCGGTTTCTTGTTGTATGAGTTTGAGCGGAAAAACTGCGGCTCTGGCTTCAGGCTTTGCACCACGTCACAGTTGTCAAAGTCGTAGTCTGGGGGTATCAGGTTGATTTCGGCCAACACGTCATCATCCAAGACAGTGTGCGGGCCGTCGGCAGAAAACTCCTCGGTGCCCGACATCGAGCTGTCTTTCTCCTGGGAGTCTTCAACGCATGACCATGAGTACTTCTTGTGCCTGAGCGACGTCTTCTTCGGTAGTTGGCCCAGTTCTTTTCTCTCGAGCTGTTTGTCTAGAAAGGAGAGTGTGCTCATCATGTCCATCACGGATTGGCGCTTTTGCTGTTTTGAGCGGCCGCCTAGTTGCTGTTCGGTGGCGTTCAACGCCGCCTCTTCATCCGGCCCCTTTGCCGCGAATGACTGCGAGTCAGCCGTGGATCCCTCAAGCTTCAGCAAAATGTCCATCATATTCACAATGGATTCTCGCCGATTCACGGCCGGCTCTTCGGGCGCTAGTGCTATTCCCAAGCCATTGGCAAACATCTCATGTTCGGCAACATCATCACTGAAATTTGTGTCGAGAGACGGCAAGCCTGCGAAGCTCAAACCTGGCAAAGGCCTCAGCTCAATGATTGGCGAGCTCGCGCCGGGAGACTTGGATCCCAAGTAAGAATCAAAGAAATTCTCATCGTACCCTGGTGAAAGAATGCTTCTTGTCAATGTCGATAGGTGCGGGGGAGACTTGGCCGGAGATATCGAAAACTCATGGTTCATTGGCGTGCCTTCTCCATTGCCCATTCCAACGTAGGAATAATCGTGGTTCGGATCGAGGGAGTGAGTCTTTTCAAGGCCTCCAACTTCGCCAGGCTCGTCTTCTTCTTGTTCAAAGTCAATACTGTTTTGAGCAAAGTCAGCGGAGACATCCTCATCAGACAAGAAATCACCATATCGGCTGGTGCCGCCTGGAAAGTCGTCCTCGCAATCCTCATCGCTCATACCGTTGTTTTCGAAATCGTAGTCCTCGAGGGCCTCGCCCTCGAAATCCTGGTCGATGTTGAAGTATGTCTTTTTGCTTGCGCCAGGCTGTGGCTTCGTTTTGTAGTACTTCACGGATGTGTTTCTTCCGCCGCGTATATCCTTCTCGAACGAAAATTGCGAGGAGGTGTCTGAGTCTCTCAGATCATCATCTGCATCGACTTGTTCTCTGGTGAGCGCGCCGGTGATGCAAGCATGGCGGTTGACTGCCGCTATGTTGAAGTTTTTCTCGGACGTGGCGAGAGAGCCTGTGGATGTGTTGAAGTGAAGAACGGGTAGAGCGACTTTGCTAGCACTGACGCTGTTTTTTGGATCAAGTGTCGGACCAGCCGGCACCTGCTGAGGCTGGCGGGCGGTGGCAAAGATGGGAGCTGAAAGCTGGTGCTGTAGGCTGGGCGGGTGTGGTCGTGGGGGGTTCGAGGCTGTGCAAACAACCTGTGGAGCCACGAGTTCTCCGCTTAGATTGGCCATTGATCTGGGCTTCCGAATCGGCCTTCTTGTGCGTGGCGGCTCGAAGTCGCCCAGGATCACGCTGTTGAGCGAGTCTGCCGCCGACGCTAGGGCGGTGGGCCGCGGATGGTGCCCAAACATCTTTTTGATGGGCGTCAAGAGCTTCTTAGGGGAGCTCATTGGCTGCGACGAGGTGAAGTTTGGCGGCGGCGTCAACGGGGCCGGGGCCGCCGCAGGAGAGCCGTTTTGCTTGTGTGGGGCCGGTTTCGAGTACGCATAGTCCGGCGGGGAGGTGTAATCGGAAGTGGAGGAGTCGCTTCTCCTGTGGGACTTGAGGATGGACCGCATTGGGCAGAGTCGCCGGGGTGGGTCGCAAAGCCAGAGGTGCTGGTGGGGGGGCTTTGGCAAAAATCAGGCACGAAATCGGGAATTTGGAGTAGCGTTTATTCGGCACATCAACTGGAGGTATAGTGGGTAGATAGCGCGACCGCTGGTTATTGATGCATGCGGCAGGTGCGGTCGGGCAGTGTCACACCTAAATCTAAATCCGTGAACTTTCAGCCTAAGTTTAAACCCGTGCTGATCTCGGTGATTTGGGCGATTCCTGGGATTCCCGGGTTGATCTCTCGTTCCGGAATTCTTGGCGCATCTGGGGGTCTACTAATTTACTAGCTGGATGCGAATTAGGTGCAAATCAGCACATTGCGACGCAGCATAAAACGCCCCGGCGCATACAAGTGGCTTCGAGGCCAGGCCAGCCATTGTGGTGTTGGCCGGTGGGCTCGCGTCTGGGCTAAGCTTTGCCGCCAACACTACCTTACACTTCCCGGCCCGTGGCTGGGTTGAACGATAACAGCCTGTCCACCGGGTGGGACCGTTTTGCAGCACGGGGGAACCTTAGGCTACGTCAAGCCAGGAGCGCCGGGTTAGTGTTGGGTGCAAAGCGCAAAGGCAAAGTGGCGATGGGCAGGAAGCTTAAGCTGCGAAACGCTAAATTTAGAAAGCACGGCTCGGCAGCAGAAGCGATGAAGCGTAACTTTTTCGCAGGACTTGTGGGTGAGGGTTCGTACCCTAAAGTCCGGCGCGCGCACGTGCGCACGACGTGAGGCAGCCCCAGGGCACGCCTGCACGTACGCAGTTTGCGAAAAAACTTCCCGCACTGTAAAAAATTTTGGATAACTTCCTCTTAGATAGTGTTCAAAGTCAAGTAATTCATCATGTTGATTCCAAAGGAAGACAGAAAAAAGATCCACCAATACCTCTTCCAAGGTATGTAACCACCGCCCAATCCGCCTGCCTGCCTCACGTTCCCAGCCGACGCCTCTCCGGCCCATTCCATGCCCGACCCAGAATCATCCAGGCACCGAATCCACCAGAGGCACTAGCACCAGCGCCGTGCCAGCGCCGAGTGCAGACCCGCTGCAGCGCAACGCCCGGCGCCAGCAGGCGGCCGCCCCCGACTTTTCAGCCGAGTACTAACAAACAGAGGGTGTTGTTGTCGCCAAGAAGGACTTTAACCAACCCACCCACGAGGACATTGACACCAGAAACTTGTACGTCATCAAGGCTTTGCAGTCCTTGACCTCCAAGGGTTTCGTCTCCACCCAATTCTCGTGGCAATACTACTACTACACCTTGACCGACGAAGGTGTGGACTTCCTCAGACAAGAGTTGAACATCCCAGAGGGTATTTTGCCAATCACCAGATTGAAGGGTGCTCCAGCTCAAAGATCCAGACCAATGGCTGCCAGAGGTCCTCAAAGAAACTTCGGTGGTGACTCCTACAGAAGAAGAGCCAGAGATTAAGCTATTCCCGCCTTCATGATGGTTTAATTTCTAATGTATACTTTCTTGAATAAAGAACTGAACAAAGTGCGAGTAGCTGGAGACAAGTGATGTCGCGCCGCCGACCGCGTAATATACGGGCAGCTGCAGCGCAGAGCAAGCGCACACCCGCCGCCGCCCCAAGTAGGAATAAACGCCAGAAACCAAAGCGAATGTCCGGCTGCCGCCAAGGTCAAGCCAGCAACGGTGCCAGCGGTTTCCCTTTGCTAGTGGCGCCAACAATAGTTTGGTGTCCCGTTTTTTACGAGCAGCCTGCACACCGAGTCGCGTCAGTCATTGATGCCTCCTCCGCTTAAAAGCGCCGTTCCCCTCTCTACTCCCATGAAACCCGACGACTTGCCCATGTACCCGACGCCTCAGCAGGCCACCTACACAATCCCGCCGCAGGCGTCGTCGCAGCTGCTGCGCAGACACGCCAGCGGGCCCAAGCCGCAGGCCCAGCCCCATAACACATACGGCCAAAACACGTACTCAAATGGCAGACCGTACCAGCAGCCCCAGTACTACCAGCCTGCCCCCAGCCAGCAGAGCCAGCAGAGCCAGCAGGGCTACCAGAGCCACCAGAGCCACCAGAGCCACCCAAGCCAGCAAAACCACCCCAGCCAAAACCAGCAAAACCACCCCGGCCAAAACCAGCAAAACCACCCGAGCCACCAGCCCCAGCAGACGCAGTACAACCAGTACCAGCCGCAGTACCTGGCGCCCCAGCAGTACAACAACGGGTACGTGAACCAGGCGCCGCCGCTCCACCCGTCGCAGGCACAGCCGCAGTACTACCAGGCTCAGGCGCAGCCGGCTCCGGTGCCGGCGCACTCGCCACAGTACGCGGTCCCCAACACACGGTACCAGCAGCCGCCGGCGCCGTCGCCGCAGACGTCACGGCACGGGTCGCTGTCGTCGCACGCGCTTCCCATGGCGCACTCGCCGCCGCAGATGAGCGGCGCGCCGCAGAGCCGGTCCAAGAAGCCCACCACACACACCAACCGGTCGCGAGAAAGCTTGGAGGAGAGCGGCAAGGTGTCCAGCAAGCAGCGGTTGGAGGCGGAGTTGCGGGCCACGTTTGAGCGCGTGGACGTGAACCGCTCGGGGCGCATCTCCACCAAGGAGTTGTCGTCGGCGCTCATGAACTTTGACAACACGGGGTTCCAGATCTCGACGGTGCGGCTCATGATGAAGCTCTTCACGAGCTCGTCGTCGACGTCGTCGTCGAGCTTGAACTTTGAGCAGTTTGTGTCGCTCTGGAAGTACTTGTCCGCGTACAAGAAGCTCTTTGTGGCGGCGGACGTCAACAAGTCCGGCGACATTTCGTTTGGCGAGTTCCAGCGCATCATCGAGCAGATTGGGTACAAGTTGAATGTGGACCTCGTGCTACATTTGTTCCAGAAGTTTGCCAACCGCGAGTCCAACGACGACGGCACGGTGGCGGTGGGCAAGCTCAAGTTCGACGCCTTCATCGAGCTCTTGGTGTACCTACGCAAGCTCACGGATATCTTCAAACAATTCGACAAGGACCTCACGGGTGTGGCCACGGTCGAGTACCTGGACTTCCTCTACGAGATCAGCAACTTGACCTAGTCAAGCGTAGGGTGGAGTCATAGTTAGTAATAGATTTTTCTGCGATGGCGGGTCTCGATGTACGGTGGTGGAGCGGCGGAGTTGTGGCTTGTAGACGAATGGGGATGCTGATGTGCTTTGGGCTGAAGGGCTGGTTGGAGCTCGTGACTGCAACCGTTGAAGCAAGTGACTGCAAAAGATCTCAGACTGAGATGGGTGCTGACTGAAGATGAGACTGGTGGGTGCAACAATCTGACGAGCGTGGCTCAGACCCGATGTGGCCCTCCAAATACCGCCCCCAACAAACAGGGTCTCTACAAAAACTCCCCGGAAATGAATTGTCCCTCCCACCTCTGCCGTCGGCGGTCGCCACATACTCCGGTCCTGTACCGCGGCTGCGAAGATTTCTCAGCTGAGTCACAAGCACTCCAACCACATGCTTTTCCTGTTTTCGCGAGCCCGGGCGGGCAGCGCCGCCGGCGCGGTGCAGCGCAGGCTCCAGAGCAGCCTCGCCGCCAAGTACCCCGAGCTCTCTGCGTCGGAGTTCACCGAAAACGGCGACATCAACTACATGAACATGATCCTCACGTCCCGGGTCTACGACGTGGTGGACAACGCCGGCACGCCGTTGACGCACGCGGTCAACTTGTCGCACAAGTGCAACAGCAACGTGTACTTGAAGCGCGAGGACCTCTTGCCCGTGTTCTCGTTCAAGTTGCGGGGGGCGCACAACATGATTGCCAAGTTGCACGCCAAGACGCCGTTGAACGGCGTGATTGCGTGCTCCGCGGGCAACCACGCGCAGGGCGTGGCGTTCTCGGCGGCCAAGTTGAAGATCCCGTCCACCATCGTCATGCCCACGGCGACGCCGTCGATCAAGTACACCAACGTGAGCCGGTTGGGCTCGCAGGTTGTGTTGTACGGCGACGACTTTGACGCGGCCAAGCAGGAGTGCGCGCGGTTGGGCAGCATCAACGGCTTGACGGACATCCCGCCGTTCAACCACCCGTACGTGATTGCGGGCCAGGGCACCATCGGCTTGGAGTTGACGCGCCAGATTGTGTTGGACCAGTTGGACGCGGTGTTTGTGCCCGTGGGCGGCGGCGGCTTGATCGCGGGCGTCAGCGCGTACTTGAAGCAGGTGGCGCCGCACGTCAAGATCATCGGCGTGGAGACGTACGACGCCGACGCGTTGTACCAGTCGTTGCAGGCGAAGAAGATGGTCACGCTCGACTCTGTGGGCGTGTTTGCCGACGGCACCGCGGTGCGCGTCGTGGGCGACGAGACGTGGCGGCTCTGCGAGAAGCACGTCGACGCCGTGGTGCGCGTCACCACCGACGAGGTGTGCGCCGCCATCAAGGACATCTTCGAGGACACGCGCTCCATCGTGGAGCCCTCGGGCGCGCTCGGCGTCGCCGGCATGCGCAAGTACATCCACACCACCGCCGACACCATCGACCACCGCAGCAAGACCTACGTCCCCATCTTGTCCGGCGCCAACATGAACTTTGACCGCTTGAGGTTTGTCAGCGAGCGCGCCGTGCTCGGCGAGGGCAAGGAGGTGTCGTTCGTGGTGTCCATCCCCGAGCAGCCGGGCCAGTTTGCGCGTCTCCAGCAGATCATCCACCCGCGCGCCATCACCGAGTTCTCCTACCGCTGCACGGACTCGGCCACCGCCAACATCTACGTTTCGTTCAACGTGCTCAACAAGAGCAAGGAGGTGGCGTCCATTGTCGACACCATGACCAACGCCGAGCACAACTACGGCGTGGTGGACATCTCCGACAACGAGATCGCCAAGACCCACGGCCGCTACTTGGTGGGCGGCAAGAGCAACAACAGCGCCGTCACGGCGCGCGAGAAGTTGTTCCAGTTCGAGTTCCCGGAGAAGCCCGGCGCGCTCACAAAGTTCCTCCAGCAGCTCAAGGACAACTGGGACATCACCTTGTTCAACTACAGAAACCACGGCAACGACGTCGGGAAGGTTTTGTGTGGCTTTGTCATTCCCGAGGAAACCAGCGAGGCAGAGTTCCACAACTTCTTGCTGAACCTCGGCTACAAGTACGTGGACGAGACGGAGAACGTGGTGTACAAGAAGTTCTTGCAATAGAAAGGTATAGAAATAGAGGCGCTGCACACGCGGCTTGCAATATGGTGAGACGGTGGAACCAGCAGAAATCAACTGGTCATAATCTTGATGAAGAAGCCTCTGATGCGCAACACAAGAGCGCCGCTGATTTCGTGCAGTGACATTAGATGTTTTGAGAAGAGTAATTTCGGACAATTAATTGAGTTCTGTCTTGTACGAATTTTCTATATACAAATGGGATTCGAGGGTGGGTATCTCACCCACGACCATTGGCTCTTTCGCTCACATGGAGGGGTGCCGAACTCTCATGGCGTAGTCGCTCAGTCTGCGCGGCGCAAAAACGCCTGGTAGGCCTCGTTGTTGATTGTCACGCGGCCGCTGGCCTTCATCTGCTTCTTGCCCTGCTTCTGCCTCTCCAACAACTTCTTTCTTCGGGAAATGTCCGCGGCGTGGAGCCGCTGCGTGACGTCCTTCCGCTGTGCTTTGATGGTTTCCCTCGCAACAACCTTGTTGTTGACTTTGGCCTGGACCGCCACCTCAAAGAGCTGCGAGCGCAAGTACTGCTTGAACCGCGTCACGTACTCTCTGCCCCTGGTCTGCACCTGCGAGCGGTGCATCACCTGCGACAAGGCGTCCTGCGCTTCTCCGCTCACGCAGAGCTCCATCTTGACAATGTCCGACTTCCGGTAGCCGGCGTCCTCGTAGTCCAACGACGCGTAGCCCTTGGTGGCGCCCTTCAACTTGCCAAAGAAGTCCTCCACCAACTGCGCCATGGGGATCTCGTACTTGAGCAACACCTGCCCCGTGGTGAGATACTCCAAGTCCTTCTGCACGCCTCTGTTGCCGTCGCAAAGCGACATGACGGTGCCGACGTATTCGTCCGGGATGGTCATGATGGCGTGCACGTAGGGCTCCTCGAAGTGGTCGATGTTGTGCGAGCGCATGTCGGAGCCCGGGAACTCGTCCGGGTTCGTGACGATTTTCTCCCGCTTGTCCTTGTAGACGATTTTGTAGGGCACGGTGGGCGCGGTCAAGATGATCTTGGCGCCGTACTCGGACTCGAGGCGCTCCTTGAACACGGACGCGTGCAACGAGCCCAAGAAGCCCAAGCGCCAGCCCAAGCCCAACGCGTTGGACGTCTCCTTCTCCAAGGTGACGGAGCGGTCGTTCAAGACCAAGTGCTCCATGTGGTCGTTCATGACCTTGAACTCGCCGCCGTCGGCCGGGAACGCGCCCACAAACACCATCGGCTTGGGCTCCTCGAACCCCGGGAGCGCCTCCAAGCCGGCCAGCTGGCCCACCTGGAAGAACGTGTCGCCCACCATGGCCTCGCGCGGGTTGCGCATGCCGGGGATGATGTAGGCCACCTGGCCGGCGCCCACCTCGCGGAGCGGCACCTTGTCCGGGTACATGATGCCCGTCTCCTTGACCTCGTAGCGCTTGCCCGTGTGCGCGGACACCAACTTCATGTTCTTTCTGATCTTGCCGTCCACCACGAACACCAACATCACCACGCCCACGTACGCGTCGTGCCACGAGTCCACGAGGAGCGTGCGCAACGGCCTGTCCGGGTCGCCCGTGGGCGCCGGGATGTCGCGCACGATGCGGGGCAAGATGTCGGGCACGTGGAGCCCCGTCTTGGCGCTCACCGCGATGCAGTCGGCGGTGTCCAACTCGAACGTGTGCTCCACCTGCTCCATCGCGCGCGGGATGTCCGCCGCGTCCAAGTCGATCTTGTTGATGATGGGGATCAACTTGAGCCCCATGCTGTACGCCAAGTAGAAGTTGGCCACGGTCTGCGCCTGCACGCCCTGCGAGGCGTCCACCAACAAGAGCGCCCCGCCGCACGACGCGTACGACCGCGACACCTCCGCGCGGAAGTCCACGTGGCCCGGCGTGTCCACCAAGTGGAGCAAGTACTCCTCCGCGGACGCCGGGTCGCGGTAGAACATGGTGCACGTCTGCGCCTTCACGGTGATGCCGCGCTCGCGCTCCACGTCCAACTTGTCTAGCACCTGCTTGTTGGCGTCGCCGGGCTGGATGACGCCCGTGATCTCGAGCAACCGGTCGGACAACGTGGACTTGCCGTGGTCCACGTGCGCCACGATGCTGAAGTTGCGGTAGTTGCGCACCGGGATGCGCAGGATGCGCTCTTCGAGCGCCTTGATGTGCGCGTCCTTGTCGAGCGTGAACCGCTTGTCCGGGGCGGCGGCGGTCTTTGGCGTCAGCGCCAGCACGCGGCACGACGCGAACGGCCGCAGCCAGCGTCGGAGGCGTGGGAGCTTGAGCATGGAGTGCATTTTTTGTGCGCACCATTTGCACCCGCTGATGCGAGTGCGCGAGGTGGAGCTCGCGGGCCCGGGACTGCACTGGAGCCCGACGGGCCCAGCACAAGACCCGGCGTGTTTTCTTTGCGGGCGCGTTCTACTGCGCTGGAGGGACAAATTGCACAACTCGTATTTAGCGGCGGTGGAAAAGACTACTACACGCCTGGAATGGCCTCCACAGCAGAGGCGAGCAGTGGGTGTGGAGAAAGACCCAAAGCCCACGGCGGCGCTGGCGCCAGTGCGCCGGGCCCCCGCACAAGCACAGCGTTTCTTTCGGCGGTCGGTGACGCTTCGCCCGCGGGCCGGTGTGTGTGTGTGTGTGTGTGTGTGTGTGTGTGTGTGTGTGTGTGTGTGTGTGTGTGTGTGTGTTCTGCTTGGGCAGTCCATCAGTTCACCCACAACCTTCAATCCAGCCTTTGGCCGAGGCCAATGCCGCGCCGCCCCTGCCAGCTGGCCACCAGTGCGGCGTGCTGCTCGCTTGTGCTGCTCACTTGTGCTTCTCGCCAAAAGCCTCCACGAACTTCACCAACAACTCCACGCTGTGCTCGCTGACCGCGTTGTAGATGGACGCTCTGATGCCGCCAACCGATCTGTGTCCCTTCAAGCCGGACAAGTGTTCTGCCGCGGCGCCCGCAAGGAACTCCGCCTCCAAGTCGCCGCTGGGCAACGTGAACACCACGTTCATCTTGGAGCGCGAGCCGGCTTGCACGGGCAACTTGTACACGGAAGGATACTTCTCGAGCGTGCCGTACAACAACGCGGCCTTGGCGGCGTTCTTCTTCTCGACCGCCTCCACGCCGCCGTCCGCCAACAACTTCGCCGTGACCAACTTCAAGATGTGGCACGTGAAGATGGGGATGGTGTTGTACGCGGAGTTGTTGGCCACCACCGTGGGGAAGTGGAACGCAATGGGCGCCAACGGGACGCCCAACGCCCGGAGCTCGGCGTCGCCCGCCTGCTCGAGCAACGCCTTCTTGATGATGTAGATGGTCAAGCCGGCCAACCCCACGTTTTTCTGCGCGCCGGCCATGATGAGGCCGTACTTGCTGACGTCAATCTTCTTCGAGAGAATGTTGGACGACATGTCGGCCACCAACTCCACGCCCTCGGGCAAGTACTCGGGGCCGGGCACGCCCGCAAACTCGTTGCCGTGCACGGTCTCGTTGTCACACACGTACAAGTACGCGGCGTCCGTGGCGACGGGTTTCCACTCCGCGTACGGCGGAATGGCGCTGAACTTGGTGTCCTTGGTGTTGACGACCACGTCCACGTCAAGCCCCAATCTCTGGGCCTCCTCGGCGGCCTTCTTGGACCAGCCGCCGGTGACGGCGTACGCCGCCTTGCCCTTCTTCCCGGTCTTTTTGGCGTGCGACGCCATCAAGTTGTACGCGACGGCGGAGAAGCCGGTGGTGCCGCCGCCCTGCATGAAAAAAACCTCGTAGTCGTCGGGCACGGCCAACAACTTGCGGAAGTTGGCCTTGGTGTCGTCGATGATGGCGCTGGCGGGTTTGGAGCGGTGGGAGATCTCGCCCACGCCCAAGTTGTCGCCGTTGTAGCTCACCAAGTCGTACGCGGCCTGCTTCAACACGTCGGAGGGCAACAAGGCGGGGCCTGCGCCAAAGTAGTTGGGCTCTTCACGGTCCAAGGTATTCATTGTAGTAGTGGAGAGTGCGACTTGACTCATACGCAAACCAATATATATTGGCACGGTGGAAATACGAGGCAGGGAAGTTCCTGCAGGGCGGGTTTTGGAGCAAGAGGGGATGACTAGGCCCGGCCCAGTGACGGCAGACCGTCCGCGGCCTCGTCTGGCTGGAGCCCGGTGGTTTATTTTGCACCCAGGGCCGCATGCGCTATATTGCAAGTGACTGCGACCAAGACACACCACGGTGCGCTCTCAGTCGGAGTCGAGCTCGGCACTACGAACCGCGCTGATGTAGTAGATCACCTCCACCTCCTCGGACTCCTCCGGGAGACAGTGGAGGAGGCAGCCGTGGTTGTGGCAGATCAACAAGAAAATGGTGTCGCTGGTGTTGACGATTTTCGCCGTGGTGCGCCAGTCGCGGAGCTTGACCGTGATCTCGGCCTCGCAGGCGTCGTTCGGCGTGGGCTCGGCGAACGCCCGCTGCAGGCTGCCGGAGAAGCGCCACCCCAGCGGCGGCTTCTGCACGTGCAACTTGTGGTTCCACGAGAGCGTGGACGTGCAGTTGTCCGAGCCCAGGAGCACGAACCGGAGGGACCCGCCCCCGGCCTTGCCCGCGCGGATGGTCACGCGGTCCGGCGCCGTGGTGCTGCGGAACTTCTCCAAGCGCCTGTAGCTGGCGCCGAACTCTTTCGGGAGGCTGACCAAGAGATCCACCCGCGGGAGCTGCGGCACCTGCAGCGGGAACTCGTCGTCCTTGAGGATGCGCACGGGGATGCGGAACTTGTGGTTGATGGTGGTGGCGTTGGCGGTGACGTCGGAGTAGTAGAGGGCGAGCACCGCCGCCCGCAGGTCCGTGGAGTTTTCTTTCTTCATGAGCCGGATGTTGAGCTGCCCGCTGCTGGCCCGGTCGAAGTTCCGGAGCGTCTGCTGGAACATGTCGATGTTGAGCTCCAAGAGGATGCGGTTGTTCTGGTTGCTCTGCACCTCCACCTCCGAGAACACGGCGCCCATGGGGAACTTGCACCAGATCTGCGGCTCATGGGCGTACGCCGAGTCCCGCGTCAGAATGACGAGGAGCTGCTCGCGGCTGAACCGAAGCACCACGTACTTGCGGAGGCTGCTGATTTGCGCGAGGCATTTCTTCAACGTCTCGGTGCTCTCCGTTCGTAGCTTCAACTTCATGGGGTTACTGCGCGGCGCTCACCGCGTTGGTGAAAACGCAACAGTACGCCGGTTTTTGGCCCTGGGCTGTTTTACTTGGCTGTGGGCTGTATTACTTGGGGTTAATCTAAAAGTTTTTTCTTAGCATTGGCAGCCATGACAAAAACTTTGGCCAGTGGCTCCTTTGGTAGTCGGGCATTTTACTCTATTTGACACTTGCCGTGGCTCGACATTGGGCTGCGGAGCTTTTCCAGCACACTCTTCTCCGAGTCGTTTTTCCAAAGTATTCTCAGGTTCTTTCTCGCACGCACGCTTGGGCGACGCCAGCTGCACCGCTGCAGCTGCTCTCGAACATCGGGCGGCGCAGGTCACTACAACACACCTTTGCGGAGGTCCCGGTGCCTTCCCCCGCCATTATATCTTCAACACGATAATCACCGAGTCTCCTCTCAAGAAGAGCTTGGCGACAAAGCGCTCCTTGGACGTGGTTTTGATCACCTTGCCCTTGCTGTTCCTGGTGGTTTCCGTCCATAGCTCCTTCACGTCTTCTAGAATCATGTTGCAGTGTCTGTCAAAGGCTTTGACCTTGGCGATGAGCTTGTGGTTGTTGCGGCAGTTGATCATGATGGGCGCACCTTCGTTCATGGCGTTTTGGATCAACGACATGGGCCCGTGTTTGAACTCGTATTCTTCGAGTTGCTGGAGCTCGACCTCGGTGAGTTCCGATCGACTGCGGTTTATTAGCTCGCTGGTGCTGTTAGTACTTGTTTCTCCCGGTGGCTTTTCTGGGGGTTTCTTTGAATACATACGCCATGGTGAAGTGTCCTGTAGATGTTGTTGTTGACCAGGGATCGTTCTAGTTCGCAGTGATGAACCACTTCGCACGTACTTGAACACTACACGAATGCTGCAAAACAGCTGCACTTTTTTTTGTCTATAAACTAGTAAAATTCACACAAACACGTGTACGGAAACCAAATGTATTTCATTCTATCAGACATCCTTTTGTTCGCACGAAAGAGGTGCGGCCAACTTGCACCCTCTCTTGATGATGTTCTCTACCCTGTCCTTCAACACTCTCGAGCCACACTCCACACTCAAGCTGTGGAAGTCGATGTTGGCCTCTGCCTTGCCGATCTTGACCTGCGCGGCTTTGTTGTCAATCATCATGATCGACTCGCCAAACTGACTCTTGAGCAACGTCGAGATGCGGTGGATCCGGCTGCCAATGTCCGCCTGCTGGTGGCCCTTCTTGGGCGCCTCCGGTGCAACCTCCACTTCGCCGCTCTCCTCCTCCTTCACGGCGCTCTCGTGGTGGGTGTGGGAGCACGACTTCGAGGTGAGCTTGACCGAAACCGGCGAAGAGTCAACGGAGTACAAGATGGCCACCACGCTGTCGGCCAAGGAGTCGGCCATGGCGTTGCTGTTGATCCACTCGACGGTGATGTCAAGCCCCTTTTCAGCCGTGGTGAGATCCACGTTCACGTAGATCATGTCCATGATAAGACACTCCCAGATCTGCTCCGTGTCGTGCACAACGTTGATGTGCCCGAACATCTGCTCCAAGTGCCACATGATCAAGGGCACGGTCGCCTGGATTTTGAGCTTGATGTTGGACTTCACCACGGACGTGTTGAGCAGGGTGTACTCCTGGAGATCGTCGAGCTGCAAGATGTTCAAGTCAAAGTCTTTGGAGATGATGACCCCCGACACCTCGATGCCGGTGCTCACGTACGTCTCGGCCTTCTTCGACTCCTCCTCCGTCTTGACCTCCGCGGCCGGTGCGGCGCTCTCCTCTTTCTTGACCTCCGGGCTATCGTCGAGCTCGGTGATCTTTTTGCTGTGCTCCTTGAGGAACTCCTTCAACAACTTGCCTTCCCTCTCGGCGAGCAAGCCCACCACTCTGGCCACTTTGGCGCCCTTGATTCCGATCAAAAGGTTCTCGCAGTTTCTCGGGTTGAACACCTTCACCTCTTCCTCGGTGCCCTTGCGGGACGAGTACCTACTCAACAACGCCGACTTCAACCTTCCCATAGGGTTGCTGTCGCCGTGCACCAAAATGATCTTTTTCGGCGCCACGGCCTCGATGAAGCCCGCGTTTTGCTGGAAATCCACGTGGGCCGCAAACGAGATCTCGTCGACCGCAAGACGACGAGGGATCTGCACTTCGGGGTTGGTGATGGAGGGAATGGCGTGGGGCTCCGCGAGGATCTCCTTGGCCATGGTGCCCTCCACGGCGTAGCCGGTCATGATGACTGCGTTTTTCGGGTCGGGGGCCCATCTCTCGAGCAACTGGCGAGACACACCGCTCTGGAGCATGCCCGGGGAGGCCACCACCACACAGGGGCCCATGTCCTGGATCTTGTCTATGCTCTTGATGGATTTGATGAACTTGAACTGGAACGGGTTTGTCTTCTCGGAGGAGGATGCATTGAGGCGGATCTTCTCGTTCATGATGCTTGTATATGTCTGGTAAACCGCCATGCACTTGCGAGCAAGATTCGATGCATAATATATATTGATGTTCTGTATGTCTTTGTTCATAGACCAGTACTCCTCCAAGATCAAAAGAAGCTCCTGTGCTCTGCCCAAGGCAAAGACAGGCATAAGGATGCGGCCACCTTTTAGGATGGTGGAATGGATGTTTTTCATCATGCGAGCCTCCTTGTCCAAGCGGGGCTCGTGGGTGGCGGTTCCGAACGTGGACTCGGTGATGAGGATGTCGGGTCTCGTGGGAGGGACCTCGGCCACCTTCAAGTGGCGGTCTTCTTCGGTGGAGTAGTCGCCCGTGAACAAGACCTTGAGGCCGCCAATCTCCAAGAAATACATGCATGCACCCAAAACATGACCAGCATGGTAAGCAGTGAAGCGGATGCCGTCCACCTCGATGGTGGAGTGGTAGTCGATGGTCTCGATTTTCTCAAACGAGCTCATCAAGTCTTCGTCGGTGTACAAGTTGGCGGAGCCGCCACCGTTCTGCTGTGTGCTGTCCATCTGCCGGGCGCCGTCACCGCCGCCGGCGATCGACGTCACACGCACAAAGTCCGAAAGCAACCACCGGTAGATGGCTTTCGTGGCGTGGGTCATGAACACACGGCCGCGGAAACTGGTCTGCTGCATCACGTAGGGCAAGGACGCGGCGTGGTCCAAGTGGAAGTGGCTGATCAACAAGATGTCGATCTTGGACAAGTCGTACTCGTCGAAGAAGGGCAACGAGTTCATGCCGCCGAGCCCAGGGTGCACGCCGGAATCCAACATGATGACCTTGTTCTTGTACTCAACGATGTGGCACGATCTGCCGACCTCATTGCAGCCGCCCAACCCGAAGAACCGGAAGTTGTCGGAGTCCTCCGCTGCTGGATTGTCCACTGCCATTGGAAACAGAAGTATGTATTGAGTTGATGGTGCGGCCCGCGAAAAAAATCGTGCATTCGCAGCCTCTAGTGGGCACTGTGGAGTGGTCAACCAGCGCGCTTTGGGTGGCCTTTTTTTTTCCTCTACAAATGGCTACTTTTTCCCTTCCGAATGTCTGTCTATAATGCTTTGCTCTTCTCGTTGAAGCTCTTGAAGTATCTGGTGCGGAAGCTCGTGACGCCGTTTTCGATCATGCCGTTCAGAGTCACACCCTGGTAGTCTTCGTCCCTCTTCACGTATACCACGAGTCTGCGGGACCACTTGTTGAACTCCTGCTCCAACGCGTAGAGAAGCTCGAGCCGCCCGTGCTGTGGAATGTGGTGCTCCACAAACTCGTCGTTGGCCGTGGGCATCCAGAACCCCAATCTCCCACCCACAGGAAGACGTTCGGCAGCGAACTGTAGCAAGTCCTCGAGCAAGTTGGCCAACTCGTACGGCTTCTTTGGGGCAATAAAGTCGCGCCGCAAGTGGCCCAACTCGCCCTCCACAAGATTCGCTTCTCTTCCAGCAGCTTTCTCGGGGTTCTTGGCACCACAGACCTTGAGTCCCTCCCTGACGCCGTACGGAGGGTCGCACACGATGGTGTCCATCACAAGATCTGTTCTGAATGCGTTGTTGGTGAAGTCCATGACAAACGTGTCCATGAACTGCGACATGGTGCCATACTGGTTGAAGTTTGTCTTCAAGTTGCACTTGGGACCTTTGCCTCTGATCGACCGCGGGTCGATGTCCGTTCCGACGGGGTATGCGCCAAAGTACGCGCCGGCCACAAGGAAAGAGCCCGTGCCGGTGAACGGGTCGTAGATTATTCTGCCAGGTGCAACCTGCGCAATGTTGCAGCTCACCAACGACAACTCGGCCTCGAAAGAGGTGGTTCCAATGTACTTTCTCTTCTTGAGGTCGTACTTCTCGACGGCGCCGGCGGAGCGGGCGCTCAACTGCACCTCTCTGCCGAACCAAAGACGCTCGGGTGCATCTGCCTTCTCCATACCTGTGACCAAGTACTCTTCAAGAACCGCAAAGACAACCTCGGGGTCCTTCAACCTGATCTTCCCCTCGAACCCCATGTACTTGAACGTCTCGATCATGGACACCTTCTCCTGTGTGGTTTTGTTGCCCATGAAGCTGATGAAGTCGAACTTGAAGGTGTTGTTCTTGTATAATGCAAAGTATTCGGACGATTGGCTCTGGATGTTGCTATGTAGCTCTTGCAAGTCTTTGCCTTGGCCCCAGAGCTCGTAGATGCCCTTGGCCAAAATGGATCTTTTGATGAGATCCTGTGCCTTTTGGTCGTTCTCCAACTCCACAATCAAAAATGGGCATTTGGGGTTGTGGTGGCTGAGGTCAACGGATACGCCAAACATGTCCGCAAGAGACTCCAACTCCGGGACGCGGAAACTCGGGAACGAGTTGGCGAAACTGATGATGTACTTTTTCATTGTAGACCCAGCTGGTGTACTCGCTGAGATGAGAAAAAAGCGTTGCGATGCTGTGGGTGCAAATGATGAATAACTCTGTGGCGCGGACGGAAAGACTCGGAAAAACCTTACCGATGGAGAAATACACGTTCAATTGTTATTGAAGCAGTTCTTTCAGTTTTTTTCACGTCGTTTCCGTTTTTTCCTCGTCGAGACATGTTTTCGAGTATACTTTACTATCGCATTTTGATATGAGATCTATTGACACCTACCCAGGATTCTGTAAATCGACAAATATTGATTGGAAAGGAGAGCAGCAAAAATCTCGAAAACAAAGAAACAAGCTAAGCCTTTCTCAAAGAAGAAAATTAAACAAGGGATTCACTACCGTCTTTGCTTGTCACTTGTTGGAGCAAAAAGAAAATCTCCGATACCGGGAGTCGAACCCGGGTTTGCTCGGTGAAAGCGAACCGTGATAGCCGTTACACCATATCGGATTTTACATAGTTGTAGCGCCATTTTAGGTATCGACCAAACGGAACTAATTCTCTTGCTCCACACTCATGTTTAGATGCTCTATGTAACTTTAACGGATGTGTAATTTTTAGTCTGGTTGGGCGAAGTCGATATCTACAGCTTCCGATTTACAATCAATATCATGTTTATTTGGTCCAAATGTCTTCCAACCATGACAACTTTCCAGAAAGAGAGTCAGCCTGTGTATGTAAGTAATGAATAAAGTCAAGGTTGCCAGCAACTCATGTCGCAGAATAGCGGGGAAGCTCTTCGTCGATGTGTGCGTTGTTCACCAGGTCGTTGATTACAGCATCCATGACAGCAGCAAACTCAAACAAACCTCCATCTTTGAAAGTGATTTTGCCCTCAAACCATTCGTTTTTGGGGACGCCATCACACGTGGAGCCCAGGGCGCTGAAAAACATGAAGAACCAGTAATTTGCGCCGAACCAGGGTGACTTCAAAGCGTGGGAGAAGCGAGTCGCCCCCGCCGAGGCAAAGTCAAAGGCAAAGGATTCGACGTCGCCAGCGGTCTCCGACAAGTACACGAAGCGTTTGTTTGTCACAAAGAGCTGTCCATCCGCGGCAGCTATGTTGACGGCGATCGGGCCCTGGGGATCTTTCAGTTTTATCGAGAGTGACTGGCGGGTGCTGGCCGATCTGTAGCGGAGCACCTCTCCCTCGAAAAACGAAAACGGTAGCTCGCCGGCGGAGGCCGGAATCACATCCACTTTGTTCACAGACATGGGGGGTGTGAGTGTGGCGGATGTCCTTTATCTCACAGTGCGGCGCGGCCTGATGCCATCGCCTACACAGCAGCACCCAGACTAAGCGATGAAGTTACGATCGGTGAATCCCGCCCTCGTGAGCCATTTCTTGAACTTGCCCCGGTCGACGCACCAGTACGGCTTCAAAAACATCAACAGCGCCGAAACGTGCCAGCAGGTGCTCGACGCTTTGCGGCTCACCGAAAAGTACCCCGATTCCCGAGGTAAGCTTGACATTGTGGACATCTTCTCGGGCTACGGCCTCTTTTCCACGATGCTCAACCACGAGCTCAAGCCCCGCAACCACGTGGTGATCGACAACACAAAGGACAACGTCAAGGTGTGGGAGCACCGCCTAGCGTACTTGCAGTCCAAGACCGGCAACAAGGAAAACTTCCGCTACTTCGACTTGGACGGCTTCGCGTGGGACAGCTACGACAAAATCGTCAAGGAGCAGAAGGCAATCACGCCGCAGACGCGGCCGCGGTCGCAAGTCCACGACGAGCTCTTGATCGTGGGCAACTTGACCTCCAACAAAACCGGCGAGAGTCTCTTTGCACAGTGGATCCAGTGCTGCGCGTACCAGAACTGGCTCCAGAAGTACGGCCGGGTGCGGATGATTCTCCTCGTGCGCGAGGCCACCACGCTGAAGTTCTTGTCGGGGCCCAACTTCAACCGACGCAACCGCTCGGCGCTCAAAAGAGACGTCTTCACAGATACCCAGTTGGTGGCCGTGTCCGACGCACAGCCCGACAGCGTGGGCACAGCGGGCGAGCAGTTCGACCCCAACACTTTGGTCAAGGACCAGCCGATCGTGCTCCCCATCACGTCGATTTCGCCCATGGGCGGCGACTTGTCGATTGTGGAGGTTGTGCCTCGCGGCGACATCAGCGGCTTGGACATCAACGCCATCGACTACCTTTGCCAGATCGTGATGTACAGGTCGAACGGCACCGTGAGAGACTCGCTCTCAATCATAGCGCCGGGCGCAGCGGAAGACTTGGGGCCCAAGATCCCAAACAGCATTTTGGACAAGACGGCACGCCAACTCACGCGAGACGACATCATCAAGATCCACGATGTGTATGTCAACTGGGCATTCAAGCCATCTTACGAGGACACGCTCAACTTCTTCACCGAAGAAACCAGATCGTTTTGATCTCTGCATGGTCCAGATTACAAGGACACCTGCTTCTGCAAGCTACGTACATAGAAAGCTCATCAAATTAATACTTTTGGCTCATGGTCATCACAGCTCGCCGGGGAACTCGCCGAGGTTGGCAAACAACTCCACAAGCTTTGCGCTGTTGAAAACGTGCTCGCTGGGCGGTCCAAAATACCCAGCATTGGGCAACACTTGGAGCAAGCTGTAAATGGAGTATCCGACGAACCCGTGCGATTGCTGCTGCGGCTGTTGCTGCACATGAGTGGGTTTTGGGGGGACAGGCAAATGTCCGTTTGTCACTGTTTGGGACGAGTTTTTGTTGCTGGCAGACTCGGGAGAGTAGTTGTCGCTGTTTCCCTTTCTGCGCTTGTGAGACTTGCCCCGCAGCTCTTTCTCCGACTCGTCTTCGTCGTCATCCAGGTCGAAGGCCAAGCTCTCGCCTAGATCGTACTTCGAGATGAGGTCCAATTTCTCGCTCTTGTATCTGTCCGCAAACAACGTGAGGTCGTCCTGTTCTGGGAAGTATTGAATGTACCGTTTTTCGAGAGAGAGCACAGTGTCCAAGTCAAGGAAGCGGGAGGCAAACTTGATGTACTTCCGGATAATTCTCTTCAAGAAATATTCGTTCTTTTTAAACAGCTGCAGCCTCTTCTTTTGGTCCAAGATGTTGGAGTTGGCCAACTGGAGGGTCTCTCTGTCGCTGCTGATTTCTTTAAGAAGATTGGTGACGGCGACCTCAAAGAAAACCTTGATGCTCTCGATCGAGTTCGTCAAAATCAAGTAGCCCAAGTATGCGTAGAGAAACTCGCCGTCCTTGCCAAACGCCTTCATAGCGAGGTCGAAGACTTTGTCTGCGATTTTCTTGTTGTCTGAGTAAAACTCAATGAGAGCGTTCTCGACGTAGAGCTCGAAGCCCATGTCCTTGAAGTTCTTTCTCTGTTTGAAGACAGAGCGGACTTCCTTGATGCCTTGTGACCTCTTGCAAAGGGCCATCAACTTCACGTACACCAAAGTGACGGCTTTGCTCAACTCGGCGGATTTCTCCTCCAAAGCCAAGATTTTGAGTGCCTCTGCTTCCGAGTATTGCAATATGGGCTCCGGAGCCTCGAACTCGTCGTCACTGTCATTTTCGGGGGGAGTTGGTCTCTTGGGCGCAGCTGTTTTTTCGGCCTTCTTGCGTTTAATCTCCGCAATTTCGTGTTGCAATTTGGCGTGCTTCTCAGAGAGGGACTTGATGAGCCCGTCGAACACTTCCTGAGCTTTTGGAAACGCATCCTCTTTTTCGTGGAGCTCGGATAATTGGAAGGCGAGCAAGTAACTTTGCGGGTTGAGCTTGTATCCATCGGCTAGTAGCTCCACGCAGATTGCTCGGTTGGCGTCGCCATTCAAGCCCAACAAGTACTGGCAGTAGCGGAACCAGAGCTCGGGAACAAAAGGAAGCATGGACGTGGCCCTTCTGTAGACGTACCCGACCCTGTTCTGGAGCTCGAAATCCTTCAAGGCCAAGCCGTTTTTCTTCTCCAACTCGATCCACTTGTACCACAAGTTGAGCTGGTCGACCACGGCGTGGGTGGGGTCGTTTGTGGGACAGTGTGGGATGAGTTTTCTCCGGATCGAATTGTTGGTCACGTTACGCCACTCGGTGTTCCAGGACCTGGCCTCCATGTAAGACGTAGACAAGTCAGCGATGAATTTACTTGCGCTATTAGGTGTAGAGACGTCATTTTCCCACTTGGTGTAGTCGGACCAGATGACTTCGATCTTTGAATTCGGAACCACGAGGCATCTTCTATATAGCTTGCGGATCGAGTCGTTCTTTTGCTGCTGTTCCCAGCTCGAGCCGGGGGTCCAGCTTTTGAGAAAGTCCAAGTAGTCTTTCCATAAGTCGTAGCTTTCAATGTCGATGCCCACCTTGTTCACGGCAAAGTCGAACGCCTGCACCACGGTGCCTCGCGCCCGCTCGCCGCCAGTGATGACGTCGTTGACCCGGCGCACGTACAGAACATACGTGCGGCAGATTTCGACGTCGGTGGTGATGGGGAGACATGTGGCAAAGAGCTTCTCCACCCTGGAGAAGTCTCCGCGGTTCAACTCGAAGTTGATGTAGTTGCCCCATTGTTTGGCGTCGAACTTGAAGAGCGCGAGGTACTTCTCGAACGTGGCCCGGACTTGCTCCTCGTCATCCTTGATGATAACCTGGTCTAACAACCTGGTCCATTTGGGATAATCTAGAGGGTTCTGTTCGAGGCCTTGCTCGAGGACGCCGATAGTGCCGGTGGACTGGTCCTTTTTCTGCTCCGCGGCCATTGTATATGAGAGTCCACGGTGGAAAGTGCTGGTAGAACGGAAGGTAGTTAGTGAAGTTGAGGGCCGGTGCGTTGATGGACCGCGGTAGTGCACGACTCAAAGATAGAGATGGCAGCTAGCCGTCTCCGAAATGTATGTGAAATTATTTCATGGAGAAATGCCGATTCTAAATCAATTTTTGAAAGATTAAGTTTTTTCTTGAAGCGAATGTTTGTACTATTGCAGTTTTCGAGTAGTGGTGCACTTCGCAGTGGAGCGCTACAACTCTATCAAGCGAAACCCACATTCAATCGAGCACAATGGAACTTCACGTGTGGGGAAACTCGGACATTTCCATTATAGACCCGGAGTCCAGGGCCTGTGCATGGCTACTCTGTCTCCACTTGGCGCCCCAAAAAGAGCAGTTCAGGATCGTCCCGTCTTCAAACACCAACTTGGCAGATGGCAAGCGGTTGCCTCTTCTCTTGGCGAACACTTCCAAATACGAGGGCTACAGCCAGATCCTGACGTACATCTGTGAAGCCTTCCCAACCGACACCAAGTTCATTCCTGACGGCAGGCTCTCGGACTTCGAGCAGTTGCTCAACATCTCTCTCACCAGCTACATTGGGAAAACGCTCCATTGCATCAACCAGTACAACTTGTACGTGAACTCGAGGAACTACGAGCTATATACACGGAAGCTCTTTCTGTCGTATTTGCCGTTCCCCATGATGTACAACCAGCCGGCAAAATTCCACACGGCAGCATGTGAAGAGGTCAGGACCATTGGACTCGGAATGGGCCAGAGCGGGCTTTTCAGCTTCAGTGCTGGAGAAGTGGCCGAGACGGAAATGGTGAACGACGACGAGGGGTACGAAAGCGACCAGGTGGCCATCAGTGCGTTGCACGAAAAAGTGCTCTTGGCGAAGGAGAAGAACAACAGCATCCTCAAGGAAACGAGGTACTCGCTTCGATGCCTCGGGCTCTTGGGCAGCTACATTGGCCACGTGAGCAACATTTTCAAGGAGCTCAATCCGAACTCACCGGTGGAGTATGCCAACTTGTTCCGGTCGAAGAAAGTCGGGTCCTCGGAGCTTCTCTTGTACTCGTACTTCTACTCGTTGACGCACGAAAGTCTCCCGGACAGGTTCGTCGCCAATTACTTGAAAGAAAAGTTCCCTGCGTTCTGGAGCTTTGCCACGACCATCACCGAGGCGTTGAATTCGAGCTTGAGCCCGGAGTACTTCCGTGCTCCCGTGGGGGCCGAGCGGCCCACCCTTTGGAACGAAGTGGCCTATTCTGTGGGCTACTACCGCTACTGAAAAAGCCCAAGAGCTGCGGCGAATGAGGCAGTCATAGATTTGTACTTGAGGGATAATATGGGCTGTTTGAGCGACCGGGCCATATTACGGAACATGTCGTATTGATTTCCAGTGAGAAAGCCTACACTGAAAGTGCTTACGACAACCATACTCGCCATTTTCCTGATGCATACCGTATTACAATACACTGAAGCTCACTAGACCTACCAGAGTGCATTGAACCAATGATTTTGCAAACATTTTGCGTACTTAGCCTGCAACCACGTCTTTCCGAGTATTCTGGAGCTTCCAAGAAAAGTCGTAAAACCTACGGTTTTGCCATATACCGATAATTTTGCAAAACCAACTGTACCGACACGGTTGTGTTGCAACCGGGTTACCCGCAGTGGGTGCGGTATAACCGGCGAGGGAAAATCTTTCTTGCACACCACTGGCAACTTCAGCATAGTTTCATCACATTTACGCCCATGCTTGTGATGATGGAATTTTCTTGCCACAGAAGAAACCGATGCGTGCCGGCAAGACACCAGCTTCCATCTGAGGAGTTGGACTTTACTGTCTTCCTGGAGCTATCCACATCTGTAAAGAAAGTAGAGTGTAAAATCGAGCGAGGGAACGCTTTCACCGCAGAAAAACACAGCGAGGCCGACGCAGCAGGCGGCCGGGCGCTGTGGAGCGAAACTAGCCGGTCGGCACGTCTCGCCCGGGCGGCACTTGTGGGCCGGCACTTGTGGACCGGTGCTTTTCCGAGTGATCCACGCGCACACACCACACCCCCACCGCCACATGAAGTTCTGCAGCATTCTTGCCGCCGCCACGGTTTTTGCTGCCGCCGGCGCGTCGTCGCTCACGGTGGCCGCCGTGGACGCCCAGATCACCGAGCCGCCGCGGCTCCAAAAGAGATACAAGGAGGTGGTGGTGAACAAGGACTACAAGCATCTACAACTGTTGAAAGAGCACGGGACGTCGAGCGAGCTGGAGGCGCAGAAGCCGTGGATCCGCACGATCTACGGGTCGCAGGTGGAGATTGTCACGCCCACGGTCGTGGCCGGCGTGACGTTCAGCGCCAAGCCGCCCAAAACCACCAACGGGTTGGAGCCGTGGGTGTCGTTGGACAAGGACGGCGCGCCCAAGACGATCCGGCCCAAGATGAAGAACGGCAACATCGAGAAGAAGTCGCCTGACTACGGCACGTGGTTCCAGACCGCCACCACGGTGCTCTACGGCAAGGAGGAGTTGAAGGCGCACAACATGGCCGACGACGAGATCTACGAGCACGTGGAGATGATTGAGGAGGACCTCACGTACCGCCAGTTGAATCCGCTCATGCGCTGCACGCCGGAGTACTACAGCAACAAGGGCCTTGCCAAGGACGTCAAGACGGAGCCGTTCTGCTTCCCCAGAGACAATGCGCGATGGTACGTGGACCGCACGTACTTTGTGACGTGGTACTCGCGTTTCTTCGACGACTCCGTGAAGAAGGTGCGCGTGCACTTGTCGTTTGTCAAGGAGAGCGTGAGGCAGAAGGGGCTCAAGCGCGCCGCGGGCGCGGACCTCGACAAGCGGTCCTCGGTGATGGACAAGGGCGGGTCGCTCGGGCGCACCTCGTTCTACACGTCGCCGTGGCTCCTGCGCGACGAAGGCATGGCCGCCATCGACATTGACCCCAAGTGGCTCGAAGGCGAAATGTACCGCAAAGTCTTGATTTCCCTCCAGCCCGACAGCGAGAGCGACGAGGAGCACGACCACTTGGCCAAGTTCGTGGTGGTTGAGGTGTTGGCGCGCGCCAAGGTGGGCAAGGGCACGCACCAGGATCTCAAGGCACAGGAGGAGAAGCAGAAGAACAAGGCCATCTACGGCGAGGACTACGACGTGGAGGAGGGGCTCGACTACGACAAGTACATTGTGATGATGACCATGCCCACGTGCGTGTTGATCATTGTGATTATGATGTACGCCTTTGTCATGTATAACCGGCGGGACACCGACTTGAGCTTCTTGCGCAAGGTGAAGTTTGCCCGCAAGCAGCCGACCAAGTTGCGGTTCCGGAAGAAGCCCAGCGAGTTGCCGCAGTGGAGCGGGGCCAAGGCGGACTAGGGCCGCCCATGGGCCGTGCACTGTTGCAGGCTCATAGGCCGCCACTGTTGCAGTTTGCAATTTGCATCCGGTGTGCCGGTGTGCCCTGACGTCCTGTGCGAAACGCGCGGCCGGTATTTGACAATTATCCGGTGATTGCAGCGTGCACAATAATACGGGCTGCGCGCCATAACCACTAGGCACTTTCGGTGATTCGAGCGACACAATAAAAGACATAGACGGCTGCATCGGGCCGGCTGCGGGCGTTGTAGGGTGTGCAAACGGGCCACCGGCGCGAGCCGCAAAAGGCCGGGATTTTTTGCCCGCTCGGAGTTCGCCGCCCCAGGTCTGCGGGCCGCCCGCATCGTGGAGGCGCATCGTGGATAAGCGCAGCGTCAATTAACACACTCCTCCCATTTCCACCTCCTCCAACACCGTCCGCCCCACCATGTTTTCGTGGACACACGACGAGTTATCGCAAGGCTGGTACCTCACCTCGCTCTCGTCGCTCCTCTGCATCTCGGGATGCTTGGTGATTTACTTGGACGACATCTACTCGGCGCTTCTACCACGCAAGCTCACCGAGCGGTTCCCCTTCCACTTGAAGGAGAACTACACGTTCATGAACGGGTCGCTCGCGTTCAGCGCTGGCTGCTTGCTCCTCACGTCGCTCTACCGGCTCTTGCCCGAGGCCCGCAGCTACTTGGAGCACCTGGACCGCAACGCCAACTTGGTGTTGATCTTGGCGTTTGCGGGCGGCGTGCTCACGTGCGTGCTGTTCAACCAGGCGTTGCACTGGTTGACGGCCGAGTCCGTGGTGCACTGCTCGCACGACGGCGAGCACAAGATCGAGCTGGTGGCCTACGGTGCCGACGACCACCACTCGCACTCCCACGGGCTGGCCGACACGGGCTCGCTGCACGTGCACCACCACAACCACTACAGCGGCCACGACCATGGCCACGACCACGGCCACCACGGCCCCGAAAGCCACGAGCACCAGGCGCCCGACGAGCACCAGCACCAGCACCAGGATCACCAGGATCACCAGGACCACCCGGACCACCACGACCAGGACCACCAGCACGGCCTGGAGGAGCAGCCGCTCTTGCGGCGCAAGAAGTCGTCCGCGTTGGCGCACTTCATTGCGCACGGCGCCCACGAGGACGAGGTGCTTTTGGGCGAGTGCAAGGGCTACTCGTCCGCAGAGAGATGCGTGTACGAGCGCACCGGCGAGCTCCACTACTGCGAGATCCCCGAGTTGCGGAAGGGCGACGACGACGCGGCGCTGGAGGACTTCGAGCCGGCGCGCGACGCCCACTCCCACCACACGGTGGACGAGCACCACCACCACCCGGTGGACGAGCACCACCACCACCACGTCAACTCGCCGCTCGCGCGGCTCCTCCTCATCGGCATCCAGACCATGTTCGCCATCACGCTCCACAAGTTGCCCGAGGGCTTCATCACGTACATCACGTCTGAGACCAACCCGGACTTGGGCTACTCCATCTTCTTCAGTCTCTTGATCCACAACTACACCGAGGGCTTTTCCATGTGCTTGCCGTTGTTCTACGCGTTCCGCAACACGCGCTTCCGCAAGTTGAAGGCCGTGGCCATCAGCGCCATGTTTGGCGGGCTTTCGCAGCCGCTCGGCGCGTTGCTTGGGTACCTCTTCATGAACCACTACGGCAACGAGCGCCTCGACGTCGACCGCTTGAACTACGTGTTTGGCATCTCCATGGGCGTCACCAGCGGCTTCTTGGCCGTCATTGGCTTGACCATGTACGGCTCCGCGGTCTCTTTTGGAGGCCAGGCCAACTTCGTGCTCATGTGGTGTTTAGTGGGGATGGGCGTCATTGGCATGCTGAGTGTCTTTATCGGATCCAGCTGAGCGTCCAGGACCAACCCAGCGCTTCCTGCGCCACAGCTGCTCACACGTTCCAGCTCCGCCCAAGATACGACCCCATCCATGCATCGCAATAATAGACTGCGTGATGCACCACACCCAAGTACCACCACCAGTGTCAACAAACACACGTATCAGCAAAGCCTCACCTCTATATATTTAACAAATACCACAATGTTTAGTCTAGCCTGCGCCATTGGTGCATGGTGCAACGCAGCCTTTGGTGCAATGGTGACTTGTTCAGTAATGGGTGCACCAACTATTGGCCCACTACAAAATGCAATAATGCGGCGAATCACAACTCAACACAACCCGTCACCCGTCACAACCCGCCACAACCCCGCCAGAGCACAGACCAAATCAGGTCAAAACAAAACAAAAAAAACCCAAACTCTGCAGATTAAAATAATGAAAAAAAAAAAAATCAAGATTTTTGCCACTGCCATCGCTCCCCACTTGTCCTTCTCTTCGCATTAGTCACTGATGCTGGCAGATAGAGCAATGTGTGCGCGCACGACCCACCCATACTTTTTTTTGACCGCTTTTCTCCTTATCACCACACACCAAGCATTCTGACCCTCGTATTCGTTCGTGCAAATCCCCCAAACATCCCCGTTTCACTGTGGATCCTCGCACATCCAGTCAACATGATGGCTCACGAAGTACCCCTACAAGTGCATCAGAATAATATGGCGCCGCCCAAAACAGGCAAACATAAGCCGGCTTCCCGAGCCAAGGCCCAGTTGCCCAACGGCGAGAAGCCCAACTTTGGCGCCGGCAAAGAGAAAGCCAAAGCCAGAGCACCGCAGTTACCCAACGGCGAGCGGCCAGACTTTGGCCAGGGCAAGAAGGAGCTTAAGCCCAACGCCAAGGCGCCGAAGAAACCCGTGGCAAAGAAGAACGGCAACGCCGAGAAGAAGGCCGACGGCAGGAAGCCGGAGGGCAGCGATTCGCGCTCCGCGCCGCGGCCTATCTCCAGCGGCTCGGCCAAGCAGTCCACGTACGCAGGTTCGTCTTTCCACTCTTCCCCCGAGGCGCTCGCGCTCCCCAAGCCGTCGTTCGTCTCGGCGCCTGCCGTGGCGCAGCCCGCAGCCGCGCCGTTCTCGCCCGAGCAGAGAGCCCCGCAGACGGCCCGCAACATTGTCAACTTGCCCCCAAGCTTTGTATACCAGGGCGGCTCTCCGGCAGCGCCACCGGCGTACCCGGTGACGGCATACCCGCCCGGAGGACACCCCGGCTTCAACTACAACGCCAACAAGCAGGGCTTCATCAACTACCTGTACCCACCAACCGCCGTGGCACAGCCCCCGTTGCCAATGCAGGCGTACCCGTTCCAGTACGCCCCGGTGCCGCCGATGCACCACTACGCGCACCCGCAACAGCTCCAGAGCCAGCCTCACGCAGCGCCGCACCTGTTTGTTCCAAATCAGGTGCCGCAGCCGGGCCACAGAATCACGTTCAACGAGTTGATGGGCTCCTCCAAGTAGGCCGCCGGCCCCGCTGTCCCCGACAGTTTATGATTGTTACGATTGACCGGTTCCCGGGCCCAGCATGGCGCATCTGCCCTGCTGCGCGCCGCGCGCCTATGGCCTGTCCTGTTGTTTTACGCCCTTCCGCGGCACTTCATTTCTTGAGATGCGATGCATCGCCTTTTTACAGTTTTTTCTTTTTTTTTTTTTTTCTGTTTTTTTTTGTTTTTTTAGTTTTTCTTTTTTTCCTTTTTTTTTTTTCTTTTCTTTTTTAATTTCCTCTCTGATTCAATAAAAGTTAGCGATGAATTAAAAGCGGTGATTTGGTAGATTCGTACACGGAGAATGTGAGCCGGGGGGACATGTGACGTGACAGCACCAATGCTCGTATTTGCCGCGACCGGCGGGGATCCTGTCGCTCGCTGAGGCGATCGCATATACCTGCACATCGGCATTGCGGGCCCAGCAGATGACCTTTACAAATTAGGAGAATTTTCCCAGCCAGTGCTCCATCATAAACAAGCACCATTCCAAAATGAAGGGCAAGGAAATCAAAATCATCTCGCTCTTGGTGATCGACACGTTTTTCTTCCTCTTGGAGGCAATCGTCGGCTACTCGGTGCACTCCTTGGCCTTGGTGGCTGACTCCTTCCACATGTTGAACGACATCATCTCCCTTGTCATTGCGCTCTGGGCGGTTCGTGTCAAGGAGTCCAAGCCCGCGGACGGCAAGTACACCTACGGGTGGCAGAGAGCCGAGATCATTGGCGCGTTGGTGAACGCCGTGTTCTTGTTGGCTTTGTGCTTCACCATTGTCATTGAGGCCATCCAGCGCTTCTTCTCGCCCCCTGAGATCTCGAACCCCAAGCTCATTTTGATTGTCGGCACGTTGGGCTTGTTGAGCAACGGCTTGGGCCTCCTCTTGTTCCACGAGCACGGCCACTCGCACGGCGGAGGCTCCGGCCACTCGCACGGCCACAGCCACGGCCACGGCCACAGCCACGCCGCCGAGGAGACCAACATCGGCTCCGAGAGCTACACCGACGGCAACGGGTCCAGCAACAGCATTTCGCAGTACATGCCGGACGCCGTGGTGGAGAGATACGACGAGAGAACCACGCTTGTGCCCAAGAAGGACGCCCCCGACGCCAAGAAGCAGAAGTCCATGAACATGGAGGGCGTGTTCTTGCACGTGTTGGGCGACGCCTTGGGCAACATCGGTGTCATGGCCACCGCGCTCTTCATCTGGAAGACCGACTACCTGTGGAGATTCTATAGTGACCCGTTCGTGTCGCTCGTGCTCACGGTGATCATCTTCTCGTCCGCGTTGCCGTTGTGCTTCAAGTCCAGCAAGATCTTGTTGCAGGCCACGCCCCAGTACTTGGACTCCAACGCCATTGTGCAAGAGATCATGAAGCTCCCCTCGATCAAGTCCATCCACGACTTCCACGTGTGGAACTTGGACGAGGACATGCTCATTGCCTCGTTGCACATCCTGTTGAGCGACGACTCTGCCCACGGCAACGACTCGGCCGGTCTCATCAACAAAAACGCTTTCGTGGACACTGTGAGCCAAGTCAGAGAGACCTTGCACAAGTACGGCATCACCAACGTGACCATCCAGCCCGAGTTCGCCAACAAGACGGTGGACTCTGTGTTTGGCGTGAGCAAGTCCCCCACCCGCTGCCTGTAGGTGCGGCACGGAACTTGCGGACCATAGAATTGTTCGCTAGGATATTCGCTTATAATCACCATTTCGCCACTTCGCTGTAGTGCATAACCACAAGTCCATCTCAATGGGCAAATGAAAATTCCCAATGAGCATGGAAGAAAAAATACAGGTTATTGTTAGCCTTTGATGGATATTTACGTAATTTTTTGGGAAGGATATCTGCTGAATAGGGAGAATTCACCAGTCAGGTTCATGATGTCAAAAAGTTGAAGCGAGTTTCTGGCACTTTGAAGTCTCAAAGTTCCGGAAGCACCCTTCGTGACTAGTGTGAATTCTGACTGAATATGAGAATTCTTCGAACTTTGGGAATCACACAGAAAGGGCATGACACTGAGTTACATCAACCGTTACTACTCGATATTCTTCCCACTCAGAAAGCTACCAACGAAAATGTCACAGAGACTGAAAAGAGATACAAATTCTGGGATGGTAGACGTGAGAGGGGCTTTTATCTACCTTTGCAACTCTTACATTTTCAGTAAAAACTTGTGCACGGGATTCTTTGATGGGCTCATCAATAGACGCAAGCCAGCTTCGGTCAAGTCACCTTTGCAAGCCTCAAAAAGCGCTACGGTAATTTCTGTGCACCGTCTTCTATTGAAGATGAGGTCTTCAACTAGTACCGCTACAGTGTCTTGCGTTGCAGCAATCCTTCCTGCTGTTTCATTATTCATAATTACAGGACAATGTCCTTCAAGTAGATGGTCTTGTACGGCACCTTCTTGACCAAGTACTTGTTCTGCTTCTTCTCCTTCTTCCCGAAAAACGACCGCGTGCTTTTGCCGTCGCTGACGGTGCTGGCATTGTCGTGGAAAGTCATCGGCCTCAGGTACACCGAGCACGCATAACCAGATGGTGCATGGGACCTGACGTCCGTCGAGGTAAGTCTCTTCGCCGAGTTTCTCGAACCGGTGGCAGACAACCCCGAGCTGGGCGGGCCGTAGCTGGGCGCCGGGGCCGCTTCGCTGGCGGGCGGAAGTGGCGCCGAGACCTTGGCCGGCTTGCCAAACAAGCGCAGAAGCTTCTCGCGGAACGAGCCGCGTTTGCGGTCGTCCGAGCTGGCGATGCTGGCGGCCCGCACGGCCGGGCGGCTGATGATGGTGGGCGGCGCCACCATGGCGTCGTTGGAGGTGAAGCCTGCGTTTGGGTGCAAAAAACTGCTGTGGCGGGCGGGCAACGAGCTCACGCTGCGCGAGCTGGGGAGCACCGCCTTGGGCCGCGTGGCAATGTGGCTGGCGGAGACGGCGTTTTCCGGGTGGTTGTAGCCCAAGTCGTGCATCTCCTTCTTCAAGATGTAGCTGCTTCTCATGAAGCCCAACGACGCACGCTGGCCGCCGTTCCGCGACAGCAACGACGGCATCGAGCCCAGACAGGCGGCGTGGGTATAGGGGCTCAGGTACAGTGCCCCGGAGTGGGCGAAGCCGGGCTCGTGGTGCTGCTGCCGGGGCGCTTTGTCCGCCGGTCTGGACTGTGCGGACGAGATGGACGACTTGTAGTCCAGGTGGTGCAACGACAACGACGACGTTCTCGACGACGACACCTCCAAGCTCGGGCTGGCGTCGTACGCCGACGAGCCGTTGTCCTTGAACGACTTCTCGTCGTCGTCGGACTCGGCGATGGGCGCCAAGCCGTTGATGCCGAAGCTGCTGTGGTCGAACACGGGCGAGCGGGGCACGGCGACGGACCGGAAGTCGATCTCGTCCTCCAAGTGGAGCTGGTCCTCCACGTCGCTCACGGCGCTCTCCACGGAGCTGACGGAGGGCTTGCGGGCAGATGGGTGCAACACGATGTTGCTCTGGGCCGCGGTCTTGCGGTGGCTTCTGCGGGGGTCGAACGCCGGGCGCGGGCTCGGCGGCGCGGCCAAGTCGAGCTGGGCGGCGGGGGCTCTTCTGGGCGACCGCGGCGTGATTTCGGGCTCGTCGTCTTGCACGAACGCGGGCGCCGGCGGCCGGAACGACAGGCCCGCCGCGGCCACGGAAACGGCAATGGGCGAGTTGGGCGCCTCGTTGACGCTGCGGCGGAAACCCTTGTACTTCGCGTTTTTCCCGAGATCAATGCTGATGGTGTTGGTCGGCGGGAGGAGCGGCTTGAACACCGGCACCGGCGACGAGAACAGCTTGGGCCGCAACGGCTGCACCTCCTCCAAGTCCTCGGACGCCGACGAGGCGTTGGCGTTGCTCATCACCGAGTCCACGTCCGACGCCTCGCTCGACAAGATGCAGTTGGCCACGTAGATGTACAACTTGACCCACAACGTCTCCAAGCCCGCATGGAAGCTTTTTGCGCCCACGGTTTTGCGCAAGTGCTGGATGAACACGGCGCCCATGGGCTCCAAGTACGCGTTGCCGTACTTGGCCACGCTCGGGTTCTCCTTCACAAACTCCTCGGTGCACTCGTCGAGTACCTGCGCTCGGTCCAAGTACATCATGGTGAACTTCAAGAGCTCGGAGAACAAGGCCTCCTGCTGCTGCCGGATGCCGCCCTTGTCCAACATCGTGTGGAGGGAGGCATCGCGCGCCATCAAGTCGGAGAACAAGCCCTGCACGAAGTATGCGTCGCTGAACTGGTTGGCGGCCATGACGTCCGCCCACGAGCTTCTGATCTTTATGAGATCGGACTCGCTGAAATCCAAAGTGGCCATTGTGTGGGAAAATACTTACCGTTGGAACAAGCGGGCCGCATCACTTATATATGTGTCCAGCAGGGGCTTCCTTTCCGGGGCAATTTTTGTTGGCCCATGTAGGCAAAACCGCCAGGCTGTATTTCCACACTAGGAACCGCTTCTCCACACCGCAGTGCGGGCGCCCAATCAATATACCCAATGCGGGAAAACGGCCTCGCACCGTGTGCAGTACCACCATCTATGCCCAAACTGGGAATATAACTTGATACTCGAGAGGGCAATTGTGCTTTGACAGGGGGCACGACTTCGCAGTCAGCGGAATAGACTCAAGTTTCCCCTATGGGCAGTTTGGCCGGCCCAGCCCAAAGAGGTGTGACGTCTTGTACGGTCTCAAACTGCATGAAGCCAATTCGAGGGTTGCAAAGAGTGTAAAGCATTTTCTCTGGTCTATATTGCTGGATGCGAGACCCTTGTAATTTCGACAAAGGCCGCGTTGGTCTATTTGCTCTTGTCGCTGGGCATATTTATGTAAGTTGTACAGGCTCGAGCGGTCTTCCAGTAAGCCGGTGAATGGCAGTTTCCGTGATATATGGCGTTGCCGGAGTGCTAAATGCTGAACCGCTTGTCAGTGACCACGGTGTCGGGCTTCCTGTAGTCAGACACATTGTTGCTTTCTTTCGAAGGGTTCTGGACTGGCGGGCTTTCTGCAGCTGACAGGGCGCCAGACTTGGAGCCATCTACCCAGGTCTCAGCCTTTTCCAACTGCTCGTTGAAAACCACCGTTAGACGACCAATCATGTCCAAAGACTCCTTGGCGAAAATAATGGCCTTCTCCTGACAGCCCGCCTTCTTGACGTTTGACGCAGACGAGACTTTCTGCGGGAGATTCAAGATGATTTCACGGATTGTGGATTTGAGCTTCACGTCCTCCAGAGCGTTTTCGTCCTGGCCCTCGCCATTTAAAGCACTGGGGCGGAAATTCGAGATCACATGGATGATTTTCTTCACGGTCTCGACCACCTCTGAATTAGTTTCTTCCGCGTGCTCTGGCACGTTGGAGGATGTGGGTGTGAGTTCGTTGGAGGCAAATGTGACATCCTCTGCGCTTCTCCCGCTCTGGATCTTGAAGTCGTCCAACGACAGCGCATGCAACGTCGACTGGGTCAGAACAGCCAGGTCTTCTTGCTTCAAGTCGGAGCGGCCAGGCTCGTCCGACTCCTGGATCCTTTGTTGTAGCACATTCACCTTCGTGCTGATGTGTTCGTTTGCAAGCTTCAAAATGTGTAGGCAGAATTTGATGCGCTTCTTGACGTCCTTCTTGTCGTTGCCCTGGGCCACCCGTCTCTTCTTCCGGCGGGCGCGGTCTTCAAGCCTTGCTTGGTGGATGTTGTTCAAGTTGACTTCGATCTTGTTGATCATGGGAATCGCCGCCTTTTCCACGATTCCGGCGGCGTAGTTGAACGTGGCGTAGTTCCGCTTGGACGTCTCGTAGTACTTGACGGCGTTGCTGACCAAGGAAAGCCTCGAGATGGTGTTGACCAGCTGCACTATGGGGTGGATGCCCTGGCCTTGGCTGGGCGTCTGGACCGTCGATAGCGGCGACGCGACTCGGGGAGTTAGCGGGTAGGACTCTGGCGGGGGCAGTAGGCCGCCGTTCAACGAGGCAAGGGCAGCGGCAGCGGAAACCAAGTCGTCGTCTCGGGCCTGCGCCGGGCTGGCGTTCTCGCTCAACGGCGACACGGCCTCCTCGATGTGTTCGTAGTCGCCGGGGCTGTGGGCGGGCCTGTCGGTTTCGTGTCGTTCGAATCTCGGCTCAGACTCCGACAACTTTCTCTTGATCTGTTTGGCCGAAGACATTCTTGGGATGGGGACGAGGGAAGGAAATGTGGATGGCTTGTCTTTGGGTCCAAGAGATTGGCGGCGCGATGGAGAAAACGGGGTTTTGTGAAAGAAGTCTTGGAGCTAGTCGGAGGGAAGAGGTGTATTGTGGAAGGTTGATATGGCGGTCATGTGAAATGAGGCCTAGTGTGCGAAGACTTTCACATGTACATTCCACAATGCGCCTTCACAATAGCCCCGCCAGCCTTATCTGACGGTGACTTTATTTGTTCCTTCACCACAATCGGCTGCATTTGTTCCGTTGCTCGGGGAGCGGCGGCGGGCGGTGCTTTCCACTGTGTCACGAAGAAAATGCTACCATGCGTGGGCCGCCGCTGCGTAGAGTATGCGATACGACAGACGGGCCAGTAGACAATAAGAAGGCACAGAACTAAAAACATTCACGACCTGCGCTGTGCCAAATCACGATATCACAGGAAAACACCGTAAAATACACACTATCCGAACAACAAACCCCAGCGTGCACCGGCACGTCAAAGGGTGGGTTTCACCAAAGTTGGGGCAGCCCGGGCCTCTTCCAAATGCACCCAGCCGCGGTTTAGCATGTAGATGCGGCGGGCGGCTCGGTCGCTCGCATTTCGCCGAGGCACGTTAGTGTTTTCGGGCGCGGGCGCGGCCAGCTTCTGCGCTTGCAACCAAGCACGCATCTTTCGCCGGCCTTCCTCGGTCGAAATCCGGAACGACGGTTTCGTTTTCTGACAGGAAACGGGCGACACCGGGGACGACTGCGCGAGTGGCGGAGCTGTCTCATCGGTGGGGGTGTCTGCGGAGCCATTTTGGGTTTGTGGGACGTCGTGGGGACTGGTTGGGGCGTTTGCCGCAGTCAATTTCGAGACGTTTTTTGCGGCAACATCCGAGATAATTTTGGGGGCTGAGACGAAACCTGTGGCATCTGAGTGGGGATTTTCGAGGTCCTTTGCGACAAGTGCCGGAACGCTTTTAGCGGGCCCATTTTCAATGACCGTTGCACTGCTCTCCAATTTCAAGCTTGGCGAGATCACTCTGTCTTTGGGGAATGTGTTCGTGAGTGGGTCTTTTGGCACGCGGTCTTTTGCGGCAATGGTCGAAGTGCACGGCTCAAGTTGAGCAGAGAGAGGGCTGGGCGCTGTGACCAACGCCAGGGCCTCAGGCGCCTGCTTTCCCAAAGAAGCAGAAACTCTGCAAATAATCTCAAAGCATCTCCTCACGCTGGAGCAGAGGAACGTGTCTACCGCAACGACAGTGACTTGTGGGAGTGCACCCAAAAGCACAATGCACAACGGTGCAAGATTCAAAAGCCAGACATTTCTGGAACTCGCCGGGGAAAGCTTCGAGCCGTGTACGGTGTCGGCGAGCTCTGCCATGTGGAAGCATTTCTGGATGGCCATGAACATCTCCACATTGTGCAGGGCCAGCACGTCGAGCCCACGAAGACACGTCTGTGCCAAGTCAAGCGATGGTTTTGCAAAGCGGGATCTGGCTGCTAGTAGCAATGCAGGCGTGTTTTTGGCGAGACAGGACGCAGGGCTTCCATATTCCAGACACTGGAGAAGTGCTTGGAACACCGCAGAATGTTCAAAACAAAACGGTTTGGCGTGGCGGCTGGAGGCAGCATAATAGAGCGCCGCCGAAAGAAGCGCCGAGGCAATCCACCTTAGGGCTTGCGTTGAGCTTGTGCTGGCCATTGTGTTACAAAAGCAGTGGGTGCAAAATGGAAGCGCGACCGGGCCAAGAATAGGTGGGGGGATCATGCAGCAGCGCCCCCGTATCGGAGATAAACCAGAGGTTGTCATTTCAAGGACTTTTCGCCGTTTTTGCCGTCCGGATGGAAACCATAGCCTAGACGACACTCCCGAGTGGGTTACCCCGGGACCCCCGAACCAAAATTGTGGTGTTTTTCCTTCGATCCCGTTCCATGCACGATTGCCAAGAATGACATCAGCCGTCCGCGAACTCCTATCTGATCAGCTTCTAAACCTACCACTACTTCTTATGGCGCTTGATCCGAGAAATGACCCCAACAACGAACCCGTCGTCCCCAATGGGTGGGCGGCCAAGTTTGACCCCGAGTACAAGACGTGGTTCTACGTCGAAAGAGACCTGAAAAAGTCCCAGTGGGAAGCGCCCCCGGGAGCCAAATTCAAGGACGCCGACGGCGCCGTCCCGCCTCCCTACAGCCCCGACACACAGAGCCGGCAGGCCAACGCCGTGCCGCCGCAAGCAAGCGGCCAGGCCGTCGACACAAGGCAGTTTGGGGTCCAGAATGGGTACCAGAACGGGTACCAGGGTGGGTACCAGGGCGGGTACGCCCAGGGGTACGGCGGGTACCCGCAGCAATACGGCGGATACCCACAGCAGTACCCGCCGCAGCAATACCCGCCGCAGCAGTATCAGCAACAGCGCAGAAGCGGAATGGGCGCCGGCACAGGAATGGCCATGGGCGCTGGTGCGGGCATGTTGGGAGGCTTTTTGTTGGCTGACGCCATGCACGACTCGCAGATGGACGCGTACCAGGACGGCTACCAAGACGGAGCTGGCGGGGACTACGGGGGCGGGGACTTTGGCGGCGGGGACTTTGGCGGCGACTTCTAGTATGCACGTAAATACACAATCACTTGGCACACCCGGGCGCACAGCCACCTCTCACCAAAGCAGCTCATGAATACAGTTCCTGGCTTTTTTTTTTGTTTGTCAAGTAGTCTTTTGTCTCACTCTTTTGTTCCCACTCTTGTCTTCTGCTTCTACCGTGGCGGGCACCCGTGCACCTCCACCAACCATGTGCGAAAGATTTTTCGATTACCACCTACATCAATAATGTTGTTCACCAGAGCCTTGAGACAAGCCGAGGAAGTGTTGGTCAGAGCCGCCTCCGGGTACCCGATCGGGTTGACGGGCTACTTCCAGCACCCAAACCCCAGACCTGCATTGATTTCCTTGTACAACCACACCTTGCAAGTCTTGGACAAGGAGTTCCCCAAGGACTCCGTTTACAGACAATCTGTGGAGCAGATGACCAAGAACAGATTGCAGATCGTGGAGGCCGAGGAGGTCACTGAGAGCATCGAGAACAAGATCGGCGGCGGGTTGATTGAGGAGATTGTCGTGCAAGCACACGAGGAATTGACGTTGGCCAAGGAGTTGGGTCTGTTGAAGGTGTGGGAGGAGTTGGAGGAGAAGCCCTTGGAGGACCAGTGGGTGTACTTTGGAAAGAAGATTTGAGCATAGCATAATGAATTACAGTCGGAACACCGTTGGAACAGTGTAGCTCCAGTGCGGTTGCACGCAAGACAAACCAGAGGAACGGGAAAAGACCACCAACAGTGGGGTCCGTAGCAGCTTTCGGACTGGGCAACATCAAACGTGCCCAAACTCAAGCTGGCTTCGCAGAGCTGGCTACACAGGCCAAAATCAGCTCCGTACAATAAATGGTCTAACAACAAGTGCTCTGGATACCGCCCAGGCTCTTCGACACGTCGACGCCCGACCCCTGCTGAGGCTCGGCCTCCACATGGTTCTCCTGGATGATGCTGGCCAACTCGTAAAACACCGAGTCCACGTTCTCGTTGGTCTTGGCCGAGGCCTCCAAAAACGGAATGTTCAACTTGGAGGCCACCGCCTGGCCCTGCTCGCGCGACACCTGTCTGTTCTCCTCGTCGTCGCTCTTGTTGCCCACCAAGAAGATCTGCGCGTCCTCGTTGGCGTGCTGCGTCACCGTCTGGTACCAGTTCTCCACGTTCTCAAATGTTCTGGCGTCGGTCACGTCGTAGATCAACACGATGCCCATGGCGCCGCGGTAGTACGCGGTGGTGATGGTTCTGAACCGCTCCTGGCCGGCGGTGTCCCACACCTGCAACTTGATTTTCTTGCCTTTGCTCTCGATGGTTCTGATCTTGAAGTCGATGCCGATCGTGGTGATGAACGAGGGGTTGAACTTGTCCTCGACAAAACGCAACAACAAGCACGATTTGCCGACGCCGGAGTCGCCCACAAGGAGCAACTTCATGATCATGTCATACGATCTGGATGGGGCTTTGGCACTCATTTTGGTCACGGAGCGCTGAAAGGGAAACTAGGATGAGCACACGGGGGGAAAAATGCACTGCAAAAAAAAAGACAGTTATTAGTTGGTTCAGCGGCAGTCTGGTTCGGGTGTCACTGGCTCGAAACGAATTCTCGTATGGGACTGAGTACACGGGTGGCAGCGGCAACGTGACAAATTGAGTAATTCCTGCACACAGCAGCAGCCCTCCTATTCGGGTGAGATTTAAGGTAAAGCACAACGAACGGCGAGATGGGGGGGAAGGGTTGCCTCGAAGCGCGTAGAAAAAAGAGGTTAAGGGCGATTCAAGAGAAAAGCATAAGTCAAAATCCTGATCTCTGTTCCTCATTACAAAAACACCTCGGCATTGATCTCCACAGAAGATGCGGCGTAGGGAATCTCAAAGAACTGCAACACCTCCGGGTGCAAAACGCCAATGGCGCCAATGTGCTGGGGCTCGGCGTTCTCCGCGGCTCTGAAGAAAACCTTGGCGCCTCTGCCGGGGAAGAACGTGCTGTTGCCGTGGTCCTCCTCGATCCAGTAGCCTCTTCTGCTATCGCTGGCGGGGTTCTCGAGCCATGGCGTTCTCAACGTCTGCATGATCTTGCCCAACAAGCCCTGCACGAACTCGAAGCCCGACGTCTTGCCCGCGTAGATGGCCGACCAGTTTCTCTGGTTGTATGCTCTTCTCTCCAACTCGGGGTTCTTCTTGACAATGTCGCCACACTCAAACACCTTGATCGGCAACGAGTGCTTTCTGTTCTCCTTGATGGTCTTGAGGATGCCGGGCAACAACGTGGTTCTCACCACCTGGTACTCGAACGTCTTGGGGTTCTCCAACTTGACCGCCTCGGTGTTGTCGTCGCTTTTGCGCAAGAACTTGAAGTTCTCGTCGTGCGAGCACAACGTCAACGGCAACACCTCCAGGTAGCCTGCTTGCGCGGAGGCGATTCTGAGAATGTCGCTGACCTTGTTGATGGGCAACGGCTTGGCCACGAGCGTGTCGCCCAGCGGGCGCGTCTTCTTCAAGTTGTTGTACCCGTAGGCAATGGCGGCGTCCTCCATGACGTCACACTGGTGCAAAATGTCCGATCTGGTGATGGGCACCAGCACGTCGAGCACGCTGCTGCTCAGCGCGGTGGCCTGCAACGACATCTTGCCCAACAACTTGGCAATGTCCTCGGCCGGGTATTTCAACCCGAGGCACGAGTTGATGTAGTCGACGTCCGCCTGGATCTTTCTGGGCGCGATGTTGGGGCTGTCGCGCGTCTGTCCGTTGTGCTCCGACACGATCTGCACGGGCTCGATCTCGAACTTGGTGCTGGAGTATGCTGAGAACATGGCCACAATCTGGTTCACGACGAGGTCGGTCTTGGTTCTGTCCGTGCCCGTCACCTCGATGAACACGTTTTTCGTCTGCAACGAGATCTTGGAGTGGTTGGAGTTGATGATGGGCGGCAACGAGCACACGGTGCGCTTGGAGTCGAAGATCACCGGGTACACGGGCGAGTCGCGGATGATGTGGAGGTACTTGCCCAAGTTCTTGTCCTTCTCGTAGAACTCCATCAACTCAGCGCCGTCCATGAGCTTTTCCTGGTTCAACGGCACGAACTTGATGTCCTTGGGCGCCAACGCCTCGTAGGTGAAGGGCGGCGTCAACGTGTCCAAGTCGTGGGTGCCGATGGCCACCAACGTTCTGTTGCGGCACAAGTTGGTGTGCAACTTATCCTGCAAGGCAATGAACGAGGCGTAGCGTCTCTCGTCAAACTGCACGCCCTTCAAGATGGCGGCGGCGGCGTACGGTCTGATCTGCTCGGTGCTGGGGTCCACGGTCATTTTGACGGTGGGCACCTCGGGGTTCAACGTGAAGTTGGCGGCCGGAGCGTTGCCCAAGAACTCGTTCAACGCCTGCGCAATGCCCTCGATGCACAACATGTCGTATCTGTTGGCGGGAATCTCGATCTTCAACTGGGGTCTTTCGTCGCCCACACACTCGTCGGTGGTGTCCTCGTCCAACTCGATGCCGAAGTCGAAACACAACTCATCGAACTCCTCGGTGGTGTACTCTCTGCCCAAAAGCTGGTAGAAGTCTGCTTTGTCCACGGCGATGGTCGGCATTTTGGTGGGGTCTAATTTGGTCGCAGTGGGAAAATGGAAAAAAATTTGGTGTGGTTAGTGCTGCGTTCTACGCGCACGGTGAACGGACTGCGTAGAATGCAGTATACCACCTAGACATCCAGAACACACATCGAAAGAAGAATTACCAGTTCCAGTGGAAAAAAAAAAAAAAAGAGAAAGGAATCGAAATTCTGTAGCATCGCCTTTTCCTCACGGCTTCTCAAGATCTTCGTTGAGCGGCCTTTCCAGTATTGGCTCAACTTTCTTTCGCATCTCTTGGAGGCCCTCTGGCGATGTGTGGTTGGCAATCTCCTCGATATCCTTCACTTCGTGGAGCAAGGCATCGACGTTGAACACGTCTTCCCGAACGCTGTACTCCTCGTAACTTTCGTCCTCCTTGCCCTTGGGCGCCTCGTCGTAAACATCCCACCAGTTCTTCTGTTTGGGCCGGAACCAGTCCTTCCACGATTTCTGCTTCGATCTCTCCTCAAGCTGCTCCGACTCCATCTTTGCCCTGGCCTCGTCAAACTCACTGAGTAGCTTTCTTTGCCGTTCTCTTTGCTCGAGGTCGGGCTCCTCGATCTCTGCAAACTCCTCGCTCAAGATCTCCCAGTCGAGCGCCTTCATGATCCGGGGAATCGCCTTTCTGTACGACATGTGGCCCTCCACAAACTCCGTGCAGTCAAAGTTCTCCACGCCCGGAATGTTCTTGATTGGCGAGATTCCACCCACCGACAGCAAGCCTCCGCCCGTGGCTCGGAAAAGATACCCGAGAATCCAGTCGTTCAGCGAGTAGCCGTTGATGAACCTGCCACTAACAACAGACCGGGCAAGCGTAATCTGGTCGTACTTGACAGCGACAGGACTGCCCAAGATGATGACGTTTTCAATCAAGCCAAAGCCACCACGGTTGGCCATTTCAATCAAGCAGGAATAGATCAACCTGGACCCAAGCGAAAATCCCACCAATGTGATGGGCCGCACTCCCATGTTGCCGGAGATCAAGGTATCAGCTAGAATCTTTCCTGCTTTCCAGGCCCTATCAAGCGACACATTCCACGGGTTATCGACCAAGTACGAAAGCTTCGAGAGCATCATGGGAAGCTGGATTGCAGACATCAATGCTGTCAACACTGTGGCACCGAGGATCTGCTGAATGGAAGTACTCAAGGCTTCGGAAGCCAAAATGCCAATCGTCTGGCCCATCGACTTCAACATCTCCGGCTCCCAGAGCAACGAAAACATATCGCCCATGACCGGGTCCACCGTCGAAAAAGGAAGTCTCACATCATCCATTTCACCGTTCATCCAACCGGAGACGGTGACAATCAAGTTGGACCGTTTGTTGTTGTGGAGCGGTTTCATTTCAAAAGTGTTCACCTCGCCCATTCTCCGGGCGCCCGCCTTATTTCCGACTTTGGCACCGATGGCTGCACCGCCTGTAGTAATTGCCACACTTCCGCCAACACCAGCGAGAAAACCACCCGTTCCAGAAATCCCGACAGTGGTGAGCCCTGCGGCGAGACCAGCACCGATCACAGGTGCCAACAAACCAGCCGAAAGACCGATTGCGAGCGTTCCTCCGATTGTTGCCAATCCCACGTAAGCGAGGCGCTTTCGCTTGTTTTTCTGGATGTGTTTTTCGATGAACAGCCGGTCTCGAAGCTTGTCGTCTTTGTTCTCGATGGTCTTATTGCTGGTGTCCATGTCCAAGCTATCGATCAAGCGACGCTCAAACTGGCGGAGCTCCAACGTCGGCACGCCCAAAGCGGTGGAGAACCGCATCAAAAGCGTTCGGGAACGGCTATCGTAATAGCCGTCGGTGACCAAAAGTAGGAACAAGTCGCACACGAGGACCCAGCGAAGATCGAAGCCGGGGATGCGTTTCTCCAACTCTGGGCTTTTGAGGTCCAGGAGCAAGCTCAGCACAAGGTCGGTTGCCTGGACGCCGTGCATGCTCAAGTTTTCAATCATGGCCTGCTCCTCGCGAGAAACCTCCAAGTGGTCGATGAACTTGGACATGATGTAGAGCGTCCAGTTGGCGAAGTTCTTCTGGCTGCCGGCCAACTTCCGGGCCACCTTGCTGGCGGTTTTCTGGTTCAAAAGTGCCAAGTCTGTGGCCATGTCCACGGTCAAGAGCTTGATGATGCCAATGTATGCAAATTTCTGGGAGTCGCTCAACATGTTCCTGGTGCCCGCGAGCGCTCCGTCCGAGTCCAAGTTCTCGGTGTGGTCATCAAACTCGTCGTCGCTATCAGGCAGCTCGGGGGGTTTGGAGGCGGTGTGGTCCTTGAACAAGAAGTCGGTCTTCTCGTCTAGTAGCGCGTACTTGTTGAGCTGCTCCTCGGTGTCGATCTTGGTGTAGCCCGTCCTGCTTCTGTCGTCTAAGGCGCCAAAGTTGCGGTCTCTGGTGAACTCCAAGTTGCCCATTTCGTCGTAGTAGTTCTCCTGGGTGACCTTTTTCATGGCGTTCCAGCCCAGGGTCTCGGAGAAAAAATCCTCTTCCCGAACACTGGGCAACACCGGTGCAGCCGGCTGTGGTCCCTCGGTGGAAAGGTCTTCTTTGCTGGCAGAGAAGCTGACTTCGCGGGAGATGTCGTCGGAGTGGGGGTTGTGGCTGACGTTGAACTCCACAAAGGAGTCCATTTCGTGGAGTTCCGACAGCGGTCGGGCTGGGTCTGTGGAGCTCTGCTCGGCGGGGAGGTCCCTGGAATCCCTATCGGATTCTGAGCTCTGGGTCACTGCCGAGGGGAGCGCCGGCAATTGCGCCAAGCTCGTTTTGGAGTCGTAGTTCGAGCTGTGCCGGGACATCGCCCTGGAAAACTCCGGTTCCCCGTTTTCGTTGCTCGGGTTCATTTCATAGGTATAGCGCGGAGTTGCGTGTGCGGAGATACGGGAATGTGCTCAGATCGTTGCAAACGGGAAGGAAAGTCGGAGGCTAAACAAACGCATTTTTTTTATTTGGGCGGCTCTTTTCAAGACGGCTGAGGATTTGGACAGCAGGTCGGGTGACGTTGCTGAACGGAGAGCTCTGCTGATTGCAGCTTTGCTCAGTACACGAGTTTGCTGCACACCACAGCTTGCCCACAGACACCGGCCAGCGCCACGCCAATTTTTTAGGAGCAGCGCTTGCAAAGCTGGCATTCCCGACGTGTCTGTCCCGCGGCCAATGAAAAACGGCCACGCCGGTGGAATTTTGGGTTTTAGATTGTCTAACCGAAAGCTTCACCTCTACGCACTCCACTATCGCCAGATCGTGGGCGCGTGCATTGACTGCTGTACACATTTTCACAGCGACGAAATGCCCCACGACAACATGCAGGCGGCACCCGACGGCGGCGCCAACAACACGCACGTCGCCAGCCACCCGCCCCCGACCGACCTTCCGCCCACAGCCGCCGAATTCGCCGAGCCCACGGACGATATCCCACCACAAGCCAGTGAAATTCCAGACGCCCCCACAGACAAACTGGCGCAATTGCAGGCGCTCCGGAGCGACTGGCGCGGAATGCTTGCCGCGGCGCCCCGCAACGGCGACGCCTGGTACGTGGTTCCGGCCGAGTACCTCGAGCGGGCGCTCCACGAGCAGGCGACTTCCGTGGACGAGCTCGCGACGGCGCTTGGGAAGTTGAGCTGCACGTGTCTTTTGGACGCCGGCGGCGCCATGTACGCCGAGGGCGCGGAGCCCATTGTGTCGGCGCAGATCCCGCCCGAGCTTTTCCAGAGCCTCATCTCGTACTTTGGCATGGACGGCACCCCGGTGATCCGCAACATCACGTTTGGCGAGGACGGCGCGCCGGTGCTCGAAAGGTACCCGCCGTTCTTTGTCGTGCACACGCTCACGGAAAGCCTGGCGCCGGCGCGGTTCGGCACCCACAGCAAGTGCTCGTTCTCGCTCTCTCGCTCGAAAACGTTCAAGAACCTTGTCGAGGCCATCAACACGTGCATGTTCAAGGGCAAGCCGTCGCAGCTCCGGCTCTGGTTCATCTCTGCGGACAACGTGGAGGACTTGCCGTCAGCGATTCCGGTGTCGACGTTTGTGAACCTGATATCCGAAAAGAAGTTGGTGGGCCCCCAGATCATGCCGATGACATTGGCCAGCCAGGGTGTCGTCAACACACGGATCCACCTTGTTGCAGAGACGTTGGGCAAGACCACGAAAAAGTTTCCGATCGACCAGTATGTCGCCGCCTCGGCGTCAAAACACGACAAAGTCGACGCTGTGCTCACCACCGGCGGCAACTTGGGCCTATCCAACCTCGGCAACACCTGCTACATGAACTCCGCCCTACAGTGTCTTGTTCATCTCCCCGAGATCAACTACTACTTTTTCTTTGACTTGTACGAGCGAGAGTTGAACAGGACCAACCCATTGGGCAATAACGGCGAGGTGGCCTCGGCGTTTTCCAGTTTGTTGCACAAGCTTTTCGAGGACAAGGCGGCCTCCAGCTCGTCCGTCAATCCGAGGGAGTTCAAGTACACCATTGGCCGGTACTCGTCGATGTTCCACGGGTACCAACAACAAGATTCGCAGGAGTTTCTAAGCTGGTTATTAGATGCGCTCCACGAGGACCTCAATCGGATCCACGACAAGCCGTACCTCGAGAAACCCGAGTTGAAGGACGAGGACTGCGGCGACCCAAATGCTTTGCTCAAACTTGCAGAGACCTGCTGGTTTCAACACAAGCAGAGAAACGACTCCATCATTGTTGACCTTTTCACAGGCTTATACCAGTCCAGTTTGGTGTGTCCCGTGTGCGAGAAGCAGTCCATCACATTCGATCCTTTCAATGATTTGACGCTACCGTTGCCTGTCAACAAAAAATGGTACCACCATTTTACCATCGTCGATCTTTCCGGCCTGCCACAGAGAAGCCCCATTCTGAAGCTTGAGGTGGAACTTCAAAAATCGTCCAACTTCGACGACTTGGTGAGCTATCTCAGCTCATTTTTGCAGGTTCCTGCCGACCAGTTGTTCTTGTACGAAATCTTCCGCAACTACTTCTACAAAAGCTTGCAAGGAAAGAACGCCAGCAAATTCATGCCAATTAGCGAGTTGATTAGCGAGGATGATTCCATATACGTTTACATCATTCCCCACGATGTGGAAACTCAAGTTGTCATTCCGATTGTCAATGTGGTCAAAGATGAAGACAAGTCTTACAACATCTCAGAGCCCTTTGGAATTCCGCTTTTCATTACTCTCGATAGAGATAGAGATACCAAGAGTCTTGGGGTTATCAGAGAGAAGACAGAACAAATCGTGAAGATTCTCACACGGGAAGATATCGAAACTGCTTACGCCCAGGTCAAAGGAGACCGCAGCAAAAGATACTATGAGCCGCAGGATTTCCCCGCCATTGCCAGTGCGAGGAAACAGGAGGATACGGCGATGGAAACAGACTCGTCCGAGGCAGAAGTGGATGACGGTTACGACTCGGACATCTCATTGGCGAACCCATCCATGAGTGCATCCTTTGGATTCGAATTGAAAGTCTACGAGGAAAACCCCAAGTTTTCCAATCGCTTCAGTGGTGTCGGGCGGTACAACTCAACAGGTTTGTCCTCGTCTTCAATCAAAATTCCGCAGGGAAGACCGCAGTTTAGCGAGTTGCCATCCTTGGCCCAAAAGCTTCCGCAGCTCAAACAGCAGTATTACCACTATCCTGAGTTTTTGCAAAGAGTTTCACAGCCAGAAGCCGACTCTCCCGATGCCGAAATTCCCCAGGCCCTTGCCCCTATGTCACCATCAGAGTCGCAGGGCGAACCGATCGTTGAAAAAGATGTGTCGGTTCCAGTTTTGCTGGATGATGACGGTGACAGCGACACCAACTGGGACAATGTGAATCCTTTGTTTGCTTCGGTGGACCACCTCGAATCCACTTCCGGCCCGTTGAGTGACATTGATCAGGGCGAAATCCCGGAAAGCCAACCCGCGGCAAATGTGGATAAGCATCCAGTTTTGTTGGAGGACAACAACTTGTTGGTTGCAGAGTGGGACTCTCAAGTGTACGAGCAATTCTTTAGCGATGCTCGTTCGCAAGCGTGGGAAAACCCGCCAGTCATCCCGAACCTGGCACTCGAAGAGAGCAAGCAGAAACTCAGAGCACAGCAGAAATCCACAATCTCGTTGTACGACTGTTTGCAGAGCTTCAGCGTTCCGGAGGTTCTTGGGGAACAAGACCTTTGGTACTGCCCTCGGTGTAAAGAACACCAGCGTGCTACCAAAACCATCCAACTCTGGTCCACGGGCGACTTGTTGACCATCCACCTCAAAAGATTTCAGAGCGCTAGGCACTTTAGCGACAAAATCAATATGGTGGTGGACTTCCCGATTGAGGGCTTGGATATGACCAAGTTTGTGAGCGCCAACTCTTTTGAGGGCGAGCAGCTCATCTACGATTTGGTGGCTGTCGACAATCACTACGGTGGTCTTGGCGGAGGGCACTACACTGCCAGTGCCAAAAACTTCAGGGATGGGAGATGGTACTACTTCAACGACAGCAGAGTGACTCCCATGGACGACCCGAAGGAGTGTGTGACTGGCGCTGCATACCTTTTGTTTTACAAGAAAAGAACAGAGAATTCGCTTTCAGGCGGGGAGAATGTGGAGAAGCTCCTCAGCTCCGGAAAGAAAGACTTTGAGGCGAAGTTCAACAGGCAGAGGCAGATGCAGAGCCAACTCTCTCTGGAGGTGGTGGAGTACTACAAGCAAGAGAACAAGATGTTGGAGGACGAGATGTCACGAGAACTCGAAAATCTTGAAAAAACAGGCACCGAGTGCGAGGACAAGGCCGAAGACGAGGAGGACCTTTACGGAGACAGTGCCCTGGATGAGGTCGCTGTCCACCGGTCGAGCTCCAAGAAATCGCGGTCGCCGATGGCCGAGCAGAGCATGAAGTTTGAGTTTGAGAACCAGCGGAAGCAGAGGCTCATCTCCAAGGACTCTGATCTGCCCCGGTCGGTGAACATCAACATGGGATACTCGTCGTCGGTGTCGAATTTGGCGTCGCCAGCTGGCCCATCCGACGAGGAAACCCCGGAATAAAAAATACACGATAGAACTACGGTATGGATGTTAGCAACATGGTTTGACTCAAACGATAACTGGCCGATGGCCTTCGCAGAGACCAGGAATATGTTGCAACGAATCATAGTGGCCGAGCTGCAACCCCGAAGCGTCCGTGTTGCCACATCTTCCTCAGGGTGAGCTCAAGGCCGACCCGCTTACTCTGCAACTTGTCGACGGAGCTACTCTGTTTCAACGCCGAGGCATCGTTGGCCCGGCCACGCCGAAAGAACACGGTAGTCACCTAGCAACGCCGCCGCTTCCGCTCAACCCCGAAGGGGACCAGAAGCGCCGGCGCCACGTCAAGCAGTGAAGACCGCTGTTTACTGAAAAACGGTTCAGACGGGTGCCCTGGGCCAAGCATTAAACTTGCTTCGCGAGCGCCGATCTGCTAGAGGCCTTGCCACAGCGGTGGACAAGCAACCGCGAAGGTTTAGCAAGTCCACGTGCTGGGCTCGTCCCCTAACACAAGTTGGGATGGTGAAAAAAATAATGGGAAGCGCGCAGCTTATATACTTTTCGCGGTCGTGCGCGGCCGCATCGCTGCCAGGGCGATTACCCGGGTGCGATGCGATGCGGGCAGCTCTCAGGATTCGGGTGTAGACTTTCGTTCCGAAACCGTTGCAGTTTTGCCCAGCTACTCGAATGAGCCGAAAACAAGGAAAGCCGCGCGAGCTGGTCAACGACTTCATCCCGTTCCACCACGAGAAATCGCTCCCTCCTCTGAAGGTGATTGACCTCTTTCTGGACAGCTTCCGCTATGTTTTGGACTCGGAGGAGCTCACGGGCATGATCCAGACGGTCAAGGGCGAGCTCTTCAATCGCGACTACCTCTCGGCGTTCAACAGCGACGACAAGCGGTTCGCTTACGCGGCCAGATGGACCCCGGCACGGACGTTGGCATACGCGTCGCTTTTTGCCTCGTGTGCCGAGATTGCAGCGTTATTTGAGGACCCGCAGAGGAAAAGCAAGGTGCTCTGCATCGGCGGCGGCGCGGCGTCGGAGTTGGTCGGGTTGGCGTCGGTGTTCTGCTGCTTGAAGCAGCCCAACGGAGACACTCCGTCCTCGGTGCACCTTGACATCATCGACATTGCCGACTGGTCCAACATCGTGACGAACTTGACGGCCCAGGCGCTGAACAAGTGGCTTTACGACCCGGCCAAGTTCACCACGAGTTTCATCCACGGCGATGTGTTGACGCAGACCCCAGCCCAGTTGGGGTTGAACGACGCAGACTTGGTCACGCTCCTCTTCACCACCAACGAGTTGTTGTGCGAGAAGAGAGCCGAGACGGTGCGCTTGTTGCAGTCGTTGGGCGCCGAGTGCAAGAAGGGCTCGTTGCTTTTGATGGCCGAGAGCGCAGGGTCGTACTCCCACATCACCATTGGCCAAAAGCAGTTCCCCGTGCAGTTTTTGATCGACACCATTCTTTTGGGCAAGCCTGGCTTTGACAACGGGCCCTGGGAGGTGGTGCAGCAAAGCGAGAGCTGCTGGTACCGCATCGACGAACACGCCATCCAGTACCCTGTGAAGTTGGAGAACATGCGTTTCTTCTACCGGTTGTACCGCAAAAAGTGATTACAACGACAACTTCTGCAAGGCTTCTGCCACGCTGCCATCGGCGCCTGCGCGGTCGTCCTTGCCCTTTTGCATATCTTGAGCCAAGTCGCCGGCCAATTCCGTGGCCAATGCGGCAGAGTCTGGCTTGGGCTCCTTCGGCTCTGGGCCGGCTGGGTGTGCGTCTTTCTTTGGCGAGCTCGAATCGGGCGCCGCAGGCGCTTCTTTCTGTCTCGACTTGGCTGCGAACTTTGCGCGTTCACAGTCCACGAGCTTTTGCAACTCGTCTCCCCAGCCCAACTGCTCCGCAATGGTTGCAGCCACCAAGTCGCAGTCCTTCTGCACCGTAATGTCGCTTTGCCGCTTGCCCGACTTGAAGTCGCCCACAAGCTCCTTGTTAATTAGCACCCTCAATGCATTCCGACCACATTCAGACGGTAACCCTGCAAAGGGGTAGACGGTCAAGGACGTGCCCGCCACGACCGCCACCTCCACCGCGTCTCCGTCTTCTTCCCAGCAGTCAAAGAACCGCTCGGGGAGGCCCTCGCCGAAAAACACAATGTCCGGCTTCACGTAGCCGTTGCACTCTTCGCATTTGGGGATGCCGTCACCGGTGTCGCTGAGAAGCTCGCTGAAGCGCTCCGTGGACATGTCCTCTCCGCAGTCAATGCAGTGGTTTTCCGCAAACGAGCCGTGCGCCGCGACAATGTTCTCCAGCCTGACCCCGGCTAGACTCTCTAGCGTGTCGATGTTCTGCGTGTAAACTCTCTGCAAAAGGCCCTTGTCCTGGAGGAGTCTCATGAAGTAGTGGAATTTCGAGGGCATGAACTTCCCCGGATAGAGCTCGTGGCAGAGCGTGCAGAACGCCCGGGGCGAGTCCCGGAAGTAGTCAATGTCAAAGACGGCTTCGGGGTAAGGAAGGTTCAAGCGCTTCAAGTTGGCGTAGAGGCCCGTTTTCGGGCTGCGGAAGTCGGGGATCCCGCACGACGTGGAGATGCCGGCGCCCACGAAAAACGTCACTTTTTTGCCATCCTTGATGGCTTTGGTGAGGGCGGCAAGCTGCGTATCAAGGCCCATAGTGTGTTTGCAGATCTTCGCACAGTTGCGAGATTCCAGAAGAAGGCCTGGGGGAATATAGTCGAGGAAAAATCCAAAAGAGGCGAATGTAGAGCACAGCCTGGGCAGGGGCTGCGCAATTGGGTCAGGCCGGATCCCCCCACAAATTCTTTCAGCCCTGCTTGCTGTTTGCCGTCCGGATCGCCGGTGGCCCAGGATCTCTGTTCTCCCACATACGTCATTTGCTCGTGCGCACTTCTACCACCTTCCTCATGAAGCAAAGAGTCACATCGTTGGATCTCCGGATCCTCACCGACGAGCTCCAGGATGAAGTCTCCAACTACAGGTTGCTGAACATCTACAACGTCGTCGGCTCGTCGCGCCAGTACGTGTTGAAGTTCTCCGTGCCCGACTCGAAAAAGAGCATTGTCGTGGATTGCGGCAACAAGCTCTACTTGACGGGCTTCGAGCGGCCCACGGCGCCGGCCCCGTCGAACTTCGTCACCAAGTTGCGCAAGCACTTGAAGGCGCGCCGCTTGAGCCTGCTCCGGCAGGTGGGCAACGACAGAGTGGTGGTGTTGCAGTTTTCGGACGGGCTTTTCTACCTCGTGTTGGAGTTCTTCTCCGCCGGCAACATCTTGTTGTTGGACCACGACCGCAAGATCTTGGCGTTGCACCGCATCGTCAACGACTTGGGCCCGGACAACGACAAGTACGCCGTGAACGAGATCTACAAGGCGTTTGACATGTCGCTTTTCGACGAACAACCAGAGGTGTCGTCCGGCGGGTTCACCGCCGAGGACGTCAGCTCGTGGATCTCGCAGCACAAGGCCAAGCTCGCCGCCAGCGAGGCCACCAAAAAGAAGGTGTTTTCCTTGCACAAGCTTCTTTTTGTCAATGCCAGTTACTTGTCCAGCGACTTGATCCTCCAGGGCCTCGTGGACCAGGGCCTCAACCCGTCGTCCTCGTGCCTCGAAGCGGAAAGCGCCGAGGCGTTGGCGTCCATCGTGGATGCTCTCACGAACACAGATACCCGGTACCGCAGCCTCCTCGAGAAGGCGAAGGACGGCTCTACAGAGGGTGTGATCACCCAAAAGAGCAACGTCCTATTTAAGCCCGAGGACAAGGACTCGCTCGAGTTCATCTACGACGAGTTCCACCCGTACTTGCCATCCAAGGCGTCGGACAAGACCAAAGCTGTGCATGGCTACAACAAAACGCTCGACGACTTTTTCACCACGATTGAGTCCACCAAGTACGCCTTGCGAATCGAGCAGCAAAAGCAGCACGCCGAGAAAAGAATCGCCAACGCCAAAAACGAACGCGACAAACAAATCCAGCTGTTGCAGACGCAGCAGGAGATCCACGAAAAGAAGGGCGAGATCATCATGTACCACGCAGACCTTGTTGAGAGCAGCAAGGCGTACATTCTGGCGATGTTGAAAAAGCAAATGGACTGGACGGACATCGAGAACATCGTCAAGTTCGACGCTGCCAGAAAGAACAAAGAGGCTTCGTGTGTCAAGTCGCTCAATTTGAAGGAAAACAAGATCAAACTCGCGTTGCCCGACACCGACGCCGCTGAGGCCGAGGAGAGCGAGGACTCGGAGGACTCCAACTCCGACGTTGACTCGAGCTCCGAGCTGGATTCCTCGGATTCCGACTCCGACTCTGACTCCGACTCCGACTCTGGCGCCGAGTCCGATGTCGATTCCGACAACTCCGAGTTCAATGCCACGACGAAAACACCCAAGTCCCGCGCGCCTAAGAAGCCAAAGAAGGCCAAGAAGCAGATCCCCACCGTTAACGTGGAAATCGACTTGACGCTTTCTGCCTACGCCAATGCCAGGTTGTACTTTGACTCCAAAAAGGTTGCAGTCACCAAACAGAGCAAGGTGGAAAAGAGCTCGGAGATGGCGTTGAAGAACGCCGAGAAAAAAATCAACAAGGATCTCGAGCGCAACCTCAAGAACGAGACCGAGGCCTTGAAGTCCATCCGCTCCAAATACTGGTTCGAGAAGTTCTTCTGGTTTGTGACCAGCGACAACTACCTCTGTTTGGCGGGACGCGACGATGCCCAAACAGACATGATCTATTACCGGTATTTCAACGATAACGGGTATTTCGTTTCTGCGGATATCGAGGGGTCGTTGAAGGTGTTCATCATGAACCCTTTCAGCGGCGAGGATATCTCGCCAACAACGCTTTTCCAAGCGGGGATCTTTGCCTTGCTGACGTCGTCGGCGTGGAACGGAAAGGTGAGTTCTTCCGCCTGGTGGCTCAAAGGATCCGAGGTCACCAAGCTCGAGTATGACGGTTCGTTGTTGGGCCCCGGCCGCCTCAACTACAAGGGTAACAAGCAGTTTATGCCTCCAGCGCAGCTAGTCATGGGCTTTGGCTTTTACTGGCTCGGCGACGAAGAAACGGCTGTAAAGTACACCGAAGCGAGAGAATCTCGCCAAGGCGAGCACGGCTTGAAGGTCGAGATTCACAACAAGAAGAGGGATCTCGAGAATATTTCCTTCAAGAAGGACGAGGCGCCTTCTGTCGACACCGAGACTGTCGAAGCCGTTGCAGAGGACCTCGAGGCCATGTCGGTAGCACCTCCCCCGGAACTGGCCAGTGCCACTGCCTCGCCTGCGCCGCCATCAGAACTGAAGGCCAAGGCTGTCCGGGGCAAAAAAGGCAAGATGAAGAAAATGAGCGAGAAATACGCCGACCAGGACGAGGAGGAGCGCCGCTTGCGCATGGAGGTGTTGGGCACGCTCAAGCAGAAGGAGCTTTTGGAAAAACAGCGCCAGGAAGAAGCCGAGCGCCAGGCCAACTTGAAGAAGGAGAAGTACGAGCAGGCCAAACGCGGAGCCGAGAGAGAGAAGAAGGCCGAGGAGAGAGAGTTGCAGAAATACTTGCAGGACGACGACGACGAAACCGTTGGCTCGTATATGCAGATGTTGGACACGCTCATTTCCAAGCCCGCTACGAGCGACACTGTGGTGACTGCAGTGCCCGTGTTTGCGCCGTGGTCGGCCTTGAGCAAGTTCAAGTACAAGACGAAAATCCAACCTGGGTTGGGCAAAAAAGGCAAGGGTGTCAGTGAATCGTTGCATTACTTCACTGGCCGGAAAATCGATGCTTCCAAAGAAGACACTGACTTGGACTGGCCCGAGGAGCACGAGATCATCAAGTCGCTCAAGCCCAACGACCTTCTCGGAGTCGTCACGGTGAACAAGTTGAAGTTGGTTTTGCCTGGCGAAAAGGGCAAGAAGGACGCCAAGGGAGACAAAAAGGGCAAGAGAAGAAAATAGTCACAGTGCTACACACGGTCCACCACTCATAAAATTCCGGATTCTAATGAACAGGTGAGGCTCACTGGCCCCGCAACGCCCGAATCACCGCTGGTCGCCTCATCATGTACTTTGTCCACTTGTAGACCTCGGGGAACTCCTTCTTCAAATCAATGCCGATCCGGTCCACCACGTTGTTCCACGGCACAAACGACAAGTCTGCCACCGTCGCGCGGTCGCCCACGAGCCACACGGGGTAGTCAAAGTACCGCGACGAGCTGAGCGGAGTGGTCCCCGCCGAGTACGCGGCGGCGTTGTCTCTGTCCAAGTCCATGATCAAGGCCTCTCTGCGCTCGGCCAAGGCCATCTCGATGACGCCGTACACGCGGCGCACCTCGTCGGTGTAGCGCTCCATGGCGGAGGGCACCGGGCACGAGTGGAAGTAGCGGAAGTGCAAGGCCTGGCCAATCATGGGCGCGTGGCCGGACGTCTGGAAAAAGAGCCACGAGGAGATCTGCGCCTGCTCCACGAGGTCGTCTGACCAGAGCGCACACTCGCCGTGCTCCTTCAAGTGCTTCGACACCAAGTACAAGATGATGGCGCCGGACTCCCAGATGGATGTGTTGTCGTTGTAGTGGTCGGTCAAGGCCGGCACGCGCGCGTTGGGGTTGATGGCCACGAACTCGGGCGCCCGCTGCTCGCCGGAGTTGAAGTCCAAGAAGATGGAGTTGAAGGGCAAATCGAGCTCCAGGAGAATGATGGCCACCTTGAAGCCGTTGGGCGCGGAGCGATGCGAGAAGAGCGTGTAGCCCTCGGAGGGCTGGTTGGCGAAGAACTGGCTGATGCGCGACTTGGCCGCCGGGTTGTCGCCGACCTCGTCGTGGAGCTGTTGCTGTAGCAAGTTGAGGTTGACGGCGTTCTGTTGCTGGTCGCTGAGCGACACGGACTTCAAGCCGGCGCTCAAGTTGGAGATGGGGCCGGGGTGCACGCTCTGGGGCTGCCCGTCGCTTGCGCGCTGGATTCCGTCCATCGTGAAGTTTCTGCTGTTGGGGTGTTCAGGCGGTAAAGGCTGGTTCTGGTGCGTGGGATGTCCGGGTGTCTGGCTGGCGATGTCGTGGGTGTCTGGGTTTTTTGGCTGCGGGTGCGCCGCCGGCGAGGCTCCGAACTGGCGCCGGTGGTTCCGAGCGACGAAGGGCGGGGAGTGGCGAGGTGATTTGGGGAGATGGGGAAGTTCGGACCGGGAGGTTTGCAGTGAGGTTTGGGAAAATAGCGGGCGGGCCAGTTGTCGTGACTACAGAAAAAAAAAAAAAAAACAAGGTGAAGATGAAAATGGAGGGGAAGAAGATGAAAAAGGAAATGAAGACGAAAACGAATTGGCTTTTGGCTGAGAGGTTTGAAAGTTGGAGTTTTGGAAGTGTTTTGCGAGCGAGAAATTAGGGCTGCCTCGAGACGCCTCAACTAGCCTAACTATACATTACCTCACTCACTCCGCCACTCCACAATGGCAGTGACAGTGGCTTTACCTTCAGTATATATAGCCTAAGTGAAAACGGCGCAGCAAAAATAGAAGCGATGTACAAGCCAAAAAGCAAAAAGAAAGCCAAAAAGAAAAGGCAAAAGCAGCCAAGCCCACAAAAAGCCGCTCGTGTCTCGGCTTTTTCTTTCCGTCCTCCACTCCATTTTCCGCTATCTTTGTCCGCGCGGCATGGAAAAAACCGCGGCTATCTTGAACCACCAAACCGTTTCCGTAGCCTACCGTCCGCATGGATCCGCACGTTGCTGTGCTTGTGTTGGACACCCCAATTGCGGGGATCACCGAGAAGTTCGGCGACTTCGGCGACAACATCCAGGCGCTTTTGCAGTCCGAGGCCTCGCCGCTCGTCAAGTACCAGATCGCCTTTGACGTTCCCGACAACGGCGCCTGCGAGCAGGAGACGGCGCGGGTGGAGGCGACGTTTGCCGTGCTCGCGCAGCGGATCGGCGCCGGCGCCATCAAGGCCGTTGTCTTGAGCGGCTCCCGGGCGGACTCCTTTGCGGTGGGGAACCCGTGGATCGACCGCTTGGACGAGTTCATCAAGGCCACGTTGTTTGCCCGCGCAGACTTCCCCATCGTGGGCATCTGCTTCGGCCACCAGATCTTGGCCAAGAACTTGGGCTGCAAGGTCAACCGCAACGCGCCGGACATTGGCCAGGAAGTCGGCACCATGACCATCGCCTTGAACAAGAGCATCTTGGACATCCCAAACTCGCCGTTCCGCTCGGCGTTGGTCACCGACGACGGCAAGTTCTTGGAGCACATCAACTTGATGGAGTTTCACTCGGACATTGTCTACGGGTTGCCCACCGCCACCAAGCAGGGCGGGTTGGGCGCCACCACGTTCCAGAACTTGGGCAGCACGCCCAAATGCTCCATCCAGGGCCTCGTGACCGAGTCCGGCCCGTTGAAGTTGCTCACGTTCCAGGGCCACCCGGAGTTCACCACCGAGATCTCGTTGCAGATGCTCAAAATCGGCTTGGAGCAGAAGCACATTGACAAGGCGCTTTTCGAGCGCCTGACCTACAACACCACCAACTTGGAGAACCAGGGCCAAATCATCGGCAGGGTCATTCGCGAGTTCATAGATACATACAAGTAGCCCGCCGCTGCTGTTCGACGTTCGTTCGCATTATATACACATCACAGGTACTCATCAAACTTCTTGGTCGACGACACGATGGAAAAGCCGTGGAGCTTGCCCCCGTTGCTGCTGGCGAAAATATCCCGCGGCTCATCTCGGCCTTCGCCCCGTCTGCTCAACTTGTCGTTGATGGAGTTAGTCTTGCGGAGCTTGGCCTCGAGCGTTTTGATGCGATCTTGCGCTGCTTTGAGCTCCGCATTCTGCGACGACGTGAGCTTTGTGATCATGTCTCGCAACTCGTCTCGCTGGCTTCGCAAGGAATCGAGCTGCGCCTGATTATACTCGCGGCCCAGATCCTCCTCCTCGCCATCCAAATTGGCACTTTCATCTTGGCGCTCCGTGCTCTCCTCGTACCCTCTCAACTTGCTCTTCAACTCGGAGTTCTCCTTGAGCAAGTCGTTGAACTTGTGGAGCATGTCACCGTCGTAATCCTTTTCTTTCTGCAAACTCAAGTCCTCCAACTTGTCTTGCAACTGAATCACCAAATCGTTCTTTGCGAGAAGCTGACTGTACATCTCGTTCTTCTCGTAGTCCAACTTCAACGCGCTAGGCGTTTGACCATGTTCCGCCAAAATCGCATGCTCCTCGCTAATGAACCGCAACGTCCGTTCCTTGTTCAACTTCTCCTGCAACTCCGTCAACGCCTTCATTTTCTCGAGATAATCCTTCTTCAAGTTGTCATAGTCACTGTCGTTCGAATGCCCGGACTTCAGGCGCAACTGCGACTCAAGCTTGAGCTCACGCTTGATGGATGTTGCCAAACCGGTTGTCATCAATTGCAACTCGGTATGCAACTCATGGTTGCAAGACATGATTGCTAATTCCTCTTTGCTGAACGACAACGGTTTGCGCAAACTTGCCGGGCTGTCGGAAACCACCCTCTTGGAGTCAAAGTCGAAGCCCTCCTCTTGCTGAAGATTCCTTCTTGAACCAGATCTAGAGAGTCTCTTGATGAAGCTCTTGGACTTGGAAGAAATTGACGTGGTCGACTTCCTCTTATCGCGGCTGTTGTCATCGCTCACTGTGACTGGTAGCGTGCCTCCACTGATCAAAGCACTCGAAGGCGTGAATCCCCTTTTCTTCAAATCAGAATTTGACCTCAGAATAGAAGATGGCCTGCGATAGATAGCGGGGTCTTGCAGGTGAGCATAATCAGAGCCTTTTGAGTCGGTCAAATCAGTGAAACTGCCAGAGTTGTACTCAGAGCCTGCCCCGGCCGAAGCTTGGCCATTAGCACGCGAATATTCTGACGCCGACGAAAGCGTTTTGTCGAGATTCACCGACGGAGATGAGGCCCGGAGAGTGCCGCTCAAATCGGACTGCTTGGGCGTGAAGTTGCTATTAGCGGACGTGTAGCTTCCCAAGTCATCGCCCATGTGCCTATTTGGTTCACCGGATCTATCCTGATAGTCACTCCGGTTTTGCTCATCATCTTGCGACTGATTGGCCGACGAATCAAATGATGAAGCTGGTTCTAGTTCAGTCTCGGCGGATTTTGGAGGCTCGAGTCGCATTGAGGGCTGCTCGGATAGAACACTTTGCAGGTTCATAGAAGGCGAGCGGAAGTTGTTGAAGGCGGTGTTCTGAGCGAGATTTTTGACCTTAACATGATGAGTGTATTCCGATCTTTGGGGAGAGGTAGTTAAGCTTCCTTCGGGCGAAAGGTTCAGTGCTTCAGGCGATTCTTGCTTTTCTGCTTGTTCAGAGTAGCTGTCGTTGAGATTGCCAGAGCCGCTGTTAAACAAAATTAACTTTCTCACACGCATAGAGTTTGATTTTTTGATGGTGGATTTTCTCGATACCTGTGAATCGTCTCCAAACGTGTAAATGTGATCGCTGTCTTCAGTTTCGTCAAGAATCAACGGTAACGAAGAGTCGTTTTTCGTTGTCTCGCCAGCGTCTTCATCTTCTTCCTCCACAACATTCATGAGAGACTCCATTGATCTGTCTGCAACTCCAGGTCTTGAATCGAGCTCGTTGTAGACGGGGTTTGCATATGCACCATTGTACTGTCCTTGTGGTAGGCCTCTCATCGGTTGACCCGCTGGTGGACTCATAGGCTGACCTGCTTGGTTCACATGATGCTGGTTAATGGTTTGTCCCATTGGTTGTCCCATTTGGCCCATTTGGCCCATTTGGCCCATTTGACCCATTTGGCCCATTTGACCCATTTGGCCCATTTGACCCATTTGGCCCATTTGTCCCATTTGACCCATTTGGGTTTGCGCCATTGAGCCGTTGGTCAAGGACAGCGTGCGGGGCCCGTTTTGGTGCGAAGTGAGCGAGTTGGTACGGCCTTGGGGCATGGCCCTATTCTGTTGAGGTGCACTGTTGGGCCTTAGAGACATGGTGTGAGCCGGTTGCTGCGGGTGGTAGCCGTTAGTGGAGCCCAACGAGTTCAAGTGCATCGGCTGGCCTTGGCCTGCGTAGGGCCCCATCTGTTGCGGTGGGAAGCGGGCTCCTCCCATGGGATTTGCCATCATGGGCAGGCCATTCATTGGGCCTCCGGGGCGTGGCCTAGGCCCCATGTTCCCACTTTGCGGGTGTCCTCTGAGCATGGCGTTGGAATTAAGTGACATGGCACGTGGGTTTGGGCCTTCGCCATACATTGAAGTTCCCAAGGACATGGCTCTGTTTGGGTTGTTGGTGAACGACATGGAGCGCGGGTCCTGCTCGGCCATCGGGTTTCTGCCCCCGGCCAAAGACATGGCCTTCGCGCTTTGCGCCAAGTTCAACTTTGTCTGGTGGTTCATGTACTTGCGATATTGCACATTGTTGAGACCGCTGGGGCCCATGGAGCCGGTTGCGCCAATCACGGGGATAATGGGGGCCGAGTCTAACGACGAGAACGCAGAGGTATTGTACCTTCCGGCGCCTCTGAGGCGGGTGATGTCGTTGAAAGAGACGTCGCCGCCGGACATGTCTCCAAAGTCTGCGCCTGTTTCGTCGTCAAACTGCTGATTGCCCGCGCCTTTTCTGCGGAAAAAACGCATCGACAGCGACGTCATGGATGCCTTGCGTGACGAGCTGCCGTTGTTTGACGGATTGGCCAAGACTGGCGTGACCAAGTCGTGATTGGAGTAGTTGCCCATGGTGTTTGTGCGGTTCTGTTCGTAGCCGTAGGGCGGCATGTTCTGGCCCTGTGGGCCGTAGCCGTTAGCCACCTGTGGATACTGGCCCGGAGGCGGGTTGGCGGCGTACTGGGGCCTGTCGCCGGCGTACCCGGAGAGGGTGTCGATGTTGTTTTCACTGGCTAGAAGCTGCAGCCTCAACTGGGCCTTTCCGGCAGCTTCCATGGTGTTTTATTTCGTGCCGCCTGTGGTGGTCCGGAGAAGCAATCTTCTCGTCAAATGTGATGCTGGGTTAGTTCCTGGTGTAAACGCCGAGAGCTTGACAATGAGCGCTATCGCGGGAACTGACGACTTCAGCCAGGGGAGTTTTGGCAGGGCGGCAGGGTACTGCGAAGCGTTTGGAGCCTGTTTTCGCTGGTGGGCTCGAGTCGTGGGGGAAGACTGAGGGCTATGGAGAATCTGCAGTTGTTGGCGTGAAATGAGGAAGTCCAAAGGCGGTCACGTGCGCATACTATGGCCGGGAAGAAATATCGCGGTGACGGTGGGGTGCAAGAATAGCGATGGACCAAAAGGGAAGGCGTAGAGAACAAAGAACAAACGTTATCACTGAGACGAAAAAGGTAAAATAAAAATAGAAAAAAAGGAAGGACAAAAAAAAGTACAGAAGTTTATGGATTCTGGGGAGGCGATGAATTGGGAAGTGATGACATGGCAGTATCGGTGGAGTGAATCTGGGCCAGATCGAGAGTGAGATTGCGTGCTAAGCTGAAACTCGACCTTCCAAAGTATGGCGCCCACGACCGCTGTGACAATCACGCGCTACGTCGGCTGGCTGTAGGTGATTGTCTGGTGGTCCACAACAACTCCCACGATGCGGTATCTCTTTTTGAAAAAAAGCACCCACTTGTCCACGGCCTCCAACTGTTTTTCAGTGAGCCCACTGGTGTCCCAGGTGTTGACGGGCTCTTTCAGCTCCTCCTTGTCCAACAGTAGCTTGTTGGTTCCGAGAAGACGGCTGACGTCTTTGCCCACCAATTTGTGGTAGCTCTTCCCGACACCGTAGCTTTTGCTGTTGTGGGTCACATCGTAGATGTACCCTTTGATGGCGACGTAGATCTCCGGCTTGGTCTGGCCATTGAACTGCGAGAGCTGGTAGCGGGTGAAGATCGGGAGCGTGAGAAGATCCACGTCCGAGTTGTATGCCTCGGCCTCGGACGGCTCGGCCAGGTCTGGGGTCATAGACTGGGTCAAGTGCGATAGGTGCAAACGAGAAAGAGAGGCAGGACGAAACGGCCGTTTTCGGAAAGTGCCGAAAGTGCCGGAACGAGGGCTGCTTCGTTTCGGCGGGCAGCTTTATCGGTTTGCCTCTAGTGAATTCACCAGATTCCCTTCTTTTTTTTTTCCGTTAGTTGCACTGGTGGTGGTTGTCCCATAACGCATCAAGTCGCACATCAACTACAAATGGTTTGTAAGTCAATCTACATCATGCCCCAGACACTAACATGGCAGGATGACGACAACGGGAAGTACCCGCTGAAAATACAGAAGCTCTTCCGCCCAAACCTCCCGTTCCCATACAAAAAGCCCGTCGGGTACGCGCCGGAAAAACGGGCCACGCACAATATCACACCAGTGCTGAAATGGCGGTCCCACATCGAACAGTACAAGTCTGAGTTCCCCACGAAACCACGAGCGGCTGCTGAAAAGGCGCCCTCGAGGAAAGAAAAGTACCTCGAGTCGTTCCAGCGGCAGTGCTACGAATGGGAAGACACAGAGGCTTTTGCGGAAAACAAGTTCATCAAAGACCCCTACAGAACGGTCTTCGTGGCCCGTCTATACTACGCCCTTGACGAACTCGCGCTTTCCAAGCTCCTCTCCGGCTTCGGCGCCATCGAGTCCGTCCGCATCGTCCGAGACCGCAACGGCAAGTCTCGAGGCTACGGATTCGTGGTGTTTGAGCGTGAAACGGACGCCTCCACGTGCATCCAGGAACTAGCCCCCACCGGTATAACCGTGGAGCCGCCCCAGGCAACAAAGGCCCGCAAGGTTTTGGTTGACATGGAGCGTGGACGCTTGGTCCGGAGCTGGAAACCGCGCCGTTTGGGCGGCGGGTTGGGCGGCCGCCACTACACGCTGCCGACGTCGCTCCATCTGCGGGGCGCGTCTGCGGCCTCCTCCGGCCGCCGCCTCAATTTGCTGCAGAACCCATACCAGCAACATCTGTCCAAATTCCAGAAAAGGCCGCTTCCAGACCGCTACAGCTCGGGCGACAGGTACAAGCGGGCCAACACCGACCAGGGCCACTACCCCTCGGCTATCCCTGCCTACTCGGCTGGCCCTGCCTTTTCTAGTCATACGCCTGCTGCAGCCAGAAGCAGCGATTCCTCCATCAAAGATAAATACGCCAAGTATCTGAATTCAGGCTCGGAGTCCCGCTCCATCCGCTCCATCCGGAGAGAATAGTGGGAAGTGTTGAGGAAGAATGCTCGGCGGCGGAGCCCGCAAAGCACCATGCATTAATGTATATACAAGATAGGCTGTTACACCTTGCGCTCGTCTGTTCTCGGCCTTGCTGCCCACGTACTCAACAAGCTGAGGGTATCCTGGATCATCGCCCGGATATCCACATTGTCTTTTTTGATTCGCATCTCGATGTCTCCAATCAAACCGTGTAGCTTGGAAAGTGCTTCTGCCATTGAAGTGTTCTCGCTGTTTGCAGAGCTCTGCATTTTTTTGCGGAGGTTCTTCTCAATGTAGAGGCACTGGTTGTGAATATACGGACTGAGCGTCACTTCGTTGAGGGGAAACGTTTCAATGTCCCGTATGCATGCGTCAAAGTCGTTCATGTAGATGTTGTTGCGAAGACTCAAGTTGAGCCAAATCATCCGCCTGCTGTCCGTCATCTCCAGATGGTTGACTGATTTGAGAAGGTCCGACAGTAGCTGAAAGTCGTATTTGTTCATGACTCTGCGCGCCATTAGAAGCTTGTCGCTGGTGTTGAACTTAGAACCCCATTTCTCGACAAACGATGCAAACCCCTCTTTTGTCGGGTTGCTTTGCAAAAAGTTGTAGATGTGAAGGCGAGTGGAGGTCCGTGCCATTCTCAAGCTCTCGCTCGTTTTGAGAATCTCGCTTCGCAAAGCGGCGTTCAGGTGGCGCAAAGTGGTCTCCATGATGCTATAGTCGGGCTTGACGCCCTTCCGCATAAGCTCGCCGAGACCTTTTTGCATGCGGAACTGCACCTGATGTTTCTGCTGTGGCTTCCCCAACGGCTTCGAGGGGTCGTTGTTGATGATGGACCAATCAGGCAGCGAGTACTTTCTGGGGTTGAGTGTGCGAGAAGCAATGGCGTAGGGCGTGACATTGGAGTTGATTTTGTTCACGACACACGCGTTCTTCAACAAGGCCTTTTTCGCCTCTGGCAAAAGAGTTGTTCCGTGCACCCACGCGCCAAAGGCCTGTGCAAACTCTCCTCCGTGATATGGGTAGTTTCTCAAAAAAGCGTCAAATAGTTGCTTTGCGTAAAACAATTCAAAGCGGTTGTAGCGGGAAACAAACTTGTTCATAAAGTTGTAGAGCTGCACGAACTTTGACAGTGACACATAGTGCTGTACGATGGTGTCGTAGGCAAACTTGGACACCGGAATGCCATCTTTCTTCATTTCCTTGAGGATGAACGAAATCATGTTCATGTTGGAGTATTTCGAGAAAAACTTGAGATACGTTTCGTAGTACACCTTCAAGGCGTACTTGGAGCGTCCCAATGTGTTTCTCAATTCGAGAACCGATGCAAGGTCCTCTTCCGTCAACTGCTTCTTCGCGTGGTAGTCTCTGAGAAGAATGCGGGTTTGAGTTCGGACCATGCCAATCAAGAAGTTGTTATTGTAGCCGAGCCGCTCAACGACCTCCTCCACAGACTCGATTTCCCCAGGCGTGCCGTATTTGAGCGTTTGGGCAAGCACTAGAGCCATTGTTTTTGGAAATGGGGACTCGCAGTTCTCGGCAGAGCACCACAAGCGAAACACCTCCAAAAGATTGCCGTAAATGGCGCCGACTTTGACGTAGGCAATCGCCGTGGACGAGAGCAAAGACTCGTCGAGGTGCTTGTCCATGCCCACTATGCTTTGGAGCAAAGACTTGGAGAACTCAACATCGTAGCTATATACAAATGCGTTGACGATGTAGCCGAGCGTGCGGGTGTCGTAGGAGGCCAGTTTCAAGTAAAGGTACAGGAGCCGCTGAAGCGTGGCCAAGTCCTCCGTATGATAGCAGAGCCAGATGTAGTGCTGTAGGAATTTCTCGTTGGTGCTGCCGGCGCTTTCGTAAAGCGCAAAGATCTTGTGCAAGTGGGGGAGGTGGGGGAAGATCGGCGCGTTCACATTGGAGAGCCGGAGGTCGTTTTGGCTGTGGAACATTGGCGCTTCCACCACCGAGTGGCAGATGTACTCGTCTGTGGTGTCCAGCGGCACGTTGTTGTATAGGCTGGCGGTCATCTCGTTGAGAATCTCTGTGGAGACGACAACGCCCTCCGCTTTAAAAAGCTTGAGTTTTTCGTAGATGGCGGCGAAATCGAGCGTCTGGTAGAGCTTCACTATTTCCACCTCTTGCGGCGAAATGCTCTTTTGCTCGTGGTCTGCTGCGGTGGCATGCGACGGATGGAGGTTCAAGAGCCGCATTTGGGCCGGGTGGGTTGGCGAGGTGCTCGCCTTCGGCCCCACTTTGCTCAGGTCCACGAGTTTCTGCCCGAGTTCTTTCGAGGTTTCTTTGAGCCAAAACGCACACGACGCTTCTCGTAGCTGTATATTTGTGCAGAACGGGTGGCGGGTGGCGCGGAACGGGGGTCGCTGGGCAGACGGCTGGTAGTGCTTGATGTTCCACATTAGGTTGTGGAACGAACGGAGTAGCGGGAACTGTCGAGGCATCTTCCCATCTGGCTGCGTGTGCCTTTTGATTTCAAATATGAAGAGCGCAGAAGACAGCAGGTGTGGTTTTGCCGGCTGTTGTTTTTTTGGAATGCCACGGAGTTTGAGTGTGGAGCTGGTGTGCTGAACAGTGCAATTTGCCTTGTGCTTCGGTTTTTTTCGTAGCCTCTGATATGGCGCGCCGTAAGGCCGTGAGTATGGTGATGGCCCAACATCGAGCAGACACAGAACGAATTTGCACGTCGCAAGCTTTTGACTGACAGGAGTTTCTGAGTGCAATTTTTTTATTCAATTTACCGTGAGTTTACTTCCTTTTTCTTTATTTTTCGTCGTTTTTCGATGGTTTAGTCGGTGTGGGCGCAGCCTCGGCCCAGGTTCTCCACACTTCGCACCTCCGCCATATCACCATTCTTTCTACTCGAGATTATCTGCATGGACGATGAATACCTACGGCTCTTCGACTGCAGTTCCGATGGAGCTTGATTTTCTCGTCAACACGCTCAGAAACCCGGGTCCCTCAATCACACTGAACAATGTTTTGGGCTACATGTACAACTACTTGCCGTATTTGAAGCACGAGCACAACCTCAAAGTCATCTTCTCGAGCTTTTTGAACAACAGCGTGTGCTTCGGCCCGAATCCTGCCACGTTCGCCGAGAACTATTTGATTGTCGAAGTGTTCAAGCTCATCTTCGACAAGAAACTCAAGGTCTCAGAACCCACTCTCTCTGTCAAGATCTTCTACCTGGTCATCGAGCGGGAGCTCTGCAACTTTGTGGCCTTCAACCCGCCGCAAAACAGCTGGAAAGTGTTGCCCATCATTGCGGGCTTGTCTTTGTCGAACGGGCTCCGTGACGAGCTCCTCACGAGGCAAAACTTTCTCGAGTACAAATGGTTCTTCTCCGAGTTTGACAAGGCGATGGACAGTCTCTTTAAGCGGAGCTTCCAGCATACGCTTGCAGACTCCACCCCGCGTGACATATCGTCGTTGGCGCTTGTGAGTTTGGCTCTCAAATACAGCTCGGAGCAAGATTTGAACGAGTACCTAGGGCCCTTGAGCAAAACGCTTCTCATCCGCCAGTTGATGGATCTTGTCTTTGGCGCTGGCGGAGGCGCCCGCAGCTATCTAGCGTTTGCGGAAACGGGTCCAGATGCGCCGGATGTGGAGCAGTTTCTTTTGGCCAAGGTCTGGCAGAATCCTGTCGTCAAACACATCAACAGACTTTCATTTCTATTGGAGTTGCTTTTCCGAGAATTGCCCCTTGACGCAGTTTCGTCCAGGACTGTTGTGGGCTCAGTCGCCTTGTTGCGTGACTTGAGCCACCAGATCAACGGATTTGCTGCAAATTCCTCTCTAAACAGGAGCTCCGACCAACTCAGCGAGAACGATGTGTACGAGCAGAACTTCTGGCTTCTTGGCAAACGTATCTTTTTTTCACAGGTGACCGTTTTTCAAGGCATTGTTTCTCGCTTCCTCATACTGCAAAAGCTGGGCTTTTGGGCCATTTTTTCAGGGAAACACGCCTCTATGGTTGAGAGAGAGTACCAGGAGATTTGCTACGTTCTTCTTGAGTGTCTCCACTACATGCATTTCGTGTTGATTTCGATTGGCCAGGGCGGGTTCGACGGCTACAACTACATATACTACGTGAGTCTTGAAATCTTGCTACGCAACAACAGCAACAGGAGTTTCGAGTACTTCACTCGCCGCCTCATCCAGAACTCTCGCGAGATTGACTTGTCCCACGGCGCACTTAACCACGACTATGTCAGCAGAAGCAAGTGCCTCTTCATTTTCGGGTTGTGGGAGAATTACTTCCAGGAGTCCCAGGACAAGGAAGACTTATTTGTCCGATATGTGTGCTCTATTGTGTTTGACATGGTGAGTGACCCGGTGGTCAGTGAGACGCTTCTCGTGGAGGGTTGCCACTCTGTGTTGTTGGCGTTCTTTTCGAAGAGTGATACGCACCACAACCTGAGGCAAGTGCACGAGTACTTCGAGCTCTTGGTGAGCCAGTTCCCGGAAAAGCTCTCGGCACATCAATTGAGTGTGGCGGTGGAAACTTTGGGCAAGAAGATCTTGGGCCGCCCGGTTGCGTACCCCGACGGATACTTCCAAAACTCTGCCGACGAGTTTTTGGACTTTGTGCATTTCAAGTGCTCGAGCACCACGCCCGGGCAAAAAATCCAACAACACAAGAGCTCGACCTTCGCGTCGGCGCAGCCTGTTTCCGAGATTGACGCTTCCTCGACCATGTCACAGCTCAACAAGCTGCCTGAAAACAACATCGTGGAGCAGAACAAGCACAAGAAACCCAAAGACATGGCGTTTGTCAAGGTTGCGGTTGCGGGTACCGACCTGAAGCGTCATCCGGAAGACCCACAGAGCGAATTTACTGTGAGAGAGGTGCCTGCAACGGTCCGGGAAGGCATGGTGTTGGCACTTCTCAACGTGGTGCCGTACCTTCCCTTGAGCAGATTCACGCACTGGCTCGAGAAAATCTGGGGTGTGATCGCGAGCAGCAATCAGGACGAGCAACGGTTTTTGTTTGGGAAGTTCTGGACGGTTTTGAGCGAGAACTTGGATCTCAACCGCAGCGAGATTGCCCATGTTTGGTGGTACGAAACCAAACAAGCCGCAGTCAGCCCGCCCCACGCAAAGCTCTAGCAAAACATCTTCTATATATCATTTACTTTTTCGCCTGTGTTTATCTATTTTTTTTTTTTTTTTGGCCCTGTGGTGGTTGGCGGGGCGGCCTACATATATTCTCACTTCGCGATGAGGCATCAACCACATACTCCACGATGGCTAGAAAAAAGTCCGCTACCAAAAGAGCCAAAGAAGAAGCCGCGAGGGAAGGAATCCCCGAGCAGCAGAAGGCCGCCCCAGTCGCTGAGCCCGAACGCGAGGACGAGAGCTCAAACGACGTCCTGGGATCTGAAGATTCCGAGGAGGAGGATGAGTACGGCCAGCTTTTGACCAGCAACGTCGAGCAGCTGATCCAAAAAGTCATGGAGGCGCTCAAGACCGACCCCAAGAAGCTCTTGGACCCCGAGGCCAAGTTCTTTGACGAGAGCGCCGCCGTTCCAGAGAGGAAAGCTGCGGAAAAACCAATGTACTTGAAGGACTACCACCGCATGAACTTGTTGTCGGGCGACTACAAGAACGACGACGACGCCGGCGAGTATAGAACCGTGGACGGCGAAAAGCCGTATGTCGTCACGGAGAGGGAGGAGCGCAGCAAGTTGCTCGAGGACATCAAAGGTGCGTTTGGCGACGAAGAAGACGACGACGACGACGGCGACGACGGGTTCTTGAAGAAGAAAACCGCGCCTGCGCGGATCGAGGAGGTTTCCATGCGGTTGCCGGACCCGTCTGTGGACGCCGACGCGTTCTTGCAGTCTTTTGTCAGCACCGAGTCGTGGATCCCCAAGAAAAACGACAAGGTGATCAACTTGGACCAGATCGACAACGAGGACGAGCAGGAGTTCGACGACGCGGTGGAGGACCTCGAGAGAGCATACAACTTCCGGTACGAGGACCCCAGCGCCGCGGAGATTGTGTCGTACGCCCGTAACCAGGCGTCGTTGAGAAGAGGCAAAACCAACGCCCGCAAGTCGGCCCGGGAGAAGAAGCACGCGGTCAAGGAGCAGGAGAAGCACGAGATCGAGCAGGCGTTGCAGAAGAAGAAGACCGCCAAGGTCAACAAGGTTGCCGACCGCTTGCAGAAAATCAAAGAGGCTGTTGGAGACGACGTCAGCGACGCCGTCATCGAGAAGGTGTTTGGCGACTCTTTGTTGAAGGACGACTTCGACGACGCCGACTGGGACGGGCGCATGGCCGAGATCTTCAACGAGCAGTACTACGGCGGCGACAGCGGGAAGCCCAAGTGGGACGAGGACGACGAGATCATGGGCGAGTTCTACCAAAAGGGAGACGACGACGACGACGATGCCGCCGCGGAGGAGGTGGAGGAGGAGGAAGAGGCCGCCGTCGAGGCCGCCAAGCCAAGCAAAAAGGACAAGATCAAGGAGAAGAACTCCGCCAAGAAGGAGAAGCGCACGTTGAAGGAAAAGGCCCAGCAGTTGGTGGAGGCCAACACGGTGCAGATCAGAGACGAGGTCGAGGAGGAGCGCGGCCGCTCCAAGGAGGACGTGCAGTTCAGATACAGAGAGGTGTCGCCCGAGAGCTTCGGTCTTTCCACGCGAGAAATCTTGTTGGCCGACGACCAGGACTTGAACAAGTTCATTAGCATCAAGAAGTTTGCGCCGTACAAACCCAAGGAGGCCGCGTTGAAGGAGAAGCGCAGGTTCACGAAAAAGAAGCGGTTGCAGCAGTGGAGAAGAGAGATTTTCCACGACAAGAACGGGCCTGCTAGACAGGAGCAGGAGAAGGAAAACGAGGTGTGGATTCCGGTGGAGGAAGAGCCTCCGCTCAAGAAGACCAAGAAGGACAAGAAGCACAAGAGCAGGAAGTGAAACGCTGATCAAGCAATGAAAACCGAACAAGCAATGAAGTACTGAGCAAGCAATGAGAAATCGAGCTGTACAATTGTGTAGCCCCCTTCACCGATCTACTGTGGCCCGCGGCCCATTCTTCTTCGCTATCCAATCATCATTTTTATTATCACTTGTACCTCTATAAAAGTTTAATCGTATCTGTTTGGGAAACTAAGAATCGACTTCGCGGCGTCCCGCTTTCTGTGCTTCAAGCTGATGCTCTTGATGGACTTCTTGGTGCTCTCCTTGTCCTCCTCCCGCGACTTCATGCGCGTCAACCACAACTTCACCGACACGAACAATGTCAACACAACGAGAATCATGAAGCCAAGAATCCCGTAAAACCACTTGGGCTTGTCTTGGCCGGGAACCAACACGTTCATGCCAAAGAGTCCCGTAATGACGTTCAATGGCAAAAACAACGTACCGAGCAACGTCACGTTACCCAAGATGTTGGTCACCATCAAGTTGGAGTTGAACGACTCCACCTGAAGCTGTGCCAAGTAGTTGGAGTGCGATCTGCTGAAGATCTTCTCGTAAGCAGACAAGTTCTGGAACATTGTCACCACGTGATCCTGGATATCACCCAAGTACAATGCAATGTCTGCTCTGGGCTGCACCCTTCCGGGTGGTGGCTGGAACTGCGCCATCATGCCAGAGGGAGCGCCTGGGCCGGGCCCGAAACTGATCCCCTGTGCAGAAGGCGCCGGCGAAGAGTTGTTGACACCGGGCGCCATGCCAGCAAGATTGACGCGCGAGCTGCAGTTGTTGGGTGCCAGGTGGAGCGCCTCGTCCTGGCATCTCTTGGCAAACATCTTGATGACGTCTGCCTTGTTGGAAAGGAGCCTCATCAAGGTCATGACCTTGCGTCTCGACTCGCCAATCTTCCTCAACATAGAACTGAAATTGATGCGTGCAGCGTCCAAAACCGAGTCTTCGATAGCGTCGGCTTCGTACTCGATGGCGGTGATCACCGGGGCGAAACCATCGGTGATGTCATCGATCATGGCGTAGCCAATCCAGTCGGCGCTGACAACCACGTAGTCACGCAACTGTCTCACTCTTCTTCTCACGTTGGCGGAGTGCAGAATAGGCGAGAAGTGGAACGTGAGCACACCCTCGCGGAACACGACAATGTACACGTTGATGGGCTCCAAGTAGTCCTCGGACTCCTTGTCGGGCTCGAACGTGTGGAAACAGACAAAGTAGTAGTTGCGGAACAACTCCACCTTCTCCCGGGTCTCCTGCATACGGATATCCTCCGCCGTCAACGGATGGATGCCGAACGCCTTGGCCAAGGTCTTCATCTCGGCGTCGGTGGGGCACGTGCAGTCGAGCCACCAGGTGCCCTCGCCGTTCTTGAAGAGCTCGCTGACGGTCTGGCCCGGCGCCACCAAGCTGGGGATGTCGGGCGAGTGCACCGTCTCCTCGTTGTCCGAGTGGAAGAAGGAGAAGCGGTCAGGGAGCATGACGTCGCCGTTGGTGATTCTGGTGCCGCCGAACTTGACGTTCTCGGAGGACTCGTCGTCCTTCTTCTCGTAGCTGTAGATGTCGTCGGAGGTGTCGGACTGCTTTCTGCCCACGTCATCGGCAAAGTACGGGGTGTCGCCGATGGTGCGCATCTTCTTCAAAGAGAAGTTTGTCTTGCGCAAGATGTTCTGCGGCGAGTACTTCATTGTGTTCTTGTTCAACTGCGACGACAGCAGCGAGAAGGTGTTGGCCTGCTCCACCACCACCGAGGGCGCGGCGGCCGCGGCCTTCTGCTGCAGCACCAGGCTCAGGCGCTCCTCGTTGATGAAGTCCTCGATCTCGTCAAAGTCGATGCCGTTGATGCGCACGTGCTCGCGCAACATGGGGAAACACACGTCCTCCTCCGTTTCCTGCGAGGATCTCGAGGCGTGCGAGTCGGCCTCCAGGTCCATGGAGCTGCGCGACGGGCGGCGGTCGCGCTTCGGGTACGAGACGGGCACGTTGGCGTCCAGCGAGGCCTCGGACACGTTGCTCTGCATCTTCTGGATGCGGGGCAAGTCCGTGCCGTTGAACGCGCGCGGGATGCGCGAGTTGCGGCGCGGCTTGCGGCGCGAGTCGTCGATGGCCTCGGACACCGAGAGCAGGCGCAGGCCGCGGCGGTGGGGCGCCGCGTCGGGGCCGCCCTTGGTGCGCAGCACGGTTTCTTTCAACGGCGACGTGGAGTCGTCGGGCGGGGGGAGCGTCTCGAGCTGGTTGCGGTGGTCGTTCAACTCGTCGTTGCGCTGGTGGTAGCCCGTGGGCATCTTCATGGAGGCGACGGAGCTCTCGTTGTCGGACATGTTGGGGCGTGGGCGCTTGTGCTCTGGGGCGGGCTGGTGTTGCTGGCAGGTCCGCTCTCCGCTAGTGTAAGAGTAAGGCAAGTATTTATGGGGTCACCACAGATTTTGCCATAGCTGGAGAAAGAAAGAGGATGCAACGGCGCAGGGGGGTGGCCATTAACTGAAGATGAGGATAAGATGCGGTTGCAGGAATGCGAGAGAAAAAAATTTCGAGCCCATGTGCGCGCATGACGAGACTTTTGTGCTGTGGGGCCTGTGCTGTGCGGAAATTACGCCATGTGCTGCTCTTTGGCGGCGGGCTTGGTGGCCGGGGGTTTGCGCCTCGGGGCGTTTGGGTGATTGGGGAGTTTTGGCGATTGCGGGCGCAAAACGGCCCCGTGGACGCACACTGCTGGAGCCCATGGTGCTGGTTGCGGTGCGCTGCTTCCCAAGGCAAAGGCGCAATCAATGAGGACTGGGGAATTTTCTCTCTTTTTTTTTTCTTTTTTATTACAAATTTCTAAAGTTTGCGGCGTCGTACTTCGGGACAAGTCCACGGTCTGGCATGGCTGGGGGGGCTTAATTAGCGATGCAGCGACTGCACGTTGCGATGACTAGTGCCTGTCAAGGCGAGCCAATGCCAGTACAGGACGAGGTGGAGATGTGAACAACGAGAGAAATGCAGAATATAGACAAAAAGGGCATTCGGCAAGAAATGGGCAAGAAAATGGGGCTGGCAGGTGGCACTGACTTGCAATTGACTGCGTGGTATTTCGATGTTGATGGACGGTTTGTGCGATTGTGGGCCCGAGGAGGCGTACAGTCAAGGGCGTACAGTAAGTGTTGTGAGAAGAGTAAACGTGTAGCGAGCCGTCGGCGGACACAGAGATTGGCTTGCGGCAGTGGTTGTGGGAGCGTAGCCGCGGAGCTAGACCCAGTCGCGGGGGCACTTCAACACCTTCACCAACTTCTCCTCCTCGCTGCCCTCCTCCGGCTGGTGGTCGTACACCCAGCTGGCGGTCGCCGGGAGCGACATCAAGATGCTCTCCACGCGGGAGCCGGGCGTCTGCAAGCCGAACTGGGTGCCGCGGTCCAACACCAAGTTGAACTCCACGTAGCGGCCGCGGCGGATCTGCTGCCAGTTCTTCTGCTCGGGCGTGTACGGGTCGTTCATGTGCCGCTGCACGAGCGGGATGTACGCCGGGATGAAGGCGTCGAAGCACAGCTCGACCATGGCCAAGATGTCGTTCGGGTCTCTCTCGTCGTAGTCGTCGAAGAAGATGCCGCCGATGCCGCGGGTCTCGTTGCGGTGCTTGATCAAGAAGTAGCGGTCGCACCACGCCTTCCACTTCGGGTAGAGCGCCGGGTCGTGCTTGTCGAGCGCCAACTTGTGCTGCATGTGGAAGTTGGTGGCGTCGGCCTCGTCCAAGTACAGCGGCGTCAAGTCCGCGCCGCCGCCGAACCACCACGCGGTAACCTCCTTGGTGTCCGGGTCCGCGGTCTCGAAGTAGCGGTAGTTGGCGTGGGTGGTGGGCGCGTGCGGGTTGTGCGGGTGGAGCACCAACGACAAGCCGCAGGCGAAGAACTCCACCAGGCCGTCGGCGGCGCTGCCGCGGAGGTTCTTGTGGTCCGCGCGCATGCGCTGCACCGCGGCGGGCGGCAACGTGCCGTGCACGACGGAGATGTTGACGCCGGCCTTTTCGAACGTGGTGCCGTTCTGGAGCACCATGGACTGGCCGCCGCCGCCGCCGTCACGTGCCCACGCGTCGGTGTGGAACGTTGCCGTGTCGAGCGCCGCGACGGCCGCGGTGATCTGCTGCTGCTTCAACCGCACGAGCGCCTCCATGCGCTCGCGGATCGGGCGCGCGTGGTTGTGGATTTCGGACATGTGGTGGCGGTGCGGCGCGCCCGCGGTAGATATAGTGCGGGTGGTGTGATGGAGGGCGCGGCGCGGGCCAATGAACGCGGCGCGGGCGGCCAGTTCCGGAGCGCAGCGTGGCCTGAGGACTGGCACGGGTTTTGCGTGGCGAGGCGTTTTGGGGTTTTTTTACGACGGGAGTGGTGTTTCGGGAGGTGGTGGTGTGATTTCACGCCGGCGCTGGGGACTTCATTGCAGGGAATTGTGGTGGATGCTCGGAGGGCGCATGGCATTTTGCAGCCTAGGGCAGAGTGGCGAAGGGTGCGAGAATGAGATTATGATGGCCAATTACTCTAAGTTTTCAGAACTTTCATATTTAGTGTGATGAATATTTGTATTTGACAATAGTAAATCCGAAACACCTTGCAAGTTCAGTATTGTTGGCGGGAATAGCATTATAACTAGCATGATACTGTGGTGAAACAACAGCATTGTAGATGGATAATCGGGGCCTTCAAACTACTTGCAGTGAAAAACGCATTTTTGTGGTGTTGCGGAAGGTGTTGCGGTATGGTGTGGTAGTGTTGCGGTATAATGGTGTGGTGGTGCGGTGTGGGGGACAGCATGGCCCACACCTGGTGCTCACAATGGCGTCGCCCGTCTCACCAGCGACCGTTCGCGGCCACCGGCCCGCATCTAAACCACCGGCTCGGGCTCGTGGCCGCCGGCAGCAGGGTCCGCCTCCGGCGGCCCGCGGAGGCTCACCACCACGTCGGGCGCCCGGCTGTGCTCCATCACGTAGGCCGCGTTGACCCAGTCCAGGCCGTCGCAGCGCTCCACGGCCTCCGCCCGCGTGGCGCACACGCCCGTGGCAAGGTGGCGCTCGATGAGCTGCGCCCGCACCTCTGCCGGCGGCGCGCACACCATCCAGAGCTGGTGCGCCACCGCGGCCAACTGGCACCACGGCTCGTCCGCCAACCCCACGTAGTTGCCCTCGAGAAACACCACGCGCACGTCGCTGCCAATGACAATGTCGTCGTCCACGGGGTCCTTCTTGCTGTGGTCAAACAGCGGCGCGCGCACGTCGCCGCCCGCGAGAAGCGCCCGCGCGCGGGCCACGAACGCCGGCGCGTCGAACGTGAACGGCGCCCCGCGCCGGCGGAACGCCTCCGCGGGCTCCGGGAACGCCGCCAACTGCGCCCGCGTGTAGTGGAAGCCGTCCTGCGGGAGCACGCGGGCCGCGACGCCGAGGCGCCCGAGCGTGCGCGTGAGGCGCTCGGTCACGGTGGACTTGCCCGCGCCGGGGATTCCCGCAACGGCAATCACCAAGCGGCTCTTCCCCCGCAACCCGGCTAGCACAGGCGCAACGAGCTCGTCTTCGGAGCTGATATGGAGCGGCATTTTCTGTTGCTGCGCGTGCTTCTTCCCGACTGCTGGCTGTCTGTTTCGGTGGGCGGTGCACACTACTGGTACGGATTCGGGGGCGGCGCCGGGGGCGGTGCGCCCTACCAATTCTACGCCACCGACATGGCGCGCGTGTGGGCCGCGCGCCCGAGCGCGCAGGCGGTGGAGCGCCAGGCGCGCGCGCGCGGCGTCGCCGACGTGGGGCCCCGCGCGTTGGCGCTGTTGCAGGCCCGCTTGGCCGACGTGCTCGCGGCGCCCGGGCCCGGCCTGGTGGCGTTTGCGCGCGCGCGCGGGTGCTTCGTGGCGGCGGTGCGACTCTCGCCGGCGTTGTTGTGGGAGTTGCGGGCCGAGCGCTGCGACGCGCCGGCGGCGGCGGCCTTCTTCCGCGCCCTCTGCGTCCACGGCGTCCACAACCACGCCTTGCTCCTCCACCGCGCGGCCCGCTTGGAGCGCGCCATCCGCTGCCAGCAGCGCTACATCACCTACTTGGAGGAAAACTACAAAACGGTCAACGGCCTGGAGTTGATGGACAAATACAAGCGGCAGCACCCGGCCGACGCGGACGCCTTGCGGCCTTTTGACCTGGGTGCTGCGAGCGACCAGGCTGCGGCCGACTTTGCGGCGCATCTCGCCGGGTCGGACTTCTGGGCCATGGCGTCGGCGGTGGCCGGCGACAGAGACACCTGGACGCGCAGCAGGCGGCGCCAGCCCGAGCCCCTCGGCGCGGGCGAACAACAGAAGTTGGCCACAGGCGGTGCAAAAGACTCCAGTGTGGAACGCGAGGCAAGAGACTCTGGCGGGGAAAGCGACGCACCAGACTTTTCCAACAGCGACGCACCAGACTTTGCCAACAGCGACGCGCCAGACTTTGCCAACAGCGACGCACCAGACTTTGCCATCCGCGACGCACCAGACTTTGCCATCCGCGACGCACCAGACTTTGCCATCCGCGACGCCAGCGGGTCTCACGTGGAAAGCGAGGCAAAATTTGCCAAGAGCGGACCAGACAGGTCTGCTCCAGAGCCTGCCGCAGAAAGCGACGCACAACCGTCGCCCATAGAGAGCGGCGCGCGACCCGTCCTGGTGAAGAGAGAAGCACAGGATTCTGTCAGTCCCGAAGCTCGCAAGCGCACCCGAAGGGCCACAGCGAGGAAGCACGAGGCAAGCCCTGCCGCCGACTCCCGGCTGTCCCCCGCCGCATCGCCAGTCAAGCGGGAAGCCCCGGACTCGGCCAACCTGTCCCCGCGGCGGCGGCGCATCGGGCTCCTCAAGCGGCGCTAGCTAGAGCTGCGCACGAGCGCGTCCCACCGCTCGGCGAGCACATGCAACGCCTTCTGCTGGGACTCGTCCATGAAGTCGGTATATAGGCTATGCAAAATCGGCACCCAGTACTCCACGAAGCCCGCGAGCGCGCGCACGTCCGCCGGCCGCTGCGCCATGGGGCAGCTCTTGTGCGCGCGGCCAAACGGCTCGAGGCGGCGTAACGGCGCGGAAAACACGGGGATCCAGAAGCGCATCATGGCCGCCGCCGCCAGCGCGAGCGTGGTGATGTGCGCCTCGTCGTAGCCGCGCACGAGCGCAAGGTCGTCGCCGTACTCACGCCGCATGCACCGGTGCACCATGGACACCGCCAACGCCTGGATCTCGCTGTACACGGTCTGCACCGCCTGCTGCGGGTCCTGCGCGTGCGGCGGCACGGGCACCTCGACCTCGCGCGCAACCGTCGCCGGGCGGATGGTGCCGAAGCGGTGGATGTTCTCGCGCGACACCGTCTCGGCAATCACGCGGGCGTCCATGGCCGGCTCGAACGACACCGTGAGCACGTCTTCCGCCAACGCCTTCAGGCAGAGGTTGCGGTCGTTGGACATGAGGATCTGGAGCGTGTGCGGGTGCTCGCGCCGGAGGTAGAGGCAGCAGTCGAGCACGGCGTCGTCTTTCGTCGCCAACCGGTCAATGCGCTGCTTGGAGCCCTGTGCCTTCACGGTGGGGCACTTCGCCGCTAAGCAGCTGTAGATCCACATGTTGGCGCGCCGCGCCAAGTGGCCCACGCTGGAGCCGCCGGAAACCTCCTTGGCCGAGTTCTTGAGCCCGTCCAACTCGTACACGACCTCGGACGGAATCACCACAATGAGGCCGTATTCGCGCCCGAGGTCCTTCAACCCGTCCACCACGTGCATGTGCGAGAGGATGAAGTTGGTGTCGACGACCATGTACGACACATTCCCCTGCAACGCCACGGTTTCTGTTTTCATCATGAAGCGGTCCAAGTCCATGTCGTCGCCCGCGGTTCGGAGGGTGCGCTGGTCCGACACGTAGTCGAGCACCATTTGCACGTCGCCATTTTCAGAGTCCATCGGGGGGTTTGCATTCCTCGGGGTGAGGGTTTCTGATGGCCAAGCGATGTGGAGCGGTGTGCTGCGATGTAAGCGGTGTGCAGCGATGTGAGCGGTGTGCTGCGGTGTGTGCAGTACGGCGGTGCGGCAGTGTGTGGAAGCCGCGACCGCGAGGTGCTACAGTCGCGCGGCAGTGCGCGGCAGAAACCGCCCGCCTTCCATTCTAGAAAATCTCGAGGAAAAACTCAAACGTGCTGACCGCAAGGCTCATGAAGATGATGACGATGATCATCAAGGTGATGCGCTTGGTGCTGGACTCGTTGATGCTGTCGCTGATGATGTTCAGAAACTCCAAGAACACCTTGCAGCGGTCGTTGAGCACCTGCACGCGCTGCTCAATCTCCAAGTACTCGCGGATGGCGGTGTAGAGCGGGTGCAACGCGGGCTCGATGGACCAGAAAAACTGCGGGGTATCTAGGATCAGGCTCGAGAGGTTGACGTCCACGCGGAGCTTGAAGAGCTTGCCCGACTTTTTCAAGAGCTGCTGGCGCTTGAGCCCCAAGCGGCCCGTGAGCGCGAGTTTCTTGGGCAACTTGGAGATCAGCTGCAAGCTGTACACCATTCTGCTCTCAAAGAGGCAGAGCTTTGTCAGCTGCGCGATGGCGTACGACATGGTCAACTTGATCAAGTGGTCGCCGCTGCGCAACGTGATCATGTCGTTGTAGATGCGCGGGCGGTGGATCTGCGAGTCGTACTCAAAGTGGAACTCCTCGGTCTCGATGTCCTGCTCGCGGATCGGGTTGACGAGAAGCGGCACGGGCACCTCGGACGCAAACGCGAGGTCGGCCAAGATGTTCTTTTCGTGCGTTTCGGAGAGGTTCCAGAACACCACGATGCCGTACTGCAACACGAACATCTCCGCGTGGTACTTGAGGAGCTCCGAGTGGTCTTCGCTCTTCTGCTTGGCGTCGTCGGCCACGGCCTCGCGCAGGCGCGGCGGCTCCGACAGCTCGGTGGTGGCGGAGCTGCTGTCGTCGTCGCTCGACGGCGCAAAGAACTGCGGCTCGGACGGGTCGAAGGGCCCGCTGTTGTCGGTGGCGCCGTTCTCCGGGTCCATGGAGTAGTTGTTGGCGTCCTCGGGCGTCTCCACGCCCGAGTAGTACTCGTACAAGCGGTCCGTCTGCTCGCTCTTGGTGATCATCTTCTCCATGTACCGCTTGTTGGGGAGCAGCTTGGCGGTGTCGTTGGACTTGACGCGGAACCCGTCCGTGCCCGGGAGAAGCGGCAACGTGTACGGCACGTAGAGCGCCTCGTCGTACATGCGGGGCCGCACGTCGTGCACGTCCTGGAGAAACTGCAGGCATGCCTCCAAGTTGAACTCCTCGCAGATGTAGTACGCCGTCACGCGGCTGAACTCCTTGGCGCGCGCCTCCTTCGCCAAAAGCTCCGCGCGCGACCGCTGGAGCTGGAAGTGGAGGTCCGCGCTCTTCTGCTCCGCGGCCGCGTCCACCCGCGGCGGCGAGCTGCGCCCGTTCTCGTCGGGGATCAACACAAACCGCTGCAGCGTCTTCGACGTCCGCGCAGGCAAGTTCTGCGAGAGAATGTTGCGCCGCCGGTCGCTCGGCCCCGCCGCTGCCCGCGCGGGCGGCGACATGCCCGCCTGCGCCGCCGGCATCGCGTGGCCCGCCCCACTGAGGAGCGGGAGCCGGCTCTGGCCCAGCGGGATGTCCGACAGGTTGCTCAAAAGCTTGTCCACCGAGATGTCCGTGTACTTGTTGGAGCGCCCCGCGAACCGCCGGTGGAGCCCCAGCGGCGTCTTGGGCGGGCCCGCGTACGGCTCTTGCAGCTGGAGGAGCTGCTGCTTGCGGAAGCTCTGCCCGGCAAACGGCGCGCGCGTGCCGCGCACGGAGTTGGTGCGTGCGTCCGTGACGAGGATCGACGGCGACCGCTTCGCCGTGGGCCGCGGCGTCTGCGTGGGGGCCGACATGAGGTGGAGGTGTTGATGGTTGACGGTGCGTGCGCACCTGGACCTGAACCCCGGCTGCAACCGCGGGCGCCCAAGAACCGGCGGCACGCTCCCCGCGCGGCCCGTTTTCGGACTTTTCTTTCTTTTTGTGCCCGTCGCCGCCGCCGCCGTCCGCCAAGTGCCAATTTGTGGTGGGCCGTTGCCCTGGGGGTGGGGTGGCCACGTGACCCGCGCACGTGACCCGCGCGCCATACCTCAAAATTTCTCCCACCCTCTCAAACCCACAATGTCTACCTTGACCGTGGCCGCCAAGGCGCCTTTCCTCGCCTACTCGGCGCTCATTGCCGCCGAGTTCGCCAACGAGTCCAGTCCCGCCGTCGCCGTCGAGTTTGTTGACGAGAAGTCCGCGCACAGCGGCGCCGACGCCTCCGTGGCGCTTGCCGCCAACGGCTCCACCGTCGCCGGCGAGGAGGCCGTGTTGCACGCGCTCGCGCAGTCCGTGCCTGCGCTCGCGGTCACCGCCGACGAGTCCGCGTCCTGGGTGCAGTTTGCGCTCGGCAAGTTGGCCAACAAGAACTTCAAGGCCTTGGCCGAGGACTTGGAGACGTTGGACGCCCACTTGAACTTCCGCTCGTTCATGGTCGGCTACTCGGTGTCGCTCGCGGACGTGGCCGTGTGGGGCGTGTTGCGCGCCAACGCCGTGATGGGCTCCGTGCTCAAGAACGAGGTGTACATCAACCTCTCGCGGTGGTACAACTTCGTGGGCAGCGACGCCCGCTTCGACGTGGCCGACAGAACCACCAAGGCCATCAACGAGTTGAGAAAGTCCGCCAAGGCCGCCAAGGGCGAGAAGAAGGAGGCCCACAAGGCCAACTTCGCCATCGACTTGCCCAACGCCGAGATGGGCAAGGTGGTGACCCGCTTCCCGCCCGAGCCTTCGGGATACTTGCACATTGGCCACGCCAAGGCCGCCATCTTGAACGAGTACTTTGCGCACGCGTACAAGGGCAAGTTGATCATCCGTTTCGACGACACCAACCCTTCCAAGGAGAAGACCGAGTTCCAGGACTCCATCATCGAGGACTTGGCGCTCTTGGGCATCAAGGGCGACAAGGTCACCTTCTCCTCCAACTACTTTGACGAGATGTACGACTTGGCGTTGCAGATGATCCGCAACGGCGACGCCTACTGTGACGACACCCCCATGGAGAAGATGAGAGAGGAGAGAATGGTCGGCGACGCCTCCGCCAGAAGAGACCGCTCCGTGGAGGAGAACTTGGAGGTCTTCACGCAGATGATGAAGAACGGTACCGAGGAGGGCTTGAAGAACTGCTTGAGAGCCAAGATCGACTACACCAACCCCAACAAGGCCTTGAGAGACCCCGTCATCTACAGATGCAACTTGACCCCGCACCACAGAACCGGCACCCAGTGGAAGATCTACCCCACCTACGACTTCTGTGTGCCCGTGGTCGACTCCATTGAGGGCGTCACCCACGCGTTGAGAACCAACGAGTACAGAGACAGAAACCCACAGTACGAGTGGATCCAGAAGGCCTTGAAGTTGCGCCACGTGGACATCTGGGACTTTGGCCGTGTCAACTTCATGAGAACCTTGTTGTCCAAGAGAAAGTTGCAGTGGTTCGTGGACAAGGGCTACGTCGGCAACTGGGACGACCCTCGTTTCCCAACCGTCAGAGGTGTCAGAAGAAGAGGAATGACCGTGGAGGGCTTGAGAAACTTCATCATCTCGCAGGGTCCTTCCAAGAACATCATCAACATGGAGTGGTCCACCATCTGGGCCATGAACAAGAAGATCATCGATCCAATTGCGCCAAGACACACTGCCATTGATGTTGCCAACGCCGTTCCTGTGACTCTCGCCAAGGCGCCCTCCTCGCCCGTCACCGAGGAGAAGCCTAAGCACAAGAAGAACCCCGAGGTTGGCTTGAAGAAGGTGTTGTACACTGACAACGTCTTGGTCGAGCAGGCGGACGCCGCCTCCTTTGCCGTTGGTGAGGAGGTCACCTTCATGGACTGGGGTAACGTGATTATCAAGTCGATCCAGAAGGACGGCGACGTGGTCAAGTCGATTGACGCCGAGTTGCACTTGGAGGGTGACTTCCGCAAGACCGAGAAGAAGGTGACGTGGTTGGCCAACACCGACGACAAGACCAAGGTGCAGTTGGTGGACTTTGACCACTTGATCACCAAGGACAAGTTGGAGGAGAACGACAATTTCGAGGACTTCATCACACCCGACACCGAGTTCAAGAGCGAGGCTTTTGCCGACTTGAACGTCAAGGAATTGAAGAAGGGCGACACCATCCAGTTTGAAAGAAAGGGCTACTACAAGGTGGAGCGCGACCTTTCCGAGGGCTCTGAGATGGTCTTGTACACCATCCCCGACGGAAAGACTGCCCCCAAGAAGAAGTAAGTTTGTCATCCGACAAGCCGAGGTTTCCTTGAAATGTATAGGCTGAAATAACTATCCATCAACAAAGCGTAGATATTGACGGCGAGTAAAGGTAAAGAGGGCGCCTTTTGACTGACCGCTTCAAAGTACTTGGAAGAGCTATACATGGCCGCTTGAAAAAACAGATTTTTCAAGCGTCCTCCTCGGAACTGCTCCAGATACTTATAATTCATTCTTAAAAGAAGGCCCCCAGACGTCTCTGTTGCCGACTTCAATTGGCAAAAAGAAAAGTCTCCGATACCGGGAGTCGAACCCGGGTTTGCTCGGTGAAAGCGAACCGTGATAGCCGTTACACCATATCGGAATTTTACAAAGACATTTTCCGTGGGAGCTGATGGGTCGAGAGGTCTGCTGCTCGGCCGAAAAGCCCGGATTCCGTCTTGTTTTTCACCTATGCTGTGCAGCACGGTTTTTTGTCCGGGCCGTTTGTGTGCGGCGCCGCGGGCGCGTTTTCGCAGCCGTTTTGCAACCGCATTTTGTGCACCACAACACCCGCCATGCTTTTGATTCTATATCTCCTCCCAGCAGTTTTGGCCATCATCAACCCCGTCCATATCCACGGAAAGCACTTCTTTGATAGTGTGACGAAAGAATCGGTACGTCAACAGAAAAAAAAGCAACTTTCGCCCGACTAACCGCAGTTTTACATTCGTGGCGTGGACTACCAGCCCGGGGGCTCTTCTGGGGCCACCCTCGAAGGCTCGGACCCGCTCTCAGATCCCAAGATTTGTGCCCGAGACATTGCTCTTTTCCAAAAACTCGACATCAACGTACGTGTGCCCGAATCCCACTTTCAAACTCCACTAACGGCAGACTATACGGGTGTACAGCATTGACCCCAAACTCAACCACGACACCTGCATGACGCTTCTTGCCGCCGCCGGCATCTACTTGGTGTTGGATGTCAACTCGCCCATGCAAGGCCGCCACTTGAATCGGTACGAGCCTTGGACAACATACAACAAGGAGTACTTGACCAACGTGTTTCTGGTGGTGCAGCAGTTCAGCACCTACAACAACACGTTGGCGTTTTTTGCAGGTAACGAGGTGGTGAACGACGAGACGTCTGCCAGCAAGTCGCCGGTCTACATCAAGGCCGTGATCCGCGACATCAAGCAATACATCAAAAACAATAGCCCGCGGCCGATCCCGGTGGGCTACTCTGCCGCCGACGACTTGAAGTACCGCGTTTCTTTGCCGGAGTACTTGGAGTGCTCGAACAAGGACCCGCTGGAGGCGGTGGACTTCTACGGCGTCAACACCTACCAGTGGTGCGGCGAGCAGACGTTCTACACCAGTGGCTACAGCCAGCTAGTGGATGCGTATGCGGGCTTCACCAAGCCCGTGTTCTTCCTGGAGTATGTATTTCCATCTTGCCAGTTGGCTCCTTACTAACACCCACCAGGTACGGCTGCAATGTCATCAGCCCTCGCAAGTTTGACGAAATCCGGGCCATATACTCTGACGACATGACCCATGTCTTCAGCGGCGGGTTGATTTACGAATTCACCGAAGAGCCCAACAACTACGGCCTCGTCAAGGTGCTTCCCGGAAACAATGTCCAGCTTCTCCCCGATTTCCACCACGCGCGGACGCGGTTGGCGCAGGTTGCAAATGTCAAGCCGAAGGTGAAGGAGCCCAAACGGGCGACGGTGTCGCCGCGGTGCAAGGAGGAGTATACGAATTTGCAGACGACGCGCACGCTTCCGCCGACGGTGGGCCACGACATGATCCTCAAGGGCGTGAAGGTGCAAAACGGCAAGTACGTGAGGCTCCACGACGGAGCGTACAAATCGCCATACGTGGTGTTTGACGTTGACGGCAAGAAATTGTACCTTGAGTCGCCCAAAGTGAAGGCCGTACACGGCGTCTTTGACGATTGGTTGCCGCAAGCCAACGGTATGTATATCTCCTCCTTGGACGACCTTTCTGGCTCTGAATCGGGCGAATGTTCCTCGTGCTCGTCTGACGGCTCTGCGGATTCCGACGACGAGCGCTCCTCGAGATTTGCGTTGTTGTACGGCATGCTCACCAAGATCAACAACGCCTTCACCCGGCTTCTCGACTGCAAAGGTGCCGGTTCACGTTACTAACCTGCCAGGCGCGCGGTTGCACAGCCAACGCTGGGAGATTTATGCGTGCATCTTCTCCGTCGTGTGCATGCTTGCGTCGTTCCTTTTCTAGCCCGCCCGCCGCGTGAAGAGTGGCTGCAACCTGTGGTCGAAGACGGTCACCGAGCACTTCCTGTTGTAGAGGATTGGCTGGAGAATCACACACCATTCGTGGTGGTGGAGGCTGGGGATGGACTTTGTTTCTTCCTTTACCGTGAAGCCGCAGTTGACGCACGTGTGCATCACGCTGGGTGCCTCTTTCACGATTATCGTTAGGTAGGGAATCGCAGCGAGATACGTCATGAAGCTCTCGAATGTAGTTGTGCTCTCCTCCGGCTCGTCCTCCTCCTCTTCCTGAATGGCCTCCAACGGCTTGCTGTGCTTGTGGGAGATTGTGTGGAAGAGGTCGAAGTTGGTGAGCACCACCTCCTTCAACCGGGAGTACCCGCCCTCGCCCAGGCACACGAGCTTGAAGAAGTTGTTGTAGCGCGAGAAGTTGAACTTGCTGGTGTTGTCCGCCGGGTCCACGTGGTAGAAGAGGCTGGAGCCGATGTCGATGCTCAAGCGGGTGAGTTTGTCGTTGGCCTTGACGAGATCGATCAACGAGAGGTCTGCGGCGTGCTGGATGCTTGACAAGCCTAGCGACGTGGTTTCGGCAAACAAGTCCAAGCACCTGCGCCGGTGGCACTTTTTGTTGTCGGTGTAGATGCAAGACGAGAGCACCACGCTGTGAATGGCGGCCATGTTCGGCGTGCCCTCGGACGAGAGCTTGCTCTCGGTGATGGCGAAGCTGTTGAGCGTCAAGAGCGAGATGCGGTCAAACACCTTCAAGAAGAGCGAGATGTGGTCCTTCTTCAAGGGAATGGTCCAGCCGGACTGCGCGCTGAGGCTCAAGTTCTCGAGGCAGCGGTTCTGGGCGGCGGCCTTGGGCCGCGACTTGAGCGACAACGACGACGGCGCCGCCAACAAGTCCGGCGGGAACGCAAACTGCGGCGACATCTCCGAGATGCGCACCTCCTTGAGGCCCCAGGCCTCGTTCAAAAGCGATCGGAGGTTCCGCACAAAGTACTGGTAGTCGGTGCTTGCGGCGTCCAGCGTGTCCACCGCGTAGCTGCCGGCGATGTTGGTCAGCGCGTTGTGGTTGCTCTGCGTCGGCGGGTTGACGATGTGCACCGAGGTGATGAAGTTGATTTTGCCGCTGGGCTCGGCGGAAACGAACCGCCGGAGCGACGTGCGCTGCGGCAAGTGCGCGGCGGCGAAGCGGGCGAAGCTCAGCGGCGAGGCAAACACCAAGTTGCGGTAGAGGTACGCCTTCAGCACAATGGTGTTGAACTTGGAGCAGGTCGCTGCCAACAGTAATAGGGCCGGCGTGTCGTCCAGGAGATTGGCGAACACCTGGTTCAAGATCTCGTAGGGCAACAGGCAGAGGTGGAGCGGCGGGTACTGCGTTTTTTGGCGGCCCGAGGGCACTTTTTTGCGTCCTATTAGCTGGTACTTTTTCATGGCAGTTACGGTGGAATGACTGATGCGCGGGCCCAAATGCCGGCGCCGCGTTGAGCCACAGTGGAGGTACTGGGTGCGCCAAATGCGATAGCGGGTGCATGGGCGGTATCGGGGCAAATCGCCGGGCCAAAGTGACCGGCCATAAACCTCGGCCGGCTGGACTTGACAGCGCAGAGAAACGGGGAGAAACCATAGTGGCTGGCAGAGGCAAGCAGAAATCCGGATATAGGGGCAAGCAGAAATCTGAATGTAGAGGCAAGCAGAAGTCTGGATGTAGAGGCAAGTGGAGAAAATTAAATGGCCGGTGGGCTGCTCCGTGCACATCCGGGTCTGGACGTGCCACGAGCAGGCAAGCCCGCCGGCGGGCAACCTTGGCGGCTACAGGCCAAAGTGCACCAACGCAAAAACTGCCAGGACACGGACTAAGGTTAGTTATTGTCTTGCAAAGTCAACGATCAGATAATTGTCAAGTGTTGTATTCATCGAGCCGTAAGCCCTAACATTAGAGATGCCAGAAAAAACATATAAGTGATAAAAAGATTCATCCTGTTGGTTGAGACGCGGGCAACATACGGTTTGGTGGGCAATGCATTAGCTAGAAGAAAAGCAAGTGGGCGAAGAAAAAGAATTTTTCCCGCCGCTCTTATACCCGCGGCGCGGGTGCACGGGTGCGCGCGCGCGCGTGCGCGCGCGCTTAGGGCAGCAAGACGCTGTACCCGCTGATGGAGCCCTCCTCTCCGCTCAGGCGGAGCGGTCTCCGCGGCGGCACGCCAGCCTCCTTGGCGATGGCGCGCAACACCTCCTTGTCGTCGGTGCACATCTTCAAGATGTCGCGCTCGAGGGCGTCGATGCGGGCGTACAGCTCGTCCAACTCGCGCTCGTTGAGCTTCTTCTGCTTCACCACCGAGTTGACGAGCTCGCGCACGCGGGCCTCGAGCACCTTGACCGTGTCCTTCAAGTTGTTCTTCGCCTGCTGCCGGAGCTTGTCGTCGTCGCCGTACTTGTCGTCCATGGCCATGCGGTCGGGGCTCAAGTGCTTCTTGTACTGCAAGTAGGACGCCAAGCCGTCGTCCTCCGGCGCCGCCGCGAGCAGGTCCGCGGACTCGCCGCCACGCAACGCGGCGTGGGCCAAGGCGCGCAGGCGGAACACGTTGTAGAAGCGCTGCATGCCCTCCATCAAGTCGAGCATGTGCTCGGCCACGAGCAAGTCCCGCAAGTGCACAAAGTCGCAGTGGTCCGGGTTCTCCACCTCCACCATGCCCCAGCCGTACTTGCGCGCGCGCACAAACTTGCCCTCGGGGTTCTTGAAGGTCATGTTGGAGCCGATGATGGCGAACGGCGAGTGGGCGGCAATCTTCTCCCGCACCGCGGCGCTGCACACGTGGTGGCACACCTTGATGCCGTGCTCCTGGAGCGTGTGGTTCACCACCACCTTAAAGTTGGCCAACTCGTCGCGGTTCAACGTGTCGCTGCGCGCAATCACCGGGATGAGGTTGGTGCGCTGCGAAATCTCCTTCATGGACTCAATGTCCAACGGCGTCAACGCCGTGTTGGTGGGCGCAATGAAGTACACGCACGCGTGCACGCGGCCGTCCCGCATGCGCTCCCGGCTGGGCTGCGCCTCTTGCACCATGTACGAGCGGTAGTTGTGCTCAATGTACTTCACCAACGGGAGCCACGTGTACTGGTTGTCGAGGTTGACGCCAAAGTCCGGCATCTCCACCACGCTCAACTCGAGCGGGAACCCGCTCTCCTCAAAACAAAACTTCTGCTGCCGCACCTGCATCGGCCGGCACGGCGTGCTGGGCTCCTCCAAGTCCTCGCCAATGAGCGTGTTGAGAAACGTCGTCTTGCCCGTGCCGCGGCACCCGGCGAGCACCACGTTGAACACGCCGCCGCGGGTGAAGCACAGCTTCTGCACCTGCACGGGCAACGTCATGAGCCCGATCTTGCTCGTGGTGGCTCTCAGCGGCGGCACCCGTTCCTTGGCCGCCTTGACGGTGGGCTTGGTGCTGGTGCTTTTGGGCACGCCGTGGGGCGCCTCGGGCGCGCTTTGTTTGGGGGCCGCTGCGGGGGCGGGGGTGCTGGTGGCGCTTTTCGTCATGTCGGGGGCCATGGGAAGAAGGTGGTACAAACTGGGGGATGCAAACGGCCGCATTTCGCAGCCGTGCGCTTTTGCAACCGCGCCTGCACCAGAGCCCCGCTCCAGCCGGGGCGGTTTATTGCCGTGGGCTCTACAGTTGCGGGGCCATTTTTGCGTCAAGCGGTTTTTCTGATTCTTCTTGTTGCTCTCGGTTTGAGCTATTCTCCAATTGTGCTTTTTTTTTTTTTTGCCTGTTTCTGCGTTTTTGTTTCTGCGTTCAGTCCACCTCGCCCTCGAGCAACTTGAACAACTGGCCCAAGACCCGGGCCGGGTCCGCCAGGAGCCCGTTGTGGAAATACTCGCTCGTGATGTACTGCTTGAGATTGCCGTTCCCCTTGAACACGTTGCCCTTGACCTTCATCGACACGTCAAAGTCCACGTACTGGTCGTAGTAATACGTGGCTGCGACAATGGGCACATGCTCCCAGGCGAGTGCGCCCAACTTGTCGGCGTCGTACAACCGCGACCACTCCTCGTTGCTGTGCAAGGCCGCGGCTAGCGCCTTGAGGGGGCGGAGCTGGGCGTAGTCGTCGAACATGGACCGGTACACCATCTCGCCAGTGAAGAAGACGGGCTCGTGGGCCTGCTGCAGCTCGCCGCGGTAGACAAAGTTGTGGTTTTCCGCCCGGTGGCGGAGCCTGTCCGCGGCCCAGTCTGTTTTCTGCGGCGCCCGGCTGCCCCCGTCGCAGTAGATGGCCTCCTGGAACAATGCGTAGAGAATGTTGGTGTCGAACGCCGTCTGCTCCTCGAGCTTGTGCAAAAGCGCATACGACGGCGGCCGCTTGCACGCCACCGCCTGCCAGAGCTCGTTCACGAGCTGGTGGATGCGGTCCGTGCCGCCAGAGGCGCCGAACGAAATGCCGAGCTGCTGGAACCTTTCCGGCGAGAGCACGCCGCCGTTGGGCAACACGGTGCGGTTCTTGCGGAAATGCGCCATGATGTCGAGCACCGCCTGCTTGTCCTGCGGGTACTTTGCGTAGTAGTGGGCGTTGCGCTCTGCGGTTCTCCTGTAGGTCTGGGTGTAGACGTCGTCGGCGGAGAAGCCGATGGGCGGGATGCCGCCCGTGACAAGCGCCTCCTTGACCGACGCGGCGTGCCGCGACAAGTACGTGAAGATGGAGAACCCGCCGAACGACTGGCCGAGCAACAGCCACTGCGCAGACCCGACGAGCGCCGTTCTCACCGTCTCCATGTCGTCTACTATGGAGTCCGCCCGGAAGTGCAACACGTACTCGAGGGCGCCCTGCGTGCCCCCCGCGGCCTCTACGTCCTGCAACACCGCGGTGTCGAGCGGCAGGCTGTACCCGGTGCCTCTCTGGTCGTACAACACCACCTGGTAGCCTCTCTCCACAAGCACGGCGGTGTAGTCGGCCTTGCCCAGCGGGACCGGGCACGGGAACCCGGGCCCGCCCTGGAGATACGCCATGAGCCGCGGGGCCGCCGGCAACTGCACCCTGCCGCCGGCGCTGGCGGCGCTGTGGATGGCGGGGTCGTGTTTCTGCACAATCATGGCGGAGATGCTGATGTCGGGGCCTCCGGGAGAGCCGTGCGAGAGCGGCACGTCCATGGCGATTCGCTGGTAGAAAAGCCCGTTGGTGACATAGCTGTCGACGACGGTGTACGCTGCCATGGAGTAGTTGTGGGTGCGGCGATTGCAGCGAGAGGAACAACAAGAGCCAACAAAAGGGCCCCCACAAAAAAAGGGCCTGGACAATACGGGTGATATAAAATAAAATAAAAAAAGAAACGAAAAGAGGGGGCTGCTCAGGCAAACCGAACAGACGCCACGGAAATTTTTCCGTCGCCAGCCCGCCCGCAGGGCCCGCCCCGGTCCACACCCGTCTCCACTTTTCAGCGCGGTCCACCACCACTACCATCGCATCCATCCCGCCCACAGCACCCCGCCCCGAATGGCCGACGACCAGCGAAAACTCCTCGAGCAGCTCATGGGCAAAGAGGCGCTCGTGTCGCCGCAGGTGAGCCGCAAGGACGTCGAGCTCACCAGCCACCGCGTGTGCAAGGCGTTTCTCGTGGGCACATGCCCGCACGACTTGTTTGCCGGCACCAAGGTCAACAGCGGCAACTGCCCGATGCTCCACTTGGAGAAGCACAAGCTCGAGTACGAGTACCGCACGAAAAAGCGCGGCGAGACGTTTCCCGGGTTCGAGTTCGAGTACTACAAGACGCTCCGGCAGTACATTGGCGACATCGACGCCACCATCGCGGCTGCGCTCAAGCGGTTGGAGCACACGCCCGAGGAAAAGGCCAGGATCGCCGCGGTGACCAAGGACATCGAGGCGCTCGACACCAAGATCGGGCTCATGGCGTCGGAGATCCAGTACTTGGCCGAGCAGAGCGAGGTGCAGAAGTTGTTGCAGCAGAACATCGAGCTCGACCGCACCATCAAGGAGCGCGACGTGTTGGCGGAGCAGGCGCGCGTGATTGCCGAGAACGTGGGCCAGTCGTCGCAGCAGAAGCTCCAGGTGTGCGAGGTCTGCGGCGCCTACCTTTCGCGCTTGGACAGCGACCGCCGCTTGGCGGACCACTTCATCGGCAAGATCCACTTGGGCTACGTGCAGATGCGCAGCGCCTACGAGGAGTACAGGAAGAGATACGGGTAATGATACAGAGTAGGCGGGCCTGGTTGTAGCGCGGCGTGCATTGGGCAGGCTGCTTGCGTTCCGCGCTCACTTCAGCATGTCCACCTTCACGTCGCCGACTTTCTCCTTGGACACGTAGCCGAGCGCGCTCAAGCGGTCCGCCAAGATCGGGTGCGAGTGGTTGTACGCCGAGTACAACCAGTCGGTGTTCAACGAGCTCAAGTTCTCGGTGGAGAGCTTGATCAAGGACTCGGCCAACTCGCCGGTGTAGCCCTGGTCCTTGGCGTACTGGTCGGCCTCGAACTCGTTCTTTCTCGACAAGACGTTCATGCCAAACTGCGTGACGCAGTTGACCGGCGCGCTGACGTAGTTGAACAACGTGAAGGCGACAAACGCAGGGTACGCGGTGTGGAACCCGAACGAGTGGAAGAGCGACTTGTTCTCGAGGAACGCCGAGAAGAGCAAGAACGTGGTGGCGACGGTGGCCTGCGTGGCCACCAACGACTGCGGCAAGTGGTTCAACTTCCAGTGGCCAATCTCGTGCGCCAACACGGCCACGGTCTGCGCGGTGGTGTTGTGCTCAATCAACGTGTCGTAGAGCACAATCTTCTTGCTCCAGGGCAAGCCCACGAAGAACGCGTTGGAGTGGGCGCTTCTGGTGGAGCCGTCAATGACAAACAACTGGTCGAGCGGGAACTTGTTTCTGGCGGCCAAGGCCTCGATCTCGGTCTTCAACTCGCCGTCCTCGAGCGCGGTGAAGTTGTAGAAGAGCGGGAGGATCAAGGTGGGGATCACGGTCATGAAGAAGAGCTGCGCCACCAACACGAGCACGCACACGTACGAGACGAAGTTCGCGCCAAAGTAGTCGATGATCTTCAAGAAGCCAAACACAAAGGGCAGGCCAAAGGCAACGGTGAGCACGAGCGACTTGGCGGCGTCCTTGAGCCACACGGCGACGGTGGTCTTGTTGAACCCGTACCTCTCCTCCAAGACAAAGTTCTTGTAGTACGACAAGGGCAAGGACTCCAAGGTGGTGATCACGGTGGTGACGGCGAAAAAGACAATGCTCTGGGACATGACCGACGCGCCAAGGAAACGGCCCACGTACGCCACGCGCGACAACAGCTGCGCCAAGGCGCCGGAGTACGCCCACAACTTGGGCAACACGTCCCATTTGATGACGGCGAGCTCCTTGACGAGCTCAATGGCGTTGGCGACGAAGGAGAAGCGCGCCTTGGCGCGCGAGTAGTCCTGCGACTTCAAGAACACCTCGCGCGTGATTTCCTTCTTGATGGACGCGGGCGGCTCCGTTCTTTGGTACACCTGGAACTGGCGGTAGTCCATGTACGACTCGAACGCATACTTGCCGATCAAGAGCGACGTGACAATGCTCTTCCAGTTGATGCTGGGGTTGTCCAAGAAGGACGTATACTGCGGTTAGCGACGACGGGTGCGCGGCGGTGTGTGTACGTACTGAAGCCAAGTTCAACATGAGTAGTTGAGAACGCGAGATCTCGGTGAAGCAAGTGGGAATGGAGAAAAAGCCGGGGGGAAAAAAAAAAAAATTCGGCGGGAACACGGAAAAAATAGCCGACGGGGCAAGAGAACAAGGGAAATAGCACAATGCCGGGCAAAGCGAGCCGCAAAGCCCAGAAAACCCGCCTTTTTCCCGGGGCGCCGCCGGTGCCTGAGTCTACCCCACTATCTCTGCACTAAAGAGCCTCACAAAAAACGTCCACACGCTCATTACCCACCGCCTCCCGCCAGAAACCACTGCACCATGGAGGAGACGTCCCGCAGCATCAACAACCGGCTCAACGAGCTCTCGAGCAGAAAGGCGTCGTCCGCGCCGTTGGACGCCGCCTCGGCGCTTTCCTACTCGGCCATTTTAAGGGCTAATATTTTGGGCAAAGATAAGCAGGAGAAAGTCAACTCCATCGTCGTGCTCTCCAAGCTCTTGGAGCACGTGGCCTTCTACGCCGGCGCGTACGACTTGGCCGCCGTCTTGGACGAGCAGTTGTTCATGTCGTTGTTTTCCATCGTGTCGTTCAAAATGTCCACCGAAACCTACAAGGCCATCTTGAAGATCGCCGTGGTGACCATCTCGGGCGGGCCGTTCCCCGCCGTGGCGCGCGACTTCTCCATCGACGCCTACTTGCCGTTGTTGGACTCGTTGGTGTTCCACTTGGACACCATCGACGTGCTCACCGCCAAACTCTACATCTCGGACGCCAAGATTCTCTACAACTCCATCCACTTGGTGAACCGCATCATCAACTTGGCGTTGGACTTTGACTACGACCGCATCATCACCTTGAGCGGGCGGCTCAAGCACGTCAAGTTCTTCTCCATCGTAGGCAACTTGATCGAAACGGACGACCCGCAGATTCTCGACGCCATCGCCGCTTTGAAGACGTCCTACCTCCGCTTGAACGCCTACCTCGACAAGACCCGCTTCGACATGTCCATCGTGTCCCACCAGGTGATGCTCACCAACTTGTTCATTTTCTTGGAGCCCGCGTTGAACGAGTTTGGCACCCCGGCGTCTCCCGAGGAGTACGTCAAGGCCGGTTTCACCGCCAACCCGCGGCGCTTTGTCGTGGAGAACTTCTCCATCTTGCTCGCCATGGACCTCAAGGTTTTCTTGAAGGACACCAACATGACCTTCAAGAAGAAGTTCCACGAGGACTTGATCATGAGCGACCACAACAGCACGTTTCCCATGTACACGTTCATCGCCAAGTGCACAGATCTCTGGCTCGAGGTGTTTCACAACGACAAGGCGTTCCCCCGCTTGACCAGCCACATTCTTTCGTGGGAGCTCATGATCTTCTACTCCATGAACAACTGCTTGAGCTTGTGGCAGGAGAACCACTCCACGCTGGAGAACCCGGACGACCTCCGAGGCATTGTTGGCTTGCTCAAAAGCAACATCTCCTACTTGGAGTGCCTCCTCATGGTCAACGACAATGTCGAGGACTGCTTGAAGCAATTCACCGCGCGCACCTCCAGCGACATCAGACACAGCCAGTTTGTTGCGAAAAAACTGGACCATGCCGAGCGGTGGGAGCCACGCTTCGTGGAGTTTGACCGCAACTTGTCCAGAGAAACCGTCGATTTCGTGTGCGAGCAAAGGGTCATGCAGTTGCTCAAGGGCTCGTGGGTGCACACAGACAACCACGCCGACCGGCTTTTCAACAGCGCGGTGCGCAAGTCCAATGTGGCGAATTACTACTTCATCCTCCTTAGTCCCAACAGAAGATTCCTACACTACAAGGAATACAGAGAGGTGGCCACGATCAAGCCCACGTTGGAGGAAATGGAGGAGAAGTCCATTGCGCTCAAGGATATCCAGGACTTCAAGTCGCTCAAGATCGGCGACCTGATTGGCGAGAAGGACAAGCTCAAGAGCGAGAACATGATCTCGGTCAAGGGCACCATCTCCTACGAGAAGATCATTTTGTTGGACAGGAACAGCCAGCCGTTGCTCAGCTTCTACACCGACTCGGAGGTGAACAAGGCCGTGTGGTTGGACGGATTGAAGATGTTGAAGGGGCTCGTGGGCGAGGCGGTGCTCTCGCTGGAGACCATGCGCCAATTGCGGGAGTTGCAGGAGGTGAGGAAGAACTCGCAGCTCCTCGTGTTGGAGAGCGAGGCGTTTGCAACCCCAAACACGCGCGGCGACAGCGATACGGAGAACTACTACGACCTCCAAGAGCTAGAAACCGTGGTGGAAGGCTTTCACTTCAAATAGACCCGATCGGGATTGGGCAAAGTCAATATACTGAATTGTTTTTTTAGCGCTTGTTTTTTTTTCCACCTCTGCACAGCTCCCCATCTTACTGCTCTGGTGTGCTCCATGTCGCTGCTGCGGGTTACCTGCAGTGAGGCATCTCAAAAAAAATACATCGCATCTACCCCAAACCTTTTCAGAACATCTGCCATGGCCAAAAAAACCAAGAGCAAATCCAAAAAGGAGGATTTGATTCTCACCATTGACAGTGACTCCGACAGCCGTCCCATCGCGCCCGAAAGCGACTCTGAGCCCGAGCTCAACGGAAAAAATGACGACGAGGGCATCACCATAGATCCAGACTTCAAGTTCTCGCTAGATGGCTTCGAGACGACAAACACCGCCACTGGGTGGGAGTTCCGTGTTGCCGACGACGAGGAGAAGGCCAGCAAGAAGAAGGACGTGGACTTGGACGACATCTTGCGCAGAAAAGGTGGCTTGAGTGGATTGGTCAAGACCGGCGAAGAAAAACCTGCCGAGGCCGAGCCCGCCAAGGAGACGGAGGAGGAGGAAGCCGCGGCCGCGGCCGCCAACAGCGACGACGACGAGCTCGCTTTGGACGGCTTCGGTATGGGCGTCAACCAGGCCCCAGAACCAGAGGATGAAGAAGAAGAGGGAGAGGAAGGTGAAGAGGTGGAGGGCGACGAAGAGGACGAGGAGGAGCAGGTGGAGGAGGTGGAGGACGAGGACGAGAGCGACGACGAGGACTCCGCCGAGGCCATTGCCGACTTTTACGAGCTGGCTGCCGACGACCAAACCGGGCATGCCACGTTCCAGAGCTTGGACCTCTCGCGGCCCGTGTTGAAGGGCTTGGCCAACTTGAACTACACCAAGCCGTCGCCCATCCAGGCGGCCTCGATCCCCATGGCGCTCATGGGCAAGGACATTGTTGCGGGTGCTGTGACAGGTTCCGGTAAAACGGCAGCATACATGATCCCCATCATCGAGAGATTGCTCTACAAGCCCACCAAAGTGGCCTCCACCAGAGTCATTGTGTTGACGCCCACGAGAGAGTTGGCCATCCAGGTCTGCGACGTGGGCAAGAAGCTCGGAAGATTCGTCAACAACTTGACCTTTGGCTTGGCTGTCGGTGGTTTGAACTTGAGACAGCAGGAGCAGCAGTTGAAGACCAGGCCGGACATTGTGGTGGCCACGCCGGGTAGATTGATCGACCACATCAGAAACTCCGCGTCATTCTCGCTCGACAGCTTGGAGATTTTGGTGATGGACGAGGCCGACAGAATGTTGGAGGAGGGTTTCCACGCCGAGCTCTCGGAGATCTTGCTGCTCACGCCCAAGCACAAGCGCCAGACGATGTTGTTCTCGGCCACGATGAACACGAAGATCCAGGACTTGATCCAGTTGTCCTTGAACAAGCCGGTGAGAATCATGATCGACCCGCCCAAGTCCGCCGCCAACAAGTTGGTGCAAGAGTTTGTGCGTATCCGTAAAAAGGACGACATGAAGCCTGCGCTCTTGTACCAGCTCTTGAAGACCAGCGACCCGGACCAGCAAAACAGAATCGTGGTGTTCGTTTCGAGAAAGGAAACGGCCCACAGATTGAGAGTGGTGCTAGGTTTGTTGGGTATGAAGGTGTCGGAGTTGCACGGCTCGTTGTCGCAGGAGCAGCGTCTCAACAACGTCAACGACTTCAAGAACTTGACCGTGCCGATCTTGATCTGTACCGACTTGGCCGCCAGAGGTTTGGATATCCCCAAGATCGAGTATGTCATCAACTACGACATGCCCAAAACCCACGAGATCTACCTCCACAGAGTCGGTAGAACTGCCAGAGCAGGCCGCGAGGGTCGCTCGATCACCTTTGTCGGTGAGGCTGCTGCGGAGAGAAACATCGTCAAGGCCGCCATCAAGGCGTTGGAGTCCAGCAACTCGCCGCAGAAGGCGGTCTCCAGATCCGTCGACTGGAAGGAGATTGAGAAAGTGCACAAGTTTGTGGAGGAGAAGACCGACATTGTCGAGGAGGTTTTGGACGAGGAAAGGTCCGAGAAGGCGCTTTTGTCTGCCGAGATGGAGATGACCAAGGCTGAGAACCTCATGAAGCATGGAAAAACAATTTACACCAAACCCAAGAGAACGTGGTTTGAGAGCGAGGCGGACAAAAAGAAGCATGCGGTCGTTCGTGAGTTGACCAAAGACAAGCATAAGCCAAACGCGAAGAAGCGGAAGCAAATTGAGGGCATAAAAGATGGTGGAAGATCGTTCAAGAAGACCAAGACCGCCAGAATCGAGACCCAGGGTAAGGCCAGAAACACAAAGATCAAAAACAAGAAGCGGAGATAGATAGTAATTTCATCATACTGAGCAGTTATTTTGTAGAAAATGCGCCAATTCGAAGTGCGTTGTGTATGGGCTGCATTCGTCATTTGTGAGTACTAGTCTCAGATGATTTAGATTATATGAGCCCTGCAGCGGCTTTTAAAGTGCACTGCCGCATCATACCTGCTTTACGGTTGCAAATCAGGTCAGTGCAACGTTGAATTTCAAAAAAGTCAAGCCTCTGGAATTATTGTGTCTCGAGTATCCTGCTACGGTCTTTTCAGCTCTTTGTTGTCTAATCTGGATTTTTACTTGTACTTTTACTATTCTCACTTTTGGCGTTCTTTCACATTCACACTACAATACACTAGAATCCTCCCACACTCTGGATTGCAAAATACTACATCAACGGTACTTCGAAAAAACTGAAAGAGACACAGCTCTAGTCATCACCGCAAAGTCTCAGTCTACCGAAAGGCGCAAACTTCATCCCATGTCACCAACATTCACTAACTAAACCGCAGCACGTGACCTCGGTGTTGTGTTTCAACACGCGCATCTACACGAAAGGACACCATCCACAATGGTCTGGTTCACAGATTATCGCCTACTAGCAGAGGGAAATGCTCCGTCATCTCCGCTACGAATCGCGGTCCAAATTATCCTTCTACAGTGTTTCTACTACCTAGCAGCGGCCATCCTTTTCTATCTCGCCGCACTGCTTAATGGATTCGCCTTCAATTTGAACTGGGTCTTCTCGTGGGAGTTGGTGGAACCCAACAATGCCATGGGCATCATGTTGTTTGTTCTCTGGTTGTTTGACACTCTACTATGCGTTGTGTTTGTCACGCTAGTCGTCGGAAGATCCAAGCTCGCTTGGGACTTCGCCATCACTGTGCACGTCGTCAACCTCATAGTGGTGTGGGTGTACTCCGGTGCCTTCCCCACCTCGATTTTGTGGTGGTACTTGCAAGTTTTGAGCGGGGTGATTTTGGTCGCCTTGTCGACATACGGGACTCGGTGGAAAGAGTTGCGGACGAGTTTCTTCGACAATATGCTCGACCAACAAGAGATGACGGACTTGCCCGCACGCACACCTGAGCAGAGCGTGTAAAGCGGGGCAAGCCGTTGCTGCGCTTTGTCCCCGAGCGCAAAAGGCCGTTGCCTCAAACGGTTTGGGTCACTCCAGACTGGTCTGATGCTGATGCAAGCAACTCACCTCGAGGCGACGGTCGTGGATGTGGAACTGTGCCTCTGTCGAAGAACTCGATGCTCGATGCATAGCGGTTGCGACATTTGCGTCTGTCACATAAATTGGAAATCTTACTGATGAAACGTGCAGCAGAGCCGTGTTTTAACTCCGGTCCGTCACAGTGTTTCCGAGCTAGGAAGGTTCGATGTTCCATGGAGCCCACAGCGACGCCTCGAGGGTAATTTACACACATGTACACTTAATGAAGAGCAGAGCGAGGATGTAATCTTGCAGAAAACGTTCTCTGGCGAACATTATAGAACTTTCCTCTTTCGTCAAACCCCACGCGCGTAATAAAACTCATAATGTAATTTTCAGTAATATCGGAAAAAACAGGTTATTTTCGAAACCCGGAGTCGATGTTTTAGTGTGAACCAAAACTCCGATATTAGTCTCTAGTGAACGTCGTATAATTGCTTCTTAGCGTAGTTGCTATGCCGACTGCTCTAAATAGGCATTTAATAAGGTTTCGTGCGGAGGAGGGGCTTCTTCCATGCGTTTCGCTTATCGCCTTGCTTGGACGCCTCAGATCGTTTACGCAGGACGCTATGCACGGAGACGACGATCGGGCCCCACGATAATTAACGCCTGTGGCTGAGTTTACAGGGGGTTAGAATTCGCGGGGTCGACGAGCTCAGGGGTTCGGTACCTCAATGGCTGTAAATGACAGATAAGGCTCAATTGTGGTCTGATTTCCAGTGTAAAAACCAAGGCCAAATTCTGTCATGAAGCTAAGCGAGACCGCACTCGGACGCGCGTTTTGTTTACATTGCCTCGGCTGCGGTTGTCGAGGCAGTGCCCTCCGTGGGCTTTTGGGTTCCAAATTAGTCCGTGACGAAGATATCGGAATTCCAACTCGAACGCGCCGCAGTGAGATTATGTTAGCTAAGAATCACCTGTTTTGTGACTTTAAGCCCAATTGCACATTTACGGCTTCGCCCGGAGCTAAGCCCTCCACGCCCCGATAGCCGAAACCGGAGCCTTATGTAAACACAGACACAGCATTCTCTGAGTAGTCTAAGGAGCGTATGGTATCGCGTAAATATACTTGGACTAACAATTGCAATCTACGCCTCGAGCCGTAGCTCATATATACAGGAGAGACATTTTGGGCGGAGACAATTGTAAAAGTCCATGATTGTCATTGCCTGAATCTGCATAGTCGGGGCCATATGTGTTTATTGGCTGGTTGTTTTGTGAGATGTGGGCAAAAAGCTTGTTCGCTTGCTCGGTGAAACTCGCATAGTTTTTCAGCGCTAAGCTGCGGGCTCCTGGCACCGCAACTGCGCACAGTACCTGGTACGAGCACAAAACCTTTCAGTGAAGCTAGACCGAATAGGTAATTGCTGATACCCAACACTACATAAAGAAAGTTTACGAAGTGGAATAATTAAGTAACCTGCCTCGTTACGAAGTCCATCGAGCAGTGATCACCAAGCCAACTCCGAGTGCACACCCCCACCAGGGCCGACCTTATTACGGAGTCGGCACCGTTGTTCGCTAAAAACTTTAGTAAAAGCTCGGCAGCCTATAGTTCGGCTTATCCGCACCGTAGACATATTTTAGCAACGCCCCCACATTGACCCAATCGCAATGCGAAACGAATTTCACTTGCACCGGCCTAAGAAGCTTGTTGCACGCATGAGGTAATGGCGATTCAAGAAGCAGCGTTACATGCCTTACGCTGCACGGTTTTAGGTTTAGGCTGTGGGTGAGTCTTATTGGGGGTTTGATCATCACCAGTACTGAGGGCACATTGCCCGATCTAGTGTGCCAAGCTTAAGCAAGCTGAACTGAAATTGCACTTGACAAATCCACCCCATTGCACGGCCGCATTCTTCGACCCCTCAGCGGGACAATCTCCTCAAAGTCTCGCTCCCGCCTTGTCACACGTGCATTAAATCGCAAAACTCTTTTGAGGGGTGAAAAGCTCATCCAACAACGTAGTTGTAAGCAACATCCGAGATTTTACACTCTAGAGGCTTGAAGTTCGGTTTGAGGGTTTCAATTTCCGAGCCGAATACAGACAATGTAAACAAACAACGCTAGTTTTAGTTGTGGTTATTTTATGCAGAGCTTCTCCACGTAATCGAGTATACATTTCATAGGCAAACGCTCATCGCCGCACGTAATGCGGAGAAGTTTAGTCACGCACTCTTACAGCCCAAGAGAAAATGGAAATGACCAATGGGCCCACTGAGGCAAAAGTCTTGTCCAGGACATGTAATCAAAGTAAACACGGATTGGGGTAGCTAAGCTTTTCGGTACTCGCCCCAGTGCCATACCACCAAGAGAAACTTTGAGGCGTTGCAGGCTTGCATTCAGTAAGCAACCGCCAGCTGCATGGTTGAGATCTTACATCCGGCTCTTCAGTACGTTTCTGCACCCAGATAGTGCGAAACCACGCTTCTGTCGGTCCCAATATAGGAGGTATACGCCCATTGCTCGCTTTGCTATTATGAGCGTGGTGCCCGTTCGCAGGGCAAGTGAGGTCTCGCTAATTTCACTTCATTACATACGCGCACCGTACTTTTAGCCGAAAGGACCCCGGATATGCAGGACCCCTGGCACCAATAGATGGCTCATTCTCCGACTGGTGGCCACGGCCTAAGGTGAAAAATAATTTTTTCCTAAAAAAAAGTCCTTCAAGACTGATATTTGCTTTTGTTAGCGCTAGCTGCGTGAAATTACGAGTAGTAGATCGCTTGTTGGGCGCGCCGCATGTTATAGCGGGGAAACGATTGCTTAACCAGGGAATCTTTCTGAGGTGTCGTCGATACGAGGTGCGGTTCCAGTTCTGTGAGAGCTCGGTTCCAATTAGGTAAGCCCGTCTTTGCAGATGGGCGCGTACAGGCGCATACAGGCGCGCATTGGCGACTTCGTAACATGCAGCGCGGCATATCAGGTGCATGAATTGGTTCTCGCAGCTGGAATTTCAACCTTGCAGTTTTTGGCGTAACGAGTTGCTGTGGAAGGTGGCCCTCCGGGCGCCATTCAAAATGAGAGCTTTCGCCCAATGTATCTCGAGTTTTAGTTTTTGTTACTCTCCATCTGTGAACTTACTTTAGGCTGCAAATTACGATGAAGTTGCGGCTCGCACTGGTGTGGACCGCTATATTCCATCTCTTCTCTGTTACATCGGCACTCACAATCACACAGAACACTGTCGAGATTGCCACTCTCTCGATCAGTCTTGGAGACCTCACCATCAATTCTGGTGTCTACTATTCTATCGTCAATAATGTGTTGACCACTCTTGTTGGCAACTTCAATAACTACGGTGGCTTCTACGTCACCAGTGCGAATGGCTTAATCGCTAGTGTCGTCGACACTTCGTTGGACTTCAACAACGCAGGAACTCTTGCCTTCAACTCGCTCGATGCCCTGGTCGTTTCCACCTACGACATCGCCGTTGTGGGCTCTTTCACGAACACTGGTAACATGTTCATGGGTGTGCCCGGAGGCATTCTTTCTGTCTCGGCCTTCACCTTGACCTCGGTGAGCTCTTGGACCAACACTGGTATGATTGTTCTCAGACGTAACACCGGTCTCGGCCAGGCTGTTGTCACCATCACCCAAGTCCTTGGCACTGGCGGTTTGTCCACCATTACCAACCTGGGTTCCATTTGTTTGTACAACACCTTGTGGGAGCAAACCGCGAGTATCACGGGTAGCGGATGTATCGTTGTCGGTGCGTCCGCCACCATGGGCTTGCAACTCTCTGTCGGCGATCTTGTCTTTGCAGTGGACACCGCCCAGACCATCTACCTCGCCGACTCGACCTCCATTTTGAATGTTTTAAGTCTTTCGCTTTTGGCCACTCCTACATACAAGGTCGCGGGTTTTGGTAACGGTAACCAAATTACAATCACCCTCGTGATTCTGTCTTGGAGCTACAGTTCCACCACTGGTATCCTCGCCCTTTCCTTGTTGGGTGCCTTGAACGCCAACTTCAACATTGGTACCGGATACAGAACCAGTCTTTTCACGGTGAACTCCATCACCCGTTCCGTTTCTTACTCCGGAGCCCCACCAAACTCGGTTCCCGCTATCTGCTCTTGTCAGTACACCTTCCCAACCGCTGTTACCACCGCCTTGTCTAGCGGCTCGACTGCTTCGACTGCCCTGACCGTGTCCCTGGCCAGATCTTCCGCTGCTTCTTCGATCCGCTCTAGCTCCTCGGCGGCTTCCTCGAGTGTGTCATCCGCGTCGCGCTCTTCCAGCGCGTCGCGTTTCAGCTCTGCTTCAAGTTCCAGCTCTGCTTCGAGTTTCAGCTCTCCTTCGAGCTACAGCTCTGCATCTGCGTCTTCTGCCTCCGTCTCCACCATTGCCGCTGCAACCAGCGTATGTGTTGGCTGCACAGAATACACCACAACTTATACCACCACTGACGCCTCTGGCAACCCAGAGACCGACAGTGGTGTTGTGGTCGTGACCACGGACTCTGCTGGTTCCTTGACCACATCCACCTCTCTCTTGGCTGCTGAGACCACTGGCTCGTCTTCTGCTTCAGGATGTCTCGGCTGCACTGAGTACACCACCACTTATACCACCACCGATGCTGACGGTAACCCTGAGACCGACACTGGTGTCGTTCTTGTCACCACCGACTCTGCCGGTTCTTTGACCACTACCACTTCCAACTTGGGAGCTGAGTCTTCTGGCTGCTCTGGTTGCACCGAGTACACCACCACCTTCACCACCACCGACGCTGACGGTAACCCAGAGACTGACACCGGTGTTGTCCTCGTGACCACTGACTCTGCTGGTTCTTTGACTACCTCCATGTCTCTTTTGGCTGCTGAGTCCACCGGATGCTCTGGCTGCACTGAGTACACCACCACTTATACCACCACCGATGCTGACGGTAACCCCGAGACCGACACTGGTGTCGTTCTTGTCACTACCGACTCTGCTGGTTCTTTGACCACTACCACTTCCAACTTGGGAGCTGAGTCTTCTGGCTGCTCTGGTTGCACTGAGTACACCACCACCTTCACCACCACCGATGCTGACGGAAACCCAGAGACCGACACCGGTGTTGTGCTTGTCACCACTGACTCTGCCGGTTCTTTGACTACCTCCACGTCTCTTTTGGCCGCTGAAGCTACTGCATGCTCTGGTTGCACCGAGTACACTACTACTTACACGACCACTGACGCTGATGGTAACCCAGAGACCGACACTGGTGTTGTCCTCGTGACCACCGACTCTGCTGGTTCTTTGACCACGACCACTTCCAACTTGGGAGCTGAGTCTTCTGGCTGCTCTGGTTGCACCGAGTACACTACTACTTACACGACCACTGACGCTGATGGTAACCCAGAGACCGACACTGGTGTTGTCCTCGTGACCACCGACTCTGCTGGTTCTTTGACCACGACCACTTCCAACTTGGGAGCTGAGTCTTCTGGCTGCTCTGGTTGCACCGAGTACACCACAACCTTCACCACTACCGACGCTGACGGTAACCCAGAGACTGACACCGGTGTTGTCCTCGTGACCACTGACTCTGCCGGTTCTTTGACTACCTCCACGTCTCTTTTGGCCGCTGAAGCTACTGCATGCTCTGGTTGCACCGAGTACACTACTACTTACACGACCACTGACGCTGATGGTAACCCTGAGACCGACACTGGTGTCGTTCTTGTCACCACCGACTCTGCCGGTTCTTTGACCACGACCACTTCCAACTTGGGAGCTGAGTCTTCTGGCTGCTCTGGTTGCACTGAGTACACCACCACCTNCTGATGGTAACCCTGAGACCGACACTGGTGTCGTTCTTGTCACCACCGACTCTGCCGGTTCTTTGACCACGACCACTTCCAACTTGGGAGCTGAGTCTTCTGGCTGCTCTGGTTGCACTGAGTACACCACCACCTTCACCACTACCGACGCTGACGGTAACCCAGAGACCGACACCGGTGTTGTCCTCGTGACCACTGACTCTGCCGGTTCTTTGACTACCTCCACGTCTCTTTTGGCTGCTGAGTCCACCGGCTGCTCTGGCTGCACCGAGTACACCACCACCATGGACACCACTGATTCTGCTGGTGACTCGCAGACTACTGGTGTTGTGTTGGTCACAACCGACTCTGCTGGATCATTGACTACCACAACTTCTCTCTTCGGAGCAAGAACTAGCGGATGCGCAGGATGTACTGAGTACACCACAACCTTCACCACTACTGACGCTGACGGTAACCCAGAGACTGACACCGGTGTTGTGCTTGTCACCACCGACTCTGCCGGTTCTTTGACTACCTCCACGTCTCTTTTGGCTGCTGAGTCCACCGGCTGCTCTGGCTGCACCGAGTACACCACAACCTTCACCACTACTGATGCTGACGGTAACCCAGAGACCGACACCGGTGTTGTCCTCGTGACCACTGACTCTGCTGGTTCTTTGACTACATCCACGTCTGTCTTGACTGGCTGCCCTGGTTGCACCGAGTACACTACTACTTACACGACCACTGACGCTGATGGTAACCCTGAGACCGACACCGGTGTTGTGCTTGTCACCACCGACTCCGCCGGTTCT